>OW964825.1:47009289-48287789 GCA_943142095.1 Ophonus ardosiacus | reverse complement strand
AGTATCATTTATACAAGCTTTTAACTGTTTTTCTTGTAAAAAATTCATTGAATATAATTTTTTAGCAGCTTTTACCAATTCAAATTGAATATAATGGCACAATCTTCAATTCTACGATAATAGCATTTAGTAAATAACTTGAAATAACTTTATATTATATTATAAAATAATTTATTTTTGTACATCACTTTGCCTCTGCGTCAAACAAAAACAATACTTTAATAACAAATTTGACATATTTGAACAATGTCACTGTCACGAAGCAATTTTCATTAAAATTAATAATGAAACCGTGTTAAGAAGAATTTAGTAGTTTAAATATGATTCTAATGAAATTAAGGTTTGTAAAAATAATATATTTTCCATCATACATAAATATTAGATATACAGGATAATTCGATTTAAGTTTGTTGTTTGCAGCATAATATATCAAACAGCTCTCAATAAGAACGTGATTTCAAAGTGTCAAATAATGTACAGCGAAGAATTTACACAGATTGCGTTTTAGAGCATATAAGGAAGTTGGTGATGATTTTGACAATAATGTGTGTGTGACGATTTTACCTTAAAATATATTAATGATCCAAAACGTCGCAAAGTTGGTAGGTATTTAATACTCCTATAATTAGAAACAACATATTAGATTTTGACTATATATTATAAACCGGATATAGTACTTAATTTGACGCTATAACAGATTTTTCAGGAAAAACATAATAAAATATAAACCAAAATTTCGTATTACAAACTTTTCTATTTATTGGAACAACAAAGTAGATTTTGTTTACAAACGATCAATCGGAAGTGAAACTTTACTTAAAGCTCATTGCTTTTAAACATGGAATTAGCGGGAGGTCATGTGCTGGCCAGATCATCATCAGATTTTTTGACTTAATGTTTTATATTTTATCAGTCTAGTATGTATACATCTTCAACTCTCTAGTGTAGAATATATAAAGCAGTAACAATAATAATTTAATATATACTTTAATATAGCAGTTTTTTAAAAATATTTTAGTATATAAAAGGTGAAAAATATAAAAAATGGGTTTTATTTTATATGACTTTTTTCGCATTTACATTTGAAAACTCGCCAGGGCTTGTTTTCTAAATTTTGACGCTAAGAAAATGTCATAAAACTCGCTCTTTAATATAAATACTATTATGAAATCGAAAGCAATATTTTTTATAACTTTCATATATTTTTCCATTAAATACATATTAACACAATGACAAAGAGGTCTTGTATTATTAATGTCAGATTATATTTCCAAATATTTAATGTTCCATTATTGTCAAAGACTTTACGATTGAAATATTTCATTTTGAAAATATTAAATTATTTATCACCGTATAATTTCATCTCAGAAATATTAAATTTTCACTCCTTTTCTCTCACAAATTTTATTTTAACGACATTCATAATTCATTCAAACATTGAATTTATATCCTTGCTTTTTACCCATCTAGGTTATATTTCATCCCTCAAATAGGGGATGATTGCTAGAGGTTAGATTACTAGGCAGCGCCTTTTACGTTTTAAGGGTTGAAAATTCAAAGGAATACTTTTAAATTTCACACATTCTTTTTCTATTATTATTATTATTATTATTGTTATTATTATTGTTATTATTATTGTTATTATTATTATTATTATTTCAGTTGACCGTGTACTAATATTATATTAACGTATAGAAAATCAGTCATTAATGACCCTATTAATGTATGATTTTTTTTAATAAACGATTTTAATACGTAACCATAGATACCATATACCATTGCTGAACAATTGTCAATTATAAACACATGAGCACAAAAACCCACAACACCCAAACACCCAAACACATAAACAAAGACTTATGTTTGTTTGAATGAAGGAGACAATGTTTCGTTTGAATTAATAACACTATTCTGGACTTCCATTGTCTATATTTCAATAAAGTTATTACACTTTATTGAAATATAGACAATGGAAGTCCAGAATAGTGTTATTAATTCAAAGACTTATGTGTCAGACAAACCTAATTTTTTTTGTTATGGAATAAAATTAGATTTTACAATTCAGTAAAATACGGTCAACTGAAAATATGGTACCATCTAACACGTGTGTTATTTGTCTCAATAATTAATCACCCTCATTAACACATTTGATAGTTATATAACTATTAATTACTATTATTTTTATTATTTTTATTATTATTATTGCTTCTTGTGGCCGCGTGCCTGAGTGTCTGGTTGCGAACTTGGGGAACCAGGTTCGATCCTGATCGACGCCACATATTTCGAATTTTAATTGACTCAAAACTGACCCCTGTCATAGGGCGAGTTTCTTTATTCAGCAACAATTAATGCGCTGAATTCCATCAGAAATTGAAAATGACGTCACAATCTTATACCTTCAACCATGAAACAAACGCAAATGTCAAAAATATAACCTAAAAACATTTCGTTAGACCCCCACTACTGATCCATCGGAAATCATAAAATCCATTGGTAGTCAAAGCCGATGCATGCGATGAATTTACGATGGATAGTGCGCGGTAATTAGAAACGGTATGATGAATTTCATCTGCAATTCAGCAGTGAATAAAGAAACGGTGTGATGAATTTACGATTCATGCGCATTAATGCGCACTACTCATCGGTGAATAAAGAAACTCGCCTATATACATGACTAACGTCAACAGAACCGACACTGTTGTGTGTATTGCCGTCCGTGTGCTCATGGCTATGTGTGCGTGAACCAGGGAGGGGTAACGCAAGGAGAATGGGCGTACTTCAGTACGCCCGGCTGTGCCAGTGACGGAGCGACAGCGTTTGTGTATACGACAGTTCAGCGCAAGAATATTACAACTACCAGACTAGACTATTAGACATAATGCCGGGTTCTATATATTGTCGCGTAAAAGGTTTAAGTTTTATAGTATTAACATTGATATCAAAATAATTTTTTTTCCTAGACACCTAGGCAGATATCTTACGTACGCCGTAGCTAGCGCGCAAAGGTTGCGTAAAGCGAGCCTGTTGAAGGTCACCAGACTCAAATACACACGTACACGGTAGTGTCGTACCAATGCCCCCTGTGGAGCACTTTTCACGCCAGCATTGAGTGCCCACACGGTACAAATATGTCATTATCATTACCGATATTTGTGACAAAGCAGATTGACACATCCAGAAATGTGTAATATGCGGTGCTGATATATTTATTCTTGTCTAATTGGCTTACAATCTACATATTATATTTTACAATTAAATTATGGTAATACATCGTATTAGCTTAAATTAAATTGTTGATGACATCTTTCATCCAGTCTTGTCCTGACGCTAAATCGACTCACTTTAACAGAACCTTATTATTATAGTACTCAAACTACGGGAAAAAATATAATGAGCCTGTTTCACATTTTTCAAAAACTATTTTAAATGAAAGTTTATGGAATGATTTTCTTAGTAATAATTTTTATTTTAATAATTTGTTATTGTTTGTGAAAATAATTAAATAATAAGATTGGCGTCCTGAAAAACTACCCCCCACTCCTGTGACGTAGAAGCACATTCATTACATCATTAATAGCCAATAGGAAAATAGTTTTTCCATCACCTACGTTTATTTATATAAATAATATGAATAAACGTAGGTGATGGAAAAACATTATTATTATTATTATTATTATTATTATTATTATTATTATTCATATTATTTATATAAATAAACGTAGGCTAAAGTTTGTCACATGTTAATAACAAAATCTTTTAATTTGACATTTGACGCTGACATTGCTTATTGTAAATGAATAATAAAGTAATAATGGGTAATTCAAATTACACTCAAGCTAAATCGGACAATTAACCGAAAGTCGATAGCTGGATGATGGCTGAATTTATATCAGAACGATTGTTTTACTGCTACCGAAATAAGGGGTGTTAAAGAGTTGAGGTAAAATAAAATATAAAAACTGAATTTATTATATAAATTGATTGTAATAATTATTAATATATTTATTCAAGTTCGTTTTAAATATACAACATTATTATCTTTACAACAAAACAAAATGTCCGTCTCTCCACGTATTTTTTCATCGGCTTCGGAAGTCCTCCATCTTCTTCCTCCCATCTCTCCTCTTCCTCTCTTCTCTGGCGCGTTATTCAAATCTTATTGCTAACATGATAATATATTTTACTTTAAAGTTCTGGTTGTGATTCTTATTTGACACTTGTGTGACAACTTTGACAATACACTTGACACCTTAGAACCGCTGAAGATGTATGTACTCTGACGTCACATTCTGTTTCAGATCACGTGACTTATTCAACATTTTATCCAAATTTCAAAAATTTATTGTAAAATATCTAAAGGATATTTCGTGATATTTTCAAATTTGAGGCTCTTTAAAGAACAATATCTTTTCAAATTTAATACTTAGAAGTCATATAAAAATTCTTGCAACAGCCCTATTGTATATTTCTCAAATAATAAAAAATATGTGGAAAAACACAGTTCCAGTGATATGATCTGTTTATGTTTTGTGTATTATTTATTAAAATTGAACGGAAATAGAATGGTGGATGCAATTTCCTCGTTTGACAACCACTGGTGCAGTAAACGTAAAAACATTTGGGCAATCCCGCCAAACGGAGCTGTCCCATACATAATTCATTGAAGTTACGGATTCTGCTAAGGATTCGTTTCAACCAGAGCGAGGACGACTTGGCGTGCCTTCGCTGCAGCATCAGCCTGCAGGCAGGATATTAGAAACGAATTTAGTCCTTAGGCGAGGACCGTATAAAGCATAATTACGAGGACTTACTATGTCAACAGCTGCAACGGCTACGATAAGAAAGATTCACAGAGGCCAGATGGAGGTTGGATAAATATAAATGTCATCAAGACATTTAATTAAAACATGAATGAAATATTTTTGTTTAAAATTATAAAATATTTACCATTAGTGGTGGTAATTTCACACAGTAATATTGTGGATGTTAATAAGAAGCGCCAATTGCACAAAACCGTAAGAGATAAATACGGGGAAATGGATAGCCTGGTAAAAGTGAATAAACTAAAATACAACAAATAACGCACAGTACATACGAAGAAGGGTTGAAAAAAACCCGGGTTTTATTAAATAAAGCGGGTTTTATTGACAAACATCGAAATATAGTATGTATCATTTTTAACTTTAGTTTTATAAAGTATCTTAATACACATACACAAGTCAGCGTAGTAGATAATAGATATTAATATTATTAATATTTTTTTAAGACTGTAATGTAATAAACAATAAATTAACTAGAGGGTGTACATGCGTACAAATTACGAATTAATATTAATGAAATGCAAGTGTGTACAAGAATAAGATCCAAATGTCACAACTAATAGTATGTTTAATACACAACTCAAAAAATAATGAAAATGCTGACACCAGGATTGGAGTTGTTCAAATATAAAAGAAACACTGTGTTCAGTTCGCACAGCAATGAAAAATATATTAAAAATGATCAAACACGAAGTACACAAAATGAAATTGATTGTAAAATGTTGCCGGTGACAAAAATTTATGTATATATGTGTGTACCATATACAGGGAATTTATTTTAACATGCAACATGTGGCGAATCACTTCCATGGTTACTCACTATTGTCAAAAAATGACAGCAATGTAATATTTGTCCATTTTAAAATGCAACATACAAAATTTGTAGTTTTGTATTATCAAAACTAATTTCCAATAAATTAGCCTACATACGATTAACAAATAATCAAAACATGAATGTTGTACATCTTAACAAACTTTAGCTTACAAAAATTCATAATTTTCATGTAATAAATGTTAAAAAATACCCCCAATCACACTGAGGCAATATTCTAGTCTGTCGTAATAAGAATTGACACCATTTGTGATGTGTTTTGGAGGTATCTCCTGTGCTGCAATACTATTTATAATGTTGCATTTTAAAATGGACAAATATTACATTGCTGTCATTTTTGACAATAGTGAGTAACCATGGAAGTGATAAACTATAATGTTGCATTTTAAAATAAACTCTCTGTAAGTATGTACCATATTTAATTAATAAAATATGATTTCATAAAAGTGGGTTTTAGATGTTTTTTTTTTTGGGTTTTTTTAGATGGGTTTTTTTAAAAAAACCCGGGTGGGTTTTTTTAAAAAAACCCGGGTGGGTTTTTTTGGGTCGGGTAAAATTACATCAACCCTGGAGAATGAAATCATAATTAATATAGTATGTGAATTGTGTTTGTGAAAACTGTGCTTGTAATCAGTAGAATCACAAGAATCTATCTGTCAAAATTTTTCGTTATTTCAAACATAACATAGCTGACATGCATAAACTCAACCAAAAAAATCAGTACCTACCTTGATTCTAGGTAAATCGTGGTTCTAGAAAATATTTACCTATTTCGGGACACACTGACGTTGAATCATATGATATTTAAAATTGACACAACCTGACAAACATAAAAATTAACCAAATGAATAATAACGTTGAATATGACATGGAAATTGAAAATTTTATTATATTTATAAATAAAATAAATAAATATATCATCACGGTATATTACCCATTTCTGGGTGTGCCAGTATCTACAACACATGTAGACATCGGTAATGATTACGATATATTTTACCGTGTGCGCGCTTACCAGGCGTCACCTCACGGGCACTCATAGCTGGTGTGGAGAGTGCACCACAGGGGTCACTTTTGTGCCATTTAAAATTGAAAATATTTGGCGTCTGTCGGGATCGAACCCGGTTCCCCCAGGTTCGCGAGCAGACACTCAGGCACGCGGCCACGGGACCCCATAATATATTTAATGTCGATAATAATAACATAAACTAAAATATAACGAATATAATAGTCAAAGGCCATAAAAGCAAGTTACGCTCGTGGTACATACAAAACTTTATGCACGGACGACATTTTTCAAATTGTGAGTGTTAGAAAAATTGTATCAAAAAAAATTTGTCCTCGTACATCCTATATCTAGTGTTGCTATGAAAGCGGAGAACATCAGTTTATTGTTTATTTATTAGTTATGTCATTTGAGTTTTATTTTGTATATCTTCGTGCTTTCCTTATAAATATCACAAAATTAATTTTCATTTTTCATTGAAGAATATAAAAATTTTCAATTTGTAATAAAAACTTTTCATGTTGCCTGTTTAAATTGTTTATATTGTAGGTTATAATTTAGTTTGACGCTTCATTATAGCCCGGTGGGGTATTATGAGGCCCGCGGGCTATAAAATGACGTTTATGTCAGAGAAATTCGTGTATAATTGTCAAATTATGATACGTCCGTGCATAAATAATGTTTTTATACCTACTTACATCTTTAATAATTATTAGTAGTTTATCGTTTTGTTTTGTTATGATGATGCTTGAAAGTAGCCGTAGTAGGGATAAAAATATCAGAGAAATCAGGATTTTTTTTTCGTATTTGCCGTGGTCCGAATTTTTACCAACCTTTTGCAGGAACCGCGTTGCGAATAAAAACCAGTAAATAATTTCAGGACTTACCTAACGCTAAACCGCAAACTTGATCGAACCGGTTGCGTAACGGAACATTGTATTATTGATGGTTTTCCACCAAACTCGTCACACTGACAGTAGCTAATTAATCAGAGTAAATTTAACAGTAAATTTCGACTCACGGTGGTCATCTTTACCATTCCTAAAAAGATGAACGCCTATTTACCGAACATCCTGTATTTAATGGGAAATACTTTAAAGGGGACATTAAATATTGATGAATAAATGGTTAATTTTTGAAACAAATGAATTTTTTTATTATGTTTTAATCAAATTCATTATGCATAATATAAGTTAAATTAATATTTTTCTTTGGGATGACTTATACATTTCATTACTTTAAATTTGTTTTCATAATTACGAACTTAAACATTTATAAAACACTTTTTCCTGGAAAGTGCAACTGGAAAGAAAAAATAAAGCAAATGAAACAAATTCTTACTTGTTGCTATTGTTAGCGGGGTAGAATACTAATTACCTCTAGCGGGATTTTGTCTGAATCCGCGATATTCCTCTTCCTCGCAGTGCTGACATCTGCCGGATCGATGCGCAAATGGCGCTATTTGAATATGTGACAGCCTGGAAAATAGGGAGTCTAACGAATATCGGGAGCGAAAACCTGAAAAATTAAACGGGGGGGATTAAATTGAACTCGAAGAGGGAAGATTGCAGATTTAAAAGATGTTTGGGGGAAGTTTATGACCAGAGGGGTAGTTTATATTTTATTTAAAACAGGAGCAGAATCAGAAAGGAGGTTTTCCGGGATCATTGTCCCATATAGGCCATCAATCATATATAAAAATATATTTATCTCTTGACTTTTATTTATATTTTCACTGTGACAGTTTTAGAGACTTTTATAAAGGATAACTTGCGATTTCGAAAACTCGAATAAGTCGATATATCGAGGGAGTTTAGATGTAAAAATAAATAACCAAAATAGATAAAAAAATATTAATGTTTCAAATAAAAGTTATGGATAATTTTGTATATAGTATGTCCCCGGATTTAGTTTACAAAAGGAAAAAAATCTTATTTTTGATTTTACGAAAAAATGCCAAGGGAAGAAAAATATTTGCTTGAATTAAAACGTATGTTTTAGTTATTAAAACTTTTAATTAATGCAAGGTTCTTTTATTATTACGTTTTTTCTTATTTTGTCCTCCTAATAATACAGTTATTACATTGAATTTAACATTATTTTAGTTAGCTTTGAAATATTGACAAATGATTAAATGTCAAAAGTAATTCTTATTATCATAAAGTAAGAAGATAGGTATTATTCAAAATAGAGAGAATTTGTTAAAGAAATGTTAACGTTAAAACAAGAAAAAAGAGAGTTAATTTAATAAAATAAAAAATATTTTGATTTTCGCTGTTTCTTTTTATTTGTATTTAGAATTAATAATCATTTGTCAATATTTCAAAGCTAACTAAAATAACGTTATATTCAATGCAATAACTGTTATAATAAAAGAACATTGCATTAATTAAAAGTTTTAATAAATGAAACATGCGTTTTAATTCAAGCAAAAAATTTTCTTCCCTTGGCATTTTTTCGTAAAATCAAATATAAGAATTTTTTTCCTTTTGTAATCTCAATCCGGGGACATACTGTATATATATTTTTAATGACATTGAGGACACGGAGCAACCACGGCTATTGTGCCCGAATAATATTTAATAGTGATTTAAGTGTAGAATTCATTCATTTGTTTTTTATGAATTTTTTGTACGATGTATAAAACTGAAAGTTAAGAATGAATGTATTTTGTATGCATTATGTTATATTTTATAAGATCTTACTACCCGGGAGAAGGTGCAAATGTGTACCGAAACGTCTATGTTGTAAGAATAAATGCTCTCTGACTGAGATGTTGAGTAATTGTTAAAACCTTATTTTTATAAAGAAATAATGTAAATGAAAGTCGAAATAGAGAAAATAGCATAAAACCCTCGTTACAGAAAGCTATTCCTCGTTCGTTCGCCCACTCGCCGCTAAGTGCTCTTGCGCGACTTTCAAACTTGTGATTAAATAGATTCCTTCTCCAACTTATGTTTTAATATACCTACTATTAAATTACTATTAAATGACACCCTGGGCCGTATTCTGTAACTCATCCGGTAATTTTTAACAACTGGTTAAAAAATTTAAAGAATCAAGTAGTTTGACATATTAAAAAACTTTGATTTTTTGTTGTCAAATCTGAATCTATTGGCTAAAAAAATTAATAAGCCGTTAAAAATTAACGGTTAAGTTACAGAATAGGCCCCTTTGAGTGTTAAACGATGTTTGTAAATATTTTATTACACCCACAAATCCCAATCTCCAAACCAATATCATAAACCCTTACGGTCCCCTTGTTTAAGTATAATTTCCCCCTATCTGAAAGTAATTAATCCGCACTCAAGTCAAATATGAGTCCCGTATTTGCAGTTAAACAATGCTTGTAAAAGTTATCAGGAATTTGTACGCATAGTCCCAACGTTCAATGTTGGTGCCTCGCGCTTATTTCAATAAAGAACACATGAATCCGGCTATTATTCCAGCAAATGAGAAAACTTTTCCCCGGAATTGAACCCGAACCGGGGCTGCAGGTGTTGCCATCTGCTAGATTTCCGTGTGTACTTTGTAGTTTTTATAGCATAATTATTGTAAGATGTTGCAATGTGCTTGTACGAGTGTACTTATTATTATAGCTGGATATAATCTATGACTAATGGTTATTAAATTTGAGCAAACATTGGATATAATTTTCGTCATTCAGTTAAAACAAAATTGTATCGTTATGAGAGCATTATTCCAGATTTTAGCCATTATCACCTGATTTGTCAATGGCGACTCAGTCATTGTTTATGGGTTTAAAAAAATTTACGGCATAAAAAGTTTATGTCTGAAGAAAAAACAGAAAAAAAACAGGATTAAATCCTAATTACTGAGTCGGTTCACATTCACAAACATCCATTCCTTAGTGGGATTCGGACTCAGAACGCTGAGCGCATTCATGACAAGAGGCGTTGCTCTAACCATTGAGCCACCGGAGACGACTGATGATGCAATTCATGTTCATTTTTTTAAAAATTCAGCATATTCCAATAGAGGATTGATTGGGAGTTTTAGAGGAAGGGAAGAATATTAAAGTGTATTATTGTTGAAGGGAACTACTTTAAACTTATTTATAGTAAAATTCTGATCACGGTAAAAAATTACATTGATATTCCGGACAAAATTTAGTTAGCTGTATTTTTTTTGTTATTTCAACAATAAGTTTGTGCCGTGTATACGAAGAACTTCGTATTTTAAGTTTCCAAAACTAAACAATTTTTGTTGTATATAAAAAGTATTATTTGCTGCAAAATATTAGTCATGGTCGCAATTATTATTAGTAGTATTAAGCAATCATTTTGTTACTTTGTTCCGATTACAAAATCATTTGCAACAATTAAAAATATTTCATCTGTTACTGGGACAAATTTTTTTTTTCCTGTGACATATTTTGTAAAGATTACAAATTATTTTTTTTGCCGCCATATACTTTGTACAGGTAACTAAAACTTTTGTGTAGACAGAGTATTCCCTGGTATACAGCATAATTCACTGTTCGTGTTATACGATAGTACGTCGTGTCGTATTTGCTTGCGCAGTTAAGTTTAGCTTGTCGAAAATTGTGTTTTAAAAGTGCTTGTTTCTTGTGCCCGTCAATAAAAATGGATGATTTTGTGTCTTATTGAGAAATTTGAAGGTATGCATCGATTACTGATAAATCTATATAATTTAAATGACTATTGTTTCATATGTTATTTTTTTATATAATATTTGTTACATGTATATAGATAGATTATAATTATAAATAAATAAAATTAATATAATACGCATGTATTTAATTTTAACCTTACTACCTCATTAATGCATTAGTATATCTAAAAAAATTAATTAGTTTCTAAAACAAATTTATAGTTATTAATGGTAACGTATTTTATTTGTTCGAATAACAAATTTATATTTCTTCGCATAACAAATTCATATTTCTTAATGGTAACTTAATTTATTTGTTCGCATAACAAATTTATACTTCTTAATGGTAACTTATTTTATTTGTTCGCATAACAAATATCTTTTGTTACATATAACAAAACTGTATTTGTTGCCACAACAATTTTTTACCAGCAAATTTACCTTGGTAACTGTAACAAATATATTTGCTGGTCCTATATTGACAAAAAAAAAATTGCTACTGGAACTTATTTTTGGTAATCACAACAAAGTTTTTATTTACCGTGTATAAAACAGACGTTTCGGTATTCACTTATACTTCAGGGTAAGATTTTAGGCCGCTTTCACACGATCCGACTTTCCTCCGTGCAAATTTGAGTACTTACCGTTAAATAAACGGCGTAAAGAAAAATATATAATAATAATTAATTAAATACCCGTCGTTTACTTCACAATTTTTCATTTCTTTAACCATATTATTAGTGTACGCTTTGTAAAACTTGTGTTTGATGTTATCAGAATAAAAGTAAGCGTTGAAAACATTTAATTTATCAAATGTTTCATGTGTGTCACATATCAATCCATATCATTGAAATATGAATAAAATATATAGATTACCTTATTAAAATAATAGATAAAACATTGAAATATTTGTCCGGCGGATGGCAAAATGCCGGCATGTCTGAACGCACGCATTTGACTACATGTACTTTTTGCGCCGTGAACGGCAAATTGCCAGATTGAAAAGGTGCATTTGGAACCAGGGAATACTTTTGGAACAACGGCTTTACGCCGTGGATGGCATCGTTCGTATCGTGTGGACACGGCGCACGGCCTAAAGTCGGTGATTCGTGTGAAAATGGGGCAAGGGGCAAAGCGTACCTTAAAAATGACAACTAAAGATTTTTTAAATGTCAAATAATTTTCAAATATTTCAAATTTTTTTTCTTGCGCAGATCTTGCAAAAAACATCAGAAGCATTGCGGTCATTGGATGTTTTCGACCTGTATCGAATATATCGAAGATCTCGATCTTGATCTCCATAAATTCATCCTCAACTGGTAGGAAGCACTTACTGCTCTTAATACTAAAAAACTATTTCTTCGTTATCTATACAGTGTCCCACACTCTATGTTCAGTATAGGGTCTAATGGAGTACCATGTTGCCAAATATACTTGCTGTTAGTCTACAAGATAGAAAGACCAAAATATATGCCCAAAAAGAGATGAAATATTCTGGGTACTTCATTGAATGTATTTATGACTGGTGTACTTTCAGTGTATCTAAACAGGTGGGTGAAAAGAAAAAAAAATAAATAATAAACTGGCCAGTTTAACAATTTACAAAATAATACAAACACAAAATATAAGTAGGGTATAAAAATATAACAAGCGTAGGTAAATGAAAATAATTAACATATAAACTCTAGTCAATTTAAAGTAAATAATATAAAACATTTTTGTACTTACTTGGACATTTTACAATCTTCGTCAACAGTATAAATTCCCTATGTTATATATTTCCATTCTACGAAAAGATAGAGCTATATGAAATAATTAACACTATATTTTCTACAGCGCATTTTGTAACACTATACTTGCCGATTGGAGCAGATAGATATGATGAATTGAAATCCCTAATTTTTTGTGTTCCTCCTACGATATGATTTTTTTATGTTTTATGCTATTTATGTCGACATATTATATGATGAACTCATAAAGAGTTAAAATTATTAAGCATTATTTTTTTATTTTTTTTATATCTTAGTTGATAATTTACCAATATTTAGGTATGATAAAAATAGTGCATATAGTTCAAGTTTCTATTCTTTCTTTATAATCTTCCATTTGAATTTATAATATTTTAATCTCTAATTCATTTGATCAAGATTAGTATGCCGGGCGGTTTTAAAATATTGTATTGAAATATTACTTATTACAGGTACAAATAGCTTCAGCATGTTTTTTACACCCCGGTTCCAACGCAACTTTTCGCGTCCCTGTAAATAAAACTATTTAGAAATTTCGGGTGATTCCAATAAGCCCTTGGGTAAATAAGAGACCCTCATAAAACTTAAATTGTAGTGTTAACTAAATTGGCAACATGGTACAGAAAACGTTCATAAGAATAACATTGGCTATCTCTGCTACACTGAAGATAAGAGTGTGGGACACTGTATAGTATTTCGTGTATTTTATGCAGTTATACATACCAATCTCATATAACAAAATGGCAGCAACAATGTGTCATTCTTCTTCGTATTCCGTAACAGAAATAACATTCATTACTTCTGTGTATTTCCATAATTTATTATAACCTCTCATCTTACATTAGAATAAACATAAACAACAAGCTGTACACCTACGAACCACAAACCACTAAGTGTATTAAACCACATAATTTAGCCAAGCCACCATACCGCTTCCACCTTAATCTCTTCGTATATGTCTGGTTTGGAGCCATCAGGATTCCAATCCGAGTTTGGAGCTCGCTAGCAGCACACAGAAGGAGATAATAGGGTACGGAGTCGTATAGGAACGCCAGCCTGCCGTATTCACATTCACAAAGACAACGACGAAGACGTATTATTGAGTTAAAATGGAACGGTGCATTGTTTTGGAGCACCCGTGCGGATGTGGGAGCTGTTACATGCGATATCACAAACAGTGGATGCCAAAATATACGCGAAATCAAACCAAAAATTTGTTAAAATCGTAGTTTTATTATTAATTAGTTGAAGGCTTATGTCATTATGACCGGTAAGATGTATTGTAATATGGCCCTATCTTAGTTTTCTGAAAACAGTCCCAGAGTCTTCATGACACAAGTTGCTGCTCCAGAAATCAGTTTTCCGATCTCATTTACCGCGAGTACCTTCTACCTAGATAGTTAAGCTTTTTACGGGCAAAGTTGGACATATATACAGAATGTTTCAGACCACTCGTTCCAGGCTGTTTTTTCAGAAGTACGACGTCCTAGAGTTTCAGGAAAAGAACTATAGTCAGAAATATTAACTCTGTCAGCTCTAGCAATAAAATTATAAATATCGTAACGGGCTACTTGCGTGGTACTGAAAATCCGATTTCTATCACTATACATGTAATGTTATGTTGAAAACAAATATAAAAAAATAAATTTTATTTTACAAAAACTATTTGTCTTTAAGTAAATTAAGAAAGAAAATTTTCGGTGACGTCATTATATTTAAACTGGAGAACCATGTTTAAAAATATAACGTATAGATGGCATGCGAGAAAGTTTTAATTTGAATTTTACATTAGTTCATTTTTCTCTCTCTCTGGTCTCTCAAATATATTAATTACTTCACAAATAAACACAGGTAGTTACATGTAATTTAAAATATCGATACCAAAAAGATAAATTAAAATACTAACCTCCAAACTATTGTTGAAACGTCAAACAGGAGATCTACATTACCTGTACAAACCTTGTACAAACAAACGCAATGGCTTTACGACCATTCATTGGTGCGGCGTAATTCTACGTCATATATGGCGGGAATTCAAATAATCAAATTTCATTTTTTTTTTTCTGGCTAATTAACAAAAATTTTGTCAAAAGTAAAAATATGGATAGCAAGTTTTTACCTGCTCTTCAAAAATATTAAATAAAAAAAGGTACGGAAGTAGCCCATTATGACAAAGCGGCATATCGCTTACTATTTGCTTTATAATATTGTTTACAAAACAGGCCATTATTTGTACTGCTCTTTTGGAATGAAAACATGCGTCGGCTGGTATTTCTACCTGCCCTGAATGCTATGAATAGTAAAGTAATCTTACTATTTAACAAAAATAGCATTTATGTTAAAGGAACAGTAAGATTATTTTACTATATTTTACTATACAGAGCATCTCTTCATTTTAGCAGAGCAGCACAAATAATGGCCATGTTGGCATCCAAAGTTATAATGCAAGTAGTGGGCGTATACCGCTTTGTCATAATTACGATATTTATAGTTTTATTGTTAAACCCGACAGAGTCAATTTTTTCTGACTATACCATATCATAATCTTACATGAAGAATTTAATAGTGGTAATTTCGATTTCCGGAATTTACCGGAAGTAGGCGTAACTACATTCAGGTTCAGAATTTGAAATGGGAACCTAGATCATGTGTGGTATCGTTGGATGTTTATTCTAAAAACAAACTTTTGTTGGAAACTTTATTTATAGTAGATATTATTTACGAAATCAATTTTAAAAATGCTTTAAATGTTCGAAATAATCAGTAAAGGTAACTGTTCTTTTTGATGAGACCTAATAGCTTATTGGCGTTTGTCGACGAGAGTGAAATGAATTTCTTTGACTGACTGAGGCCCGGAATGTCCAATATGAGGCTATGGCTGACTTCCCAATTTTGATTTTCTTATTTATATGCTCATCTGCTTTTTCATTGCCAGAACTCGCTCATGCCCCGGTACCTACTACAAAGTGCCGTGGTTGTGTTTAGCCATCTATTGAAGCGTGTTCATGTAATATCAAATTAGCTTTGACTCACAAGTGAATGAACCTAGTGCCTTAAAGCGAGTCTGACTGTTTGATATTATACTGATTGTTGCTTTGAAACTTTTGGTGCTTATCGATTCCTTTATTTGATAATTTGGAACAAATACACCCACTCCAGTTTCTCCTAACTCTAGTTTTGAACCATCCGTAAACCAGGACAGAGTCCCTTTGCTCTCCATAATCCTGAAATTTTCCAGATTGAAGGTATGTTCCACCATCCCAAGCTATCGTTTTGTTATCACATTTTTTTTTTCATTTTCATAGAATTCTTAATTCTAGTTTCGTCTTTCATCGTTTTCTATATTCCATTTTGTTATTATCATTATTATTAAGAACCACACCCTTCTCCACTGTTAAAAGCTGGCGGCCGCACACCAAAACAACGGGTGCGTTATTTACTATTGCGTTAGCGTTGTACGTTACAAGTGCATTTTTATGAAATTCTCCGTGCTTGTTGTTGGTCACTGGTTCTTCCGAAGACAAACTGTAGTGTCAACACTCGACAAAGAGAATACTGTATATTAAGGTGTAATGCAGCCTCAGGCTCGGGGAGGGAATTGTCCTGAATATATTTACGTTCCAATTTCTGCGGCAAAGTACGAATTAACTGGCCATTATCATCGATCTTCACCCCTGCTAAATACCTGTGTCAATTGGGAACGACAAAAACGTCTTCACCAAGATCATTAACTACACGTGATAATTGCCCCAATAGCACGAAGGAACAGATGGGGAAAGAAGGGACAAATAATGTTTGAAGAAGAGAATAAATAGTCGATTGTCGTGAATCACCGACAAGAACAAATAATGTCAACATTTTGTACAAAGTTTTTTTTTTCTGTATCATATTTGACTAATTCATTTGTACTTTTGTTTTAGATGTGATCGGGACGTGAACCAAGAGTTAGTCGCTTCGAGAGTCTTCAAGAAGGTTAGAACATACATTTTCTTATAAATTATACATCGTTACCTACCTTGTACCTTTCACCTATTGAATAATTTTTGAAACATTCCCGTATGTACATATGTATATACAGGGTGGTAAACAATAAGCGTAAAAATTTTAAGGGCATATAGTACTGACCAACATTAATAAAGCTTAATCAACATACATAGGTCTGATCTTTAACGGTTTCCGAGAAAGAAGCCATTTTGTATATGAATCGAAGAAAAACTGACAAAGATAGTGATTGAAAAAAAATTGTTTTTAAACAATAAAATTTTGTATGACACATTTTTCTCAAATTTTAATAGTAACGAAGTTATTTGAAAATTAAATATTGGCCCAGGTCGCCACAACATATAACTTAGTACAATAATATAATTTTTATTGAAAAACAAAAGCACATCTAAGATGACCTCTGGAGTCTGTACAAAAAATCTCATTTAATCGAAGTAGTAACTTTTCTAGTTTTTGAGGTAGCAGAGGTAAATTCCGTAAAAACTTATTTTTTCACTGCCTTATATCTCGGAAACTATTGAAGATCGGACCCATGTTGGTTAAGCTTTTTTTACTAATTTTGATCGGTAATATATGCCCTTAAAATATTTTACCCTTATTTTTTTAGCACCATGTACAGGGTGTATCAGGACTAGTGTAAAAAATTAATAGCATATTCTTGAGCTAATTTTGAGCAAAAAATGTCATATGAAGGTATGTCCGAAAACTTTTCGTTACAGAGTTACAGACCTTTAAAAGTGCACCTCATCTGACATATTTTTATTAATAACTCTGATACTAGTTGCACTATAATTTTGAAACTTGATACGAGGGTACTACTTATTGAGATGCATATTTAAACTTTCTTTCTGTATCTCAATCAGAGGCGTCTCATATAGGGAAGTCATGAAGGTTTTTATCCTTATTTTTTTACCTATTAACATTTATAATTATAAAGTATTACAAACAATTTAAAAATACACAACAATGTACTTTTGACAAAAATTGATAAACGCAGTAGTTTTTGAGATATTTTAACTTTTAGAAAATGTCACGTATCCAAAATAGTTAACAGTTAGAAATCAATCAATTTACCATAGAAAATAGAACAAATTAGAAAAGCGACACAAAATCTGTTTATAACTATTGTTTAATTACCTTATTTATAATATTAGTAATTTTTTTGCAAATTAAAAAAAAGTGTAAAATGTTAGTGTTGGTAAATATGTAGATATAGTGTTTATTTATAGATATTGTAAAATGTTAGTGTTGGTAAATATGTAGATATAGTGTTTATTTATAGATATTGTAAAAGTAATGGTTGTAGTCCAGAGAATATCGACGTGGACATCAAAGAATGAATTTGTGTGAATTTCATTGTTTCTTAATTGTTGCCTATTTTTTTTTTGCTTAATTGATTTTTTGTAAAAATTAAAATATCTCAAAAACTACTCCGTTTATCAAATTTTATCAAGAGTACTTTTTTGTGAATTTTTGTATTGTATGTAATATTTTATAGGTAAAGTTGAAAAAACGTTCATAGATAAAAAAAAGGATAAAAATCCTTCATGACTTCCCCATATGAGACGCCTCTGATTGAGATACAGAAACAAAATAAAGTTTAAATATGCGTCTCAATAAGTAGTATCCTCGTATCAAGTTTCAAAATTTTATTGCAACTAGTATCAGAGTTATTAATAAAAATGTGCTTGATGAGGTGCATTTTTAAAGACCTGTAACTCTGTAACGAGTAGTTTCCGGCCATACCTGCATATGACATTTTTTACTCAAAATGATGTCAGGAATATGTTACTAATTTTTTTTTACACTAGTCCTGATACACCCTGTATAAGAACTATAGGAATATAAAATAAATAATGAGTATATCCTGCGGTTATTTGCTCAAATAATATGAATAACAAAACAAAACTAATATTATAGAAAGCAATATGAGTATAAATGAATAATAAAACAAAAATATACTTGCAAACTAAATTGAATATAACATGCACTCTAGAAATAGAAGTTAAACTCAGTACATTATAAATTAAAAACTTTTACTAGAAATAGAAACAAAATAATACCTAGGTTGGAATATTATTTTAATATTCCACCTAGAAATATGTAACTCTGTCTGCTTTGTAATTTCACAAAAGGATAGCAATTATATTTAAAATTTAGAATTTTATAGCCGAAGGGGTTGTGCTGCCACCAAGTTATTTTTATGGATAATTAATCGAACCTAATTTAGAATTTGGATAAATAATCCAAATGAATAGCCAAAAGTTATTAATTAGTATGGCGATTTTTTATCAATAATTATATTACAAAGTAATTTAATAGTATATTACATAGTGAGAGTGCGTAACTTCCATTTACAATTCGAGCGATGTACTATACTTTCTCTTCGACCATAATTTTACTGAAATTTATGAATTTGTACCTATTTGATGTTATTTTTGCAAAAAGAGGTTATGTTTACGATATGACAGTTAATTGTCCGTTAAACGTCTAATTAATTGTATTGCAGGTATTGTTGCTAACTTGATTCTAGGGATAAACGGAAATTTCTCTACTAACTGTAATGTAACACTCTGCGTAAGAAGGCATTTACTGTGTAAAAGGTAGTTTACTGATATGGGAGTAGAAAATAGTATAGTGTAATACAAGTGAGGAAAGGGCATCATTGTAAAATGAGTACGCTATCGTTCCAATCGTACGATTTTTGCAATGGCCCTTTTCCACTTGTATTACATGTGAAAATTACATTTTTTATATGTATTGAAGTTCGTATACTTATTATTTCAACGAATAAATGTGGAAACATTTAATAAAAAACTTTCGCCACTTAGCGAGGAAAGTAGTTACTTTCCTCACTTGTGAGGAAAGTGGTTACTATCACAATTAAATTGAGCGAGGAAAATGTCATTTTCAGAAGTGATGTTGAAAAAAATGTTACAAAACACAAAAAAATAATAATTAAAGTGACAAAGTTAATTGAAAATATTACAATACAACAAAAGATGAGCAGAATTGTACTAGTTACAATTTAGACAATTACATGCAGAGTGAATCAGTTACATGTTAAAATAATAGTTATTATTAAATAAATAAGACCTACATGGTTACGAATATATTTACACTATGAACATTCGGTTTGTTCCCCTCAAGTCAGAGAACAACCTAACCTACATCTTAACCAACTTACACTTCAAACCTTCGACCATATAACTATAGACACGTAATGGGGGCATTTGTTTTGAAGCGTAAGTGTGCGGTGCGGGAAAGGGGGAAGGTGCCCACATTTGGTGTTTTGTTGGTTGCAGATTTGTAGGAGATAAAATGCGTTGCGGGTTGCATACGGGTAAGTATTTATTGTACTAGCCTTGGAATTTTTTTTGCGACATTAAATATAATATTCCAATACGAATTATTTAAATATAAAATTTATATTCTTGCTATTCTTATTATCTTCTCTTATAGAAAAGGATAGACTTTATGTAGATGTTAGTAAATTTGTGTATAACTACTAATATTTAACATAACAAAAAATAATGTGTGTACGTAATACATACATAAATGTACTACATGTTACACTAAAAGTGATTTTTTTATCTTCGTCATCAAAATTGATTAACAGATATTATTGAATATTATCAGTTTATTTAAAATAATTTTTATGAAGATAAATTTAAAATAATTATTGTTTTATTTTCGGTGTTAGGAAAATGTTTCAATATTACTAGTTTTACATGCTGTTAGTAGACTCTTTTGTTAAATAACGATTTTTTTTGTTTGAATATAAAATATTGTATATAACACTACCTACTATTATTATTAATTTTAGGTATTTATTAAAATTAATATTTTCATCTGAGCAATTAATTTAAAATAGTGTCTAAATTTTTAAAATTTAGATATTGAAAATAGTGTCAATATAAATTTTATATTTAAATAATTTGTATTGGAATATTATATTTAATGTCTCAAACATTTTTTAAAGGCTAATGTAATAAAGCTTACCCATATGTAATCCGCAATGCCCTTGAATCCCCTACAATCCTGCAACCAACAAAACACCACATATGGGCACTGCCCCCATTCCCCGCACCGCACACTTATGCTTCAAAACATTGTATAACCTAACAGCCTGTTACGTGTCTCAGAGCTGACTCACTCCTAATTATTTGTTTAAGGCATTAATTTCCAAAGTCGAGCTTAAAATTTGGACAAAGATAATAAACTTTACAACTTTGAACTAATAAACATAATTTCGAATGTTTGCCAATCAATGCTTTTTTCCCAAAGACAAAACTCTAATAAAGTAATAAACGAAACGAATCTGCCGTTTGTTACATCTTCATAAATGTTTATGTCTAATAGGTTTTGTATTATCTAGTAGTCTATGAAAATTTACATTTAAGATATAGGCTCAGTAGATGTCCCATTTAATCGGGTTGTATCATATTTAGTACAAGGTCTGCTATATTCAATTTGAAGTTTTGAAGTTATGTTGAAATATACGAGTAAATAAATTATATGAATTCTCTTTACAAGTTGTATGCAGTCACTCTCTCTATATGTTTACCAAGGAGAAGTTCTCTTCACGTAATGTAACGTGCGGGACATTACTTCACAACATTGTTCAGCATTTATCTGTAGTCGGCGTCTATGCTCTACTTCTACTTTACAAGTCTGCAGTAGAGCAGGCGTCGCACGATGGAGCGTCTACTACAATACTGAATACGAAATACAATGTCGTTGTTGCATAGGAATAGGAATATAGAGAATGTCTACAACACTAGAATGTATGACGAGTATGTGTATTCTATACAGTAAGTACCTCTACTAGGTGGGAAGTTATGAAATGTAAGACATTATTTTTGAAAATTTATGTGCAGTAATTTTGTTAGTAATGGGGGATTCCAGCTCAATCAAGAGAATTTTTTACCTCTCGCTAAGAGAGGTATTGCAATTTAGTGGATAAGCACGTTTTAAGGTCCTTATAATCCGATTAGAACATTTTTACGATGATGTCCGTGTGTGTATATATGTGTGTGTGTGGATGTGTGGATGCATGTGTGGTGTTGGAACCACGGTTTTTCAAATACAAAAAATATTTAACTGCAGTTTCCTTAACCTGACATTCCTGGGAAGAGCTGATTAGATTTTGATAACAATTGGACAATCGGAAGTAATAGTTTCTTTAAAAAAATCTTCTAAATATTATTTTTCGAAAATTTCTGCGTTATTAGTTATTACTAATATTAAAGAATATAAAAATCTCTATCCGATACATTTAAAATTTATTATATCTTCTATGGAGTTAAAGATAGAGACATATAAATATATAAAATAATAAGTTGTAAATTAATCTCGTAGCCCATGGAAAACAAGTGGAAAAATTAAAATGTTTGTAATTGACAGATAAATGTGTGTCAAAAAGCCAGAGACATTACTGAAGACTTTTTCTGGGAAGAACATTAAATATATCTTATTTTATTGTTAATTAAATATTTATAATTATATACCCTTCAGAAATACCGCCAATCTCATCAATGAATTGGAAGAATCTCGAACAGTAGAAGAATAAGAGTGAATAGAAAGAATTGAAAAATATAAAAATATGTGTGTTTTTTTTTTGTGTATCAGATATGTCAAATATATATAATACATAATACTTATAAAGCCTAATATGGAAATAGCGGGAGGTTTTGTGCTGGCCTCAACAGATTTTTTTTAAATGCGAAAGCAGGGTTGGCGTGATTTAAATCAACTGATTTTTAAAAAAAAATCACTGATTTTTATCACAGATGAAAAAAAGATTCAAATTGTAATAAAAATGAATTTATTTACTACAAAACTATATATACCAACAAAAATATGGACTGTATTCGAATTCTAACAGATTACTGATTACATGTTTTGACCTATTTTATTTAGGTATGTATTGTTTAAAAAGACGCGCGCGCGTGGGAACGTTATGTACTAAATTTATGCAAAAATTCAAATGCATCATTTGGGGTTTATTACAGTTTTCGTTTTCGTTTATGAAATAAAATATTTATATTGCTTTTAAAAATAATTAAAAAAGTACAATAACACCACTAGATCTTTAAAAATAAAATAAAAAAAAAATCATGATTTATTTGATTTAAAAAAAATCAATGATTTTTGATTTTTTTAAATAAATCATGATTTTTTCCAACCCTGTGCGAAAGTATATACGCTACAGCCCGCACTATTGAACAATTCATTACCAAACTATACATTTATTATGAAAGAAGAAAATATGATCAGTATGATCTACAATTTAACCTTACACTTTTTGAAAAAAAAAAAATTTAGGGGCCAAGTTTTGAGTACTTGAAAAACATCTATTTTACTTATCATTAGTCCCTTGCAAAATTTCAAAATTCGTTTGGAACATATTGTTCATTGGTTTTATATTAATAACATACTAAAAATGTATACTCAAATTCCTAGAAAAAGGGGCTGAGGAGTTTCGGGCGATAAACACTATTTTCTTGAATTTTTATTAATTTGCGCCCATAGTTCAGTAGTACAGCTAACTACACACTATCTTCACTTCGTGACGCTTCTCTACCTAAGATACAATAGGGGACGTATCAATACTGTGTCTTCTGGACTGTAGTTTTTGAGCGCAGCAAGTGCCTCGTCGCTGTAGGATTGTCTTAATAATGAATATTAATAAAGAAAGAAAATGAAATAACAATAGGAGATGAGTTTTACTACCGATGGAAGTTAAGAAATTCAAATATCGGAGGAGTGGCCAACATTCCAGCACTATTTTCAAACAGTTTTTATTTGAATATAAATTTGTTGCATTAAACTTAATAATTTAAATACACTTACAATTATAAAGTGTATAGACTTACAAAGTGTTATAATATCTGCTAATTTATTTTTTGTATATATAATTTAAAAATAGCATATATTTTAAGAAAATTTAAATCCACGAAGAAAACGGTTTGATATAAAAACTTATATTCGTGACGTCACATCAATTTTTCCAAACCTTTGGGGACCATAACTCTCTTATTAATAGGAATTATGAAACTATATAAAAATATACCTCATTACTGAAGAAAAATAATTTAACTCTGACACTATTTTCCCTCCGTTATCAAATTATTCTCCACTATCAGTCAACATAACCAGTAATCAGAGCATGAACAAACATAAATGAACAAATGAACACCCATGCAGCATAATGATGTATGACGTCACTCATTGACATGAATATGGCGACATGTGTTGCCGGTAATACAACAGGCGCATAGGCCTACCCACCCTGCATTTAAATCGGCAAAGTTTCACATCGGTGTTAGGTTAGCCACGAGGACAGAATAATAACCGAACGGGGGGCAATTTCACGCCCATCAACTGATCAAGAATTCCAATTCAATTTTCCGATCATTCAGATGGGGGTAGTTCAAATAATAAAACACGAAATAGATAAACAAGAAACAAGAAAGATAAACAATTTTATTTTTATTCTGTTACATACTTATATTTAGTTTTGAATTTGATTTTTTTTTTAGTAACTAGGCCTCAGATTAAAATAAAACTTCAGCGGTTTTAAAGCTAATTTATTACTCTTTAACATGACCCTAAATTTGTCTTTCGGTGTTGTATCAGTTTCTAAGTATAAATATTAATTTGTTTCATGCATTTCATTTTAGAACTTTTCGTTTGAGAACACGAAAGGAATTCTAATTAATTTAGAGTTTTAAAATGATCTTTCAACAGCTTAAGGTCTATTTTCTAAGAAAAAATAATTAAATTCAAAACTGCGAAGTTGTCGATTTCTATGCACGTAAGTGTATATTCTTTTTGAATTTAAATGGTTTAAATCAATATTTCACATTCTTTTCTTTGAATGTAATCGATTTCTGGGCGTCACTGTAATCCATCAAAATTCTACTTCCTATTAATTTGAGTGCGTATTGCAGTGCGTAGGCGTCAATGGTTCCTATAACTCATATTATATGGGTCACGTATACCGATACGTTCGCATAAATCATGGACGACTCGTCTCCAAGGGGGCCACGAATTATATCCATATCATAAATTTACATCCATACCTTAATTTATCACAGAACTTTTTATTGAGATTGATTTTTATTTTGGATCGTATTTCTTATTATATTTACAGATGATATAAATAAATATATACAGTTGCGTGCAAAAGTATTGGGCCAAACTTATTTTGTCTTTTTTAAAAGATTTTATTGAAATATATTTACATATTACCCTACTATTAGGAATAATTAGTATACAGTTGACATGTTTTAAAATTTATTTTCATTGTATTTTATAGCACAAACGAAATTGCCCGTGTTCATAAATATTTATCATCAAATTCTTAATTTAATATTAATTTAGGTTATAGCCTGACGAAATGATAAAAAACACCCACTTCCAGTTACAACTTACGACAATCCGTAATAAATCTTTCTCTAAAAAGAAAGGTTTCTGTGGACGACGCTCGATGATCGATAAAAGCACAACAAATGAAATTATTACCAAATATAAGTTGATAAAATATATTTCGTAAACCAACAAAGCGAACAGATAAAATAATTAAATTGAAATATATAGCAGTTCCAATAAAACTACTGTGGAAAGAAATTCGAAAATCTTGCCAAATTCAGCCGAAGTACTGTGTCTCGACGTCTTAAAGAAGTGGACGTGCCCGTGTTTAAAGGAATGATAAAATTATTAAATATGGAGTACAAAATCACAAGTAAAAATCTGATGTGGTCAACAAAAAATCTCCCGCTATTTAATTTTTATTAATTTAAATACATACGTACGTATTTACTAATGTTGCAAACTATATTATGTTCCATTGCATACAACTATTTAGTGTTGCCAGAAGTCGAGACGAGACGAGACTTGGGGTCGGTCTCGTCTTGGTCTTGACTTGGTCTCGACTAGAGTGGTCTCGTCTTGGTCTTGTCGAGACGAGACTTGATGTCAGTCTCGTCTCGTCTCGAGTCTCGACAAGACTCTCGACTTTGCCTCCATTAATATTTTTTTTAATAATCGTATCTAATAATACATAAAATTCTAAGAACAGCAGTACAATCGCGATTAAAAAATTCCAAATAATATTTGAGATATTTATTATTAAGCTTTCCATGAATATCATCAACTTGATACTTGACCTCTTCAAACAATTAATATGAAAATATACGTATACATCGAGTGTTGTTTATCATTACTAAACATAAAATATATAATTTCAATTCCTTAACTACAGAATGCATTTCTGTTATTAGCAATAGTTAGATATGTATATGTTTAAATGAAGCAGTAAGTAAATGAATAAAAATCCCCAAAAAAGTAACTTCTTTCGCTATTTTTTTTATTTTTTTCTAAATATATGTTAAATAAGTAGATAACTAAAACTTAGACTTTTGCGTATCCTCTGGTACATGTACTACAGGTTGAGAACCGCTGTTTTATTTCAAAAGTTTGACCTTGAGTTATGTTTTGAGGTAACGTTATATGATCATCCTGACTATAAAACTTAAGGGATGAGGGACAAAGCAATGGTTTTTCCAAAAATATCACTTCCTTACAAACTGTTCTAATCTTTACATTATGCTTATTTTTATTAATTATATTCTGGCAAAATTTTATCAACGAAGCTGAAAATAAGAAAATATGAATGAACAAAAAATTATGAATTACAATCCCAGTACATGGATATCCCTAATTCCAGTATTTTATAATACCCAGTTGAACTGAACCTTAGATTAAAATACGCCGAATAGAAAACAAAGGCTTTTATGACCAATGACACCGGGCGAGGAAAGTGTACTTGTACTTTGCACGTGTTTTTACGAGAAATGTTTAATACCAATTTCTTAGAATGTTTGATACCAAATTTCCCAAATTATTATACCTGTAACTACATAATTTAACAATGTCACTTACATTTCACTTTATTGAGATAAAGTTTTACTTTCATTATACATCACATGATAGATACATAAACTTTTATCTTTTGAAGTACATATTTTCCAAATTTTTGTTTATATACGATACCATAATTTTTTTATTGGCATTTAATGACTAGACAATGTTTTATTTTAATTCGCAGGAAAAGTATTTTTACATAAATTATAGATACAAAGTTTGAGAAGAATTAAATCTTCGTTTTTTATACTTTTACTATTTCTTTACAAAATAATTATATAACTGATTTGTTAGTATTAATAGTTTACATTATTTGCATTTAATATATTCCTATTTCTATATGCAATATGTATTCATATGTTTGAATGAAGTGAAATATTTAGGCAAATAAGAAGTACGTCCGTTGAACAAGTACAATATGGTTGTTTTAAACCGGGACACAGACCGGGAATTTCCCTAGGATCGTAAAATCTTTGTCTGCATTTCCGTAAAATTCTAAGAATCACAATAGATTCTTTAAAAATGAAAAATACTGTATATTTGAAGGGAACGTTACTTTGTGACAGTAAATTAATTTAATAAATAAAACTGAAGTATATTGCTAATGTGGAGAATGCACCACAAATGTAACATTTTTGCTATTTGAAAATTGGAAATATTGTCCAAGATATAGTCAGTTGTACCAATATTTTAATTGAGAATTAATCAAAAAATAAATTAAAATCAACATATTTATAAATATAAAACATGTATATTATAAAATAAAGGTTGATTTTAATTTAATTAAAATATTGGTGCATTAAAATAACATAAGAATTCTAAATTTATATTTCTTTCATTTCATCCCACCTACATTATAAATTCATTTCAAGTTACATTTGGATTATTTAGATGAATAAGGAAGACATCATATTTACATAATGTTTTTGGAACACAACTATGAAAGTAGAAAAATTACAAAATTTGAAAAATTAATATCTCTCTTATTTATATGAATTTTCGAACAGTATTTACAGCAATATTCTCAATTTTTGAAGCAGTTTTAGAATATATGTTTTTAAAAAATACCTTTGAACTGAAGTCGAGAGTCTTGTCGAGACTCAAGACTTTCTCGACAAGACTTGATACTGGTCTCGTCTCGTCTCGACTTTTCTAGTCGAGACCAAATGATGGTCTCGTCTCGACAAGACCAAGACGAGACGAGACCAAGACCAAGACTGGTCTTGGTCTTGTGGCAACACTACAACTATTGCTTTATTTACTATTTTCTTTTAAAATGTCGCTATGTATTATTAATTTGAAGTGATTAGTTTTTTGACAGAGACATTTACCTGTCAGTTACATACATTTGAAATATGAACTGTGTAACAAAGGAATTGTGTTTGTATTAGGCTTCGGGATTTATAAAAAAAACATTAATTTTTAAATTTATCTGTAAAATAATTTTCATAATCACATAAAATGCGAAAAAATGGCATTTAATGATATTTTTTGAAGAAAACCCATTATGAGATCCAATTAAAGTGCCATTTGCGGTTATCCGATTTACACCAAAATTTAATGGTTTCTTTTTATATTAGAATAGGGTCGAAATATAAGGTTTCAGAATTTTTTGAATGATAATATTTGAGATAGAGCGTAAACAAAATCCATACACATACACACTTATACACACACACACACACACACACACACACATACATACACACATACAGGCATACAGGCATCATCGGGAAAATGTTAAAATTGAATTCTAGGGACCTTAAAACGTGATCATTTTCTAAAATCTCGCTATGTGATTTTTAGCACGATCCCTATACCTCCCTTATCAAGGTTAGAGGGAGGTAAAAAAGATTTAGTAGTTTTGAAATAAGAATATCTTTTGCGCAATATTTTTACACAACACGATAAATTATTTTATTAGTATACGTTTATTTACATAGTTTATGAAAATATGTTATGCACAATTGCATATATTTATTAACATAATTGTTTAATTTATGTAACACATTTACAATATGATATGGTTTAGAAATCTGTTTCGCTCAAAACTTTTGCACGCAACTGTTTGTTGCCACATGGTTGCAATACATACATTTATTCAAATTGCGAACTCAAAAACAATTGTTGATAAAAAATCTGATGTGGCCAACACAAAACCTTCCGCTATTTAATTTTTACATACATACATACGTACATAAAATCACGCGATTCCCACTTAGGGGGGTTAGCAAATACCCGGAAACAATAGTAATAATAAGAAAAGGGATAAGAGTAAGAGCTCAGCTGACTCACTTCACTCTTTAACAACATTCTTCTTTCGCCTTGTCCACAATCATCATAGCATTCATACATAAGAACATATTAAAGTGACCGATTTTCGGTAGCGAATAACCCCATCCGGACCACAATAATAGTTACGCAACAATCTTTCTTCGCCACACTTTCCTATCCATTTTTATTAATTTAAATAAATACTTACGTATTTACTAACGCTGCAAACTGTTCCACTGCATAAAACTATTGATTAATTTACTATTTTCTTTTTAAAATGTCACTATTATTAATTTGAAGTGACATTACTGTCAGTTACATTCATTTGAAATATGAACTATGTAACAAAGGAATTATTGTGTTTATCTTAGGCTTCGCTACTAATAAAAAAAATTATTTTTAAATTTATCTGTAAAATATATAGAAAAAGCATTAATGCATTCCTGTAGAAAATTCAATAATCTTTAATTATCATACGACATAAAATGCGAAAAAATGGCATTTAATGATATTTTTTGAAGAAAAACCATTATGAGCTTCATTTCCGGTTATCCGATTTACACCAAAATCTAATGGCTTCTTTTCTTATTAGAATAGGATAGAAATACAAGGTTTCAGAATTTTCTGAATGATAGTATTTGAGTTAGATCGAAGACAAAATCCCTACACATACACACACACACACACACATACATACATACATACACACACACACATACATACACACACACATACACACATACAGACATTATCGTGAAAATGTCAAAAATGGATTCTAGGGACCTTAAAACGTGGTCATTTACTAAAATCTCGATATGTGTTTTTTAGCACGATCCCTACACCTCCGTTACCAAGGGTAGCGGGAGGTAAAAAAGTTATGTTTGAATAGTTTACAATGTGTTTCCAGTTGTATAAGTAGGTAATTACCATTTCTCCTTTGTAAAGCAATATTGAAATTTATGTATATGTGTAATTCACGTCCGAACCCTTGTAAGCTAATAGTGTCCCTTCTATCCCAATTGATCCTATAACCCCATAAAAACCCCAAATCCCTGCGATAGGATCCCAATCCGCTAATCCTCTAGTGCCGGGTTCAAGTCCCGCCATTTATAATTCCATTGTTATTCAGTTAGCGTTGTCTTGCAAATTGCTTATATCCGTGAACAGTGTTCACTTCGGATCACACTGGCTATGGAATGATATTGGCAATACCACCCCCCTTTACCTCACCAACGTAATACGAATCATCATCCGAAGATAGCCGAGTGTGAGCGTATTTGAATGTAATAGAGGAAATGCAAATATTTGAGGGATTAATTGTTTGAGTTCTATTTTGTTGATACAAAGTTTAATATGAGAGAAAGAATAAATGATTTGCGATCATTTTTAAAGTGTTTCTACGTTTAAACCGTCTTCTCTCCCCTTTAATTTCACGATTTGGCACACAAATAAATGAAAACAAAACTTGTACACAAAAGTGTAATCTAGCTGAATGACGAACCGGTAAAAACCGCTAAGAATTCTTGCAAGTGTTTTCTCATGTTGCATTTCCGGTTGAAGGCCCGGATTCCGGAACTGGAACCCTGCACGACTCATAATCCGTCGACACTTACAACCACAGCTTTCGAGCTTTTTCAGCAACGAAAGCTTCACGCCATACTTCAAGCTCCAATGTGTAATTGTACATGCTGAGTTTTTTATTATTGTAATGTGTTTCTTTTCCTGAGAGAAACATTAAGATAGAATATAAAAATAAAGAAGGTGAAAATAATGTTTCTTGTTCCATTAGACATGAAAATATTTATATTTACGGCGAAAAATATGAAGAAAAGTTACACATTCTATAATATATATAAATATACAGTCAGGCCCGTATCCAGGTTTTCATTTCGGAGGTGGTTCTGGTTATATAATTATATTATTGTTCAAGGAGATTAACATGAGCAGTTTTTTGCAGACTGTTATCCTTGTTTTGACTGATAACCATGGTTGTGGTATCAAAAGATAGATAAAAAATTTCTACATCAAATGAAAAATTTAATAATTAATTTATGGGACTAAAATATTACATAATTTACATTTATTTGTTGTCATTTGATACAATTTTTATCTTTCTACTGATACCACAACTACTGTTGTCAGTCAAAACGGGGCGCAACAGTTTGCAAAAAAACTGATTTCCCATTTTAATCTTCTATGTACACCTTTAAAAAAACACCCGATATACAATTCTCGGGGAAATAATAAAATAAAGGGAGTGTCTACTGCACTGTCAAGACAGAGCAGCAAAAAAAAAAAAAATAGTGAACCAAACCCAAAACAATACCTAACTGACAATTCTTAATTGGTAGACAGTGGTTTTTAGGTAGATTCGAGAAGTGGCCGCTAGAATTGTCCGCTAGATTCCGTTCAGGTGCGACAGTTCACAAATTTTTATTGCGGCTCTGTCTGGACAGTATAGTAGACACTTCCTAAAATAAAACAATATTTTGGCCTTTACGTATATCTTTATTTAATTGTAAAAAGCAATTGGGAATTTCTTTAAATTTTTTAGTATTTTATTTTACATTTCAGGGGGGGGGGGGGGGAAACCAAAGGTAAACCCTCCAAATATTATATTTCTTTATGAAACATTAATAAATGGTTTATTATTTATATGTTTTGGTTATCGTACGGAGACTTTTTTGTCATGAAGTTATGAATACTTTCAATGTTTACCCCATAATATAAATAAATTAAGAAAATTATTTGTTTATTTCATATTTATAATAACGTAATATACTGCGTTTCATTTTGGATTAAAAGGAAATTAAATATATTGGGTTTTAGGCTGCTATTTTTCCTAAAATACATTAAAACTACTGTCGTACGGAGACTTTTTTGTATGACTTTATTAGGTAACCCTAAAGATTAACTGGATAGTAACAAAATAACAAATAATCCGGTATTTATAAAATAATTTGTAATGTTTGTAATTTATTACAATCATTACAACGCTCAAACTAAAAGACATTCTGGTTAAAGAACATCTTTATCATCTATTTATTATTACTTATTGAATAATCTTAGTTTATAATTGGGTAATCATTCACCTGTGACCATGTCCCTACATAATCCTAGTTCACTCCCTTGTTTTTCAAAGTTGTTCCTGACCTCTGGCTTGGGTAACATATTAAGTATTCTTTTCTAATTTCGTACTACTGATAGTGAGAACTTAGTTCCCGAAATACGTATTTAGGGCCGTTTTCATAATAAACTTTACCTTCATTTTAACACTTTAAATGAAATATTTGGTAAGGTACTTTGAATTTTGCCTTCCCAAGATGTATTTAATTAAAACACTTTTATTGAAGGTGTACTTATTGTACGTTTCGAGAGACCCACGGCTTTTATCATCAGTGTATTAAAACATTTTATAAAAATTCTTTTTCTAAAGTAATTATTTGTTGTGTTTACAATTGACTATAAGTCAAGCTTAGAGTACGTTTACATTACATATAAAATCCTAAATTAAAATTGTTTTCGTTTCCGTAATTTAACTTTAACATTTTAGCGAGCACTGTAGTATTAGGTACTTTAAAATAAAGATAAAGTCTTAAAGTAATTTAAATTAAAGTTCTAAAATGAACCTGATTATGAAAACAGCCCTTAGTTTTATTAAAATTAATTTTGAAGTTAAGCGGTAATTTTATTAGTTTTAGTTACATAACTGATACAAAGGATCTAAAATATATTTAAATAAAAAGGCTTTTATGTCGTAAAACAAATCCAAAATAATTATTTTCTCATTGTAAAGCAATTAGATACATTCTAAAACATAGTCCGCCTACAGCTTCTGCAGTAATTTAAAGTTTAATGTAATTTCCTTTCTATATTAACTATTTTTTATTCTGTTTTTGTCTGCAATGTTTCTAGTTTTTATAAAGAACTAATTCAGTTCCTCCACACTTCTTTTATAAAATATGAAAATGAGAACTATATCATTTCTCGTCCAGTCAATAACTCAATCAGCAGTAGTTTTCCAACTTGTCTCGTCTTTCATTTCATCCACTTTAATCATCTCTGCATTGATCGGCCGCATCCACGTCTTTCTGATGTGAGACTTGGGCTCGGTGCGGAGCCAAATTAAGACTTGGTCCGTGTTCGGTTCACCATCGACTGGGACTAAAGCGAGCCCTCGAGCAATTATATCTGATTTGAATTGGCGCACTCGACCGACTAATAGCTATTTCTTTTAATTAGTTGCCCAAGTGGAGCACCACTCATATTTCATCAATGCAGAAACCCAAACTTTCAAAGAAGTCAGCCAAAGAAAATGTTTACCATTCAAAATGCAATGTATTCATTTATTTTTGAATAAGATTAAAAAGTATGTAAATATAAAACTGCTGTATGATAAAAATTAAACATTATTTCATAATAAAAATAATAAAATCTATTGCGGCCAGCACAAGACCTCTCGTTATTTCCATATTAAGTTATGGTTATATAAGTATTGTATTGCACTTCGCTATCGAACCGTCGTTTTATAACAAAATATTACAGGACTTTACCCAAATATTGTTTTTTATTGTATTTAACATGTCTTCTGCACACATATAATTCTAATTATATCTATTTTTCATTGTATGAGGAAGTTTCTAAATGTCACAGATTCTTCCAATTCATTAACCAGATTGGCGGTATTTCTGATGGATATATGCATTTTACCACAATTACCTATAATTTCAATTATGTAATTAATAAAACAATAAGAAAAGTTAAATATACTTCCCAGAAAAAGCTATCAGAATGTCACTAAAACTGTTGATATTTGACAATGACATGTGTCATGTTATAAACATTGGAATTTGTCAACTGGTTTCCTTAGTGCCTTAGCCTCTGCGATTAAATTACTCTATATATTATAGTGTCTTTATCTCTAAATCTATACAAGATATAATAAAAATTTTAAGTGTATTAGATGGAGAATTTTATGTTTTTCAATATTTAATAACAAAAATTTCCAAAAAATTATATTTAGAAGAATTTTTCTCAGAAACTACTACTTTCGGTTGTTCAATTGTTACCAAAACCTTTTCAGCTCTTCCCAGGAATGTCAGATTGAGGAATACATAGTTAATAAATTTTTAAGTCTTATGGTTTTTGAGGAATCGTGTCTACAACATCCAGACATACACAAATACACACATACACACATACACCCATACACAGATACACACATACACACACACACACATACACACATCCACACACACACATCATTTTAAAAATGTTATAATCGGATTCTAGGGACCTTAAATCGTGCTTATTCACTGAAATCTGGATATGCGAATTTTAGCATGAATCCAATACCTCTCTTAGCGAGAGGTAAAAATCTGATCAGCACATGTCTTCCCGCCAATTTTATGTATGAAATAGCAATGAGCTTTAAGTAAAGTATCACTTCAGATTGATCGTTTGTAAATAAAATCTACTTTGTTGTTCCAATAAATAGAAAAGTATGTAATACGAAATTTTGGATTATATTTTATTATGTTTTTCCTCAAAAATCTGTGAGCAAATACCAACTTTGCGAAGTTTTGGAAAAATCGTCACACACATTATTGTCAAAATCAGCACCAACTTCCTTACGCTCTAAAATGCAATCTGTGTAAATTCTTCGCCGTACATGATCCATTTCGTAAATGTGTAGTTGCAAACTATTATTTGACACTTCGAAATCACGTTCTTATTGAGAGTTGCTTGATATATAATGCTGCAAACATCAACTTAAATCGAATTATCCTGTATATCTAATATTTATGTATGATGGAAAATATATTATATTTAAACTACTAAATTCTTCTTAACACGGTTTCATTATTAATTTGTTTAAATATGTCAAATTTGTTATTAAACTGTTATTTTTGTTTGCCGCAGAGGCAAAGTGATGTGCAAAAATAAATTATTTTATAATTTAATATTTATAGTTATTTCAAGTTATTTACTAAATGCTATTATCGTAGAATTGAAGATTGTGCCATTATATTCAATTTGTTTTGGTAAAAGTTGCTAAAAGTTATATTCAATGAATTTTTTACAAGAATAACTGTTAAAAGCTTATGTAAATGATACTTACGGTTATTCGATATACACTAAAAACTAAAGAGCTGTTCCCACATTAGTATAGAATGAGTATACAAAATTTCAAAATTTTCTGATTGATGGTATTTGAGTAATCGGACCCACATGATTCACACACACACAGACACACACATACATACCTACAGACATCATTGTAAAAATAATAAAATCAGATTCTGGGGACATCAGAACGTGCTTATTCACTAAAATCTCTATGTGCGATTTTTAGCACGATCCCTATACCTCCCTTACTTAGGGTAGCGGGAGGTAAAAATTGTGTGTGCTTAAGATCGCACATCTGAAGTGAAAACTTCTATTTTATTGTAATTTAAGGACAACTCATAAACATCATAACTATCATATGTTTCTTGTGTACCTACTTGATATTTAATATTTTCACCATTATAACATATTAAAATGCCGGCGCAATCTCGTAAGATGACAACCAATCTAGTAGGATGACGACCAAAATCCATTAAGATGGCTACCAAATTTACTAAACTGGCGGCTATTTATATAAAAAAATATTATAAATCAACAGTAATCAATTTTAAAAATGAAAATTGCACTGAATACAAAATAGTATGTACTATTAACAAATTTATGGGTGAATTTTAAATTTAAATGAGTGAAAAAATTTACATTTTAATTTAAAAGAACTAATTGCAAAAATATTTAAATAAAAATAGAAATGAATACATAATTCAAAATAAAAGTTGATGGCAATCAGCGTAATGCATGAATTTTTTAATACATATTTGTTTGTTTTATGACAATTCAGTTTTTAATTAGTGCCTAAATATTTGTTTGGAAACATAAATTGCATTACAAAATACACACTTCAAAGTTCAAAATATACAAACAGTCAATGAAATATTGAAATGATTTGATTATGAAATATAGAGCAAAATGTTATTTATGTTTATTTATAAATTTCCCTAGAAATTTTTTCGTTAAACTGACAACCAATTTTCCTTTATGCATCTTTAGATTTTCAAAACTAATTAAAGTGGTAATACAAAAAGTTATCCAGAGAAAATTTCCTTTTGAAATGTGGTTGTGGTTAACGTAATCCTGTTGAAAATAAAATATTAACATCTCTACGAACTATCAATCTTCATGAAAAAAGGATAAAATATTCTTATCATGAAAAGTTAAAAATTCTCTTGTTCAGTCATATCAAATAAAATCTGCATAGCTCTCAAGAGACCGCGGGAACAACACAGCAGTTCTCGCGAGCTAAATCAGCAAAATATAGCGAAAATTTTCACAGACTAGACACTATTTTTATTCAGTTTTATTCATGGATAAATATTGCAACTATTAATGTTTTTATAAATTGTTAAACGATATATTAATTAATATATCACACAAAATGAAAGAAAAAAAAATCTGTGGTGGGTCCAGCACAATACCTCTCGCCATTTCAGGTTTATGCAAGTATTGAGTATATTGTATTGCACTTCGCTATCGAATCGTCATTTTATAACAAAAAAATTACAGAAATTTACCCAAATATTGTTTTTAATTGTATTTAACATGTCTTCTGCATATAATTGTAATTATATCTATTTTTCATTGTATGAGGAAGTTCCTAAATGTCAGAGATTCTTCCAATTTATTAATAAGATTGGCGGTATTTCTGATGGATATATTTTATCTATAATTTTAAATATTTAATTAATAAAATAATGAGAAAGATTAAATGTACTTCCCAGAAAAAGCTATCAGAATGTCACTAAAACTGTTGATTTTTGACACTGACATGTGTTATTTACAAACTATGTTATAAACATTTGAATTTGTCAACTGGTTTCCATAGTGTAGATTAGCGTCTGCGATGTATTACATCCGATTATTCTATATTATTGTGTCTTTATCTCTAAAACTATACAAGATATAATTTATTTTTTTTGGTGTATTAGATGGAGAAAAGGATAATTTTATGTTCTTCAATATTCAATGTTATAATCGGTTTATTGAGACCTTAAATCGTGATTATTCACTAAAATGAATCCAATATCTCTCTTAGCGAGAGGTAAAAATGGAACAATTTCAATAGAAGTAAAAACAAAACGAAGTTTTTGTAAGCGATATACTGAATTCAAATTGTTAACGATAAGGTTGTTGACTCTTTGAAATCTCATATTACCCATTGCTCGGTGTGCCAATTTGCTTTGAACACAGATATCGGTAATGATAATAATATTTTCGTAACGTGTGGCCATTTCCTATACTTGCCGTCAAATAATTATGGACTGGAGATTTCTACACTGACGCCAAATTTTTTAAGTGTCTACCTGTACAAATACCTGTAATCTGTCAATGTCATTTTATATTCTGACATTTTCGTTAGTACTTGCGTGCGCTTTTTATTTCTAATCCTATAAATTGCATTATATTTAGACTTTTGAAAAGAAAATGAGTGAAATTCGTGAATTTAATAGTCCTGGTTCTTAAAAAAAAGTTTAGGAAAACAAGATTTAAATGGGCAGGCAAAAACAATTATTGCCAATGCACACATTTTTTTCAAAAAATTGGCGTTACATCCTGAAAAAATTATAATTTATTAAAAAACAAGAAAACTTTGGATTTGACTGTAGAAGTATATGTTGTGATGGCAGATCTACTGTCCACCTAATAAACAATTACTCTTACCTTTTATTTAGATTTCACCGGTTATCGTACTTTAACGCAAACGCGACTATAGCTTAATGTGTGGAAACTTTGTTCAAAATACAAATACAAATTTTCCACAGATACAATTTTTATATTTTATATTACGTATTACTCTCTTACCTTACTTATTTGTTATAATATTTTCTTCATTTGCGATGTATTAAAAATTTTAATTAGTTTTAAATGTATTATATGACATTTGCGTTCATTCCTGGTCATGTCAAGTTACAAACGGCAACACCGCTTGGCAAGGGACAGGGTGCGGAAAGGGATAAAAGTTGAACATCAGTCCATAATCATTTGACGGCGAGTATAGGCGATACCGCACAGGCATTCATTGCTGACACAGGGGGCAGTATTATGCCATTTAAAATTATGAGTGCCGTTAAAGGAAAATTAATAATTTACTCCAATTTTGAACTTAATGTTTAATATCCTGGGCGTACCTATCTATTTTTCATTGTGTGCCAAAATATGAAACATTTTATTTAAAGTACATTAAAAAAAACCCTCTTTGAAGCACATTTATTTGAATATCTCTTTCAAATTGAATGTGCCCGTGAATTAAAATTTATCTCCGTTTAAAAAACAATATTGAAGCACAAAGGCAATAGAGAATGAAATTTTTTATCCACTTGAAAGTTTATCTAACATTAATTCATTCGCGCAAATTTTCACTCTGTTGATTGCCTTTAAACTCAATGTGGGGATTCGATCTGTTCTTCGCCAAACAAAACATTTTTCCACATTTTTCATTCTCGGCATTTTATCTTTCCAGTGCAGAGGAAAGACTCACTCAGACAGAGAACAAATATGCCAAAAGAAAATAAAATCCAGAACGAATTAGAGTGTGTATATACAGTTGAGAAGACTGCAATGCGAATAGGTCCTTTCCAGTCTTTGTAGCCATGATTGATACAAATTACAAGAGGTACTATCACCCCTACACATTGCAAGTAAATTAAAAACAAAACTATACATTTCCTACTAATACATTTTTCAGTTCTTTCTAAAAGTTTTGGAAAACTCTTTTAATTTGAACCAAGCGCAAGCGTGGTATAGTTTGTGTCAAGACAAATGCACATTGACGTTTCCACTCATCTCAGCATGTATTTGCTTAAGCGATTTACAATTTTTTCCAATTACCACATTTAAAACAGTACATATTAGGTATTAAAATTCATAATAAAGTTATTACAATTTATTATTAAATAATATGTTTATATTTTTTACATTTTACAAATCGTCGGCCGACTATTGGAATATACTATGTTCACAAATATTACTTTCGAGAAAAACTGCTTCAAACATTTAAAATTTTATTGTAAAGAATGGATAATGAATACACATGTTGAAATTTTTTTGTTTGTATAGTTTCATATTCCTTAACTTTGTATGAAATTTGTTAAATTATAATATTTTCGAAATATAAAAGGACCCAGTTGGACATGGTTAAAAATAACATAGTAAATTTATAACAAAAATCCAATAAAGAGACTTTTTTTATTATTATTTCTACTGTACTATGTCCAGAAGCATGTGACAGAATTATGAAATCTGAATGGCTCTGGACTTGATTCAAAACAATTCTTCGTGTATGTCATTTTAAGGGACATGGTACAAAACTATGTCTGTTTAAAGTACAAGAAGCACTGAATTTGATGTTCTTTCTACTGGCCATTGTACAAAAAAATACCGGGAAATCGAATTTGACTATATCTTTTTTTTCAAAAAGTGGACTTGTTGCATTCCAATAATCAGCCGACGAAATATTAAAAACATAGATATATAAATTAATAATCAACAATAATGCTTTTTATTTTACTTTACAAATATTAAAAACATAAAAACATAAGATACATATAAATTAGCAATCAACAATAATACTTTGGTCACATTATACATATATTTCGCAATACTGTGTGTAAAGTTGACACTGCACAATTTACCTCACATTTATGAGAGATTTCCAAAACCATATAGTGGAAGACAATGTAAAAAGTGGTGAATGCTTTTATCTTGGAGTTACCATAACCAAGGATAATGATGAGGTTAAAGATATTGTGAAAAGATTAGTAAACGGTAGTAATAGTAGGTAGTAGTACTATTTAGTAGGACGGAGAACTAATAATGCATTAATGGAACTTTATAGGGAACCGAATATATATAGTGTCATTAAGGCGCACAGGTTAAGATGGTTAGGGCACGTGACGATCGCGTTACCAAAAAAGTGTTCAAAAGGGGAACTGGTGGTAAACAAAGACGGGGAAGGACGAAAGGAAGATGGACAGATGCTGTTCAACAGGATTTGAAAAAACTTAACATTAAAGACTGGGCACAAAAAGTGCAGGACCGTTTACAGTGAAAAAACATTGTCAAACAAGCCATAGGTCAACTGGCCTGCAGTGCTGAATTATTATTATTATTATAATCATCATTATTATAATTATTATTATTGTTATTATTGTTATTATTATTGCTATTATTGTTATTATTATTATTAATAATAATAATAATAATAATAATCAGGGTCCAGCAATAAAACTATAAATATCGTAATTATGACAAAGCCGCATATCGCTCACCGCTTGCATTATAACATTGGATACCAACGGTTCTTTATTTGCTCCGCACTGTTGAAATGAAGACAAAAGACATGCTCTGTATAGTAAAATAATCTTACTGCTCCTTTAACATAAATGCTATTTTTGTTTGAAATAATTTCTTATGAGAATGAAAAAATAAAAAAAAGCATTTATGTTGAAGGAATAGTAAGATTGTTTTACCGTACATATCACTCCGGGCAGGTACAATTACCAGGTGATGCATGCCTTTATTCCAAACGTGCGGCGCAAATAATGGCCTGTTTTGTATCCAATATATTATAGCAAACAATATGCCGATAACGATATGCCGCTTTGTCATAATTACGATATTTATAGTTTTATTGCTGGACCTGACAGAGTCAAAGTTTCTGACTATATCTCGTATTAACTTTCATTTTATGTAATTCTATTTTCTGTACTTATTTATATGATTTTCTGTTAGATATATGTATCGTCTATTAATATTTGCCTACAAATTTAATGGTCATAATTTTGACGTCACACGCAAGAAAGAGTTCGACGATGTAGAAGTTGAGATGGAAGATCCGATTACAAACAAACCATCGCCATTTTTGAAGTTCTGTCTTCTGTCACTTATGTTTTGACATTTGAGTTTTACATAATTCAATGTCTTCGGATGGTCGTAGATGTTTGAAGAATTTCACATTTGTTATATATTCTTTATAGTTATAGCGGGAGTCACTGTTGCAAAGATCATACACTCTTACACTCACTTCGTATTTGGCACCATCTTGCAATTGGCATCATGACAGCGATTTGTTTATAATATAGACCATTCCAGAATGACGTCACCTGTCCCTCACAGGAGTGATTTTAACCTCACTTTTGAATATTTTTAAAAATTATTTAATTATATATATTATGATATATATCGAGAAATTTTGATTTTGATACAATCCATTCATAAAATTAAACCATAAATTTTTCCATGGCTACATCATTGAGTAAATTATGTATGAAATTTATTTCGGACAGCTGCCCCTCACAAAACTCATTTGTTCTGGATTGATAGTCACAAGTATAGTTTAAGGAAAATATCAATAGATGGCAGCAGGAAAATATACATGTGTACAAATCTGTATAACCCTCCATTGCTATACTGTAAATATATGTTTCGAAGTCACGATGATACCTATTTATTTATTTATTTGATGGCCTGTGCTGATTACCCCAAATTCTTTGTGTTAGTGGGTAGTGTTGTAGCGTGTATTTTTCACGGAAACAACAGCCAGTGCGAGCTAACAAATTCACCCTTCGTGAGTAGTGAACCCAATGCGGTAGAAGATTTATACACCTAACTTCATTAGTGTTGGTGTCGGAACCAGCTACAGCTACCGTCTACCGTTCTACTTCTCTTCTACCCTGCCTGTACTTCACTCGCCCATCCCTAACTCATTACAACTCGGCCTAACGCAATCACCAAATTCAGTTTCCGTAATTGCTTTATTGCTAATGCCTTGCCCGATTTCAAAAAGATAGAAATATTGTTAACAAAGGCGAACAATTCTCTAGACTTTTTCAAATCTCTTTATTCAATTAAGGGTGTAGGAACGAAAAATCTGCACAAATTTTTATCTGCTTTCAGTCAAATGCTTGCATTATATTATTTGTCAGTTGTTAATTTATCCCATTTCAAGTTTTTCTTCTGGAAGTATTAAGAGAAACCAGGGCCGTAGTATGATTGCCGAATTTTTTATTGTACATAGGCATTTATAGTATTCTTCACGTAAGAATGTCGTTGCGCAATAAAAAGTTTATGATTCTTGACGATATACGTAAATGAAATAGTCTCTTTTTGCTACACAGGTCATACAAACTGTTCATTTATGAATAGATTTTATAACCTGTGTAGCAAAAGGAGATTACTTTAAAACAAATGTACACTGGGCATCATTTATTTTAATTTAATAATTGTATTTCATATTAAAACGTAAAATATGTTTGTGAATTTAAAACAAATGTATACTGGACATCATTAATTTTAATTTTATAATAATTATAATATGAAATACAATAATTCTATTTAATATTAAAACTTAAAATGTGTTTGTGAAAATAAATATGGCAACGTTGCATTTGATTTCCCTGCCTAGGCAGGGAAATTGGAAATTCAATTTCTCTACCGATTTTGTGTCAGGGAAGTAGTAGATTACATGACGATTTCAGGAAAATTAATTTTCCAAAACGAACCACTTATCACGTTTTTCAACATATTGACTCTGGAAAAAGCATCGCATGAAATCTGGTTCTGGAAGACCAAAGAACAAATTGCCAAAGAAGAAAAGAATATCTTTTATTGAAGATGCATAAATCCCTTTTCTTAGTAAGACACCAAGCATCCCGCTTGGTGTCTTACTAAGAAAACTTGGTCGAAAATATAAAATTGAAAAAAAGTATATTAATGGCATTCTTAAAAAAGAAAAAGTTATGGTGCACAGAAAAAAAAGAATTGAAATTTTGTTAAATTATAATTAGATATTATTTGATTAGGCAATATGTCTAATAATTTAGTATAATTTACAAATTTTAATTTAGCATTTTAACTAATCCGAAATAGTTAATAAATATTTTGTAAAAAATCGTTAATTTAAATATGTAAATAGTTATTTTAATTACTTATTTTATTTAATTTTACTATATTTTGGCTTCATTATTTTTGTCCTACAATTTTCGGTGATTTATCTAATGAATTAGGTAAGTAAATAACAAATTTAAATATGTATTTAGTTAATTTCTTTATTTATGTTTAGTTCAATACTAAATGTTGTAATTTAATCTAATTTTGTATTTAATTTTAGAAAATTTAACTAAATCAACTTAGATAATTTAATGAAAACTTATTAGTAGGCTGAAAATTACAGTTTTGTTTAGTTAATTTAACTACAATTTACAGTAAAAATTTTAAAAGAAGTCCGATCAAAGCCATCTACGAATTGCATCTATGAATTAAGATTTTATGCTGTCAAATTTAGTAGTGTCGCTTACATAGTTTTATAAGGTACACAAGATATTATGTACCCTCATAAAAGCTAAGTAAAAGACACTACTAAATTTGACAGCATAAAATCTTAATTCATAGATACATTTCGTAGATGGCCTTGATCGGACTTCTTTCAAAAATTTTACTGTAGATGGATTTTTTTTTCTGTGTAAACGACAACTATTCAGATGACCAATTTTTATTCAGGCCTGACATAGCCACTACGCATTGTGCCAATAACGTGATAACGGCTTATAATGAATTAGTAATTAATTTCATTAAAAAGTCAAGATATATCTTGAATATTCCACAACTTAGGCCTATTGAAAGGTTTTGGAAACATTGAAAGCTAAAGGCATATAATGGTAGTCGGACGGCCTACTGTGAAAAAATTATAGACGGGAGTAAAACAGAAGTTGCGGCGGATCTCATCTGCAATTTATATAAATCTAATGTAACGCGTAAAAACCAAAATTCGGCAAGCAAGTCATTATAGTGCAGATTCACTTAACTAAATGATGCTTAAATAATTAAATGATTATACAGTAGAGTCGCGATTTAGTGAACTAATTACGGCCAAGCCAGTTCACTCTTTAGGGGTGTTTACTTTTTCGGGGTTCTTGTTTAGATGACTTTTATACAGGAAAAAAACATTTATTTTAGCTAAATCAACAGAGTTATGTAGTACTTAATACATTTAGATGGAATAAGAGAATATGTATTTATATAAAGGGTTATTTAGGCAAGAAAAATTAAGTTATTTTGGATTGCTTGCGCTTTTTGTTCAAACTCAAACATTTTAGCACTTCATTTTTCTCTTTTAAACTCAAACATTTTCGTTTTTGTGACATCTTGATCGAAAAAACTGGAAAATAAAAATTAACGTCTCTCTATGTCGAAATTTACCACTGAAATATGGATGTAATACTACGTAACTTACCGATGATGTGAATGTACAATCGGCAATATGAAAACCAGATATTTAGGGGCATCCCTGGACAAATAAGAAACGGAAATACCAGTTTACTGTATCGGGGTTTACTGCTGTTCACAATATCGCGATGCAATAATAAAATTTGAGTGTTCACTCTATCGGATAGTTCACTCAATAGAGTATTCACTAAATCGCGACTCTACTGTAGTTTTGTAGGTAAAAACAACTTTAGTAAATTTCGTTAAATAAAATGTGCTGATTTTTTTAACCACACACCCTTAAAATATTTCTAATTTATATACAGATTATTTTTCAATAATTGGTGTTTTTAACATATGTTATCCAGTATTGCTTTATTTTACTCAGGAACGATTTTTGCTGACTAGACCATACTCCTATTTAATTAGTTAGTGAGTATTGAAATATCGAATGTAATATGTAGAAAGGCCGTAGTGTAGCATGTTGTAAATGTAGGACATGAACGCAACCATGTAACTCCGATGTTAGTTAATATTTACACAATTTGGGTTCTAACTGAATTTTAAAGGCTACACACCTGCGGCTATATTTACTAAAGATAAATATATAATGTAGGGTAGAGCTTAGGACCACTAACCTTCGATTGTCAAATATTAAACACACATTATTCATGCTTGCTTTTCTTTAAACTCTACCCTAAATTGTTCATTATTTTGCTGGCAAACGTTCACGTGGTATCAAAATTAAAATTTTATCCCTCGCTTAACAACAAGAGGAATAAATAAAATTTGCTAATTCTCGTCTCAATTTGGTTCGATCCAAGGAGTACAGTCCATGACATGAAAGAAAAATGATCTGAGGAATGTTAAATGCTATCAGAATTTCTGTAAAGCGGCTTCGATTAGAAATATTTTACTACAACTTGTTATACGCACATGAATCGCTTTGTTGAACAGAATTAACTGCAGTATACCAGTGGCATGAACACTATTTCACAGTGACGTTGTTTGGAGATTACAGTTGACCGACTCTTCCACACTTCTTTTGTAAACGTTGGTAATTGGTGGAACACAGTATATGTGAGGAACTCTCCCTTACCGCATCAGTTTTCTTTGCTGTCACGGACTGTAACTAAACCTGAGCCTGATGCCTAGTACGGCGAGGATACACCTAAAATTCAAAAAATTCACTATTTACGGCGATGAGATTTTGTCCCCAAAACCACGATTAAGAAGTGAAATGAATAGCAGTGTGACAAATTAATTTTTCCCCTTTTGTTCCATGTAAATATAAAAAGAAACTAATTTTGAAATTAATTGTTTTATTTTTCCATTACAACAGCGACGTTAACAATATGCGTTTTTTTTTTTTTTGTAATGCCCAATTATTTGTAAACTTTGTGCTAAATATAATCTCCTCCCAATACAAAGAAAAGTTGTGAAAGAAAATCCTTTCATTCTTTTGTAAAATAATCAGTATAGAAAGAACTGAGCGCATTATTTGCTCGGACTTCTTTGTTCGTAAGAAACATGGAAAATACAATTTTGCTAGCTCGTTAGGACTTGGAAGTTTCTCAGAAAAAATTAAAATCTGATGTCTAAGACAATAGACTCCTTTCAACTTCGACCTGAGAGAAAGGCGTTTCTAAAACTTTACATGGGCTGTTAATACGATCGTTTGAATCTCTACAAGTTAAAGGAATTTAAAAAAGAAAATAAATTACGCCTACAATTTTTATTTGAATTGAAAGATGCGGGTTATCAATCAGCTTTCAACGCCTGTAAGAAATCAATAATTCTTCCTTGGGAACCACTTGGGCTATACATTGCAGATATTTCTTATTATAAAATTCAATTCGCTTATATCTAACAAAAGCCCTCACCGGTACACTGACATTTATTTGTTAATTAAAAATATTTGATTTTGTCGCCTGGTTTCAATGGATTAGTAAAGGCTGTGATATTATGTTATTGTTCACTAAATGGACACCAAACTAAATCAATAAGACTTGAAGAGCAATAAATAATAATAATAATAATAATAATAATAATAATAATAAATGTACAACAAATTACAATATAATTGCAACATTTGTGAAACTTGTGAAACTGTTCTATGATAATTAACCTCTCTGTCATTTATCAGAGACTGGCCCACTCAACCAGAACCGCGTTTCACTCTTATTGGAGCTCATTAGTGTGATGCATTGAAGCCTCTAGGAGGCACTGACTAGGTTGGGTCGACGGATGATAAACCATCCAAAAATTATGTGATGCCTGCAGAGGTAAGTAACTTCATACAAATCCATTTAAATATCATATTAGAACAGTTTCATCAGGTATCGCAATTGTATTGTACCTACTTTGTTGTATATATATTATTATTTATTGCTGATTAAGCTTACCGTATTCTCGATAGCTGGCTCTGCAATGGTTACTTACTTACGCAGGTATCATTGGCAAGAGCCAACAAAGTGTCTGACATCTGGTGGCAAAATAAAACATATAAGTTGTAGGGAAAACGTTGTGCTGTCATAGGGTTATAAGTAAATAGCAACCAAAAATGACCAGCAAATCGAAGAAAAATTGTTCTGTACCGCAGTGCAATAACTATACAAGTGCTGACATTTCCGTTCATTATTTCCCAAAAAGAGAAATATTAAAAAATAAGTGGAAAATCGCGTTAAAAATCGGAAAGGACATATCACCGTTCATGAACGTGTGTTCACAACATTTTTTACCTAAGCAATTTTATTCCATATAAGTATTTATAAAAATTTATGCTTCAAAATATTATTAGATTGTTTTTGTAGTTATTAATAGAAAAATATTAAAAAGAAATGGTAAACCAAGCCAAAAATTACCTAAAGAAAATTCGACAAAATCCCTGTACAGAGAAGAAAAATAGAGAGACGTTACTTGTAAATAGTAACTATTATTCTTTAATATTATATATTTATTTTAAATTGTTTATAGAAAAGATAGAGAAGAATAATAAACTATAAAAATACCAGAAGTTGAGCAACAGCAAGAGAAGAAGACGTGCAAAACAAAGAACTTGATGTGCATTTGTATTTAATGTTATTACGATTGAATGATGAGCCCCTTTCAAATTAGATGTTTGAACACACAGTCCATTTATTTCTATATTATTCTGTTTATCTGTCTTATATCCACACAAGTATGTCCAGCTAAAAATAATTAAATAAGTAGTTAACATGCAGATAACTTCAATTTTGAATTTTATTTTCATTTATATACTGTTTCTCCTTCGACCATAGGCCGCACAGAACCATTTAAATAAATGTATATGTCTGACATTGTGATAAAACATATTTAATTTCATTTAAAAATAACAAAATATCCTCAAAACAAAGCATCAAAATACAACTAGCACAAACGTAAAATATAATGTTTTCCCTATAAATCGGTCATTAGTGCTGCCATCTCTAGGATGTGGCTCTCCCGGATACCATTTTATAATCCGTCCACTCAACCTAATCAGTGCCACCTAGAGGCTTCAGTGCATCTCACTGATAAGCTCCAAATAAGCGAAACGCGTCTGTGGTTCTGGTTGAGTTGGCCAGTCTCTGATAAATGACCAAAAAGTTGATTCAGAGACTGAAGCCTTGCGAAACATGTCAAGTGTTATTTTTATATATCATATGGGCCATAATGTTTAGAATATGTGTATACTCTGTCTCATCCCAAAGGATCGCAATAAATAGCTGAAATACACGTATACTATAAAAATACAAAGGAACAGTTTATTGGGGTGTACTGCAAATTGTCTTAGGTTTGTTGCAATTCCATACTTACCCCATGTAAAATACACTACAAGAAGAACTTAATTTTGTTACAACTTCCGTGGGTTTCAAATGATAGTGGACGTTTCTGTGAGAAAATTCAATGTTTGAAATTGAATCAAAAACATACGACTGAAGTGGGACATCACAATGAAGTCGATGAAATTAATATGTATAAAATTTATTTACACGATCATGCACAGCAAATTGTGTTAGATATTTATAATAAGTGCGTAGTTTCATAATATTTTTGTTATTCCAAAGGTTTATGGCGATCCTTTGGGTTTCTATGAGATAGAGCATATACCTTTAAATTTCAAGAGTATTTAATTTTCTTTGAATTCTGCTGCAAATGAAAGCGGAAATAATTATTGTAATTTATGTAAAATCGTTTGAAATAGAGAAATATCCCTGAATTTGTTTAAACGTCTGTTTCTAATTTTCAAGATTAAATCTGCATCTTTTGAATGAATAATGTCGCGTAGAAGTTTTCGAATCCCTGCTTGAAAGTTGACGATACTCTTTAACAAAGTTGGAGTTCATTTTCTTGAAAATAATTTCCCTTTTATATAGTTGATTATCCTTGGCTTTATAGCAGGGAGAAAAGCATTTTTATGAAGTACGTTATTGCCTGCAGTATGAATTTTAAATCGTGAAGAGAGAGAGACAGGTTTGCTCTGAATAAAATATGGCATTTAACCCATAAATATACTTACCTGATGAATTTTTAATACAGTTCATTCGGAATTATTGAACCTCGAAACCAGGGACGACGGGAACAAGAAATAAAAGTGAGTTAAAAAAAGTTTCGTTTATAATTCAAGAAGCAGATTCATACAAAAAACTTTTTGTTAGAGAACAAAAAATCAGATAGGTTATAAAATTGAGTATATTTTTTTAATTAGCAGATATTTGTGAAATTTTACATTAACATACGAGTTTCATAAGACATTTATTTTGTACTATTTTTTCTGTTTTGGTTTTTTTCAATAAATATTTAATTATTCGTTATTTCATTTTCTAATTTATGTCCATTGATAAGGAATATTTAATTTTTACTTCCCGCTACCCTTGGTAAGGGAGGTATAGGGATCGTGCTAAAAATCACATATCGAGATTTTAGTAAATGACCACGTTTTAAGGTCCCTAGAATCCAATTTTAATATTTTCACGATGATCTGTATGTGTGTGTGTGTGTGTGTGTGTGTGTGTGTGTGTGTGTGTGTGTATGTGTATGAATTTTGTCTTCGCTCTAACTCAAATATTATCATTCAAAAAATTCTGAAACCTTGTATTTCTACCCTATTCTAATACGAAAAGAAACCATTAGATTTTGGTGTAAATCGGATAAACGGAATTGGCACTTTACTTGAAGCTCATAATGGTCTTTCTTCAAAAAATACCATTAAATGCCATTTTTTCGCATTTTATGTTATTATAAAAATTAAAGATTATTGAATTTTCTACAAATATACATTAATACTTTTTCTATATATTTTACAGATAAATTTAAATATCATTTTTCTTTTTTTAATCCCGAAGGCCAAGATAGACACAATTCCTTTGTTATACGGTACACAGTTTATTTTTCAAATGAATAATTGAGAGGTAAACGTCATTGTCAAAAAACTAATCACTCAAATTAATAATAGTGACATATTAAATAATAAAGAAAATCGTAAATAAAGCAATAGTTATATGCAATGGAACATAATATAGTTTGAAGCATTACTAAATACGTAGGTATGTATTTAAATTAATAAAAATTAAATAGCGGGAGGTTTTGTGTTGGCCACATCAGATTTTTTCTTTGATTTTTGTAACAGTAGTTACCATTTCCTTACTTATATTCTTACTTTATTTCAATAGTAGGTCTCCCAGAATAATATTTACTTTAAAATGACATAATTGTCTAGAAATGTTACCAACCTAACAGAAATTAGGTTTGAGTTCTTTATGGCCGTTTGCAGCAACGTAACTTGAATATTAAACTCGGCTTAAATTGACAATATTGCATCGAAATGAAATGTCAAATGAAATATAATATGTTGCTGTCAAAATTTCGATTTGCATTTTTTTGTTTAAGCCTAGCTTAAAATTTAAGCCTTGTTGGTGCAAATGAGCATTAAAGAAGTACTTTATGACATCCAAATGCGTTTCAAAAAGTACATATTAAACAACCAAAATAGGAAAAATATTTTTTCTACTCCCGTGCGTGAAGTGAGTACTTCACGTATCAATTTTTATGTGTGAAGTTTGATTTTTTGTACCAGTGCGTGAGGTGTTACTTCACGCACAGTGTGCGTGAAGTAACATTTCACGCACCATTCATTATTTTAAATATTACAAACTGAATTGTATTTTAATAAAACAAAGCTGTTAAACACACGTAACGTTGGTAACCATGGTTACACAAGTCGATAATACAGAGGCTTTACGTTAAAAGAATGACAATTTGAAGAAAAAATATATTTTATTGCAAGGTCGTAGAAAAAGTATAGTATGTAACACGTGTGTGAAGCCTATTTTACATTCGGGTGGTTTGCAACACGCGCCTTTGGCTCGTGACGCAATCTCCACCCTCATGTAAAAATCTCAGCTTCACACACTTGCCACATAATATACTATTATACGTCATGTGATTTTTATTGTTAATTATGTACACAAATAACTTTTAAAATTTGCATACTGATATAAAAATGAAACTAATATTCAGAATATCGTTAACAAAGTTAATTCAAATTTGCGATAGTATACGTGTACATTTTATTATTCAAACTATCACCTCATTTATATGGAAATTTTGAACATTATACGATATAGAACATAATACAATATATCACAATAATGTAACAGGTAGTTTGAGAATACATTCATTATAGGCGCAAAAAATAATCCCGAAAATTTATCGATTTATTTAAATGAACTTGTTGATTTTGAGATTATAATTATAGTAGTAATTTTAACATCTCTTGGGCCAAAATAAAGTAAGTAAACAGAATGTTTTAAATTGCTAGGTTTATTTAAATTATGGATATGTATTATGCATAAGTTTATTACACAGGGGGTAATGGGTTATGTTAAAATAATTGGTTATTTTTACCCTGTATGTTAATTACTTTGCAACCTCGTACCTCGTGTGGGGTAAACGTGATTTCGCCTTTGCCTAGAGTTTCGCATCTAGCTCTTTGTAACGCGGATGGTTGCGCTGTTCTACGACCAAGCCAGGTTAATATGCATGGAGCTGTACTGAAATATTAACTGTTTAAAATTAATGACACGGCGTTTTATACACTGTTCGAGACTCACGGGAATTACTCTCTACAATGTTTGCAACATTGGAAAATGAATGGAGAAATTTGTAAAGAGGAGAAAAGATTATGGACCTTAAAATATACACCGTAAATACGACCACGGTAAAAGATTCATAAACATACAACACCTAGAAGAAAGGATCGTTATGCTTATACAACAACATCTAAAAACCAAATGCGAGAACAACCAATGAGCAATTTAAAATCAACAAGAAACATGTTATAAATAAATATATCATCATGGCATATTACCCATTTCTGAGTGTGCCAATCTGTGTTGTATACAGATTTCGGTAATGATGATGACATATTTGTACCGTGCGGGCGTTTACCAGACGACACCTCACGGACACTCATTGCTGGCGTGGAGAGTGCACCACAGGGGTCACTTTTGTGCCATTTAAAATTGGAAATATTTGGCGTCAGTCGGGATCGAACCCGGTTCCCCAGGTTCGCGACCAGACACTCAGGCACGCGGCCACGGGAAACATGTTAATAAACCGAAAGTACCTTTTATTTATAATTTATTTAATTTTCAATGGAAATTCTACTCCAAATATATACTAGCAGTCGTTGAAATCGGAACACCAAAAAAAGAGTAAGAATAAAATGCCCGGTTTTTCAGGGGCCGTTTGAACTTTGAACTTCAGCTCAGTTGAACCTTAAACTTGAACCTGAACTATTTTTTGTTTATAATGTGTTTATTTGAACTAGTTTAGTTGAACTTCATGCAGTCATAATATTGAAGATGTGCTGTGTAATTTGCGCTCTCATTCAATTTTTTGATCATTAATATGTCATTTTGACACTCCGTCACTCCACGCTGACTTATAAGAAAGATATTTAAGTATTATTCTTGAAGTAAAAATGGAAAATAATGATGAAAAGGACAAAGAAAAGTGTTGGGAAGAAATTACTAATCAATTTAGGTGCCGAAATTCTGTATTATTTTAAAAAGAAGTTTGAAAATTAAAAGAAAGGCTCAAAATAAAAATTTGTAAACAAAAGTGTTTTTTTAATCTACCAGTGGCAGTCTTTTTATTCAAGTTTTGAATTGTAGCAAAAAACCGAATGTTAAAAGTAACATTTATTCATCATTCATCATTTTTGGTGTCCTACGTCGGCCTATGTATTCACTAAAATTAACAATATCTTAATTCGTCATATTATTATAATTCTATTTATAATACCTTATTGTAGCACCAATACTTAATGACAAGATATCAACAAAATATGTCAAAATAAATAATTGAATTACAAAATTAAGCCAGACTGAAAAACACTTTAAACCCTGAATCTGAACTTGAACCAAATTTCTGGTTTAAACCGAGACTGAAAACTGGGCTTATGAACAAAATTCAACACAGAGATTGTTTATTATTAGAAGAATAAATGATTAAAATTTGGAATCTCTATGGTGACAGTGGATACTAACAGGTAAAAAGAGACGGCAGACAAGATCTGGAGCCCGCTGGAGGACATGACAAAATGGCAAAAAAAGTCAGAAAAATTGACTGTCAGGTCTAGTAATAAAACTATAAATATCGTAATTATAACGAAGCGGCATATCGCTCACTGCCTCACTGTTTTAATTTAAAATAATTTCTTATGAGAACAAAAATTAAAGTTTCAAAAATTTAGAACAAAAATAGCATTTATGTTAAAGGAACAGTAAGATTATCTTACTATACAGAGCATTCAGAGCAGTAGAAGTATCAGGAGATGGATGTTTTCATTCCAATAGAGCGGCGCAAATAATGGCCTGTTGGTATTCAATATTATAAAGCAAATAGTGAGCTATTTGCCGCTTTGTCATTATTAGGATAGTTGTACTTTTATTGTTGGACCCGACAGAGTCAATTTTTCTGACTACATCTGTACGACGTATTCGTCAGCGATTGGTAAAATTTGAGCTGAAAGCGCGCCGTGTATTATTCCGACTTCCACTGACCGCGCGGCATAGAACATTGCGACTGAATTATTGTAGAGAATGGCGGTATGGAACAATCGAACAATGATTGATTTTGTTTGTACCAAATTGACACTCGGGTACACGTGAGACGACGCTGGGATGAAAGAAGAAATGTGGCTTGCATTCGTAAATATAAATAAATAAATATATCATCACGGCATATTACCCATTTCTGAGTGTGCCAGTATCTACAACACATGTAGACATCGGTAATGATGACGATATATTTTACCGTGTGGGCGCTTACCACGCGTCACCTCACGGGCACTCATAGCTGGCGTGGAGAGTGCACCACAGGGGTCACTTTCGTGCCATTTAAAATTGGAAATATTTGGCTTCTGTCGGGATCGAACCCGGTTCCCCCCAGGTTCGCGACCAGACTCAGGCATGCGGCCACGGGACTCCATGGGCTTGCATTCGTGCGTGTCTAAAGAAGGAATTATGGTGGAGCAATTTCTTACAACTGGAAATCTCGTCTAATTCGTATTCCTGTCACTTTATACCGCCAGTGATACATTGACGAAATCCTAATACCGGAAGTTGCTCCAGCCAGCAACCGTATTTCAGCAGGATAACGCACGATCCCATGTCGCGGGAAGAGTATTAACCTTCTTTAATCAGCACAGACTACCAGTACGTCTATGGTACGCCCGTTTTTCATCAGATTTGTTGCGTATTGAAAATCTGTGGGATGTCTTAGGAAGGCAGTGCGACCTATCCAGACTGTAGTCGAAAGGGCATGGAACAAAATACCGCAAAATGTAATTCGCAACCTTAGGGCTGGTTATGATGAATTTAATTTACGAATTTGCAATTTATAATTTAGATTTTAAAATATAAACTCACTTAAAACGCATACGATAAACGATTTATAAATGTAGAAATTTGAAATTTAGATTTGGAATATAACTATATTTTATATTTCCAAATGTAAATTTCAAATTCGACCAAATTTAGATTTGGAATATAACTATATTTTATATTTGCAAATGTAAATTTCAAATTCGACCAATCACAAGAGAGAACTATTAAATATAAACTTTGCATCATCCGTCAGATGTCTTTTTTTGTGAGTTGTTGACATTTTGAAGATGGATTCACAGAAACAAATTGATATTTTGTTTTATTTTTTTTAATAAGTAGTGTTCGCGAACATCGTAATTTGTACGACAAAACAAATAAATTGTACAAAAATAAAAATGTTTGCGTATTTTCAATGCAACGAGGGACAGCAAGGAATTAAATACATGTATCATGTGTTCATAGGCCTAACCACGACCTAACAGACTATCCACGTTTTCTAAGTTTGTGTTTGTTTTATTTCTTTATTATACAAAGCAACAACAGTCAGAAACATTCCCGATATTATTAAAAATCTCCTTGTTCATTAGCGTCTAACAAATTCGTGGCCATGAAAATAAATTTGTAACCTGTAATTTGAACTGATAACTGCTAAAAAGTTAAATGACAATCAGTGACAAGTCACGTGATAGATACTGTTTGGTCAGATCCAGAATTTCAAAATCGAACATAAACCAAAGAGGAAATTGTAAAGTTTAAATAAAAATTTCTAAATGTAAAATGTAACCTTATAAATTAAATTCATCATAAATCAGCCTTTATACAATCCATGCCTCTGCGAGCTGAAGCGGTGTCAAGATAGTTCTAATTGAATTTTTCATTACCTGTATTTTTAATTTAGGTGAAATTTTAATTATTTATTCGTCTAATAATAAACAACGTCCGTTTATTCCTATTATTTTTTGGTTTTCCAATTTCAATGACCGCTAGTGTATTTACTATTTTTTCCTATTCTTATTGGTAGCTATCCAATTTCCGTAAAATTCTATTGTGCATATTTATTTATTTTATAAACAAGCTATATTCTCAATCAATCAAAATTGTCATATTGTATCTGCCGACAATGGTTGGAAGTTATCGGCTCTATTTCCATACGAAAGCTTTCTTTGCGCGAAAAAGCAATTTCCTTTGGGCTTTCTCGAGAAAATAAAATACAGATAATAAATTAATTTCCAAATGGATGTGGATGGGGGCTTTGCCAGTAGTTCGCGGGCTGGCTCAGACAAATGAACTGTGATTTTGGTTTTTTATTTTCTCTTGATCGATTCGTCCAATTTGCGAACACTGCTGGAAAGCGAAGCACGGTATTTATAGCCAAGTAAATGAAATCGTGTAGAGTAATTATACAGAAAGGTAGTTTCGTTATTCGAGGAAAGAGCCCCATTCGCCATTCACATAGGAAAATACAACTATTTTACTCAAAACCAAACATTGTTTATTCACTTCAGTCTGCGAGTATGCATAAACACGTGAACTATTTGAACTAGTTCTATTGTTAGAACTAAATCACCTCTCGAGTAGAAATCCTGTAGAATACATTAACGATTTAACAGGATAAAATATGTAAAATATTTCACTTAGAACGTTAAACATTCATATTTAGAAAAACCACGAAAATAATTATTTTTTATATAAGACGATAAAATTATATTTTATCGACGAGAGGAAAGTTTAATTCACGAGCGATTTCGCGAGTGAATTATATATAGTCGATAATTTGATTTTATCGTCGTATATAAAATTCTATTTTTTTCTATAGTACATGTTAAAGAAAAGAATAAAAAATACCAATTATATGTTATTATTAATTGAACACAATTTTAAAATCACAGTATGTATGTGGGTTGTTATGGATTTTGTACGTAAATAAATAAGAATTAAAATATTTTTCCTACGACCACTGTTAAAAGTAGTCTTTTTAACGGTTGCTTAGCGAGTTTTAAATCGTTGTCATTGAAAACGGATTAAAAGTAAAAAACAAATTTACTTTTAACATTAGTGTTAAAAAAGAACTAAATCTAGTTACATTTAGTGTTAAAAATATAACTAAATCTAGTTACATTTAGTGTTCATAAGTAAATGTAGTTTCATTTTATATTTATTTTTGTACTGAAATTATTTATATAGGTATTTTATTAGAAGTACACATTATTTTGAAACGTTTATTGTTACAGTACAATTGTTTATAGTAATTCCTTGCAAGGCGCTTGAAGAATTGGAATTTAAAACAATATTGTTGGAATTTGGAAGTAGAGGTTAGAATAAACAATTTTCAGTTGCTCATAGCAAATACATCATGACCTGTCATAAATGTCATTCTATAATTTTTAGTTTTTACTAATACATAACTAGGGTCGTAGGAAAAATAGTGTATGATATTCGTGTTAAAAGTGATTTTATTTCGTTCGTGGGGTTTGTTTTACTCGGCTTCGTCTCGTTTCACAAACTTCCCCACTCATTCATAAAATGTCACTTTTTACACTTATATCATAAATAACTATTATCTACCCTTGCTGTTAAACATGTTACTTTATCTACCTTTGCGGTTAAAGTGCTACTTTATCTACTATTTTAAGTAGATAAAAGCATAGTTTAACATCTGCTATTCTATTTCGAATTGACATAGTGAATTTTGTGACACTGTTTTTGTCAAAAACAGAGTTACAACGAACAATTTCGTGCAACTGTTTACTGTTTTAGGGGACTTTTTTTATTTGTGAAGTTGGTCTAAGTGTCAAATATATAGGCGTTTTTTGAAGTTGAACCAGTTTAGTTATGTTTTAAAAACTGTTTCGTATATGACGTTATAAATGTGGGTATCGCTAAAATACTGTTTTTGAACTAATGACGTATAAATTTCAAACCGTTAAATGTAAATTGGACGTTTGAGTAAGTTTGAATTGATAAACTGTTTTCTTGGCTGCATTCATTTATTATGTTCTAACAGGTAAAATCCATATTTTAATGTTTATTTTTACGTACAAACGTTTTATTTCCTTAAATAATAATGGAACATCCAGAATTATTAATTTCTGAATTAATATGTAATTATTTAAAAGCTTATTTATTACGAAATATTTCGAAATTGTTTTAAACCAGCCCTGCGGATCGTTTTGAAAACATACGGAACTGTTTCAATCAATTTCGTCTCTGACCGTTGTGTCGCCAAAACATAATGGTTTGAAACATTGAAACACTACGAAATAGTTTCAAACCAATGTATCACCAAAAACGCCTCATGTCTTTCATTTTAGTTGTCATAACCTGTTATGGAAAATTAATCATGGAAAATTACAGCAATTAGGAAACAGTAAAGTACTCTTTTAAATTGAAGAATAAAGCATTTATTTGTAATTTCATAACATAATAAATTAAATTTTAACTCTAACCCAACTTCCAATTTACTGTTGTCAAAATGTCAAATATTAAATATCAAAGTAAATTAATTTTCAAATGCTTATTGAAACTGTCAGTGTTAACAACTTTGATATTTTAATATTTTTGTCAATAATAATTTCGAAAAGTAAATTAACGCGAAATAGGAAAAATAGTATTGTATTACAATATCATTTTGTTAAACTCGTGCTTAGTGTATCTCATCTACTTGAATTACAATAATGTACTTGTCTTTCAATATGCTATTGGAGAAAACTAATTCATAAAATAAAAAAAAAGAATGTACAGTATGTAGCAGGTAAAACAAATAATTGAAGTGCATTCGAGTGTAAGTCCATATTTGAAATAAAATTCCTGAAATCCCCTTCTGTGTATTTTTCCTGTCGAATTAAAAAACAAACAAGCTGCCATTAAAAATTAACACCCTTACAAATCGAATTGACGGACCGAGAAATTAAAAAATAATAACAACTTCACATAGTGTTAGGTTAGGTTGTCACCCTGCAACCCTGACACCAAACAACGATTTATTCTCTCTCTCTCGCTCTCTTGCTCTCCTTGTATGATGATATATCATGGTTGTGATATGGTAGTGATTTAGCCACTCACATAAGTGCATCTGGCGGCTCGCCAAATGTATTGTTCGCGAAAAATATCTCACCAATTCAGGATTGATTTCTAACTAGGCTAATGCCAATATATCAAACACATGCGAAGAGCTTACATGCTTTTAATAGGAAGAGAGTAAAAAACTAAAGCCATTAGAGTCATCTTTTCTTCTCACAGTATGTAAGGGTGTGTTAACAAAAAATCCACAAAACTTTAACTTTTGTACTTCATTTACAAGAGGCAACAAATTAAAACAACTTTGCCTTCATAAAATTACAGTTAAATATGTAACATAATCTGCATAAAAATCAGCCGCTATTATTTAAATTTGAAAGTCCAGCTAATATAGGGAACACATTCGCCTTTTCGAAATGGCGAAGTCTATTTTTAATTCTTTGTATGCAATTTCGTATATCGATGAAATTTATATCCCGGCGGACCATGAATGCCTTGTTTATATAAATAACTTTTATTTGCTGCTCAATCACTACCATCTAATGTGAAATAGAACTCGACATCCATAATTACAAAATTCTTATTCCACGGCTTCAAATGCAGTACACGCAGCAAACCCTACTGGTTTATTAACATTGCATTTAATATATACTTTTGTACAGATTTTCTGTTTCTTTTCAAAATAAACAACTCTTGATATCACACGTGCGCAAATTTACATATATTTTAGGTCATTTACATACTTAAGGTTGGTAACGTTTTTCTACAGGTCCGTCTTATATCCCATAACTCGGAAACATCTCCAATTAAATTAATCAATGTTTCCAAGTATGTATCCAAATTGTATTAACACATTTTAAAATTTCACATCAATAACATCAATACGAAACAAAATATCAACACTTCTATTTAGGGACTTTTAAGTTCAACCGCGCATGCGTACTTCGTTTGTACGCACGTATCTGCAACTTGTCTACGAAGTTTTCAAACATGTTCGTAAATTAGTTGCATGAAATCAGTCTCTTATCATACGCAAAAAGTTGCATGAAATAGACAAAGTTGCAGAAAATCTATGACAAGTTGCGTGTATGTGCTTACGTGTGATACCCCCTTTATAATCATATTTCTCTTACAACATGCAACATGTTTATGAATATATGTGAAATTTTGAATTCTGTCAAATTTTCTGTTGATCTTTCCCAATAGATTCGTCTGACGCTTCTTTTTCTTGATTTCGTTCATTTTCCTGGCTTTTCTGTAAATACTTTTGGCTCTTTCCGCTGTCAACTCTTAATTTTATCTTTGACGGTAAACGATTTTTCCTATGTTTTAAATAAAAATTGCCAATGACTCGTCTTCGATCATTTTCTTTCAAGAGAGGTATTTTAGTTTTTGTAGATAACTCATAGAAAAATGATATTATTTTTGGTATTAGACTAATGTAAAAATTTCAAAATAAAATTATTGTTGCTTCACACATGATTACGCTTTAAATAATATTAACAAATTAAACTTTGTGCAAAATTTTTGTTAACACACCCTTACTTCAAACATGATATTGTAAACGGTAAATAAAAACTTTGTTGTGATTACCAAAAATGAGTTCCAGCAGCAAATTTTTTTTGTCAATATAGGACCAGCAAATATATTTGTTACAGTTACCTAGGTAAATTTGCTGGTAAAAAATTGTTGTGGCAACAAATACAGTTTTGTTATATATAACAAAAGATATTTGTTATGCGAACAAATAAAATAAGTTACCATTAAGAAGTATAAATTTGTTATATGAACAAATAAATTAAGTTACTATTAAGAAATATAAATTTGTTATGCGAACAAATAAAATAAGTTACCATTAATAACTATGAATTTGTTTTGGAAACTAATAAATTTTGATAGATATACAAATGCATTAATGAGGTAGTAAGGAAAAAATTAAATACATGCGTATTATAATAATTTTATTTATTTATAATTATAATCTATATACATGTAACAAATATTATATAAAAAAATAACATATGAAACAATAGTCACTTAAATTATACAGATTTATCAGTAATCGATACATACCTTCAAATTTCTCAATAAGACACTAATTGCCATTATTTTAAAATATCTTTCACAAAATTATCCATTTTTATTGACGGGCACAAAAAACAAGCACTTTTAAAACACAATTTTCGACAGGCTAAAACTTAACAGCGCAAGCAAATGCGACACGACGTAGTATAGTACAACACGAACAGTGAATTATACTGTATACTAGGGAATACCCTGTCTACACAAAAGTTTTAGTAACCTGTACAAAGTATATGGCGGAAAGAAGAATTTGTAATCTTTACAAAATATAATGTCACAGGATACAAAAAAATAAAATTTGTCCCAGTAACAGATTAAATATTTTTAATTGTTGCAAAATGATTTTGTAATCTGAACAAAGTAACAAAATAACTGCTTAGTACTACCAATAATAATTGCTACCATGACTAATATTTTACAGCAAGTAATACTTTTTATACACAACAAAAATTGTTTAGTTTTGGAAACTTAAAATACAAAGTTCTTCGTATACACAGCAAAAACATATTGTTGAAATAACAAAAAAATACAGCTAACTAAATTTTGTCCGGAATATCAATGTCATTTTACACCGTGTAGCAATTATGAGACGAAGAACAAATTGTGTATGTTTTATGTTGAATTTAATTTTAGTTTATTCTGTCCGTTTGAATAATTTAATATTTCAGTATTCTTGACTGTAATGTAAAGAAAATCTTTGTGAAGATGTTTAGTGTATAAGATTGACGGAGTACATTTAATATTCCCGCATAAAATCTGTTTTAAGTTTAAACACAGTCGATTTTCCCCATTTCCAACTCTAAATTACATTCATTTCTAGTCAGCAAATAAACATTTCTGTCGTACCAGCATAAGTTCTGTTCCTAACCTAACATTCTGCGGAGTGTATCTATCAGGCAGCCATATTTGTTCGGAACAAACATCTGCCTTCTCCCTCGCACGTGTTTCTGTTTATTCGGTTGCTGTGCTCGTGCTGACGACGACAGGAGAAGAAGAAAAAGGAACGACGACGATTTTCCTTGTTGGAAAGTTTCTTTTTGTTGTACTGTGTCATCACATGTTTCGTTGTTTCGCTGTTCGTCTTTTGTTTGGTTCGTTTATGCTTACTTGATGAAATCTGTCACTGGAGTACGCCAGGAATACCAAACAAAAGAAGGGGAGAAAATTATTACAGCTTTAATAAACACGAAGGCACAATATTCAATTTTGTATTCATTCCAAAATAATACATAACAAAAAAATATACTTTTTATGTAAAATATAACGGTACACGTATTCATTACGTGTTACAAATTTATAGGATATGTAGGGGATGCAAAATAGAGTAACTTTTACTAATAAACTCATATCCGGAAATCATTGTTTTTGAGATACAAAATTCAATATTGTGCCTATGAATTTGTAAAACGTATTTATTATCACCATGTATACAGGCTGTTTTAAAGAAAGTGTAAAATAATTTAAGGGCATATAGGTAGTACTGACAAAAGTGAGTAAAAAAAGCTTAATCAACCTAGGTCTGATCTTCAACTGTTTCCGAGATAAATGAAAAATCTGACAATGATAATGATCGAACAAAATATTGTGTCACTAAAATATATATATATGAAACATTTTTCTCAATTTCTAATAGTTACGAAGTTATATGAAAATTAAATATTGGCCAAGGTCGCCAGAACATTTAACTCCGTACAATTATTTGATTTAAAAAAGAAAAACAAAAGCACATCTAAGATGACCTCTGAAAGGTAAACAAAAAGTCTTATTTAATTAAAGTCGTAACTCTTATAGTTTTCAAGATAGCAGAGGTAAACCCCGCAAAAACTCATTTTTCATTGCCTCATATCTCGGAAACTATTGAAGATCGAATGTTTATTAAGTTTTTTTACTCAATTTGGTCAGTACTATTATGCCCTTAATTTTTTTTTATATTTTCTTTGAAACACCCTGTATATCGTGAACTTTCGGTCATGAAAAAAATGTTTTAAGTTTTCTTTATCATTTGTTTCAATTCCAAAGTGATCGTTTCCACCCCGTTGGAAATGTCGACATCTGGTATTTAAACTTCCTGGGGCTGAAAAAACGGCAGATAAATGTATTTGTGGTGATTTAAAGTAAAATAAATCCTATTACGAACCTGTTGCGCAGGAAATAATAACGAGATGGCACCAGGGCAGGATTTAGGCTTCGCTGTCACCCCTTTTCATTTAAAATTGAACGCGTCACTTTGAATCGTAGTTACACTACAAAAAAAGTCCATTGACATCAGTTGATTTGGATGGCAGTTTCAATGGAAATGAAATGTTTCATAACTCGAATTGTAAAGAGTAATTGGGGTTGAAGAGAAAGACAGGGTAGTGTCACCCGTAATGATTGATTATATATGACATTCAGTTTCATAAATAAATTGAAACGAAAAGAAAAAAAAATGTAATTCGAAAAAAAAAAACGAATACAATTTGAACATTACTAGAATTGAATTAATAACACTATTTTGGACTTCCATTGTCTTTATTTCAGTAAAGTAATAACACAACGTTTCGATTGTTGAGGTATCTACAATCGTCTTCAGGTGAATACTGACAAACTTAGAGACTACTAGAGCTTATATACTAAAGACATAATAAGTGATCTAATGGCGCGTACAAAGTTTACAAATGGAAGCACTAGTGTAGTTTAAGGTGATGCAAACGTCCAATCAGCGGCTTCCACACGTTGCTTATTTCTACACTTGGTTGGCTGAAGACTTCGTTGTTGTTGTTGCTTCCTTGAATTTCCTCTTGTACCAGTGTTCTTCTCTGGAGATGATTTTTGCTTCAGACCACTTCATCCTATGTTGTTTTTCCCAGGAGTTCCCATTCAAACGAACATTACTAGAATTATTGAAAATAAGAAAATCAGATAGGCCGTGGGTAACAAAATTTGCGCTATCATACAGTTATGTATCTAGCATACCTCCGTATTTACTAATGCTGCAAACTGTTCCATTGCATAAAACTATTGCTTTATTTACTATTTTCTTTTTAAAATGTCACTATTATTAATTTGAAGTGATTAGTTTTTTGACAGTGACATTTACTGTCAGTTACATTCATTTGAAATATGAATTGCAATGAACTGTGTAACAAAGGAATTGTGTTTATCTTAGGCTTCGGGACTTACAAAAAAAAATTTCTTTTAAATTTATCTGTAAAATGTACAGAAAAAGTATTAATGTATTCCTGTAGAAAATTCAATAGTTTTTAATTTTCATAATGACAAAATGCGAAAAAATGGCATTTAATGGTATTTTTTGAAGAAAAGCCATTATGAGCTTCAGGTAAAGTGCTATTTTCGGTTATTCGATTTACACCAAAATCTAATGGCTTCTTTTCATATTAGAATAGGCGAATAGGGTATAAATACAAGGTTTCAGAATTTTCTGAATAGTATTTGAGTTAGAGCGAAGACAAAATTCATACACATACACACACACACACATACACATACATACACACATGCACACACACTTACACACACACCCACACACACATACACACACATATACACACAAATACACACACACATACACACATACAGACATCATCATGAAAATGTTAAAATTTGATTGTAGGGACCTTAAAACGTGGTCATTTACTAAAATCTCGATATGTAATTTTTAGCACTATCCCTTACCAAGGGTAGCGGGAGGTAAAAATGGTGAAATGTTTTACTGTCGACTGGAACTACTTTGAACATATTTAAAATAAAATTCTAAAAAATATAAACCATGTGTCTTATTCTCAATAATACTAGCGTAACCCTCGTATAGTTTTTGACCTTCCGTTGAATTTAAATCCTTTTAATTAATTTCATTTGTATGTAAATAATATTTATCTCATAATGCGATATATATTAATATAAAATATTTGTGTTTGTTTCAGAAATGGAAGAATGGAGTATCAAATAACCATCATATCCAATTTCTGGTGAGTAACGTTATACTTTTTATCCAGTTTTTCGTTTTCGAATATAAATTGAGCTATTAATTTCATATAATGCACATACATACATAATTTAATACTCTGTATTTGTGCGGCAAAAAAATATAGGTATTTATTTCCACAGTTTTTAAAATTATTATATTCACGCCTGATAAATGCAAAAATTGCCAGCAAAATTTATAACATAATAAAGAATGAATAATATTAAAATTTTGCCCATAAATGAAATTTTTAAGGTCCAAGTTTGCATGCAAATATCTCAGGTACTAAAAGATATATTAATATGAGGTTCAAAAATTTAGAATTAGTACAGTAAAGTTTACCTAATTATGCAGTGTGTCCCATTTAAAAGTTCCACCATTGGGATCTCGAGAACTATAAGAGATACGATGTCGGTTAAATGGAACTCTTTATGCGCCTTTGGGAGGCCATCCCAGATGTGCTTTTATTTTTCCAAAAATTCTCATAGGGCACTAGATAATGACGAAAAACTGAATATTGTTGATTTTTTTCTTTTTCAAATAACTTCTAAACTATTAATAATTGAGAAAAAAGTTTCAAATATAAAAGATAGATATTTTTATTAACTAACCAGTGGCGTACGGAATAAATTTTTATATCCGTAAATTTTTGAGATATAACACAAACTTATATTTTTTTAAATGGAACCCATATTTGATTTTAGTCTCAAAAAAATAATTTTTTTTTCCTCTTTTCAACGATGTAATTATGTTTTCTATTTGTTTTGCCTTCAAAATTATTATTTTTTCCTTATTTTGTATTAAATTTACAATTATTTTGAAAATATTGGTAGATTTCTATTTGGAAATACTGCTTGTATTTAAATAATTTATTTCGTTAGAAAATTTTGCTCAAAATTCGTATCAAATTAATTTTTATAATATTTTGTATCAGGTCGCCCTTGGCTCATCATACTGTAATTTGTAATTATGAGTCTAGAATGAAAATATTAAGTAATAAAGGCATAAAACAAATTATTTTGATCAAATACAATATAATTAATAAAAATAATAATGTTTTTTTGGGAAATAATAAGAAAATTCAGGAAAATAAAGGGAAAAATTAAATTTTAGGAGCAAAACAAATATAAAACATAATAACTCTTACATCATTGAAAAGAGAAAAAATATTGATTGACTAAAATCAGATATGGGTTCCATTTAAAAAAATATAAGTTTGTGTTGTATCTCGAAAATTTACGGATATAAAAATTTATTTCGTTCGCCACTGGTTAGTTAATAAAAATATCTACCTTTTATATTTGAAACGTTTTTCTCAATTACTGATAGTTTAGAAGTTATTTGAAAAAGAAAAAACCAACAATATTCAGTTTTTCGTCATTATCTAGTGCCCTATGAGAATTTTTGGAAAAACAAAAGCATATCTGAGATGGCCTCCCAAAGGCGCATAAAAAGTTCCATTTAACCGACATTGTATCTTTTATAGTTCCCGAAATCCCAATGGTGGCACTTCTAAATGGGACATACTGTATATATATATATATATATAATGTAATTATAAGGGCAGTAAGTGCTTCCTATCGGTTGAGATATCAAGACGAATTCGACATTTCCAATACATCAGATACCGATAGAAGAACACACATACACTAAATTAAAAAATCTGATGTGGCCAACACAAAACCTCCAGTTATTTAATTTTTATTAATTTAATTACATACCTCCGTATTTACTAATGCTGCAAACTGTTCCATTGCTATATTTACTATTTTCTTTTTAAAGTCGAGTGAATTGGGTCTTAATGTTCCATATATATTTATTTTAACATTTTTTACATAATATTATTATTTGTAAGTTTCGGGCAAAAAATTAGCCCATCATCAGAAATAGGTAAAAATAAAAGTTTTTTTTTTGTAATCCAATTATTAATACATTTTTACAATTTGTACGAAAAAATCAACTCCAGGATTTATTGGTAATCATAACAGGAACGATGAAGATAAAAACTGTACAAGCTATCACCATGGCGACAGGTGAAGCTCTTTTTAAAATGTCACTATTATTAATTTGAAGTGATTAGTTTTTTGACAGTGACATTCACCTGTAGTTACATTCATTTGAAATATGAACTGTGTAACAAAGGAATTGTGTTTATCTTAGGCCTCGGGATTTAAAAAAAAATGATTTTTAAATTTATTTGTAAAATATATATAGAAAAAGTATTAATGTGTTCCTGTAGAAAATTCAATAACGACAAAAAATGCGAAAAATGGCATTTAATGAGTTTCAGGTAAAGTGCCATTTTCGGTTATCCGATTTACATCAAAATCTAATGGTGTCTTTCCATATTAGAATAGGGTAGAAATACAAAGTTTTAGAATTTTCTGAATGATAGTATTTGAGTTACAGCGTTAACAAAATCCATATACATACACACACATACACACATGCAGACATCATCGTGAAAATGGTAAAATTGGATTCTAGGAACCTTAAAACGTGGTCATTTACTAAAATCTCGATATGTGGCTTTTAGCACGATCCCTATACCTCCCTTACCAAGGGTAGCGGGAGGTAAAAATGAATCTAAAGAGTTAGGTAGGTAGTACACCCATTCACAAAATTACGAAACTTTGAGACTGGTTGTTTAAGCAACATAGTTGTTTAATATTCATTGTCTGTGGAAAATTTAGTAACTTTTGTTTATAATCTGCTTGAGTATTGATTTCTGACATCTTTTTAAATTAACTGACCTCTTTTTTTAGAGAGGTGTGTGCTTCGTAGGTTTGAGAATGATATTAAAAAATTATATTAAACTGAAATTATTTAAAATATAGAAGATTTCATAATTTTTTTTTTTTTAAATTAAAATAAAAGGTTGCAGATATTATAGGAATGTGTTTATTAAACTTGTAACAGCAGAAAATTCAAAATATCTGAAGCTCATTAATGTCAGAATAATGTTCAAAGCAACACCTTTTAAAATCCGCTATATCCCCTATAAAGAGGGATATAATTTGAGGCGTATAAGTAATGAAAAGGCTCGAACCAGGGATTTAAAAGCTAAAAGATGTGAAGTTAGAAGTAACTGAATACGGGGAAAGTGTATAGAGGCTGTACAGTTCCCAGCGCTCTACAAGGTTTACTTATAATTATTTATAATTTCTCCAGATTACTTTCAACCCTCCATGTTGACGCTGTTAATTGGCTGGCGTTCTAAGATGTTTAATTAACCTATACCAGCAGTCGACAAAATTGGGGGCATAAATTAAAGGGTAGAAACAAATTAAAATTCAAATTTTGATCCTGTCAACCAACTTTTTATGAATATCATTTTCTCCTTCTAAAATTTAAATTAAATGAATTAATATATAATTTATTACCCATTTCTGCATGTGCCGATAAAATTAAAGATTTCTTCAAAAAACGAATTAGATCTCTGAATTGTAAGAAATATCATTTAAAATGAAAGTGGTCTAAAGTTTTAAATAAATAAATAAATAAATATATCATATCACCACAGCATAATCATTTACCCACTGTTGGGTATTGCCAATCTTACAAAACAGATATCGGTAATGAAGATGACATATTCGTACCGTGTGGGCGTTTACCAGGTGTCACCTAACGGACATTGGCATGGTGAGCGCACCACAGTGGTCAATTCGAAATAATTGTTGAAAGTCTTTTGTTATTTGTTAATCTAAAATATTTTTTATACTCTATGACGTAGATATTAAGCACATTTTGTTCGCAAAGAGTGGAGGGCGCTAATAACCATCAACAATTGAAAATATGCATGGATTTAAAGCAAGTTAATAAAATAATTCATAAAAATCTACGTTTGTTGTATGTAGTTTTTATTGCCATTGACACTCTATGATACGTCGTTCAACATATTTTCTTTTTTAATATAAGAACCTTACTAATCAAAAAATTCAGTAAATACTTTACACTGTGATCAAGGTGTTCCACAGGGAAGTGTGTTGGGTAATCTTCTCTTTATATTACATATAAACGCCAGATGTGTTGAAAAAATGTAAAATTCATCTCTTTGTGGATGATACTATAATATATTTCGAGCATACTGATAACAGTTTAATAATAAATACAATAACTGAAGAAACAAATATTTTAGATAAGTGGCTAAAGTGTAATAAATTAAAATTGAATTGTTCAAAAATTAAATATATGAAATAGACAGTAAGAAAAGTAAATAAGAAATTATAAATTCTAATAATAATGTTATAATTGATCATAACGTAATAGAACGTGTAACTAGTATCAATTATTTAGGTGTTATACTATAGGTAGATACGCTTAAATTTATTTTACATGTAGATTGTATAATAAACAAGGTTGCTAAAAAAATAATTTTTTATGTAGATTAAGGTCAAAATATTACCTCATTTTAATTATTGTGATACGATTTTATTAGCGAGTAATAAAACTCAATTATATTATTTTCAAAAGCAACAAAATAAAGGGATGCGTTGTATTGTAACAAATATACAAGAATTTCAGAATTTAACTGTTTAAACTATAACTATAAACTGTAACTATATATGTAACTAAGTATATCACCTATAATTTATTAATTTTTATGTATAAGATTGTAAAAAAAAACTTATTCCTGAATTACTCATTTGAAGCTGTTAATTATGTAAAATATATGCACCAATATAAAACTAGAGGAACTGAAAATTTATATATAAAATACTATTCAATATTTTGTAATTAGTCATTTATTTCTATAATTTTACTTATAACTAATTAAATTTCTTTATATTATATATATGGTTTGTAACTAGCTTAAAGGCTGAAAAAAAAATAATAAATAAATAAATAAATAAATAAATGAATAAATAAATAAATAAATAAATAATGATAATAATAAATAAATAATGATAATAAATATATATATATATATAAATAAATAAATAAATAAATAAATAAATAAATAAATAATTAAATAAATGAATAAATGTTGATAATAATAAATAAATAAATATTGATAATAATAAATAAATAATAATGATAATGATAAATAAATAAATAATAATGATAATAATAAATAAATGAATAATAATGATAATAATATATAAATAAATAAATAATAATGATAATAATAATTATTATTATTATATTGGGTTTGCTATCGTTATTTCGTCATTTTCTTCATTCTGCACTTGCAGACATATTCCTACAGGTAAATATAGAAAATATTTTTAAAATATGATATTTTCTTATTGATCCTCAATGTATTTGAATAATATCACAAAATTTGATGTACAAATTTCGATTTTATCATTCCATTACAAATTTTAATATTTTAGAATAAATTAAAGATTAAAATACTTTTTTACCGATTGAATTTTAAAAATTCATGAATATTCAATAGTTATTTTTAATTTAATCTTCTTTTCAAATTAATTTTCAGAGACAATTATATTCACTTTATGTTCAGGGAATACAAAACAAATCTTTTGGGTAAGTAGCTGGCTTAAGTGTGAAGTTGAAAAGCAGCCACTTGTTGAGTGCCACTGCATTTTTAATTTCGCTGTAGGTGTTTGCTGCACGATCTCGAAATTAGATTTTTCCTGCGTCGAATGGAATGAAAAACCTTTAATTTCCATAATTTTTACTCGTTTGCTACGTAGCGCTGACATCTCTAAAAAAAGAGGGCTGTTTTTTGAAAAAGAAATCAATACTCAACCATTGATTATAAATAAAAGTTAATGAATTTTCGAACAGACAAGGGATACTAAACAACTATGTTGCTTACACAACCAATCTCAACATATCTTAATTTTTAGAAAGGGTAAATTTACTGTTGACAAGAAAAATTGCTAATGTCACTTGTTATTTTCAATGCCAAGATGATTATATACAAATATTTCCACTTAAAACTTGTTATTGGGTTATTAAAGCTCACTCCAACTACTGGAGGAAACGGTCGGGTTTAATTGAACTCCATAGTATTTAATTGTGTAATTTCATTAAATCAATAAATATGATAGTCAAGTATAATGACGTGAAGTTTCAGGCAGTTAGATAGGATAGGATTCATATTAAATTGGTAGATCGATATTGGATAAGGGAATATAGTAACACTTCACTCTAACATGGAATGATTGAGATGATTGGAATTAAATTGAACTATGTATGTAATAAGTAAACAGTGTGTTGATTAAAAAGCGAGCCATGTGTTTAATATGGGAAATCAGTTTTTCTTTATGCAAAAGTTCCCATTTATTTTAGACAAAAACAAATAAAAGTTGTAGATAATTTTCTGCCTGAATCACAAACAGATTTGAAATGGTACAAATATTGCTCATTTGTAGAGATAGCCATGGAATTGCAACAAAATAGGGCTGTTGCAAGAATTTTTATATGACTTCTAAGTATTAAATTTAAAAAGATATTGTTCTTTAAAGAGCCTCAAATTTGAAAATATCACGAAATATCCTTTAGATATTTTACAATTAATTTTTGAAATTTGGATAAAATTTTGAATAAGTCACGTGATCTGAAACAGAATGTGACGTCAGAGTACATACATCTTCAGCGGTTCTAAGGTGTCAAGTGTATTGTCAAAGTTGTCAAACAAGTGTCAAATAAGAATCACGACCAGAACTTTAAAGTAAAATATATTATCAATTTATATAATAAATTCAGTTTTTATATTTTATTTTACCTCAACTCTTTAACACCCCTTATTTCGGTAGCAGTAAAACAATCGTTCTGATATAAATTCAGCCATCATCCAGCTATCGACCTACGGTTAATTGTCCGATTTATCTTGAGTGTAATTTGAATTAGCCATTATTACTTTATTATTCATTTACAATGAGCAATGTCAGCGTCATATGTCAAATTAAAAGATTTTGTTATTAACATGTGACAAACTTTAGCCTACGTTTATTTATATAAATAATATGAATAAACGTAGGTGATGGAAAACTATTTTCCTATTGGCTATTAATGATGTAATGTATGTGCTTCTACGTCACAGGAGTGGGGGGTAGTTTTTCAGAACGCCAATCATTTTATTTAATTATTTCCACAAATAACAACAAATTATTAATATAAAAATTATTACTAAAAAAATCATTCCATAAACTTTCATTTAAAATAGATTTTGAAAAATGTGAAACAGGCTCATTACAAAGTTTGAACTGTCAGAAATTTAATTTTATAGTTTACAAAATGTGAAAAATATTATTAATAATTGTTATTTAAGTGATAGAGTTAAATAAATAATATTTGTTTAGTGATTTATTTGAAAACCGAATTGCAAAGCCGGTTGTTAATGTTACGTTAGGTCCTGCAGAGTGGGTAGTATCAATATATTCAATATATTTTGCTGTAGTTAATTTTTAATTTTTCATTAAATTTTACTCGACTCTTTGCAGAAGGAAGGAAATGTTTTAAACAAATATCCTGTAATAATTTTGTCCTGTCAGGCGATAATGAAAAATCAATATTTAATATTCTGGTTTAATTACAGCTTAATTAATGATGCATTAATCGTTAGTCCAAACTGTGAAAAATTCTGCACTCAATTCCAGCTAAATAATCCAGCCTGCATTTGTGAAATCCATGAAAAACACATTTCAATAAATAGAATTTTGTCAAGTAATATATTATTTGTTTAATTTGATATTATTCTACCATAAATTTATAATTATTTTTCGATGCTCGACGCAATTATTTCGCCAATGTAAACAGTTTTAATATTACGTTAATTTAAACGAAATTTGCACAATATGAAATGAAATAAATAGAAATAAATGTCACGAGACTTTTACAAATAATTATGTTGGTTGATATTTATTGACATCGACACATTATTTATGTGACAAAAATACAAATTTGCTGATTTCACTAAAACTAGATACATGTGTAAAACAATTACACATGTATAGGTACAATAAGCTCAAATAAATTTGGGACTCATTATTTATAGTCTCTAAATTCCGAATGGGCTAAATAAGCCCATTAACCACTTTTTTACCTCTGGCTAAGAGAGGTATTGAATTCATGCTAAAAATCGCAATAAGCACGTTTTAAGGTCACTAGAATCCGATTTTATCGTTTTTGTAATTATGTATGTATGTATGTATGTATGTATGTATGTATGTATGTATGTATGTATGTATGTATGTATGTATGTATGTAAGTGTGTGTGTGTGTATGTGTAAGTGTATATTTGGATCTTGGAGGGACGGTTTCTCAAATTCTATAAGACTAAACACCAACTTAACTACGTATTCCTTAATCTGACATTAATGGGAAGAGCCGAAAAGGTTTTGTTAACAATTGGACAACCGAAAGTAGTAGTTTTCTTAAAAAGAAACTTCTAAATATTATTTTTTGGAAATTTATGTTATTACAAATATTAAAGAATATAAAATTATATAATACATTGAATATTTTTATTGTACCTTGTACAGATTTAGAGAGAGAGAATTATAAATATATAAAATAAAAAAATAATCCATTGTATAATGAATCAAAGAGTCAGAAACCAGTTGAAAACTTAATGGCTGGTAGTGCGAGCTCGGTTTTAACGAAAACGCTGTTTTAAGAAATGTCAAATTCAAATTTCAATATTTAATTTCATCCTTATGTTTAAAGAATGATTTTTTTAAAAATATTTGTTTGAATACAAACTATGTTCTGCTTAAAAATCATATTTTGATAAATTTGATATTATTTATTTTTGTTATTAAATAATGAAATTTGACATTTCTTAAAACAATGTTTTAGTTAAAGCCGAACTCGCACTACCAGCCAATATGTTTGTAATTGATATACTTGTCAGTGTCAAAAATTCAGACATTACTGAAGACTTTTTCTGGGAAGTACCTAATTTAATATTTCTTATTTTATTATTAAAATTATAGATATAGCTGCCGCATGTTAAGTTGACATTGTCTTTGAATGAGGAAAACCTAAAATTCGTACTTAGAGAAGTCGAGATGTAATAGTAATTATAATGTACTATCGATTATAACGCGGAGAAGACTCCGTCAACATCTAAAATTGGTATAAAAAAAGGGGATTCATTTATAAGCCAAAGTATGTACAGTATGAGTGTCAACTAAACACGCGCTTGCTATACATACAGGGTTAGTTAAAAGTATGGAGACGGCAATTTATTGTCGTTAATATTCATTTTAGGAAATTATGGTCGATACAAAAGTTTTTTTAAGAAATTTCGATCTACATTTGATAATACTTGAATTTTATTTTTCTTCAATTTTTTTAAATGGGAACCTATTAATTTTACTCTGCCATTCAATAGAGTGTTTTTTTCTCTTTACAACAGTGTGTTTGTTTTTTGTTTTTCAATTTATTTTAATAACATTTTTACTAGGAAAAACATCGGTTCAAATATTTACGAATAGTAGGTACATCTAGGATAGACAAAAGCGAAGCGATAAACAAACTCGAGCGATGTAATTTACTTAGTTATTAATTTGTTTTTAATGATAAAATTGTGACCAACAACTTTATTGGAAATAATTTTGTCTACCTACTATTCATAAATACTTGAACCGGTGTTTTTCCCTGTAAAAATGTTATTAAAATAAATTGAAAAAACAAACATACTGTTGTAAAGAGAAAAAAACACTCTATCGAATGGTAGAGTAAAATTAATAGGTTCCCATTTAAAAAAATTACGCGGACAAGCATAACTCAAAAACAATTGAAGAAAAATAAAATTCAAGTATTCTCAAATGTAGACCAAAATTTCTTAAAAAACTTTTGTATCGAACATAATTTCCTAAAATGAATATTAACTACAATAAATCGCCGTCTCCATACTTTTAACTAATCCTGTATATTTCATCATGTACCCTTCAGAAATACCGCCAATCACGTTAATGAATTGGAAGAATCTCGAACATTTAGAAGAGTAGGAGGAAACTTGTTCATTGAATGAATTGAAAAATAAAGAATAGATGTAATTAGAATTTTTTGTGTGTACCAGAAATGTTAAATACATACTTATATAGCCTAATATGAAAATGGCAAGAACCTGGGGGAACCGGGTTCGATCCCGACCGGCGCCAAATATTTCGAATTTTAAATGGCACAAAAGTGACCCCTGTGGTGCACTCTCCACGCCAGCAATGAGTGCCCGTGAGGTGACGCCTGGTAAGCGCCCGCACGGTACAAATATGTCATCATCATTACCGATATCTGCGATAAAGCAGATTGGCACACCCAGAAATGGGTAATATGCCGTGATGATATATTTATTTATTTATTTATATTGGGCTGGTCACAACAGATTATTTTCCTTGCTTTAAAAAAAAGATATGTCGATTAATAAATATATTAAACAAGATATGATTTTTTAAATGTCGTGAGTTGAGTTCGTAACGTCACGTATATTCATTGGCACTGAAATTGCTTTTTCGTGAGAACAGGTGTTCTACCTATATATTTTAATATAAAAATAATATTTTACATATTGTAAGTCCTAATTTATAATAGTTAAACAATACAAACGAAATTAACATTCTTTTGTTAGTTATTTGATATTCGAGTTCCTAAATATAACCTTAAATACCAGACAAAAATTGAAATGTGACAGTGACAAATGTGACAGTTCATAATTGTTTTTCCAATGCGCACTTTAGAATTACACGCGAGATTCGCAGCTTCATATTTCTGGTGAACAGAATTCAATGTGATGACGTTATTTAATTCATTACAACTCTTTACTGAAAGAATGTTATTTAAGAAAATGTTGCTTTACTACTTATTATTTAGCAAATATTTCCCGATTTTAATTTAAATTTGTTGAATTTCGATTATGGATTATGAGCCCATTATCCTATCATATCTTTATCTCTTTCAAGAAATATACTTTCTATTTTATTATCGATGCATTTAAAAAAAGATATCCTTGTACAAATAGAAAAACTTTTCTCTTTTCTTTTGGTTACATATATAACAAAAACGTCATTCTCTAATCCTTGGAAGTTCGGGTGTAGAACTATGTGGGAAGTCCTATTCACACAGCTAAACTTTGATATCACATTATGTTTCATATAAGAAGTTCTCTGATCTCCCAAGTCGAATATATCCGATTGTTCTCGAAAGCTACCGAACTTGCAAACTATATATGACAGGGATGAAGTTATCCGTGTTGGAAACAATGTTGCCCAATGAGAAAATAGTGAGATTGAGTTTGTTTTACGAGAAATGAAAGCTTTTCTTTTGGAAAAGTAAAAGTATTTGTTGCGCCTGAATTTATATTGTCACATAGGTAAAAATACTTACAGTAAAGCTCAGTTTATCCGAATCTCTACTAATCCGGATATCTTTGTCATCTGAACAAAATTAAATATATATATATATATATATATATATATATATATATATATATATATATATATATATATATATACAGTATGTCCCCGGATTGAGTTTACAAGAGGAAAAAAAATTTTATTTTTGATTTTACGACAAAATGCCAAGGGAAGAAAAATTTTTGCTTGAATTAAAACGCATGTTTCAGATATTTAAACTTTTACTTAATGTAAGGTTCTTTTATTATAACGTCTTTTCATATTTTGTCCTCCTAACAACACAGTTATTACATTGAATCTAACATGATTTTAGTTAGCTTTGAAATATTGACTCTGTCCTTCTTATCTTTTATGTATAGTAAAATGAAGAATAAATGGAGAATGTATGATGAGTGTAAATTCGGGACATGGAATGTCAGAAGTGTGAATGGCAAAGAGAATGAGTTGATGAATGCAATGCGAATGTACAGTGTAGACGTTTTGTGTGTAACTGAAACAATGAGGAAAGGTTGTTGTGAGGAAGAAGTGGATGGCATATTTTGTTTGTGGTCGGGAGTTCGAGAGATTGAGCATGCTAAGCATGGTGTAGGTATACTTGTGAGTGAAAGAATGAAGCCGTTTATACGAAATTATGGTTGTATTTCTTCGAGAATTTCTTGGATGAGATTCAAGGTAGGCTATATACGAATCTTCGTTGTGTCTGCTTACGGTCCAACAGAATCTGAAAATGACCTTGAAAAAGATCAGTTTTGGATGTCGATAAATAATGTAATTGATTTGTGTGATCCGGGTGAGAGGGTGATAGTATGTGGCGATTTGAATGGATGGGTGGGTGTAAAACGAAGTGAATCAGAGAATGTGTTGGGACGTTTCGGTGATTGTCGAGTGAATGACAATGGTAAGAGAATTGTTTCATTTTGTTTGGAAAGAAATCTCTTCATTTCAAATACCATTTTTAAACATAAGTTAGCTCACATATACACCTGGGAAAATGTGGTTCAGAATAAACGTAGTGTAATTGACTTTGTAATCTATGATGAGCGTTTGAGGAGTATGATTGTAGATACGCGTGTGAAAAGAGGCGCTGAAATGGGTACGAATGATCATTATTTGGTTGTGTCGCGAATGCGGTTAAATAAATTTTGGCGAATGAAGGAGAAAGGTTCTGGGCAAATGTTTCGTGTGAAATCCTGTGCCCTTTTAAATGAAGATGTTAGGATAAAATTTGTTGATAGGTTGAATGAATCCATGCCTGAATGTGAGCCTAATTATGAATGTAATATAAATGAAGTTTGGAAGAAATTTAAGGATTCCCTCCTTAAATGTGCAAAAGAAGTTTGTGGTGAAAGCAGATTAGGCTGTTGTCCGAAAAATGCGTGGTGGAATGAACAGGTGAAAGAAGCGATTGCTGAGAAAAAGAGGGCGTATTTAAAGTTATTAAATGTTAAGGATTCGCCTGGGAGGTTGCGCGAAGAATGTTTGATAGAGTATAGAAGGAAGAATAAATGGGTGAAGCAAGTGGTGAGAGAAAGTAAAAAACAATTTGATGATTTGTTGAGTGAAAGGTTGACAAATGATTTTAGTACAAATAAACGGTTGTTTTGGTTGAGTGTGAAGAGACTGCGGGGTGGAAGTGGTCGAGTTGTGAAAGCTGTGAAGAGTGCGAATGGAGAGTTATTGTGGAATGAATCAGATGTAAGGAATAGATGGTGTGAGTATTTTAAGGGTTTGTACGGAGGTGAGATTGAGAGGGATGATAGTAGCGAAGCTGCAAGTGAAAATGATAGTGAAGATGATTATGATATAGATGAAAGTGAAGTATGTGATGCATTAGCGCGTGTAAGGAATGGTAAGGCTGCGGGTTTGGATGGGATTACAAATGAGATGTTGAAGTATGGGGGAGAGAAAGTATTTGATTGGTTAGTGTATTTATTTAGATTTTGTCTAAAACGTTGTGTAGTTCCTGATGATTGGAAAAAAGCTGTTATTTGTCCTTTATTCAAAGGCAAAGGCAGTTCGAGTGAATGTACAAATTTTCGTGCAATAAGTCTGTTGAGTGTGGTAGGGAAACTCTTTGGTAAGGTTTTAATTCATAAGGTGCGAACCTTAACAATTTCAAAAATTAGTGACGTTCAGGGTGGTTTTTTGCCTGAGAGGGGATGTGTCGATCAATTGTTTGCTCTTCGTATGATTGTAGAGAAGTCACTTGACAAGAACAAGAAGGTGTTCTGTGGCTTTCTAGATTTAAAGAAGGCGTATGATAGTGTTCTTCGAGATACTTTGTGGGGTGTACTAAGAAAGTACGGCGTGAATGGAAACTGGTTGGGAGCGATTCGAGCGTTGTATGAGGGTAGTGAAGCTGCTGTGAGAATAGATGGTAGGTTGAGTAGTTGGTTTCGTATAAATGTAGGTGTTAAACAGGGTTGTGGTATGTCTCCGTGGTTGTTTAATTTGTATATGGATGTGTTGTTGCGGAAGGCGTTGAGTGGATTGGATGGTGTACATATTGGTGAAAGTATTGTGCCTGCGTTAGCGTATGCGGATGATGTAGTTGTCTTAAGTGAAAATGAAGAGCAACTGAGAAGAATGATAGAGAGAATAAACGAAGTTGGAAGAAGTATGAATTTAATGTTGAATGTTGATAAATCTAAGGTGTTAGTATTTGAAAGGAGTGAATTGGTGACTGAGTGCAATGTGTTGGTGAATGGAGTAAAACTGGAGCAGGTGAATGAGTTTGTATATTTGGGTAGCATGATGTCGAGGGATGGACGAATTGACCGTGAAATTGATAGGAGGGTGAGTGCGGGATGTAAGGTAATGGGTGCTCTGGGCACGTTTGCTCGTAACGTAAACGTATCTAGAGAAGCTTGGTTAAGTGTTTATAATGGAGTGCTGGTGCCTGCTTTGATGTATGGAAGTGAATGTTGGGCATGGACGAGAAAGCATAAAAGGAAAGTGACTGCTGTGGAAATGCGGTATTTACGTGGTGTTTGTGGGTATACAAGACGGGATCGCGTGAGGAATAATTTGGTGTATGAAGAATGTATGGTTAGGAAGAATGTAGTTAAGAGAGTTGGAGTGAGTCAGTTGAGATGGTTTGGTCATGTGGAGAGAATGATAAGTGAACGACTTGTAAAACGCATATATGTTGGTAAAGTTGAGGGTGTTCGATTGCGTGGCCGTCCAGTGTGTAAGTGGATGGATGTGATTGGTAGTGTTTTGAAGGAGCGTAAGTTTCCGAGTGGAAAGAGAAGAAGAGCATGTATGAATACGATTATGAATGTGGCTGAGGCGAAAGAAGTTTGCCAGGATAGGAATGTGTGGCGTAGGATGATTGTTTCGTAATTATTGTGGTGTAAAGATGAATGGTTAGTAAGAATGTTTTGTGAGAATGGAGAGACAGCTGAACTTTTATGTGGACGAGAAGAATGAAGTATGTTTGTACAGGAGTGTGTAGCGAACGATGATTTTTGTGTAACTATTATTGTGGTCCGGATGCGGTTATTCGCTACCGAAAATCGGTCACTTTAATATGTTATTATGTATGAATACGTTTATGAATGTGGCTGTGGTGAAAGAAGTATGCATGGATAGGAATGTGTTGCGAAGGATGATTGTTTCGTAATTATTGTGGTGTAAAGATAAATGGTTAGTAAGAATGTTTTGTGAGAATGAAGAGACAGCTGAACTTTTATGTGGACGAGAAGAATGAAGTATGTTTGTACAGGAGTGTGTAGCGAAAGATGATTGTTGCGTAACTATTATTGTGGTCCGGATGCGGTTATTCGCTACCGAAAATCGGTCACAATAATATGTTCTTGAATGAATGTTATGATGATTTTGGGCAAGGCGGAAGAAGAATGTTTTTAAAGAGTTAAGTGATTGTGTGGAGCTCTGGCTTTCATCCCTTTTCTTATTATTTTCGGGTTTTTGCTAACCCTCTAAGTGGGAAATGCGTGATTTTATGTATGTATGTAATTCTAATTTCAGAAAGAAAAAATCTGTTGTGGCCAGCACAAGACCTTCCGTCAATTCCATGTATTTTGTACAAATCCCATACCAAAAGGTCCTTGGAACAGATTCTATATAATATCATGTAAAAACTCATACTATTTTTTTAGAAATTCCATACCAAAAGTTCATTTGAAAAGGTTCTATAAATCCAATAAAATTATAACATAAACTACACTAAGTAATGTCCTTCCATCTTCTCTTTGGCCTTTCTCTGCGTGTCACTTGTGAGCAACACTATGACATACCAATTTTAGAGCCTATACTTTTTTTCCATATTTGGTTTTGCACTTGCAACTGACATCTGTCAATTAAATTTTTTGGAATAATTATGTCAGCTGTTTCCATGATAAACAGCAAAGCTGACTAATTTTTGAAAATTAATTTCTTTATAATGCTTTAAATTTACATCTATTAAATATGAAGGAAAATGTATAATCAAACTGTATAGAGAAGAGTATTTTCTTTAATATGTATAATAACAAAATGTCAAAAAATAATATTTAACTGCGTTTTTTTAAGAAAAACTGTTAAAAACTTCAAATAAGGGTACTTCCGGTGGATCAATTATAACCAAAATCTAATCAACTCTTCTTATGGATGTACAGAAGAGGAATACGAAAGAATTATAATTTTTAGAATTGTAGTACACACACACACATACAGACATCATCTTAAAAATGGTATATTCGTATTGTAGGGACCCTAAAACGTGTTTATTCATTAAAAACTCACCACCGAATTTTTTGACCAAAGACAATACCTTCCTTACCTATAGGTGACGGAAGGTAAAAAAAACGGCGAAAATCAAAATACTTGTAGTTTATTCAATTAACTCTTTTTTATTACCTTCCGTAACCTTTAGGTAAGGAAGGTATTGTCTTTGGTCAAAAAATTCGGTAGTGAGTTTTTAATGAATAAGCACGTTTTAGGGTCCCTACAATACGAATTTACTATTTTTAAGATGATGTCTGTATGTATGTGTGTGTGTGTGCCCGTGTGTGTGTATGTGCGTGTGTGTGTATGTGTGTCCGTGTGTGACAATTTTTTCTCCGACGATAACTCCAATACTACAATTCTAAAAATTATAATTCTTTCGTATTCCTCTTCTGTACATCCATATGAAGAGTTGATTAGATTTTGGTTATAATTGATCCACCGGAAGTACCCTTATTTGAAGTTTTTAACAGTTTTTCTTACAAAAACGCAGTTAAATATTATTTTTTGACATTTTGTTATTATATTTATTAAAGAAAATACTCTTCTCTATATGGTTTGATTATTCATTTTCCTTCATATTCAATAGATGTAGAGTTAAAGCATTATAAAGAAATTAATTTTCAAAAATTAGTCAGCTTTGTTATTTATCATGGAAACAGCTGACATAATTATTCAAAAAAATTTAATTGACAGATGTCAGTTGCAACTGCAAAACCAAATATGGAAAAAAAAGTATATAGGATCTAAAATTGGTATGTCATAGTGTTGCTCGCAAGTGACACGCAGAGAAAGGCCAAAGTGAAGATGGAAGGACATTACTTAGTGTAGTTTATGTTATAATTTTATTGGATTTATAGAACCTTTTCAAATAAACTTTGGAATGTAATTTGTAGTATGTGTTTTTACATGATATTATATAGAATCTGTTCCAAGGACCTTTTGGTATGGGTTTGTACAAAATACATGAAATTGACGGAAGGTCTTGTGCTGGCCACAACAGATTTTCTGAAATTAGAATTAATAATCATTTGTCAATATTTCAAAGCTAACTAAAATCATGTTAGATTCAATGTAACAACTGTATTATTAGGACAAAATACGAAAAAACGTTATATTAAAAGAACCTTACATTAATTAAAACTTTTAATAACTGAAACATGCGTTTTAATTCCAGCAAAAATTTTTCTTCCCTTGGCATTTTTTCGTAAAATCAAAAATAAAATTTTTTTTCCTCTTGTAAACTCAATCCGGGGACATACTGTATATATATATATATATATATATATATATATATATATATATATATATATATATATATTATATATCCGAATCATGTGTTGTGTGTTGTTGTATAGGTGGCTCCTATATCTCCAACCAATTCTAAAATTCCGTTCAACTATATTTAACCTCGCAGTACAAATCTATCTCTCTTAGTTTTTGCAAAACAAAATGTCCACCTGTATCACATTAGAATAATCTCATTCTCTTAAATACTTGACGTTGTGATCTGCTGATGACCATCTATAAGCCGAAATCGATTATCACGAAGATTTATAAATAAATTTTATTAAAAATACAGTGTGCTTTGGTTAATATCCTTTTACATTTATTTCAAAATGCAAATGCACACTGATCTGGAGATTTATATCAAATTTAAATGTTTTCGCATTTATTACGCCTTTGCTTAATTATTTTTAGAGATGCACTCGATTTCGAGCTTTGGCCCGGCCCGGCCCGAAACCCGCCTCGATTTCGAGTCGATCATCGAGCCGGGCCGAAGATATTTTTTATCGGGCCGAATCGGGCTAATCATTTTTAAAAATCGAGGCGAGTCGGACTTTTGATTTTGGCCCGGCCCGAAAATTCGAGCTTTTCGGGCCGGCCCAAAAAATCTTATAGTTCAATCAAATGCACAGTTTCCTTAATCTGAATGAAGTTAAAAAGGATCAAAATGATTTAATAACAACACACTTCACATATTAATAAATAAAAATGTATTATTTTACTTCATGAATTCAAGGTTATTCATTAAAGCATAATAATTATATTGTGATGGTGCTATTATTATTGTTATTACTCGTGTACTTAAATAAAAGTGATTTTTGTTCCTGCCATAATGATTTCTTGTCCTATTTTTGAGCAGAAACAAAGTTAGATAAAAAATCCTTATGTAAATGTAAATTATATTTTTTTATATAAGATTTGTGAAAGAGTTGTTTAAATTTTCGAACGGCTTTGGTAAATAAAGTGTTAAATACACGTAGGTCTGTAATTTTTATAACAAACTTACACTAGAAGGGTCTCTTTTTTAACTACTTATGTTAACTAATGTTGAAAGTTATAAGAATGTAGAGGTTTTTTATAAGTTTGACACGAAAAAAGTTAAACATTTCGCTTTAACATAAAAATCGACATTAGGAATGCCAGATGCACCCAATTTCGAGCTTTGGCCCGGCCCGGCCTGATTTCGAGTTAATTTTCGAGCCGGGCTAGCTAATTTTTTTGTCGAGTCGATCTTCGAGTCGGGCCGGTAATTTTCATTTTCGGGCCGAGTCGATCCAAACCTCAAAGCCCGGCCCGGCCCGGCCCGGCCCGAATGCATCTCTAATTATTTTAATATTACTCCAGTAATCTGGATTTGTTTTATTAATCTGGATTGAGCCAGTTTCAATTGATTCTGATTAGCTGAGTTGGTCAGTTTTCAAATGTTGCCATCTTATGGTGTAAACCAAATGATGAAGGATATTATAAATTATTGATGTATAGGTAATTTCGGGTGGTAATTACACTGTAACTCAATTCCTATGTAAACTAATAAGATGAATTGATCGTAGCATGCTAGCATGAAATGTAATTCGCAGTACTAATTACATAATGACTCGATGGGCAGTTAATTGAGTTAGTTGGGTAAACTAGCCCTACTCCGGGGCATTTTCCACGAATCCAAAATCTCGAATTTCACCTAAAACTAACTTTGGACTATCAAAATAATAACCATACGCTAGTTAAATACTCTGAATAAATACGATGAGGTATTGATAAGTTTTTATCTTCAACATGCGGCCTAAAACATTAAGGTAGTTGTTAACATAGTCGTTAGGTAACAATTGAGAGTGAACAACTGTCACTCAATTGGTATTCAGTAAATACATAATTAACGACATTGTTAAAAACTGTTTTTGTAAACAATTGTTGTTAAATATTTCAGTGAATTTAACATAAAAGTTAATTTATTAATTAACACAATACCTCCCGCTATTTAATTTTCGTTAATTTAAATACATACCTACCTACATATTTGCAAATTCTGCAAACTATATTAAGTTCCTTTACATATAACTATTGATTTATTTACTATTTTCTTTTTAAAATGTCACCATTATTAATTTGAACAAAGGAATCTTTAAATCATAGGCTATGAGATTAATAAAAAAATATGTTTTAAATTTATATGTAAAATAAATAGAAAAAGCATTAATGTATACCTGTAGAAAATTCAAAAATCTTTATTTTTTATAATGACACAAAATGTGAAAAAATGACATTTAATTGTATTTTTTGAAGAAAAACCATTTTGAGCTTCAAGTAAAGTGTCATTTCATATACACCAAAATCTAATGGTATCTTTTCATATTAGAATAAGGTCGAAATACAAGGTTTCAGAATTTTCTGAATGATAGTATTTGAGTTAGAGCGTAGACAAAATCTACACACATACACACACACACACACACACACACACACACACACATACACATTTTCATACACACATCATGGGGAAAATGTTAAAATTAGATTTTAAGGACCTTAAAACGTGGTCATTTACTAAAATCTCGATATACGAGTTTTAGCACGATCCCTTTACCTCCCTTACCAAGGGTAGCGGGAGGTAAAAACACGTCAAACTAGTAATTAACCTTCTGTTTTATTGTGTTGTTCCCCATTGTTATATTTTGTTTATTTTCACTTAGCTAGCTAAAATATTTGAATAAAAATATTTTCTGATGTTTTTGAATGGGGTATTCCACTCAATTTTTTTTATTATTTTAAATAAAACTTCATTCAGTTTTGAAGCAATTCATAGTATTAAAAAATCTTAATTGTTCCTAGTTTAACACTATTTTATTTACGAGAAATCAGTGTAACATTACATTTTCCCTATATTTATCTTTCTCACACACACTGCTCTGAGTACGCTGCGAGAGAAAGATAACAATTCTATGACGTCAATTTTCCCTTTTAGCAAATGTGAAATATCTCTTAAAGTAAAAATGTTTTCATTGATTTAACTATTATATATTGAGCCATACTTTATGTTAAATTGAAATTTTTTAAATTTTTTTGTTGTGGTGGAATACCCCATTATCTTGTTTTTCTCGATTTTTTCACACCTTTGATATCAAAAGTAGAAACTTTTATGTTGTTGAAAAGAGAAAAAATGACAGTTTATATCAATTATGTTATTTTTCTCGAATTTTTTATATAAGAAGAACAAACTTTCACATTGTTGAAAAGAGATAAAAATGGCGGTTTATATTTTAGTAAAACAGCATAGATTGCTATTTAAAAAATACGAGTTGATAGTCGTATCTTTGAAACTTGACTTTATAAAACATATTTACATCTGTCATCGAATAGTATATTTAAAATAAAATTAGCTTTTATATGAGTCATTTTTTTTCTTATAATAAAAAAAGTGAAAAGGAGGGAGGGGATTTCTTCCCAGACTCATTCCAGGGTCGCCGACTTGCAGAGCCCCTTACAAAATTGTTCCCTCACAACAAAATTATATTAATAAATTACATCAGATGGAATCGAAGGAGCAAATGTTGATTTATTGTATAGTATAAAGAATAATGTTTGAATGGTTTTTCATAGAACTTTATTAATATTTAATAAAGTTTTGCAACTAGGAAACAGTTTACATGAAAATTGTAATAGGCACAACAGTCATTCTTCAATACGTTGACAAAATTCAAAATTTTAAAATAATTCGGAGTTGGTGAAATACTGCACGGTAAATAAAAACTTTGTTGTGATTACTAAAAATGAGTTCCAGCATCAATTTTTTTTTGTCAGTATAGGACCAGCAAATATATTTTTTACAGTTACCTAGGTAAATTTGCTGGTAAAAAATTGTTGTGGCAACAAATACAGTTTTGTTATATATAACAAAAGATGTTTGTTATGCGAACAAATAAAATAAGTTACCATTAAGAAGTATAAATTTGTTATACGAACAAATAAATTAAGTTACTATTAAGAAATACAAATTTGTTTTGCGAACAAATAAAATAAGTTACCATTAATAACTATGAATTTGTTTTGGAAACTAATAAATTTTGATAGATATACAAATGCATTAATGAGATAGTAAGGTAAAAATTAAATACATGCATATTATAATAATTTTATTTATTTATAATTATAATCTATATACATGTAACAAATATTATATAAAAAAAATAACATATGAAACAATAGTCAGTTAAATTATACAGATTTATCAGTAATCGATACATACCTTCAAATTTCTCAATAAGACACTAATTGCCATTGTTTTAAGATATCTTTTACAAAATCATCCATTTTTATTGACGGGCACAAGAAACAAGCACTTTTAAAACACAATTTTCGACAGGCTAAAACTTAACAGCGCAAGCAAATGCGACACGACGTAGTGTAGTATAACACAAACAGTGAATTATACTGTATACCAGGGAATACCCTGTCTACACAAAAGTTTTAGTTACGTGTACAAAGTATATGGCGGGAAGAAGAATTTGTAATCTTTACAAAATATAATGTCACAGGATACAAAAAAATAAAATTTGTCCCAGTAACAGATTAAAAATTGTTAATTGTTGCAAAATGATTTTGTAATCTGAACAAAGTAACAAAATGACTGCTTAGTACTACTAATAATAATTGCTACTATGACTAATATTTTACAGCAAATAATACTTTTTATACATAACAAAAATGGTTTAGTTTTGGAAACTTAAAATACAAAGTTCTTCGTATACACGGCAAAAACATATTGTTGAAATAACAAAAAAAATACAGCTAACTAAATTTTGTCCGGAATATCAATGTAATTTTTTACCGTGTCAAAAAAAAAAAACTAAGAAGCATAATCATTAATAATGAATTCATATAAGTGGAAGTTAGTGACTTTTCAATTTGTCATTAAAATTATTGATGTACTTTACATTATGTTTAAAATCTGTTTGGATATTGACACAGTGGTTTTTATTCAGTGTATATAGTGTCAGTGTCCCTTTAATTAAACAGTGGTTTTTGTAATTAACATTTTGAATAATTTTAACATGCATTGTAAATCGAATCTAACAAATTGCAGTGGTATTCATGCTGATACATTCTTTTTTAAGTGGTTGAGAGTTTCCCAAATGTATGTTTTATTACATTTTCCCGAGCATCTTCCACATTCGGCCTGGTAAATAAAATCTGTGGTTGTCTGAAGGGGTCGTGTGGCCGTATGCGTATAGTGTCTTGTTGCCAATCTGCTGACCCGGGTTCGATCCCGGCCAGTGTAGACTTTTAATCGCACAAAAGTAATACCTGTGGTGCACTCTCCACACCAGCTATGAGTGCCCGTGAGGTGACGCCCACACGGTAAAATATATCGCCATTATTACCGATGTCTACATGTGTTGTAGATACTGGCACACACATTAATGGGTAGTGATTCGTTCGAGACGAGACGAGACGAGAAATTCATTGTCTCGTCTCGTCTCGTTTCAAATTCATAAAATTATGTCTCGTCTCGAAATTTTTCTCGTCTCGTTTAATAGAGTCTCGTCTCGGCCGAGATTCTCGCCGAGATTTCTCGACGGAAATTTAATATGTATATTTTGGTCCCATAACTAATTATTAAATTTATATAATTTTGTATTAGTAGTAATTTGAACAAAAAGATAAATATTTGTCGTTTTATCTGTCAAAATTTGATAAAACCTAAAACTTGTGCAAATTTTATTATGTTATAATTTTATTAATGTAGTATTTATCTAGTATTTTCTGTTATAAAACATTAAAAAGAAAATGACGCTAAAAATCTTAGCTAAAGCCTGAATTGCTCGATGAAGTTTTTATAAGTGACCTTACAAGTATTTACACCATCAAGTTTTGCATGAATTAAAATATCCAAGTGTCAAAATTCAAGTTATACTTATATTAAGATTTCAATTACTTCTCTATCCCATTATACCATTTTTCAGTTTAATATCGATCGCTTATAACACTACTTGTATACATCAAAAATATAAACACAAATGACATTTGACAGTTACTTTACAGTTAAAATTTGTAGGGACTTTTAAGAAAAAAGTAGCGCAAGTTCCAACTATTCTTTAAAAGTTTTTCGTTAAAAGTCTATTCATTTGTTTCTCTTGCACTCTTGTTATTGTGCGAGAGAGAAAACTTGAAAAGAAAAATTTTATCGTGTAATGCACGCTTAACAAATTCTGACAAATAAAATATCAAATACTTTATTATATTTTGTTCAAAAATGCCATAGCTAAATAGAGACAGATATCACTAAAAATATGTTAAATTTCACCCGTTTGCAAATATAACTCATGAGAAAAATAACAACCGAGAAATCTCGGAACAGTTTTCGAGAATCGAGATCTCGGCAAATATTTCTCGTCTCGTAAAATATTTTTTACATTCCTGTCTCGTACGTCGAGTACGAGACGAGACGAGAATCGAGAAATATCTCGTCTCGACAGAACCACTATTAATGGGTAATATGCCGTGATGATATATTTATTTAATTTGGTGGAAAGTGGGCGAGTTGTTTTTGTTTACTATTTTCTAGAATTTTTTGATACCATTGTTAATATTATAATTGAAATGAATGGAACAATAAGTGGGATTATTATCCTGGTTATTGTTAGGTTGCTGGTCCGAAATATTGTGAATTATGTGTAATCTTTTATAATGTCTGTATATACCCCTGACCCTCCACCCAAGATTTAAGAAACACGGCGTTCATCCTGTTAATCCAAAATATCTCAAATTGGGTATTTAAAACTCTTATAGCGGCAATAATAAATAAGGGTTAACTTCAGGATAGTCTTCTTATAACACAGGAATAGTTTATCACGAGCTTAACCCACGAATGTTTAATAATAAACATGGAATAAGACAAAACTCGAGAATAAACTCGGCATAAATGCTAGGCCAACACAGGGTTAAACAATATTCTCGGAATATTCTCGAAATACCTAATCTAGAAACAGGAATTTGTTATTATTACCGCTGTTGTATGATTGAGAACGACAAATTAGATTTTGACTATATACAGGGTTAGTTAAAACTATGGAGACGGCGATTTATTGTCGTTAATATTCATTTTAGGAAATTATGTTCAATACAAAAGGTTTTAAAGAAATTTTGGTCTACATTTGAGAATACTTGAATTTTTTTTTCTTAAATTGTTTTTCAGTTACGCTTGTCCGCGTAAGTTTTTTTAAATGGAAACCTATTAATTTTACTCTACCATTCGATAGAGTGTTTTTTTCTCTTTACAACAGTATGTTTGCTTTTTTGTTTTTCAATTATTTTAATAATATTTTTACAAGGAAAAACACCGGTTCAAGTATTTACGAATAGTAGGTACATCTAAAATAGACAAAAGCGAAGCGATAAACGAACTCGAGCGATGTAATTTACTTAGTTATTAATTTGTTTTTAATGATAAGATTGTGACCGACAACTTTATTGGAAATAATTTTGTCTATCTTAGATGAACCTGCTATTCCTAAATACTTGAACAGCTGGTTTTCCTTGTAAAAGTGTTATTAAAATAAATTAAAAAACAAAAAACAAACATACTGTTGTAAAGAGAAAAAAACACTCTATCGAATGGTAGAGTAAAATGTATAGGTTTCCATTTAAAAAAATTACGCGGACAAGCGTAACTCAAAAACAATTGAAGAAAAAAAAAATTCAAGTATTCTCAAAAGTAGATCAAAATTTCTTAAAAAACTTTTGTATTGCACATAATTTCCTAAAATGAATATTAACGACAATAAATCGCCGTCTCCATACTTTTAACTAACCCTGTATAATAAACCGGATATGGTACTTGCAGCTCGTTCTTAACAGATTTTCAAGGAAAAACATAATACAATATAATCCAAAATTTTGTATTACAGACTTTTCTATTTATTGGAATAACAAATTATATTTTGTTTACAACCGGAAGTGATGCTTTATTAAAGCTCATTGCTATTTTATTGGAATTGGCAGGAGGTCATGTGCTGGCGACATCTGATTTTTTTGTCAGTAGTACTGTACTAATTAATTCTTTGTAGAGTTAATTACAAAATCGGCCTGATTAAGTCCTTTGTTTACCGGAAACAAAAATAAATTAGCTTTTCTCTTTTATTGTGATCCGCTTTTATAGTAATGCAGAACCAACAATTTAAATTTTTATGTCTAGTTTTATTATCGGATTTACCATGCGTTTTAAATTGAACATATAAAACAAATTCCTTTTTCCATTATTTGAAATCACAATACAAAATTTTTACTATTTTTACAATGTTACTATTGTGAAAAATATTACACACCGCATTTGTACATTAATTGTAATTTAAAACATGATTAACAAATGGTAAGAAATAAAACTGTTTATGGGAACAAAAAAAGTGAATCCAATACACAGGCCATTATATTCACCACAATCAGCTTAATTCACTCCAGTTACAAGCGATAAATAAACCAGGGGTCCCCAACAAACAGAAAGGTGGGATGAGAAAAAAGAATGTCGGGGAAACAAAAGATAGCAGTGAAAAATAAGGGAAGTGGGAGACTAACGAGTAAACGCATTAGCTGTTTCCTTATTGCTCTAGAACGGAAGGGGTAAAGCAGTGGTAACCAAAATGTACACTTAGGCCTACGGAATTAATGGGGATATATTTCATAAGAATAAAGAGCAATAATGAAAAAATTGTGATAAATTAGGAAATTTAAAGTTTAAAAGAACATTACATAAATTTTATTTAGGGTAATAAAACTGTAATTTTCAAAAATAAATCATTCAGTATTTATTTTTGCAACACAAATTAAAGCAAAAAGGATGGATAAAAAATTCTTTAGTTACTAAATGACGATAGTGTAGCGCGCGTGCTGCCAACGCCATTGGGCGGGTCGGACGGGTTCCGACCTATCTTTGGCGTAATTACCGAGTGTGTAAACAAACGGCCGCAATAATTACCGTGCTATCACAGGCGGCTGACGTATACGTGGCGTGATGTGACTTTGCACTAGAACGTTTCTGGAACTCTCTCTGGACTATATGCTTAAAGTGAACTTTTATTGAAGAAAAAGATTACAAAAAGGTTAGAGAAAATTATGAATAATTAACCTGGTAAACCATATCGGGTAGGCTATGATAACAAATTCATCATTTTTACCTCTCGCTAAGAGAGGTATTGGAATCATGCTAAAAATCGCATATCCAGATTTTAGTGGATAACCACGTTTTAAGGTCCCTATAATCCGATTATAACATTTTTACGATGATGTCCGTGTATGTGTATGTGTATATGTGTATGTGTGTGTGTGTGTGTGTGTGTGTGTGTGTGTGTGTGTGTGTGTGTGTGTATGTATGTGTGGATGTTGGAACCACGTTTTCTCAAGTACTATAAAACTTAACAAATATTTAATTGCAGTTTCCTCAATCTGATATTCCTGGCAGTGCTGATTAGATTTTGGTAACAATTGGACAACCGGAAGTAACAGTTTCTTTAAAAAAATCTTCTAAATATTATTTTTTGAAAATTTCTGTTGTTACTAATATTAAAGAATATAAAAATCTCTATCAGATACATGTAAAAATTTTATTATATCTTCTATAGAGTTAAAGATAGAGACATATAAATATATAAAATAATAAGTTGTAAATTAATATCGCAGCCTATGGAAAACAAGTGGAAAAATTAAAAAGTTTGTAATTGACAGATAAATGTGAGTGTCAAAAAGCCAGAGACATTACTGAAGACTTTCTGGGAAGTACATTTAATATATATTTCTTATTTTATTATTAATTAAATATTTAAAATTATAGATACACCCTTCAGAAATACCGCCAATCTCATCAATGAATTGGAAAAATAAGAGTGAATAGAATGAATTAAAAAATATAAAAATATATAAAGAAGATATGTGTTTTTGTGTGTATCAGAAATGTCAAATATGTACAATACTTATATAGCCTAATATGGAAACAGCGAGAGGTCTTGTGTTGGCCACAACAGATTTTTTTGTGGCAAATATTCCTCAATATTATCTCAACTGTTTTCACAGTTTGCCTGATATCATATACTCTACGTATCTGTACTGTTCAAAGGTGTCGTAAAATATTTTGCTGAATGTATTATTCAAAATATCTCCCTAAAACAAAATTCAATTTCGATAAAAATATATCCTTTATATCAAAATCTATCGGATTCTATATCGTCAGAATCCATTCAAAATTTCTTGAGCATACAAAAAGATAAAATTGAAAAACAAACAGCGTTTGTATGGAAGATCAACAAGTCAAAATAAAAGATTTCCCCTTAATCCGGTCCCTGGTTTCTTCTGCACGAGTGGCGCCCGTCAAAAGGGCTTTATGAAGAAATTACATAGTAGAGTCCCTACCTCCCAAATAATCCCTTTTGGTTTCGAATCATTCCACGGCAATGGAAGGGAAACCGAACCTACCCGGCCCGCCTTAGATTTTCATTTCCAATTTTAAATTTTCTTCTCGAATGGAAATCATAACTGATTATGAAATTTTTTCAAGGAAACAGTGAAATTAATTCAGGATAAAATTTCATAAAAATAAAATTGTTTGTATGAAATATGAGCCGCTTTATCAAAGATTTTATTTGAGACGAGACGATTCATTCTTTTTAAAGCCGGGGAAAGAAATCACAGAAAAATATTCGTTTAAGACAAGAAACGAAGTGATTCTACTCTTACAATTTTTAAAATGAATAAAATATTAATAGATTTTCGTGAATGTTTTTGAAAATTTTATTTTGATAGTTGTCGGACAATGTAGGCAAAATATATATTTGAATTTTTAATACAGTAGAGACCTTTTAATCCGAATTGCTAAATGTAAGGGGGTATCCGTTTTAACGATTGGTTCGGATTAATGAATTTGTATGAATAAGTGTAAATAACATCAATTTAAAAAGTTTTGCAATATTTATTACGGTACTTCAAAGAACAAACAACGCTGAAATTTAGAAACATTATTATTAATTTTCTTTGAGTTTTTTTTTATGTGTATCACGGTCTAAAATACTATGCTCGCCTTCAAATAAATATGAACTGATGCTCAAGTTTTTCCCTTCTTCCCACCCTGTCCCTTGCCCTGCGGTGTTGCCGCTTCTTCATAACAGCATTTTCAACGTCACCAATGAAATTGGCAACAGTGTAGAAATCTACAGTCCATATTTATTTGACGGGAAGTATAACATTATTCATTTTTCCTCGGTTGCTAAGAAAAAACGTGATCACGATTTGTACACCTTATAGAAATTCCACTAATGCTATGTAATATTATTGTGTAATTGGGATGTAAGTTTTCATTGAATAATTAATTATTAAACAATTCTGAAAAAGAACATAGGTTATAAAATCAGTTAATAAATAAACAGATTCTAAAACCTATGGGGTCCCGTGGCCGCGTGCCAGAGTGTTTGGTCGCGAACCTGGGGAACCGGGTTCGATTCCGACCGACGCCAAATATTTCGAATTTTATATGGCACAAAAGTGACCCCTGTGGTGCACTCTTCACGAAAGCAATGAGTGCCCGTGAGGTGACGCCTGGTAAGCGTACAAATATGTCATCATCATTACCGATATTTGCGATAAAGCAGATTGTGGCACACTCAGAAATGGGTAATATGCCGTGATGATATATATATATTCTATAACTTCTGTGTTAGAAATGAAATAATATTTGTTTTTCTATTTTTGAAAATTTGAGTTGACTTTGGAACCAGTTGACAGTTAATGTTTTTTTTGTTGTAATTTTGTGATATGTCAGTCTTTGTAATTTGTTATTTTTTCGTTACAAGTTTATTTTCAATATAACATAATTATTAGAGAAAGAAAGAGGGTTTTATTTTGTGTACCGAACATAAAATTCTGTGTAGCAAAAAGAGTCTATTTCATTTACGTATATGTCGTCAAGAATCATACACTTTTTATTGCGCGAGGACATTCTTACGTGAAGAATACTATACGTACATACATTGACCGGTTGAAATTTCGGACCGAAATGGTTAAACACCCGCCACTCGGGGGTGGAAACTGAAGCATAATTTGATATATTTTTCCAAGAATCTTGCGTGCGCGTTGTTGCGTTTGGAGAAATTTTATCACGCTGTTCGGATTAAAGAATCTTTGTTCGGATTTACCCGATGTTCAGATTACTGGATGTATATAGTGTGTAAGTACAACACATGCGTGAAGTCTTCTTTAGGCTGTAATTTGCAATGCACTTGTGGAATGAACTTTGTGGTACAGCCTTCAGCTCTTTTGTCATCTTCCACGTTTTCACGGTCCTTTGAAACGTTTCACAAAACCTTTGTTTGGCATAGCCCCTTCGGCAAAAGCCTTCTCTTTCTCCAACATTTGCACCACTACACTGTACTTTATAATATTTTTGCCACAAAATTTAAAGCAGATGCTTTGTTCCACAAGACCTCTCGCCATTTCCATATTAGGCTACATAAGTATTGTACATATTTAAAATTTCTGGTACACACAAAAACACAGATCTTCTTTAAATATTTTTTTATTTTTTAATTCATTCTATGTACAAGTTTCCTCTTATTCTTCTAACGTTCAAGATTCTTCCAATTCATTGATGCGATTGATGGTATTTCTAAAGGGTATATGTAATATACCTATGTATCTATAATTATAAATATTTAATTAATAATAAAATAAGAAATATTAAATGTACTTCCCAAAAAGGCCTTGTTTTTGGGTTTTTGACACTGACATTTATCTGTTAATTACAAACATTTTAATTTTTCATTTGTTTTCCATATTATTTTATATAGCTATTTATATTTCTCTATCTCTAACTCTATAGAAGATATAACAAAAATTTTAAATGTATCTAATAGAGAATTTTATATTCTTTAATATTTGTAATAATATAAATTTTCAAAAAACAATATTTAGCATTTTTTTAAGAAACTAGTACTTCCGGTAGTCCAATTGTTAACAAAATCTAATCAGTACTTCCCAGTACTGTCAGATTGAGGAAACCGCAGTTAAACATGTCTTGTCATGGATAGTATTTGAGAAATCGGGGATCCAACATACACGCTCATACACACACACATACACACACATACACACATACACACACATACACACACACACACACACACGGGCATCATCTCAAAAATGAAGAGGAGGATTCTAGGGACCTTAAAATGTGCTTATCCACTAAAATACCTATATTAGCAAGAGGTAAAAATCCCCGAGCTTGTCGAAACGCTGCGTCAATATGTAGATGTCAATGATAAACCACAGGAGATACTTTTATACTGCTATATTTCTCTTCCTCGTATATGAAAAATAATATAAAATTAATATTAAAAATTTATATAATGAAAATGCAAATTTGGAGATTAGAATTTTAATTACTAAATTAATGTCTAATAAATTACAAGATATCCGTTTTAATCCTTTGCGATTGTAAAGTTCCTTACAACTAAAATAAAATTTAAATAATGCACTATATGAATTGTTACTTTTGAAGTAGATAGAACAGAATAAAAAATAATGCTACCCTGCTGCGGAGTTATTTGTTGACGTAAGGAGTTGGAGTCAAGGCTTTATGTGGAAAAATGCCCACTATTACCTGTGCGCGGATAAAAATTCATCTTCGGGAGAAGAAAAACGTGAAAACTGGGCGTTTTACAAGGAGTAACTTGTCAAATTTTTTACGACTGCGGCCCTGAAATGCCAGATATATCTTATAGCCGGTGACACACTTTCAACCTGAAAAATTACCGCTAGGATAAGGGTACGAGCCATTCGTACTAAATAGTACACGTTCAGGTACATGTGTTCTAAAGCTTGCCACAGACAAAGAAGGTAATATATTTCGCGAGTCTAGAGTAACAAGGTTTTAACTGCAAACTTGTGGTATAATGAGTTTTTTGTATGGCTAGCTTCTATCTGCCATATTATATCTTTTTCAGATATTAGTTTTTAGATATTCTTCATTTTCGAGATAGTACTGAAACAAAGTTCTATCTGCCTAAAATTGAATCAAAAGTGTAGTGACGAAGTTCTATCTACAATATAGTACAGATGTACAGATAGAACTATGTACTGCTGATTTCCTGAGGCAAAGAAGCTAAAAAAGATTCAGAAAGAAGCGAAAAACAATGATGGCTGTAATGACTGAGTAAGGCGAAAATATACTATAAAACAATATTATTGTTATTACTATTATTATTATTATTATTATTGTTATTATTATTATTATTATTATTATTATTATTATTATTATTATTATTATTATTATTATTATTATTATTAAATACTCTATACTACAGGCGAAGCCTAATTACAGTATAGATGAAAGACAAAGATTAAACGTGTAAAACTGTAGACAATCTGAAAGAAATAAAAAAGAACTGAATTAAATTATCTGTGAAGAAGACGACGATAGAGCTGCTTGAGTGTTAGAAGAAATATGTCACGAGAAGAAGAGTTTAAGTCGTATAAGTAACACATTTTGTTAATGGGTGAAGTAAAGAAGATATTTGTACGCGCCGATTGCAAGTAAAAACTGAACAAGGGAGCATGAATGTTTATTAGTAATAGAGATTGTGGATGTTGTGTATTAATTTAGAAAGATGTTAAACTGAATATATATTATGTCTCTCCAGAAGACTTAAAAAATTAAAAATACGAAGTAATTCATTATAAGACATAAAGCGATCAGGGTAAAATCCATAAAATTTGAAATGTAAATATTTCAAAAACTTTTTTTGAATTCTATCAATTTATCTTGATGAACCTCTGCGGAAGGACTCCAAATAATAGAACAATACTCTAATTTAATATTAAAATTAAATTACATTTTTGCAACGGAGAGATTTATTATATTCATCTTAATTTTAATATGAAAAATATTGTATCGTGTACTACACACTTTTCATTCAATATATCACGCGATTTTAAAAACCATATAATTTCAATTTTAAATTCTATAGATATAAAATATTAGATCGATATCAGTGCAGTAAATAACAGCGTTCAACGTACATCGTCATAATGTTTAGCGTTTAACCCTCAATCTTTTGAGCATAGATTATATTTTTTTTTTATTAGCATATTGAATTGACAGATGGACATTTTTTAAGGTTAATACAATAAAAATCACTCTAGATTTCATACAAGAAACAATATGATATATTGGTTCGTGTACTGCGGACTTTATTAATAAAAATAAATAATATTTTTTTATGTCGTTTTGAGATTTGTCTTTAAATAGATAGAACTTTGATCACGTGAAAGATGTGAAAAATTTGAGGTAGGTAGTTTTAACTGCCTATCTATTTTTCTAATATTTTTTCGATAACTAAGTATACCATACTGCATATTTTTAAAATAGAATTAAATCTATTATTACAGTTAAAAATGCATATTACATATTACTTTCTTACAGTTACAACTTTGTTATTTTAGACTTGCAATTTGTTGATATTTAATCAGTGATTGACAAAATTACAAAAAGTTGATATTAGTTTTTCTTCCATTAAGCCACCAATATAAATCTTGCATTATGCAGCAACAGCCATAAAAATTTTTGTTCCATATTTAGTTAGTACGCAGAATTTTTTAATCCTCTTTAATTTAAACTTATCCCGGACTAACCTCCCCGTTTTCTCTTCATTTCTTTTTTTTTTTTCAATATTCCCCCATAACCAATCATATTGTAGCAAACAACTGTTTATTTGTTGGTTTTCTTTTTTCTTTGGATGCGGCTTCGTTTTTCCAGCGTCCAGCTGCGAGCATCGAGGCCGCTAACTCGAACAAATTGCGTTGTATAAAGTGAAGTGGTTTCTTTCAACCCTTGTATGGCGAACGGAATTAGATACACTGATTACCGAGCCAGGGAAATTCATTTACTGCCAAGATGAACGGGTATGCGGTTTCAGCTTTGAACAGGGAATACAAGATGGAACGGTATTCGAACAGCAATACATGCAAGAAGTACCAATGAATATTTGTAATGTGGTCTGTCTGTTTCTGGTATCTTATGCAATTATTTCTTTAACGGCCGAATTCACCATTATTCCGTTGATTAATGGTCAACTGATTAGGGAATCAAGTTGATTCGTAAATCAATGTTTGTTTTAATTCACCAACTTGATTTCTGTACAAAGTAATCATGATCAACAGATTCACAGTTTTGTTCTGGTTTTTGAATTAATGTAACTGTCATATAGTTTTATTCGTGGTACTTTCTATTAAATAGTATTAATATGTAAGTTTTTAATTGATTTGTAAAATGTATTTTATAATTTTTCTATAATAATACTATATTTTTATTTTGATATAGGTAGAAATTTATACAGATTCTAATAAAGGAATGTGCTTAAATATAGTGAAAATGAAAGAAATAAAAGTATATTTAAAAATAATGAAAACTTTGAGGTTTTAAATAAAGACAAAGAAGAAGCATGAGGCAAAGTAATAAATGTGTACAACAGCCAGAATCCTAACATAGCTATAAATGTGAAAATTTGGATTAAAAGATCTGATCAAAGCTTGATTCATGGAATAGGACGAATCAGTTGATCAATGATTTTGATTAGTAGATTAGCTTGATTTTTAATGTTGAATTGGATTGATTCAGAATCAGGGTTGATCTGTGGGTCAAATCACGATCAAGGAATGGTGAATTCGGCCGTTAATGTTTTTTACACCGATTTCTTCATATTTTCAATTTTTTCCAATGCTTTGTTTCAATACTTTGACTTTAAGTTATGATTTGATCTACTGGTACATGATGACTATGACCATAATGGCCATAAAATTGAAGGGATCGAGGACAAAGCAATAGATAATTCCAATAATTTTATTTATCTATTTAATAATAATAATAATATTTATTGTAGGCATTTAAAGTCATACAACTTATTATAATTATTGAGTAGATGGGGGTGAGTTAATTTTTACTTCAATTTTAGTAACTGTATTATTATTCGTTGCATTGATGCGAATGAAATGAAAATACAGGCACAAACAACCATACCTTACCCGGGAGTCGACTCGGGATCTTTTGTCATGAGTCGGCTATGTTGCCAACTACGCACCACCGGGATCAGTTCATTTATCTGTTTACATTTCTCTCTAATCTTTTAATTTATATTTGCAACTTAATTTTATTAATTCTGAAGTGGGACAAAGGTTCTTGTTTATTATATTTGTATTTGTGGGGACGAAATATTGGTTCGATTCCAGAACTGAAAACCGAGTATTTTCGGTTCCAAAACCAAGAACTGGGTAATTTTTTACCAGAACCGAGAACATGTTAGTTTCGTTTGGAGAACCGAGAAACGGGTAGTTTTATTTCCAGAACTGAGAACCAGGTTATGTCGGCTCCAGAACCAAGGACCGGATAGTTTCAGACTCGGATTCGAGATCCGGGTACTTATACATTAAAATAATGGGATACTCGAGTAATTCTGGAAACAAAATCGGTTCCCATCAATACTATAAAGTCACTACTGCCGCGACAAAAGGTCGTAAGTCGATTTTTTGAATTATTGTGGTTGGATTAAATTTGGAGTTCGTACATAACTTTGTCTGAGAACATTACTATTAGCCTATCCTGGTACTAAATTTAATCCAAACGCAATTATTGAAAAAATCGTTTGTCACAATGTATACAGGATGTTTCATGTAACAGTACAAGGTTTCAGAGTATGAACTACAGATACCAAAACGAAAAAAAAAAAAAAAAAAATGCAATAAATATTCATGCTATAATGCTTCCTAACAGAGATACCGAGGATTTTATAAAAACCAGTTAGTTTTTTTTTATTGGGTCAAAATACTTAAGTATAGAAAGAATCGTAAAGCAATTGTTGAAAATGTAAACCATTAAACTCAATAAATAACAATATATTCATCCCTATTCTGCAAGAAAGTTGCTAAGTCTTAGCAATATTACAAAAAAAAAAAAAATACTTAACCAATATACAAATATAAAGTCTGTCATTTGCTATAGGGGTGATTATTTAAAAATATAATGGCGAATGATTCAAATATTATATTTTTATTAATTACAGAAGGCTTTATAATACTATTTTTTGAAATTGAAAATATTATAATATTAAATTAATATATTAAAATTAAAATTAAATATCGGGTTGAAATGGGTGCAATGTTTAATTAATTAAGTCGCATTTGTGTCAAATGAATAAAACAAAAGAGTGTACAAGGATACAAGCAAACTATTTTCTGCTATTTCAGTATTATGCTTCTCTTAAAATAAATCATTGGTATTTCTCTTAGGAAGTGTTATAGCACTAATGTTTATTGGGATATATTTCTCTTGTTGGTATCTGGAATTCTTACTCCGCAGCCTTTTATGTTACATGGAACACCCTGTGTAGTAGAAAATACGGGTATTAAAAGTTTCTATGATATATTTATTATAATCTATATGAATATCCTTTTTGCCATTATTTAACCAATGTTTGATCCTCTGTGAGCAATGGCACCGGCACGTTATTCATTATCATACTCGTATATATCTTTTTGGAATGTACGGGGAGCATTTCCGGTGGCTGGTTTAAAAATGGCGCGCAAGAGCGGTTCGTTGCGATAAAAGCCTTGATTCATTGCACACAGAAAACAAATACACATCGTTGCATTGTTTCAGGGGCGCTAGTGTCGCACTCGCTTTGCATTGTAACCCAGCGGATGTGACGTCATCACAGGCCGCCATGATTTAGCATGCCGGCAGTTTGCTGAAGATGTTTTTACGTCGATGATTTATTTTTTGGTTCGCGGTGGTGTTTTGTATTAATATAAATATTTGGAGAATGGAAGAGTCGTATATGCACGAGATGAAAACCAGGATATATTAAAGTTTTTATGAAGCTGGAAATGTAAATACGGATTTTTACATTTCATTAATTAAAATGGACACGACGGCGATGAAATATTTCGCACAAAAAGGAAAAAGTTTTGAATTAAATCCTATTACTTTTTTATTATATTATATTATATTTTACGGGCAGTAATAACCTACGGTTAACGGGCACATTTAAAACCCTTTACCGAAAGAATTACATTACGTTTTTCTTTTTACAAATTAAAAATATAGCGGAAATTTCAAAAATACCAAGTTACTCTTAAGTAAGGGGTAAGGGAAAAAATGCTTATATCGTAGTATTTCATAGACGCCGTTAAAAAATAATGATTACAGTAATTTTGTGTTTCTAACTTATGTTACGAGTGTAAACAAGACAGGAACGACCAATAGACAGTTACACAATTGCTATTTGCAAGAGCGCATCTAGCGGGAAAGCATAGAACTAAAGGTTGCTATGGTTATCACGTCCAAACAAAGACCTGTCATCAGCCATAGAATTCTACACTCCAGCCATCGTTTTTGTTGAATAATCGAGTGATCTTCAATATTATCAAACAAAAAAATCTGTTGTGGCCAGCACAAGACCTTCCGTCAGTTCGATGTATTTTGTACAAATCCCATACCAAAAGGTCCTTGGAACAAATTCTATATAATATCATGTAAAATCGAACACGAACACATACTTTTTTTTACAAATTCCATACTAAAAGTTCATTTGAAAAGGTTCTTTAAATGCAATAATATTATAACATAAACTACACTAAGTAATGTCCTTCCATCTTCTCTTTGGCCTTTCTCTGCATGTCACTTGCGAGTAACAATATGACATACCAATTTTAGATCCTATACTTTTCATATTTGGTTTTGCACTTGCAACTGACATCTGTCAATTAATTTTTTTTGAATAATTATGTCAGCTGTTTCCATAATAAATTGCAAAGCAGACTAATTTTTGAAAATTAATTTCTTTATAATGCTTTTAATTTACATCTATTGTATATGAAGGAAAATGTATAATTAAACCGTATAGAGAAGAGTATTTTCTTTAATATATATAATAACAAAATGTCAAAAAGTAATATTTAACTGCGTTTTTTTAAGAAAAACTGTTAAAAACTTCAAAAAAGGGTACTTCCGGTGGATTGATTATAACCAAAATCTAATCAACTCTTCATATGGATGTACAGAAGAGGAATACGAAAGAATTATAATTTTTAGAATTGTAGTATTGGAGTTATCGTCGGAGAAAAATTTGTCACACACGGACATACATACACACACACGGACACACACACACACGGACACACACACACACACACACACACACACACACACACATACAGACATCATCTTAAAAATAGTAAATTCGTATTGTAGGGACCCTAAAACGTGCTTATTCATTAAAAACTCACCACCGAATTTTTTGACCAAAGACAATACCTTCCTTACCTAAAGGTGACGGAAGGTAAAAAGTTGCCCCACGCATATCTTGTGGTTTTAAACTCATTTTTATTGAACACAACGAACAAATCACAAAGAATTAGGTTAACACTGAACAACAGATGCAAACATAATGACAGAGAGAATCAGGGAGCGGGACGTAAGACAACGAGGGGAGGTTTGTTTGGATGCATGATCTTCTTTCTCTCTCTCTTGCATATGACGTCAATTCTGTAAGTGTCTATTGCACAGATCAACTGTCAGTATAAGAGGCTGCGTTTGAGTAATTGTTATATATTATATTGGATAAGCGCAAAGTAAATTAATTGTATTTCATGTAGATTTAGACGTGCCGCATGTACAGTGTGTTCAAGAAATCCTAACTTGGAGTAGACTATGAAAAAAAAATCCGTCAATGTAAAAGTATGTAATTAAATGTTAATTTGACACGCGATATTATCAAAAATGTTATCTAAATAAATCAAAGCTTTTCTTTTTGAATCCTTATTTTAGAAATAAGAAAAAAAAAAAAAATAGAAAACTGTGTTTGACAATATTCTGTATCATTCTTTATTATATTTTCTCCTTAAAATTACATCTCAGAATAATTGTGACGTCTTGACTTTTGAATTGAATAACTATCTTTCTGAGTTCATAGCCTACTCCGAATTATTTTTTTCTGAACAGACTGTATTAGAATGTGATTAATGCTAGTATTCTGTCCAAAGCCCATCATTTGTGTCCCGGATTGTACATATTTTAATCGTTAAATCTCTACATGAATATGCTTCTTCTTAAATTGAAACATTTTAATTGACGAATTTTCAAGTAACTTGCTTAAATTTTTATCTGATGCTTGTACATATTTAGAGAAATGAGTCCCTTTTACGCTAGAAAACGATGTTGAACTACTTGGCAGTTTCACCAAAACTCTATCTTATACAACAAATTGTTTCAAGAATTAGTTTCTACTGCAACATTAATATGACTTTGTAAGCCATTCCTTTTTTTGAAGAAAGTAATTTTTTCATTTTCTAGTGCCTTATCTTAACCCTGTAAACCTTGGCAAAGTTCAAAGACACGATGAACAAAAAGTCGGTCAGTGAGATACAAATGTCCCCCATCTTTCACTATCCTAGCCTCCGGAAGCTCCGGGCAGACGGCCGATGCTCATTTGTCCGGCGTGGACCTGCTGCTAGCCGGAAATGGAGCCATTATGTCCGCTCGATGGAGGCGGAAATTCATTTATCTTACGAATTAACCGGAAAATCCGCTAAAAATCCTCACAACAATATTCACTTGATTTTTTACTCGCAAATGGGACTATTATTTTCTTCATACCAATTATTGTCCGAGGGAGTCATCATAGTGAAGTATGAGCTCATTAATTATATAAATTGCTCTAATTTAACAACTTTCTTAAATTTCAAGGAAAAGATAATTTCCTTCATCAGTTAATACCATAACAGATTTATGGACTTTTCTAACTTCTCATGATCGCAACAACAAGTATCATATTGTCCTTCATTTTAATGACTTCAGCCTCTGTAATGTGTAACACAGGGAAGCGACAACGATTTGAAGGTAGTGACGCTTCACTTGTTTTAGAACAATGACTTAGATTTATTTATTTATTTAACATACACTGCTCAACAGATAAATCCAATTACAGAGCAGGATAAAAAACACATAAAAAATCTTACATAATAAAGACAACATAACATTTAAATACGATGCAAAATGTAGATCAAACATACAAAAAAACAAAAAAGTGAAATAACATTACAGAAAGTAAATAAGAAATAATAATTAAGAGACTACTATACAATGAAAGAATGAAATTTCTTTGGAGAGTATTGGAAAACATAACATCACTAAATTTAAGTTGATAGATTAAACACATCTGGTAAATAGGCGATTTATAAAAAACGTTAGTACGGGCAGAAGGTAAATAAAATGTTTGAGAGTATGAAAATTAATAAGTGAAACACATTGAGGGTCATCAACTGTTCCGTGAATTAATTTAGACAAATAGTGAACGCATATAACTTGTCTACGATGCAGTAAGCTACGAACATTGAACGTATTAAGCAAGTGATCATAAGACACTGATCTATCAGGATAAGTATTATTTAGTTTAAAATATAAGAATCTGAGAAACTTTCTTTGCACTTTTTCCAAAAGATCCTGATGTACTTCATAAAATGGGTTCCAGATTACGCAAGCATATTCAATTTTAGAGCGTACGAAAGAGTTATAAAGTGTTACCAAACAAGAAAGATTTACAAGTTGTCTTGAATTTCTAATTATAAAACCAAGTAATTTTAATGCGCTTTTAAAAAGTTGTTGAATATGATTAGTAAAAGCAAATTTTTTATCAAATGTTACACCAAGATCCATAATTTGATCTATACTTGATAAAGTGGCATTGTTTATTATATAATTAAACTGTATAGGAAATAATTTTCTAGAGAATGAAACTACCTTGCACTTACTAATATTTAAATGCAAATTGTTCTGTAAACACCATTGATACAAATTGTCAAGATCTTGCTGAAGAAAAGTGCAGTCAGTGTACGAATTGACAGAATAAAATATTTTTAGTTCATCAGCTAAAAGCAAACTTTCATAATTTAATACATTAGTTATATCGTTCACAAATAATAAAAATAATAAAGGACCCAGATTAGATCCTTGGGGTACACCGGAAGTGGCGATGAAAGTGGAGGACTTATTGTCAAGAAATTGGACAAAGAGTTGTCTGTTAAGAAGATATGATGATAAAAGAGAAATGAGAGGTTGAGAAAGAGATGACCACTTTACTGAGGAGAAACACACATTCGGGCCTATTCTGTACATCAGTGATTAATTTTTAATAATTGGCTAAAAATTTTGTCCAATAGAAATAGATATTGATTTAACAACTAAAAATCTAATTTTTTGTTCTATGTGAACATACTTGATTGGTTATAATTTTTACTTTGATATTATGAACACTTATATGAGGATTTATATTATGGACACGAACATTCTTTAAGATTTTATACTAACATAAGTAACAAAAATTTTGAAAAAAAAATTACGCTCCAAATCTCTTTATTAAATAAGGTCTAATCTAGTGTTCACTGAACATAATAAATACATACATGTTAAAATTACGAGAAAGAGTTTTGAAACATATTATACAAACTTGAAATCTACAGGTTAGTTAGAGAGATAGTAGTAACGTGATATTGTTAACGTTTTTGGAGATCAAAATATTAGACTATTTACCGAACTATTTGGTAATGTAAAGACGGTGTAATATGTATTTATTTACCAAAAAGTGGGCGACATGAACTTTTGCTCCCAAATCGAATCAGCAGACTCATTCAAAGAGCTGAAGATAAAGTTAGGGCGTCATCGCGCAAATTCACTAGACAATTTAGAATTTTAAAGATGATTGTTAGCAGAACTTTGGTCAGAAATGATATAAAATTTCGATAGGAAGGTAATTTAAGTAATTAGAGAGCGGCCCAGTTTGAGCGAATCTTCATAAGTTAAGGAGCCAATATATTAAAGAAAACAGGGAGAGCATAATCCCCCAACTCAGGCGCGAAAGATTGAAGACTTTTGAACATTTATTAGCAGAAAAGTATGCAATAATGGCTGGAAATACCAAAACGAATAATAGTTATAGACAAGAATATTTCTGACTATTCGTAAAGTAGATTTAACATCGTCCAGAGACAAATGAGACAATGTATTAAAAAAAAAACTGCGTCCCTTAAAGATAAAGGCTTCCTATTGGTATTGTGAAATTAGATTTCTTACCTCCTTAGTTTATAAGAACAACCTCTTATGTCAACGTTTCAATAAAATAAATATTTCTATTTGATGAAAAGGTCTAACTTTTTCTCACAACTTTTGTTACATACCTATGTTATTTTTATTTATATTATGTTACATATACCAGATTAACTTAAATTATTCTAAACATAACTAAATTTTAAAAATGCCGATGCGTCCTGAGGTCAAAATACTCGCGTTACGCAGGACGCGAGCCAAAATTCAAAGTTACATCTTTACTAACGTATGGGCCCATAAACAACTATCAACCCTACGCATAGGCTTGCAATAACTTGTAGACTTAATGGTCAATACTATAACGTCCAGATTGCTCATATCTAGACTAAAAAGACAGTTAAAAAAAGAAGGATAATTATTTCTAAACAGAATTTTGTCTTGCAAACATAACAGAGATGAAATATTGTTATTAAGATAGTAATTTAGAAGAATTTATAATAAAGTTATTACCTTGCACTCGCTTTGTCACAAATGGATCAACTTTTAAACTGAATTTCCTATCACTAATTTAGCCTGCATACAATAAAATTTTTAGATTAATAGTTTTCGGTGGTAAAATTAAACTCCACAGAAATGAAAAATTTTGTCATTGAACCAATTTCAATTTAAAAATCCATCAATCATCTTTTACTTTTATTGCTGTCAGCTCCATTTCCATTGTTACATAAACTCGTGTATGTTATCTCGGTAATCTATACAACAAACAATAATTACTCGTCGTGCGCATGCGTTATTCCCGGAATAACGTCGCCCCGGAAATGAGAAATAATTGAATTCTCCTATTAGCTTGATATCTCGACATATTATCAGTCACTAACGATTTTCTTCTCAGTTAGCGTTTGTATCTCGTCATCTCGCTTTCTAAATGAGACAGTGTATAACGTACGTAATATGTTTTGCAAGCGAGTTGAAAATACACGTTATATTACAAATTCTGTGAGTAAATATGAATGGAAATACGTACGAGTAGTTTGATTTAATTACGCACAATTTCTAATGTGAATTGGGCCAGTCCTGGCCGCAATTAATTCATGCAGAACGAAGCAGAAATTAATAAGAAGCCGTTGTTTTGCAAGCAGTGAATTCAGCGACAAATGCGACAAGAAGTCGCTGTAATATGAAAACTGTGCCTTGTGCGTCTAAAAGCCTGAAGCGTTTCAGATCTGTTCCAGATTCACGCACCCAAAGATTAACTCTAGTGTTTAGCCCAACAATTCACGACAAAGAATGATTTTTAAATGGAAAAGAATCAGGCACAAAACAGAAGTACATGAAAAGCGACCAAATTATTTTCCAAATAAAATAAAAATTATGAGGAAGAAATTTTTAAGTGTTATTAGTTTTTGATTGAGTTCATTATTTGATTATTTTATCATATTGGTGATTGAAGAAGATTTGTCACTTACATCAGTCAAATGTTTTGATGTAAACAGTTTCGTCTCATTTAACTGAAAACTGAAAGCATTTTCAAAATTGCATTTAAACGTAGTGATATGAAATGATACCGAAAAACAAAAATAACACAAAGTAAACAAGTTATAGAAGTAATTGAAAGAAATGATTGAAGCTACCAGTTAGATCTGTATTTACTTTAATAAAAAGTATTTCTAGTAGATCAAAGATAGCAACATTTTTATTTTATTTACTTAATAACACATAGTTGAAAGTTGTCAACATATTTGTGTTCTTTGTGAACTGTATCAATAGCTATTCATATTATATAAGGGGTTCGTAGAAACATATTTCAAGAACATTTTTCTTTGCGAAATATATATATACAGTATGTCCCCGGATTGAGTTTACAAAATGAAAAAAAATCTTATATTTGATTTTACAAAAAAATGCTAAGGGAAGAAAATTTTTTGCTTGAATTAAAACGCATGTTTCAGTTATTAAAACTTTTAATTAATGCAAAGTTCTTTTATTATAACGTTTTTTCGTATTTTTCCTCCTAATAACACAGTTATTGCATTGAATCTGTTATTTTAGTTGGCTTTGAAATATATGATTATTAATTCTAATTACAGATAAAAAAAGAAAAAACAGCGAAAATCAAAATACTTTTTTATTTTGTTCAATTAACTCTCTTTTTCTTGTTTTAACGTTAACATTTCTTTAACAAATTCTCTCTATTTTGAACAATACCTACCTTCTTACTTTATGATAATAAGAATTACTTTTAACATTTAATCATTTGTCAATATTTCAAAGCTAAGTAAATTTATGTTATTTTTAATGTAATAATTATGTTATTAGGAGGACAAAATATGAAAAAACGTTTTAATTCAAGCAAAAATTTTTCTTCCCTTGGCATTTTTTCGTAAAATCAAAAATAAGATTTTTTTTCTTTTATAAACTCAATCCGGGGAGATACTATATATATATATATATATATATATATATATATATATATATATATATATATATATATATATTTTGATTGCTCTAATCGCGAACCAAGTTTGCAGTAGCGAATAATTTGTAACAAAACATTTGTCAGCTGTTGAACGTCGTAAGAGCTAGTTGTAGTCACTGCATTGGTCTAAGTCTAAGCTTTAATTTTGTTTTATTATATACTATACTATTATATAAATAAAAATAAATATATCATCACGGCATATTACCCATTTCTGAGTGTGCCACAATCTGCTTTATCGCAGATATCGGTAATGATGATGACATCTTTGTACCGTGCGAGCGCTTACCAGGCGTCACCGCACGGGCACTCATTCCTGGCGTGGAGAGTGCACCACAGGGGTCACTTTTGTGCCATTTAAAATTCGAAATACTTGGCATCGGTCGGGATCGAACCTGGCTCTCCAGGATCGCGACCAGATACTCTGGCACGCGGCCACGGGACCCCATACTATTATATTCTTTCAAGTAAATGTTTATATACTAAAGAATTAAAAATTATTTCGTTTCAAGCTGTTAAGTATGTCTTGCACGAAATATAAAACTAATTCATAAATTTTATGTGCATAAAACGGGACACCAAGTCCATGGAATAGAGAATAAATGAAGGAAATGATTTTTCATTTAACTATATTTTAATTTTTTTAAAAAGTTCGATCATTGTCATCTACGAATTGTATAAATTAATATTTTGGCTGCGCTTATTCTGTCAAATTTAATAGTGTCGTTGACTAGGCTTTTATGTGGGTACATAAGATACTACTGTTATTTTGTTATTATAAAAATATATGTTACAGTAAAATCATTCAAAATTCAAAATTAGTGAAATTGTACGTTTATTAGCAAATGTAAATAAAACCTAATATGTGAGAAATAAGATTCTAACACAGTGTCACTGTCGTTGACACTGACAGACCACAACGCTATTGGGCTTCCAAATTATCAAGAGATGGCGCTGACAAACGTCAAAATTCAAACAAATGGTACTTTTTTCGCTGGCTTGCATAAGAGTACAATTGGTGTGAGACTAATTTTCGTAGTTTTTAATTTAATTTCGGATTTAGTATAGTGTTTTTTTATTAATTTCGGTAGAATTGGGTTTGATCTTTCTTGTAGTAACAATTTAGTGATAGTTTTAATAATATTTTAGTTAATAGGGTTAATTTTAGTAAGTATTTGTAGGATAAGAGTATTTTACTCATATTTTAACTAACAGTATATTAGTTTTTTTTAATAAAAAACATTTGATTTCCTTTATTTAGATTGTATTTCATTGCCGTAGTTTCTACATATATTAATTTCTATCTACATAGCTTTACTTTTAATTGTTTTTCTTTCATAATGAACAATTTTCTTTGCTTAGATTTAGATACTATTTGTAGATTTGGGAATTGTAGTGTATCATCTAGAAATATGGAGGAAGGCCAGCAAGTAATAAATAGTGGCCACATAATATTATGTGGTAAATATTTTCGGAGAAAACTCCATCGTAACTTTAACCTAAAAATTGCAAATCTCCTAATTTGTTCATTAATTTTTTAAAAATGAATAACTTACCTGTTATTTTAATTAACAGTATATTAGTTTTTTTAATAAAAAACATTTGATTTCCTTTATTTAGATTGTATTTCATTGCCGTAGTTTGTACATATATTAATTTCTATCTACATAGCCTTACTTTTAATTGTTTTTCTTTCATAATGAACAATTTTCTTTGCTTAGATTTAGATACTATTTGTAGATTTGGGAATTGTAGTGTATCATCTAGAAATATGGTGGAAGGCCAGCAAGTAATAAATAGTGGCCACATAATATTATACGGTAAATATTTTCGGAGAAAACTCCATCGTAACTTTAACCTATAAATTGCAAATCTCCTAATTTGTTCATTAATTTTTTAAAAATGAATAACTTACCTGTTATATTAGCAGTAATTCAGATCCTACTAAGAATAAAACAATAATAGCCGAAGATAAAAGCGTATTAAAATTCGTATACAAGTAAATTAAATACAATCCCTGAATAAAACAACCTCCTTTGTACATATACACTTCACTCAGTTCAGAAATCTGCCACCAGTGGCGCATTGTAATTTTGGAAGCCCAATACACAGCTATGAATCAAGGTAATTCATCTGAATTATAAACTTAAGTTACAGTGAAAGTATTGACAACAACGAGTACGTTTTAAAATATAATGTCCTAATTAGTCGAAATAATATAAATTTTTGACAAACAAGCGTGTTATATCCATTCTTTTCACACACAGTTCTTGTCATTGCAAAAGGGGGTAATAAATGCTTGCCAATTTGTTAATTCTTTCAAGATATAGATGACTTTGATCGGACTTCTTTAAGAAATTGAACTGAGTACGTACTGTATTTATACTAATTTCCATTTTATTTGTTACAGGACCTCTACTTCATCCAGTCTTGGTAAGTTTCCACCTTCATTTCATTTCATCAATCCTTTAAATCCACCAGCATTAAAATAACAATACTTAAGTTTACCCCTTTAATATCCTGTATTCGCATTCAAAGTCTTCTCGATCTTGGTAACAATCGGTTGTGATTGAGCTGTGACACCGCCGGAGTCACTTCGCATCCTCCGGTTTACTCCGGAGCCGTCTGGGTTCCGGTATCGTACCCGGAAGCTACTCCTGCCTCGTGAATAATTCACCGGCGCTCGGAGTAGCTTCGGTTGTCCGTCAATACGAAGATATTGAAAATTGAGGCGGTGGTGGGTAGAAATTCACAGGGGGTGTTAATAATAAAATAGGAAAATAGGTTTTTATGTAAAGCTGATTGTGTACGTTGTTAAAAAGGGATTGAAGCAATAAGTAAAACTATACTTATTACTTTGTAAATAGCACTAATTTATTCAATACTTTATAACTAGTTTCGACCAGTTCGGTCATCATCAGACAAATGTGATGTGACAAATGTTGTCTGATGATGACCGAACTGGTCGAAACTAGTTATAAAGTATTGAATAAAGAAGTGATATTAACAAAGTAACAAGTATATTTTTATTTCTTGATTAAAAATGTATCACAAAGTTACGGCTGATTTAATTCAAAGTTTAGGAAATGAAGCACTTAAATTCGAAGGAAGCTAAGTGCGAAACAAATAATTATTAACGTAAATATATAACAAAATTGTTGAGAAAAATTTTACTCTCCAAATTTTATTACTAAACAAAGTCTGATCTAGTTGTCATTGTTGTTTTATGTTAAAATTGTCAGAAAGATATGTTATACAAACTTGAAATATGCAAATAAATCTATAAATATAAATATTGGACAGAGGACTATGAGGCGCCGTTTGCGCCAAAATAAAATTTTCTGTAATATATATATATATTATGCCCAATATATATATAAAATTTAGCTATACATAATATTTTACGATGGCGATATATACAATTTTTATTGTGATATATAGAAATTCTCATTTCAATATATATAAATATCATTGTCAAATATATATAAAATTTCGAGATGTCGATATATAAAATTTTCATTACGATGTATAAAATTTTCATTGCGATATATAGAAATTTTAGTTCTATAAAATGCCGCAATATAATGAGGGCGCTCACTTTTTTGCGGTCTTGTACATACAAATAAACTTAGGTTTGAAAATGAGCGCCCTCATTATATTGCGGCATTTTATAGAACTAAAAATTCTATATATCGCAATGAAAATTTCTATATATCACAATAAAAATTGTATATATCGCCATCGTAAAATATTATATATAGCTAAATTTTATATATATATATATATATATATATATATATATATATATATATATATATATATATATATATATATATATGTTTCACACGTGTTTTACAACTTGACTTCTTCTGAACCTAATCGCTCTGATTTTGGGTTCTGTAACATATATTTATTAAACCTTGTGGACAATTTAGTTTCTAAATTAAATTATCAATGTTTGAACTATTTAAACAAATAATTTTCATTGTTCTGATGACTGTTCAGTTTAAAATTTAACCTCACAAAGTAGTAAGTACTGTGTTCAATTATTTACTTTTTCAAATTTGTAACATGAACGTTGTTGTTGTACCTTCCAGCTGTCCTGAAGAAGGAATAAAGTAATTCCGAAAGCTTGACATGTAACTTTAAAGAGTATTATTTAACATCTTTTTCCCATACTCCGGACTGCTATACCTGTGAAACATTTTGTTTTTCTACTTAACTGGTCAGTCGTGATCATTTCTAACCTATATATATATATATATTACAGAAAATTTTATTTTGGCCCAAACGGCGCCTCATAGACGACTATTTATCGAACTATACATGAATGAAGCTGGTGTATTATGTATTGATTTGCCAAAAAGTGGGTGACTAGAACTTAAAAAATAAAATAAATATATCACCACGGCATGTTACCCATTTCTGGGTGTGCCAGTATCTACAACACATGTAGACGTCGGTAATGATGACGATATATTTTACCATGTGGGGGCTTACCAAGCGTCACCTCACGGGCACTCATAGCTGGTGTGGAGAGTGCACCACAGGAGTCACTTTCGTGCCATTTAAAACTAGAACTTTAGTCCCCAAATCGAATTAGCAGATTTATTCAAAGTGCTCAAGACAAAGTTAGAATGTCCTCGCGTAAATTAACTCGATAATAGAATTTTAAAGATGATTGTTAACAGAACTTGTTCAAAAATTATTTAAAATTTCGTAAAAGAAATGTAACCAAATAGACAGCGACCCAGCTTGAGCGAATCTTCAGATGTTGCCTAGCATTATGGGGCCAACATTTTATAGAAAACAGAGAGAGTATAATACCCCAAATGTTTCGCAGGCTCGATAGATTGACGACTTTTTGGCATTTCTTAGCAGAAAAGTATACAATAATGGCAGGGAATACCAAAAAAGTGCAGTATGCATTAATGTACCAAAAAGTGAAGAACTCAAACTTTTGTTCCCAAATCGAATCATCAAACTTATTCAAAGTGCTCAAGGCAAAGTTAGAACATCGTCGCGGAAATTAACTTGATAATTTATAATTTTAAAGATGATTGTTAGCAGAACTTTGATCAGAATTGAATTAAAATTTCGAAAAAGGAATAATGTAACCAAATAGATAGGAGCCAACGTTTTATAGTAAACAAATAGAGAGACACAGTATTAGTATAATACCCCAAATGTTTCTCAGGCCCGACAAATTGACGGCATTATGGCATTTCTTAGCAGAAAAGTATACAATAATGACAGGGAATACCAAAACGAACAATAAATCGTTTAAAGACAAATGAGACAATGAATTAAAATTAGCTATTTCTTATTCATTAATGGTTCAAGTGTTGCTAAAAAAATTTAGAGACGTTTCGGACCATAGTGGTTCATCTTCAGCTACAAAATAATTGCAATATAATAGTCAGAGAAATATAAAATTGTTCTTAAATAAAAGCAAAAGTATTACAATTTAGTTAGTGCACGCAGGTGCAAGAATTTTTTTTTACATTTATTTCTTACTTTTAAAAAATCTTCCACAGTACACCCACACATTCTTATTCAACATGTAAAAAGTTAAAGTGTGCCATATATTTGAATCTCACTACATGTAGTTATATCAAAAAAATTACATTATTGTAGGTAAGTGGTCACACTAAATTGTTTTACTTTCATTTAAAAATATTTTTTTATTTCTCTGACTATTATATATTGTATCTATTTTGTAGCTGAAGATGGACCACTATGGTCCGAAACATCCATAAATAATTTTTTAACAACACATGGATCATTAAGGCCTTAATCCGTCAAAACTTCAAGCCATATTTCAATTTGATCCTCCAAGAATCCATCATATTATTTCTTATCCCCTTAGTTTATAAGAACAACCGAACAACCCCTTATGTCAACGTTCAAATAAAAAAAATACTATTGGATAAAAAGGTTTAAGGTTTTCTCAAAACTTTTGTTACGTACGTCATATATGATTTTATATAACAATATTCTATGAGGAAAGCCTAAATATTCTAGGTTTAATGTCAGAATTACCAATGTCGATTTTTTTTACTTTCAATCTGTAAATAAAAGTAACATTCTAAAATATTTCTTGTAGTTTCAGAGTCCAACCGTTTAATCATTTTATGCTATAATTTAAGTTTAAAAATAAACTTTATAAGCTCTGCTTCGTAACTTTAGTAAATGGTATACGTATTTCGTTGCTATTAAACCCTATCTTCGAAATGCTATACTACACTCGTAAATGTGGGAATTCGAAGCGGTAAATTATATTAAACCGGTAAGATAAATTTCCGCAAAGCGTTTTTCAACTTTGATGAATAATTTACAGGTAGAAATGCGCGTCGCAGAAACTTTCAAAGCTTATAACTTTGTTAGCTGCTACTCAGCCTCGATTCGAATGAAAGAAATTGAACAAAAAGCGCTTTAAAGATTCATCATTTTTTCCTGGATTTTACCAGCAATACTCACGAAATATTACCGTGCATTTTTTCTCGGTTTTTGTCTGTCTAAGGATTCATGATGTTTTTTTGGCCATTGTTGAAAAGGCGCAATAAATCTTTGTCTGCTGTACAATTGAATTCAAAATAAATCGCAGATCTCTTTCAATTGGGGCTTATTTTTATTTAATTCATATGCGCACTTCTTACACTTCCGTTTCCGTTTCAAGTGAGAAACTCGCTTGCGATTTTATTCATTTTGTGCGAAAAGAAAACAACGGATTTAAATAATGCATTCATACATATTTCATAGCACTATGTTTATTATCTTCATTTGTAATTAAAATATTAATTAAAAGAATAAGAGCGAGCACACACCACTTTTATTTTACTAGACAGTTTAAAAATGTTACCGCCGTTTTCATTTTTATTAATAATTAACCAGACATTTCATCTATTTCATTTAAATTTAAATTTTTAATAAAATACATAAATTAACCACTATAGTTTCTCATTATAATAATAAAAAAATCTGTTGTGGCCAGCACAAGACCTTCCGTCAATTCCATGTATTTTGTACAAATCCCATACCAAAAAGTCCTTGGAACAGATTCTATATAATATCATGTAAAATCGAACACGAACACATACTAATTTTTACAAATTCCATACCAAAAGTTCATTTGAAAAGGTTCTATAAATCCAATAAAATTATAACATAAACTACACTAAGTATTGTCCTTCCATCTTCTCTTTGGCCTTTCCCTGCGTGTCACTTACGAGCAACACTATGACATACCAATTTTAGATCCTATACTTTTTTCCATATTTGGTTTTGCGCTTGCAACTGACATCTGTCAATTAAATTTTTTTGAATAATTATGTCAGCTGTTTCCATGATAAATGGCAAAGCTGACTAATTTTTCAAAAATTAATTTCTTTATAATGCTTTAACTCTACATCTATTGAATATGAAGGAAAATGAATAACCAAACCATATAGAGAAGAGTATTTTCTTTAATAAATATAATAACAAAATGTCAAAAAATAATATTTAACTGCGTTTTTTTAAGAAAAACTGTTAAAAACTTCAAATAAGGGTACTTCCGGTGGATCAATTATAACCAAAATCTAATCAACTCTTCATATGAATGTACAGAAGAGGAATACGAAAGAATTATAATTTTTAGAATTATAGTATTGGAGTTATCGTCGGAGAAAAATTTGTCACACACGGACACACATACACACACACACACACGGACACACACACACACACACATACATACAGACATCATCTTAAAAATAGTAAATTCGTATTGTAGGGACCCTAAAACGTGCTTATTCATTAAAAACTCACCACCGAATTTTTTGACCAAAGACAATACCTTCCTTACCTAAAGGTGACGGAAGGTAAAAATTTGATGTAGCTTGCATATTACGTTCCGTCAATTCTATATATTTTGTACAAATCTCACACCTAAAGTTCCTTGGAGAAGATTCTGTATATCCAGTAAAATTGTGACACGAACATATACTATTTTCTACAAATTCCATACCGAAAGTTCCTTGGTAAAGATTCTATAAATCCAATAAAATTATAACACGAACATACGCTATGTAAATTGCACTTGACACTGACATCTGTCAATTAAAATTATTTGAATATATCAGCTGTTTCCAAAGCTGGCTGATTTATGAAAGTTAATATCTTTTTACTTCTTTAACTCTATATCTATTGAATATGAAGTAAAATGTATAATCAAACCGTATACACAATTAAATATTTTTTCATATTAATAATCACATAAAATGTCAAAAAATGATATTTAACAGCGTTTCTTCAAGAAAAACTGTTAAGATCTTCAAATAAGGCAAAATCTAATCAACTCTTCAAATAGATGTAACGAAGAGGAACAATACGAAAGAAATAGAATTGTACTATTGTAGTTATCATCGAAGAAATTTTCGTCACACACACATACACACATACCTACACACACATACACACACACACATCATCTTAAAACTAGCTAAAACGTGTTTATTCATTAAAAACTCACCACCGAATTTTCTGACCGAAGACAATACCTTCCTTACCTAAAGGAGAAGGAAGGTAATAAAAAATTATTTTTGTTTTTAGAAATCGGTACTAAAGTACACGATATCGCTCCGCGAAGTTAGCCTAAATAGTAGCTAAAGTAAGACTTTACAGACTCTTATGTCAAAATTTAACTTTACAGACTTATCTGTCAAACTTGAATTAACCTATATTTTAATAGAATTATATTTTTGCAATTTATTTATTTTTACTTTGATAACAATGACAACACAAAACAGGTTATTTTATTTATTTCGGTAACAAATAATAAACCTAAGTACGTAATAGTATTAATATCTAGTAATATTAATATTAATTGTGCAATTATGATTATGTGTTATTGTAAACGGCTCCAATAATTTATTAGACGTGATTGTGGAAATAATAGATGAGGATGAGTTTTTTCCTGCCCCTGTCGTAGAATTTTTATTGATATTTCCTGCTTTTTAGCTAGTGATGTTTCTACGTAATTTTCAGCTACGCTTGAGCTTTTCCAGCCACTATGTTGTTTCAATGTTAATAAATCTGACCCTGTATCGGCTAATTATGATGCATATGTTCTGCGAAATGCATGTCCTGTGTAAGTTTTCACGTCAGACAATTTTAAATAAGCTGCTATTAAACTTGGTATTTTACCAAAAGTATGAATCCCTATTTTTTGTATTGAACACCGTCCTAAACGGTAAGATATGAAAAGTTGTTTATGAGGTGTATGAGACGGTTTTAACGATTTATACTGTTTGTATAAATCAATGGGGTTTAGGTTTTAATACATTTGGTTTGTTATTATGAACACTCTTTTCTTTCCAGTTTTTGAGTCAGGTATGGTAATAACGAGTAAATTTTCTCTCTCGTCTATTCATCACTTCGGCATACACCTACCACACCAATAATTAAACACACCTGCAATTAGAATATATATTCGTAATATTCGTGTATAAATAGCAGAATGTACATATCTAATACATGAATAAATAATAGGTATTTACCTTTCGCATTAAATGCTTGTCATTTGGAGCTTCCAATATATGTTAATATCTTCCCTTGTAAATATTCTAGATTTTTTTGATTCGTAACCAATATTTTGTTTTTTAATTAAAGCTATTGCTAAATTTTGAAATATTTATATTGTGTTTAATAATAAACGTTGATTTTAGCATTGATGAGTACAAACTCCATTAAATTGATGATTTTAAAATTTTAGCTTTCTCTGAGAAATATGCCAAAAAATGTTTTCGGGGTAATTTTTAACATTATTAGCTTTCACCATTGAATGAATTTGTCATATTGTTTTTCATAATTTGACAAGATTTATTCGGTAATAAATTTGATGTTGCTGCACTTGCAACCGCTCGTAAATATGGAGGTGTACAGCAAATAGAACTGTCGGCACTATCTATATCATTCATATCTACTCGAATATCCATTATTTAAAAATTGTAGCACTGCCTAAAATAACAAAAATATTATTCTATAATACTATTAGTGAATTTATTTATTATTTACCTTTGATAATAATTGATCGGATTTAATACAGATCATAATGCAAACCACGTTTAAGCACGTGTAAACAATAATGGCCTAGTTTACATCGTAGACCTACATTCGACCTGTACCTCAAATTCGACCCAAATGCAGTTGCTCGTCTGGTATAAACACCTAAAATATGGTGCGGTCTGGCCTACTAGGCCTCGGGCCAAATATATTTAAACAGCTAAGGCCTAAAATATTTCCAAATTTTTACGGTAGAGAGTAGAGTAAAAGTAGGCGATATGAGTACAGTACAGTAATAGTGATTTACACATGACAGTTTTGTTTGACAGTAAATAGTGAAATTCTTTTATGTGTATAATAATATAAATATGAGTGATAAGAAGATAAAGGAAGTAATTGAAGAAAATGTAAAATAGAGATATTTATTAAATTTCTAATGCCCGTTTGCACCAACAAAATTTAAGTCTCGACTTTGCTAAGTTAACTTTAACGTTAAGTCGAGCTTAAAATATAAGTCGTTTGCACAACGAATATTTGAGCTGAGATTAAGTAAGCCGAGATATTCTAGAGAATTTCTCTAGCAAATAACTTCACACTTATTTTGACATATGTGTAAAATATATAAAATAACTGTTAAAGAATTTAAACATGAGTTAATAAAAAAGAATTATATTATAAGACCTTATGAACAATATATATGTACTTATAATCTTATAATTTCAACATTGGTTTTGTGTAAGTACAAATTATGTAAATATAATGTATAACTGTATATAACATTCATTATTTATTATTTTAGCGATATTTAAAAAAACGAAATAGTAGGGTTCTGAATAAATCAGTATAGAAAATAATGTATATAACACGATTTGCATAACAATAACAAAAATACTTGCAGAAAAGTTGTACATAGCTTGCAAGCAGAAATAATTTTGAGTTTGTTTAATATCATCTTATTCTTGCGGATTGTGGCATTTTTGCAAACTAGATTAATTAAATTCGATATTGCTCAACCAACATGTAACATACAATAATTCGAGATAGTGTAATAAAATACACTCTAGAAAAATCTGTAATACTGAGCAAGTATAGCGATTTACAGTAGCGAGAGTTTGCAAAAAAATAATAGTCACTATCATTCATGGAAAAAATATTATGTAACTCGAAATACAACAAATTTTAATAATCATGTGTGGTTGCTTTTGTTGATCGAAATCGCTTAACAAAGTTATTTTCGTTATGTAGTGTCATTTTTATTTTATTTTTTATTTTAATACAAATGGGAGAACCAACAGCTCAAAAGAGACCAAATAAAGGTTCTCGCTTATTAAGTAATACAACTTGAAATAATATAGCAAACATAGTAATACAACTTAAAATAATATAGCAAACAGAACACAGAACTTATCTTAAAGAGTCTTTAACTCGTTTCTTGAAACTATTAATAGACAAATTAAATAAATCTAAATGAATATATTGGTTATTGTAGATAAACATTACTCGATTTATGCAAGAGAATCTATAGTTGTTAGTATTGCTTTGTGGCAACTTGAATAAATTACACGATCTCGTACATTTAGCTGGAACATATATAGAAAACAAATGAATAATATTATCGGAATAAAGCATATTGTTGAGTATCTTAAATAGGAATAGCATATCGAAATATGTTCGTCTACTCTCCAAACTATTCATATTAAACCTTTCCAATTTATCTACATAACTCGAACAGTCTACTCTAAACTTGAAGCATAATAAATTAATAAATTTTTTTTCAACATTTTCAACTAGATTAATATGTTTTTTGTATTGTGGATTCCACACTACAGACGCATATTCTAATTTAGAGCGTACTAGCGAATTATATAAACAAATTAACGTATCAGGATTTTTGAATAATTTACTTTGTCTATAGATAAAGCCCAAGATACGAAAAGAATCTTTACAAATCTTGTCGATATGTGCTGTCATTAAAAGTTTTGGATCATATAATATTCCTAAATCTCGAATTGCAGATTTTACCTCAAGATTAACATTATTTATATGATAATTATATGAAATTATATTCAAGTTTCTAGTAAATTTCATGACGTAACATTTGGCTGGGTTAAGATGTAGGTAATTTTGTGTACAATATGAATATAGTTGTAACAGATCGCTTTGTAATGCAATAAATGTTAAAAACTAAACACAGGTTGTGGCGATTTATAGACTAAGTTTAGTTTAAGCCGCCATCTACTGGGGACTTAAATTTAAGCCTGGCTTAGGACTTTAAGTTCCCGTTTTTTACGTGGTGCAAAGAAATTTAGGTCAAACTTAAAATTTGAGAAGACTTAAGGCTTAAGTCATGTTGGTGCAAACGGGCATTATAGAAACAAATAAATTAAAATTAATGGATAGGAAGAAATATAGATATATATATATATATATTTATATATATATATATATATATATATATATATATTTATACAGGATGTTAATATTAAGTCGTTACATTAAAAAATGGTAGTTAAAACTCATTAAGACAAACAACTTTTCTTAGTTCCAATTTTTAATTTGGTGCCCCGGTTCGTAGTTATTGGAGTTCTTTTATTCCTTAAGGACTATTGAAATTTTTTTCTTTCTAAATTATCTTTCGGCTCTCTAAAATATTTGGCATTAACAATTACTATTAATTCAAATGACAAAATGGCGATCAATCAAAAATTTCAAATTAAGATTTTTTGATAACCACTCCATCGATTTTCGAAAGTAATACATTTATAAAATCCTTAAATTATTTACTACAATATTTCTCCTATTTTTTTTTTTTTTCAATCAATCCAAACATCGCCGTGTTGAACAAGTTATCCTGGATACCCAATATACGTCATATAATGATATGTCAACATTTATGCATGAACTTCATACGTTGAAACAATGTTCAATTTTCTGTTTTGTGCGACATTTCATTTTCTCTCATGCATCGTATTCATCGATATGACAATATCGCACTCTCTGCCCTTATTTTTTTATTCCATACATAATCGTAAAACGAAACAATAAAACAGCAGCAATTTCATAATGCTAGAATTGTTGGCATTTGAAAATTTCTAAATTCGACGTCGTTGTCTGTGTAGCGTAAACACGCCGGGTGTGACGTCGCTCTTCGACGCCGGCCGTCGTTTGTTCCGGTGAGGACAGGGCCGGCTTACGCCATATTGATGGGGCTCTTAAAGAGATATAATGCGAGCGCTTCTCTCATCGTCCACAAAGACAAACTTAGATCGAACAAGATAATATACAATATGTTGCATACATCATAATCATAATACACGTATGGCCGTTTGCAGCAACGTAACTTAAATATTAAACTTGGCTTAAATCGACAATATTGCATCGAAATGATATGTCAAATAATGAGTTATTAAGGGTATATTCCAAAAATAAAATATAATAACCAAAACCATGGTTTCGGTTACTGACTGGCTCTAGTCACGTGACTATTATTATTGAAACAGTTTGGTTTCATTCGCGGGTGATTTGCGGTAATTCTAAAATTTTCTTTCAAAACATTACGTCTATCGTCTTTCATGATCCTAAATTATAGAGTGAGAAATTAAAATACATACGATGCAAACCGTAGAAAATAGATGCAAACATCAAAGAGTCAATAAATAGTATCTAACCACAATAACCTATAAAATATGACATTTTATGAAAAAGGACAGAAGATGTTACCGGCAAAACCGAAGAAAAATCACGGTTGCACTGGTGCTCTTCGGTTGCAATCATTTTAACCGGTACCATGTTTCATAAATGCACAATTTTTACCATTTGATATTATTGGAACACTTTTGGTTAACCACGGTTAAAATTTGTTATTTTTGGAATATACCCTAAATATTGCTGTAAAAAATTCTATTTGCATTAGCTTAAAATTGAAGACTTGTTGGTGCAACTGGGCAGTAGAATAATAAATTTAGCAGTATATATTCGATAAAGGTTTAATTTTATATTAGGGTCACGCTAAAAATTTTGAGAATAAGAAAATCTATTAATCATATTGAAATTGAGTTGTATAATTTAAGTTAGAATTTAATTAATCAATTTCTTATAGTATCTTTGACAATGAAAAAATGGAACTAACCAGATAGCATTTTCGGATCATGACTTAAAATTTATAATTCCACAGCATTGATTGGTTTTATGCTGGGTTTATGCAGGCAACTAAATTAAAAAATTAAATTGTAAAACTAAACTAAACAAGTACAAACCATTGTTATCGATGATAACGTTTATGCAACTGAACTGAAGAATTAAACTAATGAAACTAAATTAAGAAGTTGACTATTTTCAAGTTTTAGTTTAATTTTATAATTTCTTCGTTTTGCGCATTCGCCATTTGCGCACTTATGGCAGATTTTCGCACCTAACCTATGAAAATGTACGATGATAACAAAGTTTCTGCAGAAAAGAGCGACGAAATACTAATTGGACTTATTCAACAAATAGTTTACATTTATTTTTTTATCCTGTATAAATGTAATGTATCTCAATTTCACCTATAAAAGTTACGTATTATACGAAATGTCAAACATAAAATTCTAAATTTTAATTTACTGCATAAATACGACTTTATTTTAGTTTAGTTTCTTAATTTAGTGGCTTAATTTAATTTCATAACTTACATGCTGCATAAACCCAGCATTATAATTCTCAAAATTAGTTGGATAGCTTTGACCATTTTTAAGTCACCAGAAATTAATTTGACAGATTTGACAGTTTTTAAGTCTAATTATTTTACAAGTATTCAAGATTATATTTGTTGGGAACCAGCCAATTCATTTTGGTTTAAATTTGTCATTGATTACATTGGGGCTTGTGCAGCTCTATAAGTACTTTTAAATATAAAATCCTCCTCATTTTGTGAGTACGGCGCTGGCATGCTCTTTAAAAAATAAGTGCATCCATAGAGTGTTTGTGATTTGTTAAAAGTAGTTTGCAATTTAATTTTGAAACGCGCAACACAGCACAATTTTATTAAATGTCGTTAAATAAAAAGCTAATTTCCCATACTTGAAATTAGTTACTTTATAAAAACTTAATTTCATTTTAAATAGTGATATAGTACAAACTTTGCTTATTACGCTTGTTGTACATTTTTATCTTGTATGCATAACTTACTTTTATGAAATACAAAGTACCTTACTAACAAACTACGGCAGATAGACAAATAAATTAAAATCTTGTTAAATGGAATATGGAAATTAACAAACGTAGGACCGGTATATATATATATATAATCTTCACTTAAAATTTACTTCGATAGTAATGAAAAGAAAAAATGCAACGCGTTTTTTGACAGCAATGATTTAAATGTCATAAGAACGGTGAAACTGGTTCGAATTTGTTCATACTTAACAACAAAATTTTAAATAAAGATGAATTTTTTTTACGACTTAAAAAAGTATGTCTTTTTTAACAGAATACAAGTGTGAAAAAATGCACTTTTTTAACGCAAACGAGTGAAATAGAAACGTTACGGCACTTTTTTTCACACTTTTATTGCAAACATAAAAAAAATGTATGCAACTCGAGTAAAACGTACTTTATGTTACTAATAGATTTGACGAACTCGCCTACGGCTCGTTCAGTCAAGCTTATAAGACTATATTTTTTACTCTTCTTGCATAAATATCAATATTATAAAACCGGCCCTAAGGATAAAGATAGTACTCTGTGTCCACTTGTACATTATTTCTCATTGTTTTTCAAGTGTGGTTTTACAGGCTCTGAAATAAGGGAACATGGCCAAAATAAGACGAGTTAACTAAACGTACCTATATGGTGGTTGGATGATAGACATCAGTCGTCTATTTAAATTTTTTTATTCAATTTTGACGTTTTAAACTGTCATTATTAACTCCATAGCAACAACTACAAGTTTCTTTTATTCTTTAAATCACTCTCACGAAATTTTAACTCACTGCAACAAATAATGCATTTAAAATAACATCAGGTACGAAAATAACACTTACCATAATATTTATCAGACATTATCAGCCATTTTCATTATTTTTCACGACACAAATGACAGACAATAAAGCATTTTAAATACATGACTTGACGTCTATCAGCGACGATTGTCATTCTCAGCCTACTAACTGATCAGTTTTTTATTTTGTCAAAATTAAATATTATAATTTATTAGTATTTCGTCAAAATTGAATAAAATATTGTACAAACCACGTGAGCTAAGAATGTTTATTCACTCGAAGAAATTAACTCACTCGCCCTTACGGGCTCGTGAATTAAACTTTCTTCTCATGAATAAACATTACCTTAGCTCACTTGGTGTGTAAATATCTATTATTGTCTGTCATTTATGTTGTGAAAAATAATGAAAATGGCTGATAATATTTAATAAATACTGTGGTGAGTGTTATTTTCGTGCCTCTTGTTATTTTAAATGCATTATTTGTTGCAAAGTGAGTTAAAAAAAATTGTGAGAGATTAAAAATTTTTAATTCACTTGTGAATAAAATGTTACTTACAGTTGTTGTTATGGAGTTAGTAATGACCGTTTAAAACGTCAAAATTGAATAAAATAAATTTTATGTAGCAGTCTCTAATAATTGTTTATGAGTTGTCACTCTTCTCAAGTTATTTAGAATAAAGCTTTATAGATTGCACAGAATAGAATGGAATAAATTAGAATAAGGAATGGAATAGAATAACAATAGAAATTTTAAAGACCATTTGTAGTTTGCATGGAGTGGAATAAAATGTCACGTTGACAATAAATTGAATATTCATACTTGTGCGCCAATTTCACTGTTGTGAAGTAGAATATGTCATTTTGGCAATTGTAGGGTTTGTGATTATAGTTATTAAAGGCTAGGCCGATTTGAGTCAAATAACGGACTCTGCTGACGTTTGTAAACCGAGGCGATAGCCATTCAGGAATAATAAAATAATAACAGAATTCTTCTTTTTCTGTCATACTAAACAATTTTTTTGTTGATTTATAAATTCTCCTTGACAACGGTCCATCAAAATGCTGTTATTTTTCTAGGAAAACTTGATCCTTAGTTGTAGGTGACTGTTATAAAAAAATAACGGACGGCGGCCGTTAATTTTATCTTTTCACTTCTGTTCTTTGTCCTGTTACATCATAGTAACAGTATGATATTATGAAAATAAATATTTGCAAGATGGACAGACAATAATTGATTATAGCTGGTGAAGGTTTGGTATTAACTTTAGTAATTTATCTACTAAAGTTTGAATGTCGGCGTAGAAGCCTGCGTTGACGGATTCACAAAATAAATAAAAATAAAAATACAAAAAGATGAGGTTTCTTCGAAAAATATTTTTTTAAAATGAAAAGTACGGATAGCAATCAGTTTTTTTAAGTACACCCGTATGAGTGCATCCTTATTTACATACTTACTATAAAAAAATACACAGAAATCATTAAAATAGCATCGGAGTAAGCCAAATAGAACAGGAATGAAATACAATAAGAAATAAAATTTGGTTATTTCCTATTCTATTATGTGCTATTCTATTCCATTCTATGCAAGTATAAACTTTTCTACGCAAATACACTAGTGAGGTCATGCACGACTTTTTTATAACTTTAATCGATAGAGTAGTGAAAAATAATAGACCCGTATTTCTTATTTTTCCTCAAATCGATCTTTAATCAAGAAAAAATTGTAATTGAAAATGACATTCTTTAAAATGAGGCTGCTAGACCCCCGCTTCGTCCCTTGTCCAATGACGTCATAGAGTGAGGCACGCCCATTTTGATTTTCACATTGTCTTAAACGTCAAAGTGACATTTAAAGATAACCTAAAATTTATGAAAGTAAACATGTCGATGGAACGTTGTTTCGTACCAAAATAAAGAATAAAATAATATTCTGCAATATATTCAATGTCTGACATGCGTTTATAACCTTCTACCGTTTAATTCAAAAATTCAAAAGTGAAAGAAACATCTGATATAACGAAGATAAGTTCACGCCAAATGAAAATTATATTTATAAAAATAAATAGAACGATATTATATTAATATAATATAGCATATTCAGATATGTAATCCTCAATTTATATTTTATATTTTTCTTTTAGAAATTGTGTCCATATAAAATGTCTGTTTGAAATGAGTCTGAACTTGGTTCGGAACGTTGTGACGACGATTTTATACAACAAAAAATATAAATAAAAAATAATTTAGTCATACTGATCGATGCATTGGACTATCCTTTTTCGATTTAAACAGAAAAAAGGTGCAATTATTTTTTTTTATGACCTCATTCTTTGTGCTAATATGCTATGTAATCTATAAAACAGGCTAACATTATTTAATCGTTTTATAATAATTGCATTAAAATACTATTAGGCGTAATAAACGGATGTTAAATCGTCTTATTTTGGGCTCAGGAATCTGTGGTTAAACCATGTCCCCCTATTTCAGAGACACTTTTATTTTTGAACGGTACTGTACGCAATGTAATAATATGGCAGTATATTTTGTGCGAGAAAATTACTCTAGCTCGAATGAATTAAAAAACTGTGACCATTCTCGTGAAATTTTATTATTGCATAACTAACCACATATAAAATTCACAAATTTACATTTTTATCTTGTCACTATTTCTCTCTAAAATAAACCTTGCAAATACATCCAATTTTACATTAAAACAAATATAACTACGAATAAAACTAACAAAAAGTATTCCGAGACAATGAATTTTCCGGAAAAATTCCGGGGAAACCTCGCTTAAATTCCAGTATGAAAACAAGAACAGTGAGTTGTGTTCAGTACACTGAATCTCCTTTTAGAATGAAAACTGTTTCGGGTTTACACCGTACACGTATCGCAATGTTGGGATGTTTTCCTTTACAGCCTATCTCTCTTGTTTTGAATGTATTGAACGGATGCTTTAAGAAGAAGGCTCAACAACAAGAATTCTATATGTTTCCTTTATTTTTATCACAAATATGGTCAAATAGCTAATGCATTTTCTATGCTAATGCATTTTCTATAAAATGCCCGGCCGGTCTTTCTTACTATGACCATATGTAGGTTTGTATTAACGTACGTAACAAAAGTTTTCAAAAAAATTACGTTCCAAATTTTATTTGTCTAATCTAGTTATCTCCAGACATAATAAATACGTAATAGTTGTTAAAAATTCCAGAAAAGTTTGGAAATATGTTATATAAACTTAAAATAAGCAAATCTGTCTATAGGTTACTTGGTCAAGCCGGCTTCCCACGGCCTGTGGCGCGTACACGCCACTACCTGAGTAGACGCGCTTCGCTCCACGAGCTTCTACAAACCTCGACCATTCCCACGGCGCGTTGGCGCGTAGTACGTGGAACGCGCGCAAGCATGCTCGGGCTTGGCCGAGCCACCCGCCATCTTGATTTTAAGATAATTTGACGCTTATGCATATGCCTATGCAGTTCATTATGAATAGTCAACAGAGAAAAATTGCTGTGTGTGCAGCTACATGTTTTATTATCGGGAGAATTTTTAAAACAAAAGAGAATCAAACAAAAAAGACGCTGGTGGATGTCAATTTTCAACAAAAGTCGAACTACGTATACGTAAGTATACAAAAATCATAATTATTATATTCTAAAATGTATTGAAAAGAACCGTTCTGAACGTGTGTAGGGACAAGCAAGCACAGGCCATGGGAATACTTACACACGCCGCGCCATCTCGCGCCGAGGGTTTCCTTTGACGCGTGCAACATTTACCGACAAATGATGGGAGAGGACGCGCTGCGCGAACGCGCCACGCGCTGCCCCTTCCCATGGCCCGTTGCGCGTAAAAGCAGGTAGTGGCGTGTACGCGCCACAGGCCGTGGGAAGCCGGCTTCGAGAGCTGAAACGTGAAATTGTTAAAGTTTTTGGGGAACATATATTGGACAAACAATTATTTAGTATTTACTGAACTATGTGGGAATGTGAAAAAGTGCAGAATTTATTAATTTACCAAAAAGTGAGCAACCAAACTTTTGCTCCCAAATCGAATCATCAAACTCATTCAAAGTGCTTAAGTCAAAGTTAGAACGTCGTCGCGGAAATTAACTTGACAATTATAATTTTAAAGATGATTGTTAGCAGAACTTTGATCAGAAATGATTTCAAATTTCGAAAAAGAGCGAATCTCCAGATACAAAAAGCATTAAAGAGCCTACGTTTTATAAAAAAAACAAAGAGATAGTATGAGTTATAGTGATTGTATATACATAGTGTAGCCAACCGCCGCCATATTTAGGCAAAATGCGCGGGAAATTTGAATTCAAATGATGTGATAACTAAACAAAATTCGATAAACAATTAATGAAATATCACATAAATTGCAAATGCAATATTATTTATTTCGAAATACACCACTGAATTACAAATAAAGGTATTATATTATATTTTTTGTATAATTCATTTCTAATTATACAAATACTTACATACAAATAATAAATATGTACATACGCCTCCCATAATAATTAATTTGTAAATTAACACACGCTTTAAAATTTAAACTATACTTTTGATTCTTTGAAAAATGCTAGTTTTAAAATATTGATGAAATTTCCTGTGTTAGATTAGATTCATTCTTGTAATCAGTATTATTAGGTTATCATCAAAATCCTTTGTTGTAATCAGCAATTTTACAGTTTTAATTTGCAAGATAACAATGTCAGAAAATTATCTGTTTGGCAGGGTATTTCTTTTACTTTTTTATACTAAATTTTAATAGTAAATCGGCGAAATTAAATATCGGCAGAACAGAAAAATAAAATGATCTTACCTTCACAATTATTATTTCAATACAACGAGACTAAAAGAAATATCCGTTTGTACTTATAACTACTATATGTATATTAACTGTACGTTGTTTAGTACAGAGAAACATATTAATACAAATCGTGTTAATAACAACTTTGTATCGAGTTGTATTAACGCACTTAACCTAATCAAACACTTTTGAGTTACAAATAAACATAATTTAATTATTTACACTATTGGAATTATAAATATAGTAATTACTTTAAATTCAGATATAATTCACAAACAATATCTTAAATTTCACTTTTCTGATGTAAACAACATTTGAGCTTGCCATAATATCCGCCATATTTAGGCGAATTCGCGCGGACCAATCAAAATCGATCCCCCTGTTGGCCACACTATGTATATACAGTCACTATAGTATGAGTATAAACTGTTTCTCCGGCACGACTGTTTGAAGACATATGGACATTTCTCAGCAGAAAAGTATGCAATAATGGCTGGGAATCTCAAAACGTACAACAGTTACATGTAAGAATATTTCTGACGATCCGGGAAGTAGATTTAACATCGTCCAGAGACAAATGGGACTACTGATCTCCTTGATTTATAGAAACTACTTCTTATGTCAACGTTTCAATAAACAAATTCTTTCTATTTGATTAAGAGGTTTAATTCTTTCTCAAAACTTTTGCTACATTCAAATGAAAAAGTTGGTGAGCTGCCTAACACAGAGAGCCAAATTACCGTTTTACGGGCCTCAACATTCTTGTAGACTCTTGAAAAGCCATATAAAGAAGGAAATCAGAAACTGGGAGGAGTCAGCCATGGCCTATTATTGGAGAGAACCGGGCCTTAGTCAGTCGAAGAAATTTATTTCATTCTCTTCGCAATACATCAAAGAGCTATTAGCTCTTAACAAAAAGGACCTTAGAATTACGTCAGGTACCTTTACAAGTCATTTTCCTCTGAAATACCATCTCTGTAAGATTGGTATAGCTAAAAACAATATAGGTCGACTCTGCGAAGAGGACGAACAAATTTCGGGACACGGAGTATGTGAATGTTCAGCTCTGTCCCTAGGAAGACAACCATCTAGGTCAGTGGCGTAACTAAGATAAACAGGGCCCGTGTGCAAACCATTCTTATGGGGCCTTATCAATAGCGTAGCTGGACCTTACATTCAGAATTTGAGGGGGGTGTTAGGGTTCCTAGTCTTTAGTGGCGACTTAAAATTGATGAGGCAAGGTATCTAGATAATAAATGCGCCGCAGGCGAAATTTTTTTCCATTCAAGGTCAAATGCCTTATAATTGAAAGTTACATTTTTTTCAAGGGATGTGCAAATGCATGTTTTCCCCTTTCGTGTATAAATAAATGCGAGTGCATTTATTTACCATGTAAACAATACAAAGTAAAAAAAACAATACGTATAAACAAAAAATATTTATTTAAAAAAAAAAAACTAATAATTCTATATTATAGACAAAGAAAAATTACTAAACTAAATTTGTTTCTTTCGAGCTTTTTGTTCAGCAAATACATTAATTATATTAGAAATATCTAGCTTTTAGCCCGTTCATTTTCAATAGAAAGACTAATAATAAAGCGGAATGAATGTTTTATTTGAAAAATAAATAAATATATTATTATTCAGTGTTGGCTGTGGTATATATTAATTTTGATCTAGGTAAAAGGTACCTCACGACAATGAGTTCTGCAGCAGTAACTGCTTCCAGAAAGCTGAGACAGAACTATGGTACAATAGATCTTACAGGTCGTAGTAATAAAAGTGACAACGCTTAAAGCCCTCTTATTATTATTATAATAATGATAATAATAATAATAATATTAATCTCTACATTCCAAAGAAGTATGGCAGAGTTGAAAAGAAAAAAAGATAAGCAATGGCTAAAATAACATAAAATCTGGGAATTTCTCAACCAATTCGCTAAAACACACTTGAGATTCGTAAAATTTCAAGATTTTAGAAGAAGAACAGAATTACTCCAAACGTACAACATATCAGGGATGATGGCAACAACATAAATAAAAGATCTGATATACAAAGACTATTTTCCGTCAAATAATAATAATAATAATAATAATAATAAACTTTATTATTCAACAGGATTGCTGTCCCAATTACAGAATAATATTAAAGTACATGAAAGGAGAACATAATGATTAAATATAAAGTACATAATGCAATAAGAAAAAAACAAAGAAAGTTACAATAAAATGGAGTTAATTTTGTTTTTGAATTCATTCAAATTCATAGAGAAATCTAATATTGTACAATTGTTATTATAAAGTCGACACATATTGTTAATTGGTGAATTGTAAATATATTGAGTTTTGTACATATTTATAAGAAAGGTGTTACGGCATCTGGTATTACATAAATTGACGTAGAAATTAAGTTGACTAAGCAGAAAATCATCGTCAATAATACTATTAACTACTTTGTATAAAAAAATCAGCAAATGTTTATTTCTCCGTGACGTAACTGTAGATAAATGAGTATGACCTAGAGATTTCCACACTATTGCCAATTCAGGAGCAATGTTGAAAATGCTAAGTTATGAAAAAGCGGCAACACCGCTGGGCAGAGAAGGAAAAACGTTGAACATCAGTCCATATTCGCGATGCCAGTTTAGACGTCAGCGCCGCTAGTGACTAAATAGTGAACTTCTTTGGTGGTTGTTGAGATCTGTCAATCTTGTGTTTACTTTGTCATATTGTTGTGTAATTTCGCTTTATTTTTTAATTTTTATATAAACATAGGTTTATAATAATAATAATATAATAACAACTACGATGTTATTGAATATTCAATGAAACTGAAATGATATAAAAATATCACAATGAAATTATTACATAACCTTGTAAGTATTACTTACTATAAAAGTTCCAATATCAATACTAGATAGATGAAAACGATGCTTATATACAAAAGTATTGTATATTCTTATCGCAAAACACTTAAATTAATAACAATAACACAAATATAAGAGAAATTACGCAAAAATATTACAAAGTAAACACGAGATTGACAGATGTCAATACCCTCCAAGCAAGTTCACTAGCGGCGCTGACGTCTAAACTTGCATCGCGAATTCTTAACGGCGAGTATAAATAGCGTATATTTTGGTGTATTGGAAAAGTTCAAAAAGCAAACAGCAAATTTCTAGTTAAGAGTCAATATAATTCTTTATATTTTATTTAAATTCCTATACTATGCTGCATAATCATTGGTGTACATACGAACAAAAGGAGTCCGTATCAATGATGTCACCAAAGAATTCTACCGCAAGATATTTCCGGCTATTTTCCGATTTATTCTGTTATCGATTTTGGGAGCAAATTGATGTGTAATGTGCTTTTTATTTTTATGACTTTTTTGTACGATGTGTAAAACTGAATGTTAAAAAGGAATGCATTTTATGTAAATGATATGTAGGTAATATATTTTAAGATCTTACTGTAAGTGTGATAATGTCCAAATTATTTTGTATGTATTATTTTGTTTTTATTAAATGTTATAGACACTGAAGAAGGTGCAAGTGAGCACCAAAACGACGGTGTTGTAAGTATGAATGCTGTTTGACTGAGATTTCGAGTAATTGTTAACACCTTATAAAATAAAATGTTCATTTTGTAGTATTTTGTTATAATTGGAGTACATCAGTATAGATCAGCGATCAGCGTAGGAATGAAAAATAACCTTCATCTGAAGATAGAAAATATAATTTAAATCAGCAATGAATATTAAAGTGTGGCCTAAAGCCTTGTGCTGTGCGCTGTGCTCTCCTCCTGTAGTGCAATCTCCCGTGCTTACCAACCGGTAAATTCCAGTTCCGTTCCACGTCAGGATCGGGACGAATCGATACACGCTTGGCTTGTAGGAAGACAGATTTGGACGGAAAGCCGAAGGCGAATATATTGTTCTTTCATCCATTGGGAGCATAATCAACAATATTGAAAAATTGCTTGAATAACAGATTGGGTTAATGGGTTTTCGCGGTCGACATCAACTCGTGCTGCACTGCCACTCCTACACTTCTTTGCCCACAGGAAATTTATCGCCCTGAATACGTTTGCTCTTTCTATTTGCTAAATCATCGATTGCGGGAATTACAAAGAGAGAAAATGGGATGATATGCACGCGAACCAGAATTAGGTTAAGGATGCCATCCTTTCTTCACATCATTTATATTACTAACAAATGATTGCTGTTCTTACAAAACTATCACTCAGGCTACAACTATTTTATTCTACTATCTATTCTGCAATGAGTAACAAGCCGTGATGATATATCATTATTATTTTATTATTACCTAATTAATTATTGGTACATACCACCTGTAAGATTTATGTATCTCGTGTTATCACTCATCAAAAGAAAGTACAGAGATGGGCGGTAAATTAGCACATGCGGGCGGTAAAGTAGGGCAAGAACCCACCAGAACGATCAAAATACAATTGAAAATACAGTGTGTCCCATTTAGAGGTGCCACCATTGGGATCTCGAGAACTATAAGAGATACGATGTCGGTTAAATGGAACTTTTTGTGCGCCTTTGTGGGTCCATCTCAGTCGTGCTCTTGTTTTTCCAAAAATTCTCATAGGGCACTAGATAATGACGAAAAACTGAATATTGTTGATTTCTTCTTTTTCAAATAACTTCTAAACTATTAGTAATTGAGAAAAACGTTTCAAATACAAAAGATAGATATTTTTATTAATTAACCAGTGGCGTACGAAATAAATTTTTATATTTGTAAATTTTCGAGATATAACACAAACTTATATTTTTTTAAATGGAACCCATATCTGATTTTAGTCTCAAAAAAATCATTATTTTTTTCTCTTTTCAACGATGTAAGGGTTATTATGTTTTATATTTGTTTCGCCTTCAAAATTATTATTTTTTCATTATTTTGTATTAAATTTATAATTATTTTGAAAATATTGGTAGATTTCTATTTAGAAATACTCCTTGTATTTAAATAATTTATTTCGTTAGTAAATTTTGCTCAAAACTCGTATCAAACTAATTTTTATATTTTGTATCTGGTCGCCCTTGGCACATTATAGTGTAATTTGTAATTATGAGTCTAGAATGAAAATATTAAATAATAAAGCCATAAAACAAATTATTTCGATCAAATACAATATAATTAATAAAAATAATAATGTTGTTTTTGGGAAATAATAAGAAAGTTTAGGAAAATAAAGAGAAAAATTAAATTTTAGGAGCAAAACAAATATAAAACATAATAACTTTTAAATCACTGAAAAGAGAAAAAATAATATTTTTTTTTAAGACTGAAATCAGATATGGGTTCCATTTAAAAAAATATAATTTTGCGTTATATCTCGAAAATTTACGGATATAAAAAATTATTTCGTACGCCACTGGTTATCTAATAAAAATATCTATCTTTTATATTTGAAACGTTTTTCTCAATTACTAATAGTTTAGAAGTTATTTGAAAAAGAAAAAATCAACAATATTCAGTTTTTCGTCATTATCTAGTGCCCTATGAGAATTTTTGGAAAAAACAAAAGCACATCTGAGATGGCCTCTCAAAGGCGCACAAAAAGTTCCATTTAACTGACATCGTATCTCTTATAGTTCTCGAGATCCCAATGGTGGCACTTCTAAATGGGACACATTGTATATTCAACACTCTTATTTTTAAAAAAACGGTACCGGTTTCGCTAAAACTTCACTAGCTTTTTTTTTCAGAAATTGCCTCCAAGATTAAAGCTTGGCATTAAAAGCAAAATTACAACCAAATAGTAATGCAAAGCACCACCTTATTGTTTTGTGGCGTGACCACTTAATATTTTTACATAGCATCAATCTTTAATAACCAGTTGCAGCGCTTGTAGTTAAATTTGAACTTTTGGTTAAATTGACAATATCGTATCGAAACGGAATGTCAAATGAATTCTTAAATATTACTGTGAAATTTCGCTATGCACTTTTTTGTTAACCTGTAATTAAGGTTTTAATTATTTAAATGGGCCGGTTTTTCAATATCTAGTTAAAATTTTAACTAAGAGTTAAATAAACAAAATTGACATCGAATGACAGATTTATCATTGCTGTCAACAAAACGATGCAATATTGTTTACTTATCTAGAAGTTAAAATTTTAACCAGAGATTGAAAAACCGGCCGTAAGTGGTGCAAATGTAGATAAATGTATTTAATAATTATTTAAAAACATTTCATTTGTATTTGCATTGCTATGTATTATGTAAAACGATGAGCATACCTCAGGCCGAAAGAAGTTTACATGCTTGGACGAATAAAAGCCCTCCGCTATGTGTCGGACTTCAAATTTCGTCCACAGGCGTAAACCTATTTATTTGAGTTTAAATTTGAATACGTGGCAATCAATAAAATTTGCATTAGTAACTATTAAAATTAATCATATTTTATTATTAATTAAATATTTAAAATTATAGAAACATAATATGTATAATAGTTACCATTTAGAAATACCGCCAATTTTGTCAATGAATTGGAAGAAACTCCAACATTTAGAACAGTAGGAGAAAAAAAAATGTAATTAGAAATTTTTGAGAATACCAGATATGTTAAATACAATACTTATGTAGTCTAATATGAATATGCGAGAGGTTTTGTGCTGGCCACTACAGATTTTTAAATATTGTTTCGTTAGTGTGAATAACTGATTAGGGGTGATTAACGAACAGTTGATTACCATTATTTTTTTCTGTCGTTAGTTTACCGATTATTTTACAGAATAATACTCGTAATTCAAATAATAGTTACAGACAGTGTGTAAATAGTAGAATCGGCGATTCATTCAAATGAAGCCAACAAAACAGATACTTGAAGACTATAAAGTTACAAGAGCTACAACTGTAGAGTTGAAATCCAAATCTTGTAAAGGACTTTCATTTACCGTCGAATTCTGGATTATATTTTAGTAACACTACAGCACTATTTTCAAAATATAATTTAATCCTCTTATGATATTTATATCATCCCTCTTTTTCCTCATTTTCCAATCACTCTTCAGTAACCTAATATCTATTGTTTACTCCTTGAGATGGCTAGCCATCCGGAGAATCTCGGATTACGCCTTCTATTTACCGGACAGCTCTAGCTTTTGCTAACATAGAATAATGGCACCGAGGCACACAGACACACTAATGTGTACATGTGTGGAATATTTGTTCTGTTCAGTGTTGCCAAATACCAACACCGCTACCAATCGATCCTTTAAGGATAAATAAGGATGTGTGCACTAAGGATAGCAAAAGGGTAAATAGAATTGTTCAAAGGACAACCTAAACTGGAGGTCAAATAGGAGTCTATAAATCAAGTTAAAATGAGGTTGCAGATAGAAGACTTTATATTTCACTTTTAATGTAGGAGGAACGAATTTAGAACTAGTTTTTGTACATACAAAATTTCAGACAGATAGTGCCATTTATGTATTGGTTCATTTACAGTGTGTTCAAAAAACCTAACTCAGAGTAGGCTATGAATAAAGAAACGTATAGGCGTTTTTTTAAGCATTCCGGTTACTTGCGGTTACGTCAAACATGTAACCACTGTTCACGGTACCATGCCAGGTTACTACAGCTGTCTCTTTCTTGTGTTTTGGGAGTTATGATATTTTGGCAAGTTACCACTTTTCAGTAAAAGTAAACATGGAATTTGTGACATTTTTTGTCAACGTATTTTGTATTACAACAATATCCTTTAAATCAAATATATCACACTATGAACAAGATAGTATTTGACAAAAACATTTGTAGTAACCGTGCAATTACCTATATGTAACACGCTTACCTGGAATTAAAATCTGTTGTAGCCAGAAAAAGTCCTTTTGCCATTTCCATATTAGGCTATATAAGTACAGGATGAAACAATTCGAGTTCCTTATATGAAAAACTTTTTCATTGAACACGCTACAGAAAATTGATGTTGGTCTCTACTCTATAGGTCAACTTTTTGAGACAATTTGAATAGGCACCACAGACATTTTCAATCGTCTTTTGTTTTTCAGCTACAGGCTAAAACTTCGCTTATTTTGAAAATACCTTATAACTTGTTTATTATAAAAGATAAAGAAAAAATGTTCAGATAATTTTTATACTGTTTTTTACGTAATATAATGTGATGTAATTAGATTTTTTTAAAGTTAATAATTCTTGAGATATAACACAAACATAATATTTTTTAAATGGGAACATATTAAAAATAATCTCATCTTTTTCCTTATTTTCAACGATGTACAAATCTACATTCTCTTGTTACACACACACACACACACACGCACGCACACGCGCACACACACACACACACACATACATACATACATACATACATACATACATACACAGACAGACAGACAGAGAGACATAATTGCAAAAATATAAAAATCGGATTCTAGTTAGCTTAAAACGTGCTTATTCACTAAAATCTGGATAAGCGATCTTTAGCATGATCCAATATTTCTCTTAGCGAGAGGTAAAAACGCCTATAGTCTATTTAAAAGTATTTAATTAAATATAAATTTGACACAAGATATTGTTAAAAATTTTGTCTAATGAATTCAAAGTTTATCTTCTTCAATCTTGTCTTAGAAATGGAAAGTAATTAGTAAACGTCGAATTACAATATTCTATTTCCTTCTTTATTTTTTCTTTACATTTCAAATCAATTTTAACAACTTGACTTTTGAATTAAATAATGATCAGTCTTACGTTTCTTTGTTCATAGCCTACTCCGAGTTAGGTTTTTTTAACACACTATCAATTTCAAATGTCTAACTGCACCATTCGATTGGTGATGTTTATTTAAATAAGTTGTTACACGCTATTGCTACAATGTCGAAAATTGACTACTGTGCTGTAATGCAGGTCTTGACCAATAAAGAGCTTTGTGCAGTAGTTATTAAACAGCGATCGGAAGGTTTTTATGGAGAAGCTTCTCCTTCACATTCCATTGTAAATAATAAAATAATGTCTTATTATCGAACTGCTCGCGCAGTCTCTGCAGCGGTGGTAAAAAAGTTCGGTTTATATTTTAAAATTAATTTTACTGCCATTTTTACTTGATGAGCGGAGTTATCGATGAAGATATTAACGATAGAGTTGGTGTAATTTGCATGGAGGTTTGTCAGCAGTTAGTGATCATGATTGGGAGCGAAGTGAAGATTAATGTTCCAACTTAGGATTGTTGTTACGAGATAGTTTCTACTCTCAATCTTGTTCTCACTTCCCCAATGCACTAACTTCAACAAATTTGCCTAATTTACCGCAGCTTGTCAGATCTTTGCCAAAAATACAACCGGGACGACTAACCCACTTACCAAATTCACCAAAACAACCCCTAACCAAAAGAGAAGAAGGAGAAAATGTGGCTATTCAATTATTTATTTACTTATTATGGGTTCTGAAACATATTTTGTCATATTGTGTCCCATGTTTACTGGTGTGATTTTAATCCAGTAATATTTAGTTATTTAAATAATCAGTTATGAAAAAGTGATATTGTTTGATGAACATAATATTTGCCAAAACGAGCGAAGCGAGTTTTGCAAATTATGTGAGTCAAACAATATCACATTTTTCATAACGTATTACGTACAAAATTTTATCTAATTCTGCTAAAATAATTTTAAAATACACAAAATTCTAGGTTTTTCTATGACAGCTCAATTATATACATACATATTCCAAATTGATGTAAAAATCAATATATTTTGCTTGTAAATTTAGTTGTAAATATATGATTTTGTTAAAACAGGCTTAATACTAACCAGACCTAACTTATATACCAAAATTACATCTTCGTTCTGTTATGTTATGTTTATAAAATGATTTTCTTTTACCACAAAAACAGATATTCGGTCTTATATCTTTCAGTGAAGATTTGATCTGGAATATCGTTGCCGTATTTATTTTTGAAAAAAATTAGAAATTAAGAAAACAAAATAGGTTGCTGCCTTTACTAAATAAATATATTATCACGGTTTATTTTCCATTACTGAGTACGCCAATCTGCTTTGTACACATATCGGTAATAATGAAATATTTGTACCGAGCGGGTGCTTACCATGCGTCACCTCACGGGTACTTATTGCTGGCGTGGAAAGTGCACCACAGAGTCAATTTTGACACTCAGGCACACGGCCACGAGACACCTTTACTTTTTATTTTTATTAAAACCAAGACGACGTGATTTTTTTAATGAAGAAAGAAAGGAGAAATTATACCAAGCTTTCTTCCAAAAATGCGGCACATGTATGAAATAAAATGTGCGTCATACGTCCGTTATAGTTAATAAAGTCATTAGGCCGATATATGCGGCAAATAACGAACATGGCTGAGGTTTCAGCCGAGTTCGTTATTTGCATATCGGCCGTGTGGCGTTCAAGATTTTTCGTAATAACATAATATTTAAACATTTAGGAATAATAAAATAATAACAAAATTCTTCTCTCTGTCATACTGAACAATTTTTTTGTTGATTTATAAATTCTCCTTGACAACGGTCCATCAAGATGCTGTTATTTTTCTAGGAACACTTGATCCTTAATTGGAGACGACTGCCTTTATCTATTCATTTTTGTTTTTCGTCCTGTTATATCATAGTAACAGTATGGTATTACGAAAAATGATTTTTTTAGTCAATCTTAACAAAAAATTGAATTTTTAGTACTCAAAAACGGACGAAAAGTAATCGTTTTTAGTCCGCTTACTTTATTGTCCGATTTAAGGTAATGCCATCTATTGATAATTTTCTACTTTACATCATGATTCCGACATTACCGACAATGTCAAAATATCTGTCAATAAAACAGAGAGTGTAAATAGTCTGCGAGTTAAACAAACTATCAATTTTAGTGTAAACTGTAATAAATACGTATTGGTAGTGGAATTTTCTAATAATTATTGTTGATAAACATGATCAACAGTGACGAAAGTGATGTGGAAAGATTGAACACCCCTCCCGAAGTAATAAACGAAGCCAACGCTGCTAGGTTAGATTTGCTACCTAGAAAATAATAAATAAATAAAAATCAAAGAAATTTGTAAATTTTATAAGGAAGGTCGACTAAAAAATTTTGTGTGTACCACTGCCAAAAAGTGTTATTTCGTCCTCGTCTGCTTTCTTTATTAAGATCAAACTCGGCCGAAAAAAAAAACACTTTTTGGCCTTGGTACACAAATAACTATTACGGTATACTTATTTCAAAATTCCTGACTCTGCTTCTTCGTCACTTTACCCGGAAACATCTTAGTCGTATCGTAAAAACTCATTAGTCATTTACCGGACTTATAACCTAAATTACTATTACTGATTTAAAAACGTCCAGTTTTAATGCTGTTTTAATATGTAAAAATTATATCGATCTGGTTTTAAATTTGCATTTATAGTGTTAAAAAGAGTGTTTAGCATATTTACAACTTGAGGGACGAAGATATCTGCATGGTAGATGGTAGTTGATGGATGAAGGCGTCGTCCTTGAATGAATTTATGCAAATCTCCATTGATCTGTTTATAATCTGGCGGTGGAAAAAGGCGTAATGAAAACAAAGCGGCACATGTGCAAACCGCCGCATATAAATCAGGAAGACGACGTATTCGCATTTTCATCCCCAAATCTAAAGTGCTTTTATGTCACGCTGTGTTCACACGTTACAGCTTTTAGGATATATGAAGTTATGCATAAGGACGCTGACCCTAAATGTTGTTATTTAAAACGTTTTACCCAATACACGGAAACGTGTTTAAGTTAAAGATTTGTAAATTATGTTATGATTTTGACCAAAATGATAATGATTGAATAATCGGATAAAATCAAAGTCTAACTGTATAAGAACCTATAGTAATGGACATCCATTGAACTAATAATAAATTGACAATCGCGATTATCATCAATGCCCCCTCTTCCCAGGAAAAAAAATCTGTTGTGGTCAGCACAAGACCTCTCACCATTTCCATATTAGACCATATAAGTATTGTACATATTTTACATTTTTGGTACACACAAAAACACATATCTTCTTTATATATTTTTATATTTGTCTCTGGTTTTTTGGCACTGACATTTAGCTGTCAATTAGAAACATTTTAATATTTTCACTTGTTTTCAATTCTTTAATATTTGTAATAATATAAATTTTCAAAAAATAATATTTAGAATTTTTTTAAGAAACTAGTACTTCCGGTTGTTCAATTGTTACCAAAATCTAATCAGCTCTTCCCAGTAATGTCAGATTGAGCAAACCGCAGTTAAACATGTCTTAAGTCGTATAGTATTTGAGAAACCGTGGTTCCAACATCTACACATATACAAACACACACACATACACGGACATTATCGTAAAAATGTTATAATCCGATTCTAGGGACCTTGAAACGTGCTTATTCACTAAAATCTGAATATGCGATTTTTAGCATGATTCCAATACTTTTCTTAGCGAGAAGTAAAAAATCAACGCGATTGACCCAAATTTGTCCTCGAACTATCGTTTTTGCTTACTACTTAATCAGAAAAATTAGATGCAATTTTTAAATTAAGAGAAATTAAATTTTATCCTTCTTCATAAAATACATTATAGCCAGATGAAAAATATTAATAATCTTAAATATAATGTCATTTGATAAGTTTTGTAATTTTACAATTTTCCGTTTTCTTTCACTTTATCATAAATAAATACATAACCTTTTTTGTTGAATTAAAACATAACTGTTGCAATAAATATAACAAATTTGTTTAGTTTAATAAAACCATAAAATTTAGTTTATTGTCAATTTGTGATATTTTTTACAATGGGGTCCTATACCATTTTTCTTTTATTTTTTTTCCTGTAAGAACAGGATAAAATAAGAGCTTCAGTGCAAACGCGACTTAAAAATTTTACGTAATAAGCGAGATATGAAGTTTAAGAATTTGTGCGTGACGTAGCAGGTACTAACAAGTGATCAACAAACAATGGGACAAACTGTTAGTTATACTGGAAACAATTTTTTTCATGTTTGCATAGCTGAAATGTTTTTATATAAAAACTTATACGTTATATTCACAAAAAAATTATTATTAAGTATAAATAACATAAATAATAAGCATTTAACAAGGATTTCTTCCTAATAAATTACAGAATATTGAAACAGTTTGACAATATTATTAAACAAAGTATGACGACGGATGGCGCTAATGTTTGCCTGTTTTTAAATTTCAATATTAATTTAATTAATATTATTATTAATTTAATTCATATTACAAATTGATTTAATTATAAATACATTTTTATTGTTAATATTACTAGATGTTATAATTAAACAAATTCATCAAACACAAAATTGTTAAATGTTTTGTTAGATTATAGAACAACAAGACATTTCATATTCTTTCAAAGGTGACCGTTGCAGACGCGCGAATCTTCTTTTTAAAATCAGGCGACCAATCAAATTCATAGTACCTAACACGTCATACCCAATTAGTAATCAGCTTCAATCGCTTGTAGTTTGTGACCTAGTTAATATTTAAAGAAAATTTTTTCACTAATACTCATTAATTTATGTATATTTTCGTCTTCTTATTTAAGATAGTTAAAATATGACTATGGTATAGGACCCCATTACAATTTAAAATCATGATAAGATTTTGATAGTATCAGTGTGAAGGTTATTACCGAATACTTACGGCCATGTTTTCAAAAGATCGAATGGAAGTCATGATTGTCATGAACATGTTAGTTAGGATTTTTTTAAACACATTAAGTGTTGTTAAAATTTTATCTGTGAGGAAATCAAAGCTTCTCTTTGTTGAATCTTATTTTAGAAATGGAATTAAATTAGAAAACAGCGAATGACAATATTTTGACAACTTGACTTCTGAGTTGAATAATGATCAGACATACTTTTCTCTGTTCATAGTGTACCCCGGGTTAGGTTTTTTTTTTCTTGAACTCTGTATGTATTAGAATAATTATTATCGATTTTGTGGCAAGTAAACAATGTTAAGACTTAATTATTAATTAATTAATTATAAGCGAGTGGATTATGCCACCACACACATATCATTGGCTAATTATGCGGCGTATAATATATTAAAAGCAATCTGGGTTAATTTGTTAGTCTTGTTTTCGTCTGCGTGCGGCTTTAGCTTTGCGGAAGCCCCCTGATTACGGTCCTGCACGCGTTCCATAATCTCAGAACGATATTCCAGATATTCCGTTCGCAATCTGGTTTACATATTTTTTCCTCCCTTTCGCTATCTCTTTCTATCATGTTGCCATCCTATATCTGTCTTCCTCTTCATCTTCCCTGCTTCTTCTAGCGTTTGTTTATGCTTGCGTTGTGTTTTGTTTGAAACTTTTTGTGTTGTTTCTTTTTGTTTTTTGTTTTATCACTTGATTTGGTGATTTTGCCGTTGTTTCTACGCTTGATTTTTCTTTTGTTTTAGCGTTCTTTTTATCCCAAACAGGGAAGGGGGTTGTTCATAAGAAAATTAATTTTATTCGTTGGATTAGTTTGTCAGAGACATTGTAATTTTGAGTTCGGGGAATTGAAATTATGCAGATACGAAAATTTTAAAATAAAGTTAGTCATATTGCAAAGCTCTTCGTTTGCATGTTAAACAGAATATTATTTAAAAATGTAAAGAGGACAAAATAAGATATTTGGTTTGTGTATCCTCTACAACCATTTTTCATATCAAAAGTGGGTGCCGAGAATGCTCACTGCACTTCAAAATTTGTCTACTATTTTTGGACTTCTGTGGAGACAACAAAGATGAAGTCTTGATCCGGATTTTCATTCGAGGTGAAACTTGGGTTCACCCAATGAACTCAATATATTCGAGCCCAAACCCATAATAGTTCGACCGGTTTACATTTTCAACATACAAATTATAAAATCTATGCAAATGATGAGAAATTTCTACAAATTTCTTTCGACTACAAAAACTGAATGCTACATGTTACTCCGCTATTTTATATTGGGTTTCATCGCCTTTATTAGTAATAGGCCCTGCAAATTTTTCTGTGTTTTTCATTGTGCCAAAAGTAAAGGGTCTTGGTAGAAACTAAATCTGAACTAGGAGATGACCCTTAAAATTCCGGTTGAACTATTATCATCAGTCATTTGATCCACAGTTTTTTAAAGTTTTACGTGAATATTTAAAATAGCCGAGAGAAATTTGTACAAATTTCTAACCTTTTGTGTAGATTTTATAATTTGTGGAAAATGTAAACCGGCCGAATTATTATCAGTTTGGGCGCGCATTACTGAAATGCGCCATGGTGCTAAATCCCTATAGTAACGAAACAGGACGAAAGAGATAGCAACAGGATTTCTTCCTCCTTTACTTACCGGCACATCAGCCCTACATTCTGTGTAAAAATTATAGTTATTATTAACGTCATTAGGCCAATATGAGGCAAATAACGGACGCGGCTCAGGTTTATAATCAGCCGAGTTCGTTATTTGCATATCGGCCGCGTAAAGATTTTTCGAAATATCATAAAATTTAGGAATAGTAAAATGGGGTCATGCCAAAAAAAAATGTTGCTAATATTTTTATAAAAATAGAATCTATGACACTTATTATCCATATTACAACATAAAACATCCCAAAATATAATACTTTTCATTCATAATTTACTTAAAAGATATTCGCGCTACGATTTTCTGTGACGTCATGTATCAGCTACTCACACAACGACACTAGTCACACGTACATGAAGGTCACAATGTCATAAACTTCAAACGAGAAGTAAACGTAAGATCAGAGTAAACTAACCAAATATTTATAAAGATGTCAGAGGAAAAGTGCCCTCTATTCAATCTTTTTTGTTTCATAAAGATTTAATTATTTCATTAGAGAAATAGTATTTTTAATTGCTGGTTTGTGTGCTTGATATATAATTTAATACATAAAAGTGCAATAATTGTATATTTATAATGATAAAACATGGTGAAGAAGAACTATTTATGAACAATCTTAATTTACATTTTGTCCGCCAGGGTGAACTGGAATCGTTCAGATACATAACGTATGCGCTCACGTGACCTCTTGAGATTTGAAAATGACCCCTATTTTTAAAAAATTATATCTACAAAACAATGCACACAAATGGCGTGAAAATATTATTTACGTATATTGTGACCGGTAGACTTCCAGGAAAAAAATAAAACAGAAAATGTGGCATGACCCCATTCTTCTATTTCTGTCATACTGAACAATTTTTTTTGTTAATTTGTAAATTCTCTTAAACAACAGTCCATCAATATGCTGTTATTTTTCTAGGAACACTTGATCCTTAATTATGAGCGACTGTTATAAAAAATAACGGCTTAGGCTGTAATTTTTATTTTTCACTTTTGTTTTTAGTCATGTTATATCATAGTAACAGTATGGTATTACGAAATAGTTATTTTCGTAACAAGTTATGAAAAATACCAAATATCATGCGAGTGTAAATTGAAGCACGACTCGTAGCGAAGTGCAAGTCAATACACACGAGCTAAGATATTTGTATTTCATACAAGTTATGAACATTATTTTTTAGACGAGCTTAAATAAATTTTACTTTTTTAACAAAACTGAAATTTAGGTTCAAACGTACGGACAGCTGACAAATGAATAATGTATACATATAGCCAGAAAATAATGACATAGTCAACTATTACGATATGAAATATATCGTAACACTAATGTCATAAGTTCAACTTTCAGTGTTAGGATACTACGTTGATATGTCATACTTATCACAATGGTCGACTAAAAATAGTATATTGTGTTATTAGGAGTAAAAGTGACACTTTGTTTGGCGAGCATGTAAGTTTGCACGACGAGCGGTAGCGAGTGAGACAATGGCATGCGAGGCACACAAGGACAATTTTATTCCGAATGACACATTATATTTTTTCTTCGAACGTACGTATTTAAATAAAATAATTACAACTTGACGTTACAATAATTATAAATATTGTACGTGAAGGGCGTTTGATGATTTCAATTGCTCTGTTGCTATGGATACTTTCGTATTTGTTCACTTTTTGTTAAAAACATTCAAGTGACGTTTAAATAAAAACTGTGCAATTTTATATTCTCCTTATGTGCAATTATATCAGAATTTGAAGTATTGCCATGTACGGCCCTTGAAGTTGTTCAAATGGATGAAAGTGCAATAATATTTCTGAAGGATATATGTTGAGGAATCGCTGAAAAACAATATGAACTTTTCTTATTACTTTAATTCTAAGTATTCTTATTGTTATTACAATATGTAAGTCTGCTACTTTATAATATGTTATTTCATTAAATACAAACACTTTATATTTCAATTTAAATTTGACAGCCGTTGGAGGTTTTTAGAGCAACTTTATTCTTAGGTTATCTAGTACATTTATGGTGCAACCTGGGGCGACACGGCAGGTTTATATTTTACAAGTTACTTCTTATTCGCTCATTTTATATAGTTGCTATGGATATTTATTTATTTCATTTCTACCTTGTGAATCAAGTCACAAAAGATGCCATTTTTATGACGTTTGAACAAAAATAAATTAACGTGTTAGTCTTATCAGTTTCAAGCATTTTTTTTTCTATTTTCAACTGAAATATGTGCATAGCTACTTCTTATCACTTCGTATTATCCTCTTCATAAAATATTACTTTATAAGTAGGAGTTGGAAAAAGTTATTTCACATTATTATCACAGCAGAATTTCAAAAGAAAATATGCAAGTTGTAATTCAAACTGAGGACAAATTCATCTCAATATTTTTTCTCGAGTATGCTGCTGGTGGAGTAAGTTTGTCATAATTTCGCTGCGTTTAAAACTTTGCAAAGTTTACAATTTAACCTTCCGCAATCGTAAATTTTATACTTCAAAGTTGTAGAATAGCAACGTCTATCACAAGAGCCATAAAAACAAACACAAGCGGCAAAAAGACACTTTAATCAAATCAGTGTTTCCTTCACATACTGGATTCCGCTCACACACGACATTCTTCTAAATCTAAAGTTTACCCGGTCCGCACATAAAGAGTGGAACTCAACTGTAACTGAACTTTACTGGAAGTTGGCTGCGATGTGGTGCGAGTGCCAGTGTTAGTGTAGATTGTTGAGTGCCCTCTTGAGGCCGTTAGCTGAATTGGCCAGCAGAGTAGACTAGAGGAAAGATGATGTCTAATCGATTGTATTTGTGGGGATTACAAGGATTTGCACATTTTTATACTAAGTTTTCTCTTTGTAAAACGGAAAAGAGTTGAAAAATAAATGCTTTCAGTTCCAAACAGTGACTTATTTTTTCTCGTCGAAAATACCTGAGCGCTAATAAACTATGGGCCCAATTCTCAATTTTCACTGAAGTGATATGAATCGCTTAGTTTCAAAACTCGACATATCTACACATATGTCATCAGATAATGAACCAAAAGCTTATAAGAAAAACTAATTAATAATGTCAGAATTTAAATATAAAAAATCTGTTGTGGCCAACCTTCCGTTAATTTGATGTATTTTGTAACACGAACATATTACATTTTTTTTTTCAAATTCCACACAGAAAGTTCCTTGGAAAATATTCTATAAATCCAATAAAATTATCATATGAATACACATTATTACGTAAATATCCACCTTGGTTTACTAAATCTATTATTTCAGATATTAAACTTAAAAACAAAAATCTTAAGCTTTATAGAAACACTAACAACATAAAGTATTACAATAATTTTAAAAGTCTTCGGGCAAAAATAAAAACTAATATAAAGCAAGCACATAAAAATTATTTAGATTCAGTTGAAAGTAACATAGTCAATGAGCCAAGGAAAGTGTGGTCATATTTAAACTCAAAAAAAAATTCATCTCGTATACCGGGGCGCATGTGTATGAATGATGAAGTGCTTACTGATACTGCATCAATAGTTCAAGCATTTTCAGACTATTTTTCATCCGTTTATGAACCTCCTAGTGTTAATGATCCTCAATCTCCAAACATTCCTTTTCCTAATAATTCTGATTGCCTTTCTATCAATCACATCTCTAAATTAGAAATTATTTCGTCTATAAATAAACTAAAAGTTTCTCGAAATCCTGGACCTGATAACATCCCTGCATATATTTTGAAAGGTTGTCGTGATATATTTGTAGAACCGTTATATATTCTTTTTAATTTGTCTATCTCTACTAATATTTTCCCTTCTCTTCTTAAGAAAACTTATATAACACCTGTATTTAAAGCCGGGAATAAGGAAGACATCACTAACTACAGACCAATAGCCATTCTTTCAAATATATCTAAAATATTTGAAAAGATCATATTCAATCATATATATAACTCTGTTGAAAAACAAATTTCCCCACAACAGCATGGTTTCATGAAAGGAAGGTCTACTACAACTAATCTCTCCACTTTTACAAATTTCATATTCAATTCATTTCGCACCAATGCACAAATAGATGTAATTTACACAGACTTCTGTAAAGCGTTTGATAAAGTAGACCATCGAATACTTATAGAGAAGACAATAATCAATTTTAATTTCTCCAATAACTTATCTGCGCTTATATCTTCCTATCTCTCTAATAGAAATATTTATGTTCATTACAATGACTTCACATCCACTCCATTCATTGCAACCTCAGGAATTCCTCAAGGCTCGAATCTTGGTCCACTTCTTTTCATTTTATTCATTAATGACATTACAACCTGCATTGAACATTCTCACTATTTATTATATGCTGATGACATTAAAATCTATAGTGCTATTAACAGTACTGATGACAGTTTAAAACTTCAGCATGATATTGATAATCTACTCTCTTGGTCTCGTTCTAATAACCTATTATTTAACACTAGTAAATGCAAAGTCATGTCTTATAGTGTAAAAAAGGAATATATTTTAAGTAACTATAAATTAAATAACACTGTTCTGACTAGAGTTACACAAAATAGAGATTTAGCTGTCATTTTCGATCCAAAATGTCAATTTTTCCACCACTATGAAAATATTATCAATACTTCATACAAAAATCTTGGTTTCATCATCCGCAATTCCAGAAATTTTCATAAAATTTCCACACTTCAGTCTCTATTTAATTGCTTCGTGCGAGCTAAATTGGAATATTGTTTCCTTATCTGGAACCCTTTGTATAAAAATTCAGTGAGAGCGATAGAATCTATTCAAAGAAAATTTGTCAGGTATTGTTGGCTTAAATTTTCTAATAACCCTAATATTACCAACAACAGCTATCATTACAGCATCGCTCTCACTGAATTTGCTATGATAACACTTGAAGATCGTCGAAATTACCTATCGTGCATTTATTTATATAAAATTATAAACAATAAAATCGATCATTCGAGTCTGTTATCATCTATTAATTTCCACGTACCTAGAACCTGTAACTCTAGACAGAAACAAGTATTTAGTATTCCTACAGCGAAAACTAACTACGAGCTTCTAAATCCTGTAAGTCATATTTGTGCTCTTTATAATAAAATATATTCTAGTATCAATAGTATAGATATTTTTTGTGATTCATTGCAAGAATTTCGACGTAAGTTACTTCAATTTTTTTCACGAACTCATTAATTACTCTTTTTCCTTTCGTCATTAAATAAGATAAGCTGAATTATTAATTTGTTCATTATTAATTATTACTAATTTTTGTAAATGTATAGTATAATCATTACTCTGTGTCTGCTCGTGTATTGCATGTATTGTTCTGTTTCTTGCTCTGTAATTGGGATTTTGTCCTGTTGAGTGAGTGATAAATAAATAAATAAATAAATAAATTATGTGTCCTCATATATAAATACTCTAAAAATGCCTACTCTTACGTAACATTCTCTTTACAATCAAATAATATTACTACCAAGTTTATATCTCTACCCATTTTTGAATGGGGAAGTTTAGCGATCTTTTTTTATTTTTTTATTCCATGGGAAATAACTTGAAAAATGATGAAACATGTTTTATTTTCTCAAAAATGCCCAGATTTTCCGGAAAAGCCTATTTTAAGCTGTGATGATGTCGGTAGAGGCTTGGCGCAACGTATGTCGATTTATACACTGACGCACGCGGTTGCGGTTACCAGTGAAGCGCTTTTACGTTTTGTTACGACCTACGTTCAAGTGGTCCAATTTCACCGTTCTGTCTGAGTTTGCGCATAACTGACTTGTGACGTACTTGAAGTTTACCAAAAAAATATTAATTATAAATAAATGGAGCAATAATTTTAATTTTTAATTTCAATTTCAGCAGTCATTTGTGTTAAATTTGTGAGAAAATAGTATGTTATGTAGAATTTTTACTATGCTAAACTTCCCCATTGCCCTAAAAGTCAATATATCTCACATCACATTTAGATAAAAACTTCAAAATTTTCAAAAATCTAATTTTCATTTATCTAGATACTTCTCAACCGCATACAATCTCTAAAGCAAAATAAATGAAAAATCTAAGGTGTACCCCTTACGATTTTTTCAGGTTTTGACCATTTTCGGGGGTTTTCAAGCTTTTATTCATAAAAAATGAACCGGTTGTACAAAAATTATGAAAATTGCTATAAAAATTGCTATACTTATGTATTTTTGTCCGTAGAATCGAATGATGATGTCGCCAAATTCATATCTCAACCCATTTTCGGGTTAATACCCAAAAATGGGCAGTTTTGAACAAAACTTTAAATCTAAATATCTCGAGAACGAAACGAGATATCGACCTGCGGTTTCAAAATTTGGAATCAGCGCTTTGGGAAATATCTAGATACATAGATTTTTGAAAATTTTGAAGTTTTTATCTAAATGTGGGGTAGGTATATTGACTTTTGGGGCACATTCAAAAATGGGTAGAGATATAAACATGATAGTAATATTATTTGATTGTAAAGAGAATGTTACGTAAGTGTACGCATTTTTAGAGTATTTGAACAACTGTGTGAATTTTTAGAAATAAAAGTATTGAAATAAAAATGGATAAATGCTATAAAAAAGTTCCTTGGAACAGAAAACGTTAGGGGTTTATTCCCTTTATATTACAAATTAAGTCACATTAAATTATCAAAAAATGAAGACAATTAGTCTTCTAGAAGATCAGTGATCTCGTTAATTGCTTAACACAAATTGTTACTGCATACAGAATCTTCTTTAAGTATAATAGCATCCTACGAAGGATCATTCTATTTATTAAATGTTAACTTCTTCAAATTTTGCTCTGTCAGGCTTAAACCACCGGATTTTTAAACTGCATTATGTTCGCCCCTACACACTACACTCTGCAATTGTTTAATTATTATTGAAATTATTTAAAAACTTTATATTAATAAAATCCTATGAGCACAATTTCCTTATTAAGTTATTGCAAAGAAACAATTTGACATTATTAAACAAAATGTATACGCAATAGGATCACGTGACTTCCAAACCTCTACTCTGATTGGCTAATTTGGATTTGCTGGCATTAGATCCCAACCGGTTGTGGATTTGTCGGGATTTGAAACCAACCTGATACTTCAAACGTAGATGCCTTTGTTGAGTTTTGGTATATAAATATCACGCCAAGTTACGGAAAATGAGGAGATGAATCCCTGGCAGTATCAAATTCATTTTTCGTCAAAAATGGATTTGTCAGGGTTTGAAACTATATGCAGTGAAATATTTTCACTTTATCAGTTTTGAGTTTAATATAGGAGTTTGTGTCGTTTACGGAGAGAATGCCATTGGGGAAAGTACAGCATGAAAATGGTTTTCTCGTTTCAAGGAGAGCCAATTTTTTCATGGCTATTTCTTCAATTCGAAACAATCGAATCTTCTTCAGACGTGGAATTAAAAATCTGCCAGATTATTGGGAGGCAATCGTAAACAGTAGAGGAGAATATATTCTTGATTTAATAAATATATCATCACGGCATATTACCCATTACTGGGTATGCCAGTATTTACAACACATGTAGACCTGGGTAATGATGATATATTTAACCGTGTGGGCCCTTACGAGGCGTCACCTCACGGGCACTCATAGCTGATGTGAAGAATGCACCATAGGGATCACTTTTGTGCCGTTAAAATTCTGCACTGGCCGGGTCACCAGATTGGCAACCAAACACTATACGCACATAGCCACGCGACTCCAATAAATAAATAAATTTTGAAATCAATAAAAACGCTACGAACTTATGCATCAACCTGATATTTGTTTACATAATGGAAAAGGGTAAAACATTGTGGAGTTTAATTCATTTAAAGTTTGAGTTAAGTATACCTACAGTCCGATTCACAAAAAAGTTTAAGCTAATTTTCATTTTTTGATTAGCGAATTCTACTCTAATTTTAACTGTTTATTTCGTAAAATATAGTCTAATCTATTCATAGTATCTACCTTTTTTGATAATATTATGAAGATTAAATTTTAAATACCGGAATAGAATAGAATTGACAATTGACTAATCCTAAAATGAGGATTAGCATCAACTTTTTTGTGAATCGGGCTGATAGAGTTTTGGAATAAGTAAGCTTAAAAAAGAAGGTATATTCTAAACTGTAATAATATTTTAAATGGAAAGAAGGCAATATTTTTAAAAGGAAGTTACTGAATTCAAGCTCTGTAGTATTTATACAGCTGTAAAATATAAATTGGTACGTAGTGCAGTGCCGTGCAGTGTTTCAATTTATCGATGTCTATGTCTTCCATAAGTTATTCATGTGCAGCCTCCGTATATTTCCAATCTTTTTCATGTGTAGTGACTGCGTTTAAAATTTAACATAACATTTACTTTGGAGACTCGTAAAAGACAAATATTTTTAAATTCTTATTTTCTTTTTCTTGTTCGATTTTTCTACAAATAGAACTGTCTCTTTTTATACGTATTTTACTTTATTTTTCTGAGGATTCAAACTGGTAACCAAAAGGAATAAAAAGTATTTGCGCTGCCACCAAATTTGTTTCTGGCGGAGGAAAATTTGTTGCGTGAGGGAGTAAAAATATTATTATTAAAAAAGTTTCCCAGTTAAAAATAATATTTTTTTGTATATTTATTAGTTGTCGCGGTCTTCCCTTTGAAAATTATATTTGTCTCTTATTTTGAATTAAAAATAAAATAGAAATTTTATAAACATAATACATTAATAGTATATTATGATACAAAGTGTATAAGCTACCCTTTAAAGCACGCACAAGTTTAAAGCTTTAATGTCGTAGTGCTTTAAGGGCTAGCTTATACACGTGTATCATACGCTATTTTTTTTTTTATAAATACATCATAACCATTTAAAACTGAAAATTATTGCAAATCACACGGTTTTGGTTTTTAATCTAGTGAGTATTTGAACGTTTCCGTTATTTTAGTTGTTATTCATATTTATTGTTATTTTTCGTTAGGTAACTAAAAAATTTAGCGTGTTTTAATGGTCGATTTACGCACGCTTTTCCGTGTTTTAAAGAGCGATTATGATGCATATGTATAATAAAAAATATTTTACATAAATACCCTATATAATACGAGTATATCTTGCAAACCTGATAATAATAATAATAATAATAATAATAATAATAATAATAATAATAATAATAATAATAATAATAATAATACATTATTATTAATAATAAATAATAATAGTTAAAATAATAGTGCCTGAGTGTCTGGTCGCGAACCTGGGGGAACCGGGTTCGATCCCGACTGACGCCAAATATTTCCAATTTTAAATGGCACAAAAGTGACCCCTGTGGTGCACTCTCCACGCCAGCTATGAGGGCCCGTGAGGTGACGCCTGGTAAGCGCCCACACGGTAAAATATATCGTCATCATTACCGATGTCTACATGTGTTGTAGATACTGGCACACCCAGAAATGGGTAATATGCCGTGATGATATATTTATTTTATTTTATTTATTTATAATAGTTATAATAATAATAATGTTAGTAATCGTAATAATAATAATAATAATAATAATAATAATAATAATAATAATAATAGTAAATAATATGCCGTATGCTTGTTCTTTATAAGTTAAAAGTATTTTTCCTTATTTATTAACTCTTAAAATAATCTCTTTTACGTGCAACATCATAAAAACTAAATATACTTCCACCAACGTAGTACGTCGTCATTTTGTTTTTATTATACAGCTTTCTCAATGCATTTTTAACGAAAATGACTAGCACATCTCTCGTATTTTAGATTTCCCAGTTACCTTACCCTTACAAAGAAAATTCCAAGAAGATATATCTAAAAAAAGTGCTTAGCATAAAATTTAAAGCGCATAGCAGAGAAAACATCTGCAGCCGCCATGTTGTGACGTCCGTGATGACGTATACGTCTAATATAACTGCCAGGGTAACAAATGTACTCCGTATTACACTGGGTATTACGTATGCGTATACCTACTGGGGGAGAATTTACACTACAGATGAAATATTTTTATTACATTATTATCGTAGGAGTAATCTAAGGCTTTAAGCTCGAGCAAAGCTCGTAAAAGCTTTATTTAGATGGACAAAGACTGGGAATTTACTAGCTTCGTTATAAAGCTCTCAAAATGACTTTTTCTCTTTTATTCAACCATAGTTCTTAAGAATCACGCAACTTATCTTCGAAATTTGTTTACTAATAACTCGTAGGTTTGCAGATATTAACGATACGAGGGCGAATCAAGAAGTAGTGAGCCTAACAAAAGAGGGCAGTACTAATAAAACAATTTTTTTGTTTTTCAAGTTCGCAGTCTGTTAAAACACTACTGAGAAAATTTATTATAATTTCGATTTCAAGGACGCTTGTTATTTAAGTTGGAAGTGAAACAGATATTGTTAAAAATTCATTATATGGTGATAGATGACCGTCGGATAAAAGTACGATAAATACTAGAGCTTTTACACATGTTATATGGATCCGTGATTTCGATACTGCGTAATAAATGGGCTACTTGCGTGGTACTGAAAATCCGATTTCTGTCACTATATACTTAATGTTATATTGAAAACATATATAAAAATATAAATTTTATTTTAATATAATTATTTGATTTTTACTAAATTAAGAAAGAAAATTTTCTGTGACGTCTTTATATTGAATTGGGGGAGGGAAAGCATGTATAAGAATGTTATCAATAGATGGCATGGCGTGCGAGAAAGTTTTAATTTGAATTTGACATTAGTTCATTTTTCTCTCTCTCTGGTCTCTCAAATACATTAATTACTTAATAAATAAACACATAGGTAGTTACTTGTAATTTAAAATATCGATACCAAAAAGATAAACTAAAATACTAACCTCCAAACTATTATTGAAACGTCAACAGGTGATCTACATTACCCGCATTAACATATCATTACTATGGGACGGCACCACGCTGTGGCTTTACGACTATTCATTGGTGCGGCGTAATTCTACGTCATACATGGCGAGAATTCAAATAATCAAATTTCATTATTTTTTTTCTGGCTAATTAATAAAAATTTTGTCAAAAGAAAAAATATGGGTAGCAAGTTTTTACCTTCTCTTCAAAAATATTAAATAAAAAAAGGTACGCAAGTAGCCCATTAAGATGAAAAAATTATTTGTAAAGTAGGTGCCGCACTTGTCGAGTCTGAATCACAAACTCTATCGGGAGCGACTTTCAGCACTCAATTTAGCGAAGTTGAAACATAATCCAAAGGAATTTTCGCGTCGAATAATAACGGTTGATGAAACCTGAACATACAATTACACACCCGAAATAAAACAACAATCAAAGCAATGGACTGAGGTTGGTGTAAGTGCTACGAAGAAGGAAGAGCCCAATTCTAAGCCTCAAAATTTATAGCCAATGTCTTTTGGGATTGCAATGGGATTCATCTTGTCTATTATCTGCAAAAGAGCAGAACGATAACAGGAGAATACTATGCATCCCTTTTAGATAAACTGTACGATGCAATAAAAAGAAAAAGACCCCATTTAAAGAAGAAACAAGTTCTGTTTTTTCAGGATGCGTGTTCACACTTCGGCTGTTTCAATGGCAAAAATAAATGAAATGCATTTCGAACTGCTTCCGTATCCCTCATATTCTAGATTTAGCCCCGTCCGACATTTTCTGTTTCCCAATCTGAAAACTTAGGGTGGTGAAAAAAGATTTGGTTCAAATAATCACTGAAATTTACAAAATTTTTGAAGAGTTTGATCAAACGTACTTTTCTGAAAGAATACAAAAATTGAATATCGGTGGGCTAATGGGCTAGTTGCGTACCTTTTTTTTTTATTTAATATTTTTGAAGAGAAGGTAAAAACTTGCTACCCATATTTTCTCTTTTGACAAAATTTTTATTAATTAGCCAGAAAAAAAATTATGAAATTTGATTATTTGAATTCCCGCCATGTATGACATAGAATTACGCCGCACCAATGAATAGTCGTAAAGCCACAGCGTGGTGCCGTCCCATAGTAATGGTATGTTTGTGCGGGTAGTGTAGATCACCTGTTTGACGTTTTAACAATAGTTTGGAGGTTAGTATTTTAGTTTATCTTTTTGGTATCGATATTTTAAATTACATGTAATTACCTATGTGTTTATTTATAAAGGAATTAATGTATTTGAGAGACCAGAGAGAGAGAAAAATGAACTAATGTCAAATTCAAATTAAAACTTTCTCGCACGCTATGCCATCTATTGATAGCATTCTGAAACATGCTTCCCCTCCCCGAGTTCAATATAAAGACGTCACAGAAAATTTTCTTTCTTAATTTAGTAAAAAACAAATAATTATTTTAAAATAAAATTTATATTTTTATATGTTTTCAATATAACATTACGTATATAGTGACAGAAATCGGATTTTCAGTACCACGCAAGTAGCCCATTGTATTGAGTTACAAGGAGATCATGTTGAAAAAATAAAATATTTTTTGCCGATAAGTTTTTGTTTTCTTGTCTAGGTACTAGTTTGATTATGACATGTTTATCGAAACTAGTTTGATTGCCAGAACGAGACGGTAAGTCGAATTCTGTAGCAATCAAACGAGTTCCGTTTGGCCATAATCAAACGTGTATTAGTGTATTGTTCAATATTTTACCTACCTCACTAGTTTTGGACCAAAAATATTGCTAAAAACTACTGAAACTTAAATTCTAAATTTGTATCATTCATTGCTTTAGAAAAAACAAGTGAGGTAATATTTATAACAGCATTCATTCATAGCAGCACTCAGTGCGGTAATAAAGCACTTAACGAAACCCAAATTAATTTGTTTAAATGTTTATAACAACACCAAGGTAGATGAATGAATTTTATCTAGTAGCGTGCCAAATATTTTTCCGTGAAGTATAATCAAATTACTTCTTATCTTAAACGACGTTTTATATTATCTTTCCCCTCCTTTCGCGATTACGGGTGCATGTAATACATGTTGATGATTTCCCTCACGTAAAAATCTCATTCTGAGGTAATATTTATCGCATTTGAATTCTGTTTATGTGAGCTAGCATTTGAGGTATGCCGTATACCGCATACTAGAGTTTGTGTATGCGAGTATGCGTATGCGAGCCCGTGCCGTATTTATATGTAGATATTACGTGTGAATATGTGATGTATTAGCGCCCACGTGCTTGTGACGTGCTGACGTCACCACCTGCTCTACTAAATTCGAGCGATAAATGGCAGGATAAATAAGATAGGAGAGGTATCTTGTCGAATTAATCATCAGTTTAATGTTATATACACAAAAGAAAGTAAATATGTCTTTATAGCAGGGATGGTAACAGAAACCGGAACCGAAATTCGAAATAGATACAAAACCGGAACCGAAAGCAAAACCCTTTTTTATTTATCGGTTAACCGCATTATATACAGGTCTCTTGTTAGTTGTTAAATATTGTAAATTTTTGTTATTAAAATATTACATTTACATAGGCATTTAACATGAGAAATTAGAATATTTTGAATATTTGCTTCCCATTAAAACTGATTGTTATAAAACTTTGTACACATGTTTGTGGACACTTTTTGCATCATTATAATAATTATAAAACTAAAATGGAGTCTTAAGGTAAAGTTATAACTAAAGAAAAAAATCCTTAACCTTAACAATAAATTTAAAAACTATATACGTATTTCGAGAACTAAGTTCTCATCATCAGTAGAAACTACAAAGTTAACACAGAGAAGTTAAGATTACTTAGCATGTAAACCATGCCAGAGGTCAAAACAGCTCTGAGGAATAAGGGAGAGAACACGGGTTATATAGGGACAGGAGTCATAGGTGAATGGATACCTAATTGGATAATTAAGATTAAACAGAGTAACTGTCTTATATTATCTCATATAATTTAGAATTTGGAATGGGACCTAGGTCCGCGTTCATCAATTTATCTTTAAATTTATGTATTATCAAACTCTCATGTGCGTCTAAATATCTATTATTATCAACTTGTTTCAATAATTTTATATTAGAATTGTCAATTTTATGATTTTTAATGAACATATGTTGTGCTACGCTAGATTTATCAGGATTACCGCTTTTTAAATGATAGAAATGTTCTTTAAACCGAGTATCAATTTGTCTTTTAGTTTGCCCGATATAAACTTTATTACAATCTTTACAGTCAATTTTATAAACACCGGATTTTTTATTATTATCTATTTTATCTTTAGGGTTACCTAATAATGATTTAATGGTGTTTTTTGATTTATAAGTTACCGTTAAATTTTGATTTTTAAAAATTTTGTTTAAACCTTTGGTGGCATTATCAAATGGTAATGTTATATATTTATTATTTTTATTATTAGTTGGCGTTAAAGTTGTGAAATCTAATACGGATTGACGATTTTTAAATTTATGGACTAGTTTATCTATAATTTTAACCGGGAATCCATTATATTTAGCTATTTCTTTAATATATTTCAATTCATTTTCAAAACGTGTTTTATTTAACGGATATTCTCTCCCTTATTCCTCGGAGCTGTTTTGACCTCTGGCATGGTTTACATGCTGAGTAATCTTAACTTCTCTGTTTTTACTTTGTAGTTTCTACTGATGATGAGAACTTAGTTCTCGAAATACGTATATAGTTTTTAAATTTATTGTTAAGGTTAAGGGTTTTTTTCTTTAGTTATTATAATAATTAATTGTTCAATCAAAATTAATATTATTATCCTTGTAAATTACTTTTGCAAAACCGAAACCCTTTTAGTAAAACCGGTATACCAAAACCGATTGCTGTATAAAAACCGAAACCCAAATCAAAACCTAATTTTTATTTTCACGATGACCGAAACCGTAACCCAAATCGATATTTTTTTATGGTTACCATCCCTGCTTTATAGATATTTCATATTCGTCATTAATTGATAATAAATGCGGGAAAATTTCTCGACCGTGGTATGAATTAGGTGTTAACAAGTACTCGAAATCTCAGTCAAATAGCATTTATTCTCTTACAAAACCGACGTTTCGTTGCACACTTGAACCTTTTTCAGGATTTATAAACATTCAAAACACCATAGGATATACTCGTACAATAATAACATGAACAATATCACACTTAGGCCTGTTCTACAATAAGTCGTTAGTCGGTATCGGATATCATACGCGTGCGTACTAAGCAGAAATTTGGCGGTAGGCGTTGTCGGCTATCGGCTGTCGGAGTCTGAACGCATGTTGGTTATTTCCCATCTTTTCCGACAACGACATTGAAGATCACGTCAACAGAAAATTGAAAACGAATGATATGACGTTGGATGTAATAATAATATATTATGTACAAGAAAACAGTAGTCTGTATGGCAAAATAAATAAATTATACAACGATTTAAAAAGAAAAAAATATTTGGGGACAAATAATAATCATAATTTCTTTCAAATTAACTACCTAACCTTAGTGTGACAGCAAGTTTAATATCAGTTGGCAAAGGTTTTATGTAATCGTGGTTTCAGAATATCATGCAACTGATCAAATTGTTGTACAGACATTCTCGTAAATTTAGAAAAGTCTTCGTGATCACTTGACTTGAAATATGAAAATAATTTTCTGTGCGCACCAAAATTATGCCTAACATCAACGGTAATATTACAATTAAATTAAAATAAATTGGAAGAGATATAGTATCCATAACCTCACTTAAAAGTGGCAGTTCGCTCCGACAGCGTCCGACTATTGTAGAAAGCAATGTCGGGTGCTGCTAACGTCAAACGACTTACGATAAACGACTCAGTTGTAGAACAGGCCTTACTGGTAAAATCTTACACAGACATTGCTGTACAGACGACCAATAGGTGTCGATGTATCGATGATGTCACCAAGGAATCCTCCCGCAAAATATTTCCGGCTATTTTCCGACTTATTCTGTTGTAAAACTGAATGTTAAGAATGAATGTATTTTGTGTGAGATATAATAATTTCTCTCTGTTAATGTAATAATGTCCATGTTATTTTTGTATGTACTATTGTGTTCTGAATGTTTATAGACACAGAAACAAGTGCAATTGTGTACCGAAACATCGGTTTCGTAGGAGAATAAATACTGTTTGACTGAGATTTCTAGTACGTAATTGTTAGCACCTAATTGATAATTAAACCCAGGGTCGCATTTAACCAGAAGCGCATGAGGCGCTAGCTGGGGGCCTCATCTTCCGGGGGGCCTCAGAAAAAAGTTCTTTTCGTACATTTTTATTTTGTTCATAAACTACAAAAAATAATCTTAAAACTTAAAACACTTGCTATTATAAGCTTTGATTTTGAATCTATTCATAATTGTTATTGTTACTGTTACTGCCACTGCCATCTAGTTAGTGATAAAGTGACTATGTATGTATCTCATTCCAAATTCTTGATATTTTGTACCTCATTCGTATACATTTGACAACTTTTGTGCGATTGTATCTATATTCATGTTTTACTCGCTGGTTTCTAACCCTCGAGTAGTTGCAGTTGATTTTTATTCAGGAGGAAACAGTGTTACAGGTAACAATATATTAAAATAAAAACGACGCTTTTACTCAGCAGCCATTCCGTGCATTTATATAATATTTTAAAATTTTATTCTAGGTTTCACCAAAAATATTTCAATATACAAAAATGCCAAGAACATTTGAATCTGGTGCAAAAAAAAAATACTCACGGTATATGTTTTCCTATTTCGCAATCAAAAAGTGAACTATGTACAACTGTTTTTCTCAAAATGTTACAATGATTATTTCACTCATATGTTCTTTCAGCCAATCAGAATGCCTCTTTTCTATTTTTATTTTGATCATATCACTGTAGAGTAACCATATAGTAACCGTTATATGTTATGTAGGTGTGTACTGTATAGGTAGATAATATTTTTATTTACAGTTTTCGAACTATTTTTGTTTTTGTTTATGTGATACTAATGATAATAAAATTATTTACTATTATTAATACTCCATAATTTATTTTGATTTAATAACCATTAACAACTTATCCTTTAATTTAAAATAGACAGGTGTTTTTCACCGGATATATTTTAAAGTATATAAAAATATAGGGGCCTCAACAGGTCACTGCGCCTCGGGCCTCTGAAGATATAAAAGCGGCACTGATTAAACCGTATTAACCCTTCGGAAGTGGCGCCCTTTTTTTGTCACGGGATGTGGCGCCGGGTCTGTGAGATCCATGTTACAAAAATACTACCGAGGTATTTTTGCTACAAAATAATGGTATGAGTTGATGAACTGAACCTTTTTATCTTCCGTCACCTTTAGGCAAGGAAGGTAGATATGGTATTTGGTCAAAAAATTCGATGGTGAGTTTTCAATGAATAAGCACGTGCTTATTTCTAGAATACAACGTGTGGACGGTAGGCGACAACTCCAATACTGCTATTTCAAATGTTTTTCCTGAGAAGGTTCGAAAAATTATCTAAAAGGAATAAGAAAGTAACTTCACCGATCCCGGAACCGGTAATGCTGAATGTTTCCATGACGAACAGTTTATTTATTTATTTCTTATTTCCTCGCAGTAAAAAAAATAAAATAATACATAACCTATATATTTTATTTATTCTTTTTCAGGACTGCAAAAAAAATATTGTACGCAACATGACCTGAAGTGCCCTACGTCTCGCTCTAGAATATGCTTGCCCACCCAGTAAAGCATCACTTTTAGGTCTTTTTACTATTACAAAGACTATGAAATAATTTTACTGGAAATACAAGAAACTCTGCATGAAATTTATATAAATTACATAGAAATGACGGAAGGCCACAACAGATTTTTTCTATGAAAACAAACATTTTACAAATAAAAGTTTAACTTTAAAAATATAAACCAACAAAAAAATTCTCAGTATTGGTCGGGTCTATCAGACTAGGCGCCATCTCCGACGGGTTAAGAGCAGGCCAGGGAAACGCAAATGGGGGATACCGGGATAGCATTTTTACCTCCCGCTACCCTAGGTAAGGGAGGTATAGGGATCGTGCTAAAAATAGCATATAGAGATTTTATATAATAAGCACGTTTTGATGTCCCCAGAATCCGATTTTAACATTTTTACAATGATGTCTGTAGGTATGTATGTGTGTGTGTGTGGATCATGTGGACACGATTACTCAAGTACTATCAATCAGAAAAATTTGAAATTTTGTATACCCATCCTATACTAATATGGGAAGAGCTCATTAGTTTTTAGTGTATATCGGATAACCGGAAGTATCATTTATACAAACTTTTAACAGTTTTTCTTGTAAAAAATTCATTGAATATAATTTTTTTAGCAACTTTTACTAATTAAAATGGAATATAATGGTTTTATCTTCAATTCTACGATAATAACATTTAGTAAATAACTCTAAATAACTTTAAATATGAATATATAATATAATTTATTTCCATGTATCACCTAGCCTATGCGTCAAACAAAATCATAATTTTAATGACAGGTTTGACATATTTAAACAAATGTCACTGACAGGCAGCAATTATATTAAAATTAATAATGAAACCGTGTTAATGAGAATATAATAGTAAAATATTTTATTAAGGTTTGTAAAAATAATATATTTTCCATCATACATAAATGTTAGATGAACAGGATGATCTGATTTAAATTTGCTAATTGCTATTTTTGCAGCACTATAAATTAATATTAATTTACAAGTACACATTTACGAAATGGATTATGTACGGCGAAGAATTTACAAAGATTGCGTTTTAGAGCACCTAGAAGATGATGCTGATTTTTATAAGAATGTACGTGTGTGACGATTTTTCCTTAAAGCCTATTAAAATATGATCCAAAACTTCTCAAATTTGGTATTTAAAACTCATATATAATTTAAAACAACATATTAGATTTTAACCATATATGATAAATCGGATGTAGTACTTAATTTGGAGCTCTAACAAATTTTTGAGGAAAAACAATAAAACAATCCAAAATTTCGTATTACAGACTTTTCTATTTATTGGACAACAAATTAGATTTTATTTACAAACGATTAACCGGTAATGATACTTTACTTAAAGCTCACTGCTATTTTAAACATGGAATTGGCGGGAGGTCATGTGTTGGCCACATCAGATTTTTAGTTTTGCTTCCATACACTAGATATAGCGACACCAGTATCATTAGTGTGTCAATTTTTTTTTATTATTTGCGCGAATTTTGACATTTTTTTGTCATTTTCGTTTGAAACAATTCTGACTGTCATTGTGATTATATTTTTTGTCTTATAAGTAGTTATTTTGTGTGAAAAAAACTTGTTAATATTTAATATGACACGAATAAAGTATTGTGTACCAAATTATACTGCTATCGGTAAGTGAAATATATTTTTATATAATTGTATTTTTATACCAGTAAAACATATTACAAAATCGTATTCTTGGAATAACAAACTATAGATTTCGACATCCTCGAACTCATTGGGATTTATTTGTCAAGTGATTGGAAGTTTTAAACATGGATGAACTGCTCTTAGGGCCGTTTTCATAATAAACTTTATCTTCACTTTAACACTTTAAATTAAAATTAAAGTTGTGTTCGTTTTCATAATACAACTTTAGGACGTTAGCGAGCAATTTAGCATTACTTCAAATGAAAGATAAAGTCTTAAAGTAATTTTAATTAAAGTCTTAAAGTGAGCTGGATTATGAAAACGGCCCTTAGTATTGTATCTTTCCTAAATGAAATTACAGGGTTTTCAAAAATGCATTATTTTTTACTCATTTTATGTAATCTTTGTAAGACTAATTAGTAGTTGAAGTAGATTTTTCATAAAATACTACGCAATGATAGTATTTTGTGAAAAAAATTCTTCAGCTTCAAATTGTACTAATAAGGGCTAATTAATAAACCGAATATAGCAATATTAATTGTAGGTAATGATTCTATCGACGAGTTTTTACATTTAATTTTGTTTTCATACACCAGATGGCGCCATTGATGCGGTATCGATGTCCAACATGTACGTTTCTTATCTAAAATAGTGTATATGATCTGTGGTTTAGAGGGTAAAGAAAAATTAGGATCAACCCTGCTATGACAAGACTTTACCGATTATTATTCTATTATAGTTTCACCCTTTCTACTAATAGCTATTCTCCACCATTACTATCGACCTAATGCAAATGGCCAGTTTAGATTTACAATGAATTATCCACCAGGACATGCATATCTTGAAACTCTAACTCCACTAGGGCGAGGGCAATTCAGGTTGACCCTCATGCATCTCATTTATGTCAAGGGTTGCGACCTCGCCTTATATGTGAGCTAGACAAAGGCGAGATGATAAAGAAACAGAGAGAGATAGATTGTGACTTTCAAGAGAGGTAATTAAACCAGAAATGGTGAAAGAGCGAGAATTTGATAGAGAAAAGAATGGGTCTTTGTCATAGACTACTTTTTTTTTGGTATTTTAAATGAATGATTGAACTTTGTAGAATTTGTAGTTAATTAGAGTACTTGTTATTTATGCTATAATAGAGGTAAATAGTTATCAGTCGAAAAATTGTTTGGCAATCAAGAAAAGCGAGGACTATCAATTAAGTCCCAGACTGGTCAAATTACTTCTCGAGTTGCATAAAAGATATTTTCCACTCCCGATGATTTATTTTTTTTAACTGTTCACAGGAATAGTAATGAAAAACAAGCCCCCACCTCTGTGACAACAGAATACATACAGTAGATATATCATTCATAGCCAATAGCAAAACAGTTTATTTGCCACCTACGTAAAATAAATAAATAAATAAATATACGTAGGCAATAGTTTGTCACATAATATTTTAAAAACTAATAACTTTTTAAAAAATTTGATAGGAAACTTTGACAGTGAAGTGAAGTATAGTGAGGTGAAGTGAAAATGTGTAATAATAAATAAAAATATATCAAGAAATTATTAAGGACCTGGCCGAAATAAAGAATTTAGATGAAGAATCTAACAAATAACATAGGACAGGATAGGATTCATTTTCAGATGGTAAATAGAATAAAGGTACTCTAAACCTTAACATAAAGATGATGGGAATGTTCGCTATTAAATTCAAATACATAATAAGTAAAGACAACATTAAAATTAAAATTGTAGGTATATTTTATCTACAAAGTCCTAAGGACTTTTTAGCTTTCGGATTTTAATTTCCTTTTCAGGTTTGTGTCTAATTATAACAACATCAATAATACCGAAAGAAATTAGAAATAATGCGATGCCGGACAAGTACACCAAAAATGAAAGGAAGAATAACATTTATTCTGAAATGAAACTGGAAACCATGCTTTATATAGACGTCAAAGGAAAACTTTAAAATTATGCAGATCATCTGGGATATTGAATTCAATTAGATATCTTTTAAACTCACTTCCATTTTAAGTACAATAATTGGAATGCTTTAGGAAGAACTTCTTCACAGAATTCAAATACATGCATGTGGTAGAATCCTACGTTTCCATTTCAAAAGTTGGGGAATCTACTGGACGTTAAACAATTTTTTATGTTTTATGTTTGTGTTTGTTGACTACACACTAGACTACTCTTCTCTAGTTCGCGTCGTGCGCTGAGCAGGTCCAAAAAACCTCTGGCTGGGTAGGCCTGGCGTATCCAGGATTCAGTACTACTGGGTAGTCAGCTCGGCAAAAGTGTCAAGTCAAGTCAGGTCAAGTAGGCGATAGTTTGTCACATGTTAAGCTGTATGAACTTTGACGTCACAATTTGTATCAAATAACGTGGCTTTTTAAAAATATACAAATTTCAATAATTAATTGTAAAATATTTAATGGATATTTCTTGATATTTTCAAATTTAAAGCAATTTAAAGAATAATATATTTTAAAATTTAATACTTATATAACTCATCTTAAACTGAAAGTGGATTTATAAATTTTGTCCATTATTACCTGTTCCAGTTTGCTGCATACAGATTTTGGTAATAATTGGAAGTGAACTAATTTAAAAAATGAACAACCTAGTTACTCATTTATTACTGCTATTAGCTATTACGAAAGTCATTGTTTGGTTAATTAAACTATTAGTATTTCTACAGTTCGCAGTAAATCTTTGTCTGTGAACATACGAAGTATAATTTATTTGCTTGTAAATAATTGCCCACAATGGCATTCGTACTTCCTCGTGAGATACCCGTATCTCGTTATACTCGCGGTTTTGTGTCGTACTTTGTGAGCGGCTATGTCGTATCGTACCACAAGTGCATTGTAGTGCTACTACTATCGTACTGCGCCTATTTCCTGTGTTGTCTGTCTCTTTTCCTCGGTTATCTAGATCCTTAAATGTGGTATTTTAATTAAACGTTTATATCCGGTAACGGCCATACACAGGAATTCATTCAGGAGGTTTAAGAGATAGAAATAGTGGATAAACTGTATGCAAAGGAATTAGAATTACATACCTAAATGAAGGGGACGAACTCATTACAAAGTCTTTTAGTGGTATTCTCAGTAATGTTATTGAATTTTTTATGCAGTCTGAATAGCTGAAGGAATTTTCAAATAGAAATTGCAGTAGCAATTTAAACAACATCAAAAGTATACTAAGTTTTAATTGGTGCCAAAACAAACCACTTGCGTGAAAGTTTTAGCTAATGACAGAACTAGAAAGTTAATGAGAAGATGAAATTACAACTTTATCTTAGTTACTAGCGATAATACTTATTGTATTATGGCACGAATATTAAAAGTGCGTGTAACATTTTAAAAAATGAATTGAAAGATATCCGTGAAATACGTGCTGCTTTTGCTATCTGCAAATAATAAATATGAAAACAATTCGTATGTAGGTGATTTAATTTAAATTTTTTTACGAAAACTTTCATTTCATATGTAACATTAAAAATTCATTTTAATAACAAATATACAATTTACACAGTTCTACCATAAATATTGCCACATGGTTTAAATACGGTTTGCTAGAAATTATATATTGCTTTTTATTAATTTTTTTATATGTAATAAATGTGACATGTATTTTTACTTCTCGCTAAGAGCGGTATTTGAATCATGTTAAAAATCGCATATCCAGATTTTAGTGGATAAGCACTTTTTAAGGCCCCTATAAACCGATTATAACATTATGTGTGTGTGTGTGTGTGTATGTGGATGTTGGAACCACGGTCTCTCAAATACTATAAGACAAAAATATTTAACTGCAGTTTCCTCCATCTGACATTCCTGTCCTGGGAAGAACTGATTAGATTTTAGTAATAATTAGACAACCGGAAGTAATAGTTATGTTTGATTTTTATAACTGACAGTTAATGAAAATAAGTAAATAACGACAATTACCATGACAATGCAAACTTATTTTTTTTGGCTTTTAATTAACTTTTAATTTTCAACTAAAACGACCAATTTTCTATTTTTATTTGAAACTAAAAGAAAATTTGAAAATGTTAAAACTGAATTGGCCGTTTCGAGACATCCAAAAACTTTTATCAATAATACATTTTTTTGTAAAATAAAAAATAAAAAAGTTTTTCCTCTTTGGAATTCGATCCATGGACATACGGTATATAGGTACATACATTACATATACCCTTCATAAATACCGCCCATATCATCAATAAATTGGAAGAATCTCGAACATTGGAAGATGAGAGTGAATAGAATGAATTAAAAAATATAAAAATATATAAAGAAGATAAGTGTTATGTTATGTGTATATCAGAAATGTCAAATATGTGCAATACTTATATAATCTAATATGGAAACGGCAAGATGTCTTGTGCTGGCCACAACAGATTTTTTATTTATTTTTTTATATATAATAATTTCTTCGTTGTAAAATTTATTTTTTGTTATATTTATAAACCAGCTGTAATTGTTATAATTTGTAATTATTAAAATGGCTAATTTTATAATTTACTGTTGTAGTTATTATAAATTTTGTTAATGTTAAGTAATTTATATATTGAATTCTATCAGTGTCATTATAGTACATGTATTATGTGTCAATATATTGTGGTAATTCGTGAGTACAACAAATTGTTTTAACATCTGCATCACTTGTTTTACCACAAAAATATTGTAATAGCCACAACATTTACTTGCTGTCCTAATAACTACCTATTCTTGTTCAGAAAGTTACAATTGTGGTAATAATAGTAAAAAAAATTCCGTGTATAAACCATGTAACAGTATTTACGGCAGGACTATGTAGGTACACCACATGCGTAACAAAGTTATTCTGTGCATGGATCCATATCCTCGCATATGTGCGTGAATATTGGCTGAATAATCTTCATTCTTGCATACCACGTGTGTGCATATATCATTGTTTCAATAACTTGTACGTTGCGCTGGTGCGTCATGCAGTGGGTCATGATTAATCTGACATACATAACTCATCATCATTCACTGTGTCAGAAGCGTGACACCGCCGTTATCCTGAACGCAGGACACTGGATCCTGCTTCACTCAGACCTGGACTAACTGATCAAATCCATACACACGATATCGCACGGAGATCGCGCACCAATCACCAACATATTGTAATTACAGATAGTGCAAATAATAGATGACTTCATTGCAAATAGAATCTAAAGGAGTATGTGTAGAAGATAATATCGGATGCAGAATATTTATATGACATTATGATTCAGATTATGACGGATTTTTTTGAAGAATATCATATACAGGGCTATTCTGTAAGCGATCGTTATGACATATCGAATCGTTGTATCGTTAAAGTGGTATTCTATAAGCAAAAATTCAATTGTTCATAACAACAAGATGATAACGATTTTCGTAAAATCGTTATTTTTTAACGACAAGAAAAAACTGATCGTTATGTTAACGATTTGTTGCATTTCAATCACATTTCAATATTCTTGAAATATTAATTGCCATTATAATGAATGATGATCCCAAATTATTATTATTTCTTCACTTTTTCGAAGAAAATAATGAAAGGTAATTATATATTTTAAAAATATGTCAGATTATATTCCAATTTTACTATATATATTTAACATAGGGCTTTAAGAGATAAAAGTGATCCTTTTATTATCCCACAGGAAAATTTAGAAAATTATTTAGATTATCACGAGTCGCCGCAAGAGACTTTACTGAACTGTTGCCATTCCTAGAAACAAATACAATGATAACTGCTATACCAAATCTCCTAAAAGTGCTCTATATTAATCATACTTTTACATATGCTTTATTTTACTAAGTGCGTTTAATCCCCTAGCCAATTCAGCATATGCTTCTTCAATCTGATTTGGATTCTCTGGATGATATTTATTTGTTCTCAGAGCGACATTACTTGCAAGAAAGTATTGTTCTTTTGTAGTTTTTGAGGCCCTCGTTTACTTATCCATATCTAATATAATAGAGAATAATAATAAATAGCCATTAATAAAATGAAATAATAATATAAAACTTCACCAACAATTTTCAAAATGAAATTTAAATGTCAGTTTTAATAGTGAATTGAGTAAACAAGAGTACCAATCGCAAAAAAATTATAACGATTTCGTTATCAATTAAATTCAACGATATTGTTTTAACGATCGATCTTACAGAATACAAAAATAACGATTTTCGTAAAATACAAATAACGATTTTCACAACAACGATTATCGTTATGATAACGATTCGTTAAGCGCATGTTTTACAGAATAGGCCTGATAGTATATCAATCAGAATTGACACATTGTTGTACAACTTTGTTGTAAGTATCGTCGAAAAAGTTTCAATCGGTCTCACGTTAGGAGGATTGTTTTCGCAGGATACAAATGATATTTTTTGCCTCCAAACACTGCGTTGTTGTACATGTTGTACGAGCCCAAATCTAATAATAATACATTTTCAACAAATTATAAAATCTACACAAATGATTAAAAATTTCTATAAAATTATTGTAGTCCAGATTTAGCTTCTACCAAGACCCTATACTTTTGACATAATGAAAAACTTCGTAAAAATCCAGTGCGAACATGTTACATAACAAAGTTTTTGTAACATTGTTATACAACTTTCGGACGTCCACATCAACTGCTCTGCTTATAACTTAAGATGTCAGAAGCGCAGGATGCACTTCTTTCGGCGGCAGCTTGCGTAATTATTTTGAGTCATAGCGAAAAAAATAAAGAACCTAGAAAGAGGAGGTTGTGGATACGTCCAACATTGCTTTCTAGAAGAGCATACAGTGAAAGTAATCTTCTTGCGAATTTAATTCAGGATGATATCGGTTTAAGTGGTGAACTTCGATGTAACGGAAGTTTGAAAATGTAACAATCGCTACTGGGGTGCAACAGAAGTAGCGACGTTAACGATTTAAGTAGGGTTGTACTTACCCTGCTGTCTGTTGCGTCAGCGGGTAAGCTGATCACTGCACTGAATTGGTGGCACAATTATTAATAAGAAATAATTTAGAAATTATTTATTAATATTAAAACAAAAGACAGAATTGCGGTCATAGGTTATAAAATAGTTAAACACAAAAGTATACAAAAATAAATAAGATTTGTATTAATAAAAACAAGTTAAATAATAAACAAAATAAATACAAATATATTTATATGATATTACAATTAACGAACGATATTTAGCAATGTATTTCTCATACCTAGGGGTAGACTACCCCTGAAGATCTAGGGTCTCATCTTCAGCGGGTTGATCGAATCGAAGATTGTTCTGGACTGTCGACTGTTTTGCTGATCGCTGACTATCGACCGTTGACTCTCCATCATTATATTTAACATTCTATTTATATAATATAAATAGAATGCAAGATTGCAATAATTTTGCTGAATGACAAGTGTAATACCCTCGCGTATAGCCATAAAGGTTAATAACATTAAATTGACACAAATTGCAAATAATTTTGTTAAAACGAAATATTTCAACAAACCTGGTTTGTTACAAAAAACTGTGCTGGCGATTCTTAAAATCGTTATTCTTCGTATCCCACAACACCCCTTTTTCTTTAAATGTCTATTAACATAATTACAGATTCTTTTGACCACTCCATTACAATACAACCACACAGTTGAAAACGAAATGAACTTTATTGACAATGTTTTTAAGTGTGGACTTGTTATAACATGTCTGTTTATAACATTCTTCGATCTTTACCGCTCTCAGGGCGATAACATATAACATTGTTACAAACACAATGTTTTGCTATATTCTGCTGAAATTTCTGTAACATGTTATATAACATGGTTATATAACCGTGTTATATAGCATATGTGGACGGGCCTTAACAGAAAAATATGCAGGGCACATATAATACACTTACAATACAAAGTTGGTTTCAACTATTATAATAACATACCGATTCCTAACCTTTTGGAGGTTGAGAAATACGTAATTCCTAACTTTAATGACAATCTCTTGGGTTGGAAATAACAGATTTCATTTCCATTTCTTGGGTTGGAAATGTTTATGTAGAGGTTGCCTAGCAACATTGTCATGGATCCTTATAATAAAGTAGGCTAAAACAAATTTTAAAAGAGCTGTCAAAAATATTAATAAAATTAAACGTTATAACTCATTGATTTATTTTGAAAATTATTCATTTAAAATGAGGATGATTGTGAATGAAACAGTATATATAACCTCGGTGGGAATTTCATCACAGCCTCGCGCTTTATCTCACCTCGAGGCTTCACCTCTCGGTAACATACAGAAGCCCTCGACTGTAATGAAACATCTCCCAGCTCGGATGTAATATACTCTTCTTAATTAAATGTGTATAAATAAATTGATAACTGAATAAAGCCAAGTTTAATTTTTTAGTGCGAGTGGTGTAAATGGGCATTTGGAATACAATGCCTAACAGAATTAAAGATGGTAATACTAATAAAGGCGATGTAACCCAATACTAAATGGAAGTTTTTGTAAGTTTATATATACTTTCAACTAGGTAGCCGAAAACATTTGTAGAATTTTTTTACCATTTGCGTAGGTTTTACAGTTTGTTTGTTGAAAATGTAAACCGGCTGAACAATGGGGTATTCCGACATTTTTTAAAAATATTTTTTTACATTAGTACAGACCAGTAGGACTCTGAATATCTAACTTTGAGTAAGAAAATGTATGCATCGCATGAGATATGAATTTTAAAAAATTTCATCGCAATTCAAATTTTCTTATCATGGCGCGCTTATGACGTCAACTCGATGGTGACATCTGCAACGAACTTCAGCGCCTAAATCCACATGTTCATGACAGCCATTTGCTTGTTTACATATGATTTTAGTAGCAGCGTGTATTTCGGTGTTTGTCCTGTGTTTGTTTATTGTAAAAATAGGAGTAATAATTATAAAGTGGACGAAATGTCAAACAAGAAATATACCCGCGCTTGTTAACTACTGGCACCATCTGTGTTTTTAAACGAAAATATTTACTTTGAAATGAGCAACAGATTATCAACGTGACATCACAAATTTCAAGGACGTTTCTAGAGCTGTAAAAATTCCAATTTTGTAACATTAAATTATGAATTAAAACTTTTTATTAAACATGTTTTATTATATTTTTCTACTATATGAAGATGGAAACTATAGAAAAAGTTATTATTTTGCATTAATTCCATATCACCGGAATACCCCATTATGAGTTTGGATGAAATCAAGTAACTTTGGCAGGAAATTTTCTGTATAAAAACCTTACTCGTCCTATGTACTGTCAGGAGAGGCCTGTTGCCGAAATTAGACCACACTCCAATATTTTATCTAAAACTTGCCTTCACTATGAATTTATATTTCAGGAGTCCCAAAATAAAAATATTTAAAGAGAAGAATTTTTCAAAAGGTACGTGAAATAAACTTTGAATCTTGGTAAAGACTCATGGACAAATCAGTATAGAAAAAAATGGACCACTCTGCATTAAATATAAATGTTAAATCTTAAGCTATATTAATTATTATAGTAATAAGCAGGTTCAATATAATTTCCTTAAACTTTTGTCACACATGTTAATATTGCACAGATACACAATCTTGTATGTCTAGTACTATTCCTTTTGCTCACAATATAATAAACATATCACCACCACGAACTTGCAGCAACGTATGACAAAGTTATCCTTTCTGTAACTCTGTTGCTTTCCTCTTGGGTCGCAGTTTGAGAGTCCCTGTTTGTGTAAGTGCCCCCTGGAGTCAGTAGCGACTCCTGGACTCCTATGGGAGGCATCTACACGTGACATATTCTCGGATAAGTCGCAACTTACCCAACTACCAACCAGCGGAGTTATTGTGAGACGTGATGTTTGCCACTTGCTAATTTGGGAACTGGGGCAGAATTACCAAGATAAATTGTCATCTATACAAAAGGGAGGGGGAGATTATCTCCCAAATTGACGTAAGGAAGATGGAAGATACGTATATGTTGTATATGAGATAAATTAAATGACAATGGAAATCTGCACAAATCGTTGTTGAGTTATTACTACAGAAGTCATATTTGGAAAAAAATTAAAAAAATTAATTTTAATATTTTTAGATACTTTTCACACAGATTCCAAATCTTAAAACCGCAGTTCGATATTTTTTTTCTTTCTCAAGATATTTACTTTCTAAATTGTGCACAAAAATACACATTTTTCGGTTAATATCCTTAAAATGGGTCGAGATACATACTTAGAGGTAGTACCAATTGATTTTATGGACAAAATTACGTGAATATATCAATTTTCAGAATTTTTACAACTTTTACGATCTCTAGAAAGAAAAGACGGAAATTATCTAAAAACTGCAAAAAATCTAACGTTTTTATTCATATAAATTGAAAGAGAAGACCAAAAATTTCGAAAATTGCTACTTATGTAATATTGTCCGAAAAATCAAATAAGAAATCTCGATTCATTTTTGGGTTATATCCCAAAAATGGGTCTTTTTGGGGTACAACTTTAAATAATAAAAGTACAATAAAGTACACCATGATGGCGACACTTGATGAAACAGTTCAAATAAGATATTTAAACTTAAATATCTCGGGAACGCAAATATATATCAATCTACGGTTTCAAAATTCGTAATCAACGTGTTAAAAAGTATCTAATATAAAAAGTGGATTTTTGAAAATTTTCAATATTTTGTCGAAAATTGAGTTATATGAATGATGATGAAAAAATGGATTAAATACTAAATTGGCAACATCATTGTATTGTACAGGATTGGGCAGAAAGAACGGACGTTTTTTAAAACGTCACAAAATTGATACTTATTGCTTAAGAAAAATGTTATTGACAGATTTGAGTTTGTAATGATATTGTATTTGACAAAATCAAGTGTGAAAAACAACATCTTGCATGTGGTGTCCGTTATCATTAATGCATTTCTGAAGACGATCTACGAAATTTGTAAACACTCTCCAACATCGCTCGGTCACCGGTACAAAAATAATACAGGTGTCCCAGATTTAAATGGCTGAAATTAAACTATGGATTAAACACGTAAAATTAAGGTGACAAGTTCTTTGAGCAAATGTCCTTCAATGATTTGTTTCAGAGATATGCATGTTTTTAAAAAATCAACTTCTTAAAGAGATATCAAATATTATCTTATTTAGGGATAATCTTACCATCTCTGGTTGAAATTTTAAGTGCCAGTTAAATAAACAATATTAAATTGGATTATTGACAGTAATTATTAATAGATACTTACAGAATTAACGTCATATGCAAGAGAGAAAGATAGAAGATCATGCTTCCAAACAAACCTCCCCTCGTTGTCTTACGTCCCGCTCCCTGATTCTATCTGTCATTATATTTGCATATGTCATTCAGTGCTAACCGAATTCTTTGTGATTTGTTCGTTGTGTTCAATAAAAATGAGTTTAAATCCACAAGATGTGCGTGGGGCAATTTTTTTTTTTGTTTGATAATATTGAAGATCATTCGATTATTCAACTAAAACGATGGCTGAGGTCTATGACTGATGACAGGTCTTTGTTTGGACGTGGTAACCATAGCAACCTTTAGTTCTATGCTTTCCCGCTAGATGCGCTCTTGCAAATTGCAATTGTGTAAGTGTCTGTTTATCATTTGACAGTTTATTTCGTTTCGGTTTTGTTTATTTACCTGATAGTTAAAATTTTAACCAAAGATGGTAAGATTGGCCCTTAATAAGATAATATTTGATATCTCTTTAAGAAGTTGATTTTTTAAAGTAGCGCTGCTCCAATAAGAAAAACATGAATATCTCGGAAACAAATCATTTACGTACGAACATTTGCTCAAATGTACTTGTCATCTTATTTTAACGTGTTTAATTCATGATTTAAGTTAAGCCGTTTGAATATGGGACACTCTGTATATGAATATACAAACTCGTATATGAATGTATATTTTCTGTATAAAGCCAATTATTTTTAAATAAACTCCGTAGTTCTTATCTTTTCCCAGTCTTCATTAAAATTATGACAAAACATCCCCAAACAATGAATTATAAAGAGCTCTTCATTTAAACTACGTCAGACAGTTTATTTACTCCCCAAACAAAGAACGTATAAATTTCCAAAGTTCCTGCAGAGACCATGAAAATTTTCTTCCTTCTTCGTTTCCCTATTGCAGCCTTTATTTCAATGATTCGTAGTGCACAATAGATTGCGGGACAGACCCACAAAAGGTAAAAGCAACCAGGCTGCTGTGCACAAAATAAAATTAATTATCTTCTGCAAATTAATTAAAGGACAAAGATGTCTGGGAAAAAAGACACTAAATAAACTTAGCAACGACGGATTACTCCAATTTATACAGTAAGGAATTTACTAATTGAAAACTTGTTTTATTTTAATTTCATATTTATATTGACAAAAACTGTTATTAAATTATTATTATTATTTTCATCGAGGTAGAAAATTAATTAAATTTTTTAAATGCATCTTGAAAATGTATGCAAATGCTATACTTTAAACTTTCATATAATAATGAACTATTTTTACCTCCCGTTACGCTAGGTATAAGGGAGGTAGAGGGGCTGTGCTAAAAATAGCATATAGAGATTTTAGTGAATAAGCACGTATTGATGTCCCCAGAATCCGATTTTAACATTTTTACAATGATGTCTGTGGGTATGTATGTATGTATGTATGTATGTATGTGTGTGTATGTGTGTGTGTGTGTGTGTGTGTGTGTGTGTGTGAGTGAGTGAATGTGTATCCTGTGGACACTATTACTCAAATACTTACTATCATTCTGAAAAATCCGAAACTGTGTATTCTGGCTCTACTTAAATATGGAAAGAGCCCATTAGATTTTGAAGTAAATCACATAATCTAAAGTAGCACTTTCCTTGAAGCTCAAAACAGTTTTTCTGCGAAAAATGCATTTTAATTATATTTTTTCGCAATTTATGTTATTATAAAAATTAAGGATTATTAAATTTTCTACAGGTCTGCCTTAATATTTTATGTATAAATTTATAAAATAATTCCCGGAGCCTATGTTTTAAATACATATCTCCTTGGTTACACCAGTTTAGATCTCAAATGTATGTAGCTGACAGTTAAATGTCACTATTAAAAAACTAATCATTTCAAAGTAATAGTCATGACGTTTAAAAAGAAAATAGAAAAAGAAATAATAGTTGGAAAGGAAATTAATACAATTTCCAGCATTAGTAAATATATTGATATGTATTTAAATTAATAAAAATAAATGGCGGGAGGTTTTGTGCTGGCCACATCAGATTTTTTTCTTTGCTTTGATTCCATACATACATAAAAATCACGCGTGTCCCACTTAGTGGGTTAGCACAAACCCGAAAACAATAATATCAACAATAAGAGCTCAGCTGACACACTTTACTCTTTTAACAACATTCTTACTAACCATGCATCATAGAGCAAATATTCCTTACTCTTAACATATCGGTAGCGAGATACCGTATCCGTACCACAATAATAGTTAAACTCACGCAACAATCATACTTCACCACACATTCCTGTGCAAACATAGAGGTACTTTTTTCACCTCGTCCACATTCTCATTGAATTTATACTATTTATCATTCCATCCTTTTAAGAACATTCTAAGGGCAGTTTTCATAATCAGGCTGAGTTTAATTAAATTACTTTAAGTCTTTATATTTATTTTAAAGTAATGTTACAGTGCTCGCTAAAGTGTTAAATTTATATTATGAATAAAACACAACTTTAATTTTAATTTAAAGTGTTAAAGTCGAGATAAAGTTTATTATGAAAACTGCCCTTACTAAGCATACTTTTTTCACATCACAATGGTTACGAAACAATTATCCTTCGCCACACATGCTTGTCTAAGCACACTTTTTTCGCCTCGGGCTACATTTATAATCGTATTCATACATGTTCTTCTTCTCCTTTAGCACGCTACCAAAACCAATCACATCAATCTACTTACACACAGGACACCCTCAACTTCAGCAACATATACAGGGTATTTCAAAGAAAGTGTAATAGTTATTTACATTCGAGTGCTTGTAAGTTGTATTTTACAGCGCGACAGCTTTGTTTAAGGCTCGAGCCCTTAAGGCGAGTGCCTTATTAGCTGGAGCGCTGTAAAATACTTCACGCACGAGAATTGTATCAAATTTTTTGGCCGACGGTAATAAAAATCACTTTTTTTAATGAGATAGGTTGTACTTCTGAAAAGGGTTAGTTTAAAATACTGGGGTTAAGTCAATTTCCAAATTTGATTTTACTTACCTTCATTAGAGTACTTCTTCTAGCGAAAATTTATTTGTAATAATAGACGTTGTTTATGACTGATAATATATTTATTTGCTCATCTTTTTTTCGTAATAAATAATAGGTAGGTGTCGATATTTTACATTTCAGCAATGTTCGCCTCGCGAATTTGACAGGTATATCGATCGGTGACTATGTCGGTAACGGCGGATTTTTACAATAATGACAGATGTCGCTGCCATGATTTTGGTTTATATAAATTAATTTTAAATATAGGAAATGTTAAAGTAAAAAAATAACTTAAGTAGGTAGTACTTTTTTACATGAACTTTATTATAGCAAAGATGATTTCTTTTCTAAATGCCCATAAACGTCCAGTGTATTTTGATTATTTTACCGCATAGTTAGACAAGTTACCACACAGTAAGCGTAAATTGGTGGTTACACTTGCTGTGTATACAATTGTAAAGTTCCCATTACACTTTAGGAGGGCAAAAAAAAAAATTTAAGGGCATATAGTACTGACCGAATTGAGTAAAAAAAGCTTAATTAACATGGGTCCGATCTTCAAAAGTTTCCGAGATAAATATAAGGCAGGGGAAATGAATTTTTACTGAGTTTGCCTCTGCTATCTTGAAAACTATAAGAGTTAAGACTTTTTATTGTTTTTGTTTTTTTAAATCAAATAATTGTACTAAGTTAAATGATGTGACGACCTTAGCAATATTTAATTTTCAAATAACTTCGTAACTATCAGAAATTTAGAAAAATGTTTCATATAAAATTATATTGTTTTTCTTTTTATAGTACTGACCTACACAAAATTTTGTTCGATCACTATCATTGTCAGTTTTTCTTCGATTTTTCATTAATCTCGGAAACAGTTGAAGATCAGACCTAGGTTGATTAAGCTTTTTTTTACTCATTTTTGCCAGTAGGTTCTATAGCCCTTAATTTTTTTACACTTTCTTTGTATACGCTTTACAAGCCGTTCGCTCCTCATTCTTTCTACATGACCAAATCATCTCAACTGACTCATTCTAACTCTCTTAACAACATTCTTCCTAATCATACATTCTTCATACACTAAATTATTCTTCACATTATAATACGTAAATACTTCATTTTCACGGCAGACACTCTCCTTTTATGCTTTCCCGTTTGTGTTGTTTAATGTTTATTTAAAAGTATCGATTTCTAAATGTCTTCTATCACCATCAGTGTTTCTTGTAAAGTGCATTTCGATTATGAAACGTCCCTCGATAACAATTATCTACCTCTGCTGCTTGAAATCGTGGTAGATTACTGGTAGTCAAAAGCAGTCAGATGCAGTTGAGTGCAATGTGCATCCAGTCGCCTGCATTCGACCGGAAAATGGATTAAATGATGAAAAATTCATCTGCAGCAGCTTCCTTGAGCGTTCAGTTTTCAGCATCAGCTGGCTGCTTGCTGGTCTAGTGTCTGGTGTGCTTTGCACGCCAGACGCCTCGCGCGATGCTCTTGTTTTCTCCATTATCTGTCGATGTCTCGAGAAATCATTCCTTTCCACCACCAAATAAATAACCTAGGATTTACCGGTGAATTATTACAAATAGAATTCAATAAAACCACGGTGTGGGACCTAATCAAATTTCTTTATACTAACGCTATTCCATCCTAGAGGAAATAAACAAGAATAAGAGCACATTACTAGGAACTTTGTAGGTGCACAAGAACATACATATTCTCTGACTAGTTGGAATATATTGCGTGTTCAATAAGTATTTATGTCCTGCTTGGCTATGGGTTGTAAAACTTATGTCTGTACTGTACTTTATACCTAGTAACAAACTCAAACGCCACTGTTTGACAAATTAAATTCAACTTAAAGTAAAATAAGACATGAATAACGTTGGCTACCTGCTCCATTGCGTCTCCGATTTCGAGGTAGTAAACATGTGAAGTCCATCAAAAATTCAAAAATATCTCCTTATTAAGTGTTAACCAATCAAAAAACAAGGTAAATATTCAACAATGTCAATTTTATGGTTTTGGCACAATTCATATTCAATTAATCAAAACAATAATAAAATTTTAAATAAACATCAAAACTCAAAACGCACGTTTTTTCCAGTATGAAAGTTGAAAATTATATTCACGATGCCCGCAACTATTTATCAAAAAATATCGTTTACTGGTTGTCCTCGAGTCAGAGACGTGATCAAGCTATAATCCCTCAAAAGAATAGGTACTATCAATATAAAATCAAAACATTTTTCACAATTTTAACTTTCCGCCCCTTTACCGGTTTCCAGTTTGGAGGTGAAGTTGGCTCTAGCGGTTGGAATCTTGTATGCAAACATATTCTAAAAATATGACTTTTGGGTCAATGTATAAACAATACATAAGGTAAGAAATTTTTTTTCTAAAATGTATATAACTTTCAAACTTATATTGTTATTTATTGTAGCAAACATTTTTAATTAAATTTTTAAATCTGCTGATGATGAGGGCCTTGGGTCCCTCGAAACGTCCAAATTTTTAATGAAAACAGTGTTTTTTATTGAACCTTGAGAAGGCGAAAACAAATAATTCCTCTCCACATATTCATCATCCAAGGTACCAAACAAAAGAAAAACATTAAAGTAAAATAGAAATTTATTTTTGAATGGTGTTACAATAAAATATTTAATCAGGAACATTTTCAGCATCTACTGCAATAAAATTGTTCCTAAAAGACGCATTTTCCTGATTTTGACGTTTGCCGTTTGGTTTAAGATAAAATTGTGTGAATGAAAACGGATATGCGTTTCAGAACCCACAGCTAACCAATACATAAACATTCCTTTGTGATGACTTTTTTTGCCTACCCAAAGTGATCCTGTTCTGGAAAAAGGGAACAAAAAACCTTTTCTTTTTCTTTATTTTTTGTTTTTAATTGGACGTTTCGAGAATCCAACTGACTCCCATCTTCAGCAGATTCCATAACACTAAAAAATAAAAATAAAATATAACATCACGGCATATTACCCATTTCTGGGTGTGCCAGTATCTACAACACATGTAGACATCGGTAATGATGACGATATATTTTACCGTGTGGGCGCTTACTGTAACAAGGTGGGAATAGTGAAATAACAAGTAATAACTTTAATATAAACTCTTCTAAATTATTGTTTCAATATCAACATTTTAATTCTGTTATCTTTGTAAGTCAAAATTCTGTTTAGAAATAATAATCAGTATTCTCTCATCTCTGTTTAGTCTAGATGTCAACCGAGTAGACATTTATTTGTTGACAATTAACTATGTAAGTTATTGGCTAGACTACGTGCAGTCTTGTTATTTTTCTATGGATGCTACACCCTCGCACCCTTCTTTAGATATACGTTGAAAAGATAACCCTTTGTTTTAAGGCAGTCGAGTCTTATGATTCAAACAGTGAAGACATGTAGTCCGTGTTTAGTTTTTGGGCGTTTTCCGCCAGTACTATTACAATGTAACTGTAAGAGTATAGTTTTGTGTTAGTAGTGTAGTGTAATTAATCAATAATGATTTAGTATTAATGTAATTATGTAAATAAAAGTTAGTTAAAGTTAAAATCAGTGTTATATATTGTGTGTGCCATCCATCCTTAATATGTTCATCGTCAATCTATCATCAAGTGTTATGTGTTAGTGATAGTGTGAGCGTAAGAGCGTGTTCCTCCTCAGGAAAGCAGTAGCCGTTCGGTGAAGTGTCCACCAGTTAGATAAAGTCACCGTTCGGCAAAGAGATAATGTCAGTCGTTCAGTAAGAAAATTAGAAAATTAGGAGATTAAGTCATCGTTGGAGTAAGAATCATCAAAGACCCCCCCCCCCCCCCCCTGTTACATTACCAGGCGTCACTTCACGGGCACTCATAGCTGGTGTGGAGTGTGCACGACAGGGGTCACTTTTGTGCCATTTAAAATTGGAAATATTTGGCGTCTGTCGGGATCGAACCCGGTTCCCCAGGTTCGCGACCAGACCCTCAGGCACGCGGTCACTATATAGCAGATTATACGTCACGGCTACAATTATTTTACATAATAAATATAAATAAATAAATAAATATATCATCACGGCATATTACCCATTTCTGGGTGTGCCAGTATCTACAACACATGTAGACATCGGTAATGATGACGATATATTTTACCGTGTGGGCGCTTACCAGGCGTAACCTCACGGGCACTCATAGCTGGTGTGGAGAGTGCACCACAGGGGTCACCTTTGTGCCATTTAAAATTGGAAATATTTGGCGTCTGTCGGGATCGAACCCGGTTCCCCCAGGTTCGCGACCAGACACTCAGGCACGCGGCCACAGGACCCCATATAAATATTATTATTTTTTTATAAAACATTCCAAGATATACATTTTTTTGCAAAATAAATGGATGAGAATTGCCTTGGTTTCTGAGAGATTAAGGCATATGTTTTTAAACAGTTTTAATCCCTCATTAATTTTTTTTTTCAAACACATTATTTATAAAATTTAATCTAGGATGGAGGTGAAGGCCTTCGCAGTACGACCTTTCGGGGTTTTATGAGACAACACCGTTTCCAAAATAATTCAAAAATATAAATCTTGGTAAGTTTAAAAAAAAAAAAAATATTAAAATAATTGAAGCCATGACATATAATCTGCTGAAGATGGGATTCAGTTGGAATCCCGAAATGTCAAATTAAAACCAAAAATAAAGAAAAGGAAAGGGTTTTTTGTTCCATTTTTCTACAACGGAATCACCTTGGATAGGCGAAAAAAGTCATCACAAAAAAACTTAACATTACAAGGTACCAGGAAAAATATTATTCAATACGTAAACATAATATTATATTTACTGATTTTAAAAGCCAGAGGCATTGCTCTGAAAAGAATTGCAGAAAATTAATGCACAGAATAATCGATATGATAAAACATTCATATTTAAATTTTCTGAAGTATTGCGTGTGGTGGTTCTCTTTTCGTCAGCTAAAAATATTGTCTATCAAGATTTGTATCAAACTCAAGCCACAGTCGAATTAAGTAGAGTGTGATATATTCTTTATTTATTCTGAGTTTAGCATATTTTATCATTGAAAAATGGCTTGTCGTTTTCACTATTATTCAAGAAAAATTTATTTCAAGTTAAGATATTTTAAATAAACCACTTTTTTCAGTCATTTGCGCAAACACTAATATGTATGTATTATTATTACTATTAATCAAAACAGAACATAGTGTGTTAATTGAGAAGCGGACCATATGTGAAATAATTTTTTTCTTGCGCAAAATTTCCCAATTCATTTTAGACAAAAATGATTCAAATAAAATTTGTATATATGTAATTAAATACTACATCTAAATCACCAAAATCGAATTTGAAATTTTATAAATATTACTCATTTGTAGTGATAGCCATGGTATTGAAACAAAATTATAGTTATATGAAGCGATCTATGGAACTGACATGCAAGTTTTACAACCTTTTAGAGGGGACTGGGTATCTTAGTGATCGTACACTATAAATTATTCAAACTTGTTGGCATTAAAATGATCATGTAGTACGCAGCGTTCTAAATAAATTAGGAAAGAGTGAAAAGATAATGTCAGCCACCGGGATTTGAACTAGGAATGACGATGGGTACCCGAGTACTCGGAACCTACCCGATAATAATGTACCCGAATATAAAATTTCTTACCCGATTACCCGAAATATACCCGCTGCCCGTTAATTACCCAATACCCTTTAAGAACCCGAACAGTTTTCAGCTGCCGGAAAGATTGTATCTATAAGAAGAGCTTTTTATTACCATACCATAGGTAATTCATATACCTATGTTAAGTTTTTTATAGAGATACAGTATATTATTTATTTTTATTACTTTTTATTTAATAAATATATGTAAACAATAATTATGAATTTTATTAAAAAGCAAACTGCTAATATAAGGGCAATTGGTAATTAACAAATGAACGAATTGTGTATATGTACTTAAAGGATAACGGGTAATTAACGGGTAAAGGGTACTATCCGGGTAGTTGTTTCGGATACTCGTGTACCAAAATTATCGGAATTCGTCATTCCTAATTTGAACCCAGGACCACTGCCTTGCCGGGGTCTAATTTATTGTTGGCATTACTTGAAGGGTGAGAAATAGGTCATATTAAAAAAAAAGTCATACTGAATTTACTTTGTATAAAATTGTTTTTTGTTTTAAAACTACAAATTTACATTAGAAAAAAAATTATAATCAAAATCTTGTACGCAAATTTCGGATGCGGGCCATTAAATCGTACCTATGATAGTAGAAAATACCTACCTCTTATAATAATTTAAATTTTCAAATGTTACTGTCAACGACAAGATATAAATTTTTGTATCAGTGTTACAAATTTCAAATATTTTTTTGTTATTGCCAACTAAATCAGTTTTTTTATCAATCTGCACATATAATCATGCATTTCCCACTTATTGGGTTAGCATAAATCAGGAAATAATAATAACAACAATAATAATAGCTCAGCTGACTCACTTCACTCTCGTAACATTCTTACTAACTGTACACTTTTCATGCAGCAAATATTCCCCCACTCCTTACATATTAAAGTGGCCTATTTTCTATAGCGATATACCGTACCCGGGCCACATTAATAGTTTCGCAAAAATCATCCTTCGCTACATATTCCTGTTCAAACACACTTCTTTCGCAAATATTCCTCACTCCTTACGTATTAAAGTGGATAATTTTCGGTAGTGAAATACCTCATCTGGATGTGCAAAGGGGGTTACAGCTCAATCGAATTAAGAGTTATTAGTAAAAAATAGTGAAAGTGTATGCTTAGTAATGAATAATAATAAATAAATTTAATAAAATGATATAATTGAAATACTTCGGAAATAAGGGGGTTTATGTTTTAGCGGCTCGTTACAAATATTAACTCAATACTTAAATAGGTTTGTTCGCACAAATAAAATTTCAAATCTACGATTAAAAATCATTTGTTCGATCAACAGAATATTTCAATTCCTGGTAAATTTCCAACCGTGAGAATAGTCCGCGGATTCTAAAGAAATTTTTAGTTTGTATCAGGCGCACTGGAACTTTTAGCTATTAGCCAGCATTGTTGTTCCTAAATGCACTTGTACTAGCCCTAGCAAGAGAAAAGAAATATTAACATTTATTATAAAATCTTACAAATCACTAAATATTTCCCACATGTCATGTAGTTTATCGAGTGTAAATTTAAGAGAACGAGAAATAAACGCAGGATGTATATTTTAAACAATAAAGTAAGATTATAAATTCATTTTGTGACAATGGCAAATGCCAATAACAACAATTAACATAAGATAAAAACTCCAGCGTACTGAAAAATTAGCAATTGATTGTATATTTTGTTTGGGAACAAACCTAATATTATTTTGATTGGCGACTGAAAGACCGTCTGTAAATGTATAACGAATTCCGAGTTAGGTGTAGGTCCGTACCATCAATGGAAGTACTGAAATTCAAATACCGGAGGCGTAACTATCAGTCTAGCACTGCATTTTATTTGAATATAAATATCTTGCATTAAACTTAATAATTTAAATACACTTGCAATTATAAAGTGTGTAGGCTAACACAGTTATTACTTATTCATTTATTTTTGGTAAATATAATTTAAAAATATATTTCAAAAATATTTAGGTCCGCGAAGAAAACATTTTGATATGAAAACACATTCGTGACGTCACATCTATTTTTTCAAAAGTTGAGGGACCATAACTCGCTTATTAATACATTTTTTTTTTCACGGGATATTCATCAACAGTCTTAGTTTTATTTATGCTCTCAGTTAAAGTTATAAAAAAGTGATGGAATCCTCCATTATATATTTTTCAATAAAATATTCTAAATCACCCTGGCAGAAGAAGTTTCTTGTTTAAATTCCGTTTGAAATGAAACCCGTTAGAATGTGCTTTAGTAATGTGAGTATAAATTTGCTTACTGGAAGTGTTCATATATCTTAAGAAAATAGCTAGATACATCTCTGTATTCAAATAACAACCACACTATCCGCTCCTCTTTGCAGAAACCGCAATTTTGCGATAAATGCAGCGCTGCGATTGCGATTCGTATTGCAAGTACGTGAGCTGGCCTTGCTATTGCTACAATGTTCGTAACGCGATTGCCGACCGGGAAAATCATATTAACTTTAGCTTTATAGTCCTTATCAATCTAAATTCTCATAAAACGCCGGATTCATAAAAACTTATAATGCCTGCAACGTAAACAAAATTAGGGCTGAGATATTGAATAAATAAAGTCGAGCAAGTTTCAAGAAAATAGCGACCAACTTTACAAAGATGTTTAGAAAGTTTTTCTAACCTGCAGTAACGTGCAACTTTAGTTTAAACTACGTCTGCACTTTATTTCAATAAAAGAAGGTCAGTATTTTATTATTTACCAACTTAACGCGACAAAATGGCGCCGTATTTTTTATTACCTACAATTATATACAAAATAAATAATCGTCATCGTCGCAGCTTTTACATTAAATTATAATTAAAGTTTGCATCGTTTTGAAACGGTCTGTGAAATGGCGCCGCAAAATGTCATCATCATTTAATATTATTATATGAAATTCCGGAAATTAACGAAGCAGTAGTACATATTTTGTATGAGTAGGTAGTACTAAATATAGGTGTTGCACGATATTTTTCTTTGCTTTAATTGAAAGAATAAAAAAAATATATATTTTACCCGTATTTTTATTTTCATGTTACTCTTCATTCACGAGAAAATTATGTTTGAAATAGTTATTTACATTCGAGTGTGTGTAAGTTGTATTTTCCAGCGCGACAGCTTTGTTTAAGGCACGAGCCCTTAAGGCGAGTGCCTTATTAGCAGGAGCGCTGTAAAATACTTCACGCACGAGAATTGTATCAAAATTTTTGGTCGACTATAATGAAAATCACTTTTTTTAATGAGAAAGGTTATACTTCTGAAAAGGGATAGTTTAAAATACTGGGGTTAAGTCAATTTCCAAATTTAAATTTATTCATTAGAGTTCTTCTACTAGCGAAAATTTATCTGTAATAATAGTCGTTGTTTATGACTGATAACGTATTTATTTGCTCATGTTTTCTTCGAAATACATAATAGGTAGGTGTCGATATTTGACATTTCGCCTCGCGCATTTGACAGGAATATTGAACGGTGACTATGTCGGTAACGGCGGATTTTTACAATAATGACAGATGTCGCTGCCGTGATTTTGGTTTATATAAATTAGTTTTAAATACAGGAAATGTTAAAGTAAAAAAATAACTTACGTAGGTAGTACTTTTTTACGTGAACTTTATTATAGTAAAGATGATTTCTTTTCTAAATGCCCATAAACGTCCAGTGTATTTTGATTATTTCACCGCATAGTTAGACAAGTTACAACACAGTAAGCGTAAAAAGTAGGTTACACTTGCCGTGCATACAATTGTAAAGTTCGCATTACACTTCAGGAGGACAAAAATATAATTTTTAAAATTACCACCACTTCTTTCGCCTGATAACAACTTAAATTACTCACCAATAAGGATGTAGCTTACATTTGCCGCCGATAGAATTTAAACGAGTGAGAGCCGTGACAGCTGCCAAATATATACTAGCTTCTAGTTCTATCCATAGTGCAGATTTTTATATTTTATAGAGGCAAACATGTATATAGAAAAGCGGTTTGTGCTAGTGTATCCAAATAGAAGTAATAATAACAAAAAAAAAAAAATAATAATTTTAGTGGTATCTCAAAATGAAGAGAGAAATGGTTATTTCAAGTAAACAGTATACATAAAACCAATTATAAAATGAAATGAGCATTGAGTATGTAGCCTATATATTCTAAATAAATTAGGAAAGAGTAAAAAGATAATGTCAGCCACCGGGATTTGAACCCAGAACCACTGTCTTGCCAGGACAAAGATAATGTGAGTCAACGAGAAGAGTCCGCCATAGCTCAATTGGTAGAGCTTTGTCCCAGCAAGACAGTGATTCTGGGTTCAAATCCCGGAGGCTAACATTATCTTTTCACTCTTTCCTAATTTATTTACCATTTATAAAATCAAATTTTCATTCTGTGCAGATCATTTTGATGTAAGCATAAATATTTTTATAATTAACTAAGAAATATTAAATATTTTTGGAATTTTGTCTTTCCAGTTCTGTCATTGGCTAGTTTTTTTTTTTTTTTTTGAACGTCAGAAGCAGATCAATTTGACGCCAATTCAAAAAGTATACTTTTAAATTCTCCCCTCTCCAATGGCACTACAGGGCCTTAGCCTCCACTAACTTTCGCTTCCATTCTTCTCTGTTTGATGCTGTTCTTTCCCAGTTCTTAATACCTATACTATTAAATTACTACTGCGTTTAATATGTACTGAAATTTGAACAGATGAAAATAATATTTAATAATACTGTATTATACTTATTCGAATTTCGAAAGAAAAAGATATGTTAATTTTCTTACAATACCTCATTACAATATTTTTTACCCATATATTTCAATGTTATTGTACGTGTAACTTCCTTGTAGTTCTTTTTACCTCTCGCTAAGAGAGGTATTGGATTCATGATAAAATTCGCATATCCAGATTTTATTGAATAAGCACGATTTAAGGTCCCTAGAATCCGATTATAACATTTTTAAAATGTTAAATACAATAAAAAACAATATTTGGGTAAAGTTCTGTAATATTTTTTTATAAAACGACGGTTCGAAAGCGAAGTGCAATACAATACTTATATAGCCTAATATGGAAATGGCGAGAGGTCTTGTGCTGGTCACAACAGATTTTTTAATTTGGAAAAGTATATTCTTATTAAAACTTATTTCCACATATCAGCAGCTCTTACCAGCAACTTAAACCTAAATTCCCTAAACGACAACAAAGTTAACGTTGTTCAAACACGAGACGTGTCCTTAAAACTTAGTGAAAAACCCTGGGAAAAACTTGTGCAACTTAAATGTTTACAGAATACTGAACAGAGAACAACCCTTCTTATAAACACACTAGCGCTAACTGGCGGTCGTGGATGCAACCAACACACAACACGGGAAAGCAAAGAGCACTTCATTGAAAAAAAAATCGTTTTTTTTTTCTTTATTTTACTGATTCTGCACTAGAGTTTTACAGAGATTTATAAATAACGGTAAATAAACAAGCTTTCTAATTTAATAGAATAAAATGTGATAAAAAACTGTATTTTTTTTACTTTTGAATTTATTCACATCTGTAACTAAAATTATTTATATTTATCTAGTTCTAGTAAATGGAAATGATTTTCATTCTTAATGAATATAGATCACAATATTTATAGAACATAAATGAATAACATATTCATATTAAATAACTATTTCTATTTACAGTAACCGCATTGCAGAAACATAATATAATGTATTTATTTTGAAAATAAACTTTCAGCTATATAAATTTATATAAATATAATTAATATACATGAATATGAAAACAAACTTCACATTTTCAATATTGCTATTGTTTCATTTGTGAAACAAGTATTGTTTATGTGCTTGTTATACAAATATATTTTCTCTAGCATAAACATATAGAAACCGATTACTTCATCATCAGGGATAGTTAAAGTACAGTTGGAAAAAACTATACTTTAACTATTCGCGAGTGAAGAAGAGGAGGAGCTTAGCGCGTGACGTAACAATATGGCCGGTTTAAGGTAGATGCTTCGTTTCCCGCAACTGTATTCTTATACACTGCGGCGTTTGAAATACAAAGTAATATTAATATTATAGTTAATATTAAATAAAAATAATGTTTCTAGTATGAATAACAATTTGAATTTTGCGAACTAGTCCGTTTCATATAAAAATTATGTTCGAGTCTTTGTTTTCTTGAATCTACATAGTACTGCATTATTACAGTCTTTGGTAGATTAATGGAGAGATAAGTATTATAATTTTATTGTCATCTTTGTGCAGGCAGGTCTATAAGTTTAGATTTCAATACGAAGTATTTTACTAAAGACATTAAGTAATTATTATCTTGTAGTTATACCCGGAAAAATATAATCTTGCTTTACAAAATGCAAGGAGCAAGCATTATTTTTACTCGGTTCCTTTCCCATTTTTAAAAGATGAATGCATAACTTTCGTCTACCAACTATTTAAAATTGGCAAATTTCTCTAATAAATTTTTCTATAGAATTTAGGTTCTTGTTTTCGGGAAATTATGGAAATTAATTATTTCTGGATTTCTGCGTGCTAATGACGTACATAGATTAAACGCAACTAAAACGTGTTGAAGTTTTAGATTTTGTTATTATAATTTATTTCACGTAAGAATAGCATTGGTTTAGTTAGGGATATATAAATTCTACCCTTTGATTGGTCAGAATATAAAACTATTTCACATAAACGAAACAAATATCGTCTGTCAGTTGTCAAATAAAATCTACAGAATTAAGTAATGTTTAACCATATTTTGTTGCAATTTTAGATTTTGACATTTTTACAGATAAATATATTTATTATTGACAAAGCTTGGTTTCACAAATTTAAATTATTTATTCAACGCATGTAAAAACGGTCGGCTCTTAAGAGTAATCTACTATTTTATTGAGTAAAATGAAGTATAGCCTACAAATTTCAATCCACTCGTGATTTATTTGTTAAATAAGTGACAGAAACGATGCGTTCGCCGCTACCTCGGCTAGGACTTACTACCATGTACTAGTTCATATTTTCGCCGCTAGACGTCCTATTGCTCTATTTCACTAGCGAATTCCTGATGACGATTCATTTGGAATCAAAACTTAGGAAATGAGTATTTATTAAACACTGTTTACCAAGACTGCGTCTCCAATTATTTTCTCATCATCCCTAATATTATTTTTATTTGTTACTCACTTGTAAACTTCATACCGCCTACTACTTTTGAAAATTAATGTTTACTAGTTACTAACTTGTAAAATTGGTTGCTAACTTGTAAAAATTATATAAATTAGTTACCATGTTAGTAACGTTGTCGACATGTGAAAATTGTGTTTTATAAAATTTGTCATTCATTCTGTTCCGTTTATATTATATTTATATATAATTTCACATATAAATCATTGATGTTTGTTAACGTTTGTTACAAATATTTCTTTATTTTTCTGACTTAATTTAACTCTGAAGAGGATCATAGTTATGATCGAAACGTTAGTTTCAAATCAATAAAAACTTCCAGACTGCAGTTCCGAATATTTTCTTTTTTCCTACATTATTATTATTATTGATATTATTATTATTATTTTGTTTTGTACACAGATATCGGTAATGATTATGACGTATTCGTACCGTGTGGGTGTTTACCAGACGTCACCTCATAGGTAATTATTGCTGGCGTGGAGAGTGCACTACAAAAGCACTTTGTGCCATTTAAAATTCGAAATAAGTAACGTGTGCCTGAGTGTCGCGAATCTGGAGAACCTGGTTCAAATTTCGAATAACATTTGTTTACTTAATTTTATCCTGCAAATGTAAACAAAGTTAATACTAGGATGAGGGATCCATCAATCTTCGGACATCGTGTTTTTCCTGTCTATATTAAATTGAAACTCGTCAATCCATCTCGTCCGCGCAAAGCCCTACATTTTTTCATCTAACCCTTACAAGAAAATCTCACATCTGATAAAGAAGACGAATATTCCTCGCGGGTTGGGAAGTCCTGTGGGAATGAGGACCGAATTGAGGAGGGGTGGACATCATCCAAAAGCCTGCAATCCCCCTAGGACCGCCTCTGCAATCTTATTGGGAAAAATGGAATTGTAAGATTTCATTAGGCCATATTGCTTATGCTTACGAAGGCTCAATCGCTTATATGATTCAGAGACAGATTAAATAAAAAAGAAGAATGATGTAATATTGAAATGCAAGGCAGATTTTTTTTCTGGGGGTTTAACGACAACAAATTTGAATATTATTTCCAATTTACAAATAGCACAAAAATGTAGTGCTTTCTCCACAACAGTTTTGAGGCCGAATTGATTTGTCTAGTTTCAAAACCCGACAAATCCATTTTTGGCCAAAAATGAATTTGATTCTGCAGCGGATTCGTCTCATTTTCCATAACTTAGTGTGATGTTTGGGATTGCATGACATACACGAAAACTTATACATAGCCTTATTCAAATCACGATTTACGCATTTCTCGACTCCGCAAATCTAGTCCATGAAGTTGGCGCGTACCGAAATGCTCAAATCTCGACATGTGCACCGTTCGACAAGATGGCTGACTAGTACACTGTGGAGTATAAAATGAATTAGGATTAGGTTATGTTATTGGTAGTATTTTTTAAAAAAATTGTACTCCGAAGTGTACTTGTCAGCCATCTTGTCGAACGATGCACATGTCGAGATTTGAGCATTTCCATACGCGACAACTTCATGGGCTAGATTTGCGGAGTCGAGAAATGCATAAGTCGTAATTTGAAGAAGACTATGTAAAAGTTTTCGTGGGTTGAGACCCTAGCCTGATGTTTAAGTCAAAACTCAATCGTTCCACAGAGATTGCCTGAAACACACGAAAACTTGTACATAGCCTTCTTCAAATCACGACTTATGCATTTCTCGACTCCCATGAAGTTAGCGCGTACCGAAAATCTCGACATATACGTCCGACAAGATGGCTGACTGGTACACTCTGGAATATAAAATGAATTAGGATTAGGTTGCGTTATTAATAGTATTTTAAAAAAAAAATGTACTCCGGAGTGTGCTTGTCAGTCATTTAGTCTAACGGTGCACAAGTCAAGATTTGAGCATTTACATACGCGCTAACTTCATGGGCTAGATTTGAGGAGTCGAGAAATGCATGTCGTGATTTGAAGAAGGCTATGTAAAAGTTTTCGTGTGTTGAGACCCTAGCCGTTCCCTATGATATTTACGGGATTGCATGACATACACGAAAACGTATACATAGCCTTATTCAAATCACGACTTACGCATTTCTCGAGTCCGCAAATCTAGTCCATGAAGTTGGCGCGTACCGAAATGCTCAAATCTCGACATGTGCACCGTTCGACAAGATGGCTGACTAGTACACTGTGGAGTATAAAATTAATTAGGATTAGGTTATGTTATTGGTAGTATTTTTTTAAAAAATTGTACTCCGAAGTGTACTTGTCAGCCATCTTGTGTAACGGTGCCCAAGTCAAGATTTGAGCATTTCCATACGCGTCAACTTCATGGGCTAGTTTTGCGGAGTCGAGAAATGCATAAGTCGTGATTTGAAGAAGACTATGTTAAAGTTTTCGTGGGTTGAGACCCTAGCCCTTTTATCCCTTTCCACATCCCGTCCCTTGCCCAGCGGTGTAGCCGCTTGTAACTTGACATGACTAGGAATAAACGCAATTGTCAATTAATACATTTAAAACTAATTAAAATTTTTAATACATCGTAAATGAAAAAAATATAACAAATAGGTAAGTAAGGTAAGACAGTAGTACATAATATAAAATATAAAAATTGTCTGTGGAATATTTAGGTATATTTTGACCACTTTCCACACCAAGCTAATGTCGCGTTTGCGTTAAAATACGATAACCAATGAAATCTAAATAAAAGGTAAGAATAATTGATTATTAGGTGAACAGTCAGTAGATCTGCCAACACAACATACTTTTGCAGTCAAATCCAAAGTTTTCTTGTTATTTAATAAAATATAATTTTTTTCAGGATGTAGCGACAATTTTTTGAAAAAATAGTGTACATTGGCAATAATTGTTTTTGTCTGCCCATTTAAATCTTGTTTTCCTAAACTATTTAATTCATGAGTTTCACTCATTTTCTTTTCAAAAGTCTAAATCATAGATAAAATAATACTATAAGAGATATGCGGATTATGTAGAAAATGTTGGCAACAAGTTTGGACTGCAGCGCACCATTGTTAACTGGGAGAACTATTTTAAAATTTGGCGCGCATTATTTTTCCCACTTTGAAATAGATGTAAGGTGATTAATAATTTATGGTCGATTTGTAGAAACGAAATTAAAATATGAATTGAACATTTAATTATATCTCTAAAAGAAAAAAAGAATAAATTTAGGCAATAAAATTCAGAATTAAATCTTACATTCGTTTCCACAAATTGACCTTAACTAAAAAAGACAAACTGTATCACAAACTATTTATTTATTGGACAATTATTTTGACATTGTATATCTGTAAAATATAAACTATGGGAAACTAATTCCTTCTGGTTATAAATATTTATTCAAATCTATAACCAAAGATTGAAATATCATTGCAAATCAAATAATTATGACAATATACTTACATGAATGTGGAAACAAACAATAAACAATGAGTATTTATTATCCCAATACTTTTAACTGTGTTACACTTTGCTTTATACTTATAAATGTTTACTTGGCGTGTTTTTCGATAAATCTATAATAAAAGACTGAAATATTACAAATAAAATAATTATAATAATATTTTTACATTAACACACGCTTCGACATATGATATCACGCCTCGCCATAAGTCGATAAAAGAGGAAAACAACCATTTTGTTGTAGTTTAAAAACGACAAAAGCGCTATGCGCGTCTGGGTTGCGTAGAAACATGTTGCTAATTATAGTATTATTTTGTCTATGGTCTAAATATAATGAAAAAAATGCGCACGCAAGTACTTACGAAAATGTCAGAATATAAATAAATGACATTGACAGATTACAGATATTTGTACAGGTAGACACTTAAAAAATATGGCATCAATGCAGAAATCTCCAGTCCATAATTATTTCACTGCAAGTATAACAGTATCAAAATTTCAAATAATTTTAATTATTTATAATAATTAAACAATTGAGTCATTTCACATTTTCTGATTTAATTTTTTCTTGAAAGAATAGGTCAAACTACATATGGAGATGTATGTTTAGTTTAGTCTTTACAATAAGAGATATGATTTTGTAATAGTTGCCTTTAATTTCAAATACTTATTTGTGACGACAGCTTCGCGAATACGACAGTCGAGCTCGACCAGTTTAATTTGGAGTTCTGTTTGTTGCGTTTGATATTTATTTACATAAAAAATAAACTGTACTTAGATACTTTTGAATTTAAATGCTTCAATTAAAAATGACTCTATTCAAAAAAATAAGTATTCATCTAAAAGTAAAATGTTAACTCTATTATAGAGATCTAGGATACGTATCTAAGAGAATAAGTATTCCTTCTTTATATTCTTAAGCCGGTGTTACATTCTAAATCCTTTGTCAGTGTTTATTTCAAAAATAATATTGTCTAATGTTTGGTCGGTACACTACACTACACTACACCTGCGCTGACGTCATCTCACTTCCGGTTGAGCTGGCGAGAGAACTGTCCTTCCGGTATAGTAAGACGACATTTTCCTTTGTGTTGTGCCCTCCTTTTATTCTTATTCTTCTCGTGCCACCATGTACGTCTCACCAATTTTTTCCAAAAGAGAATTCTATTTTTCGTTTTCTATTGTATTCAAAGAATTTCACGAATTTATAACCTATAAATTTGAGGAGAATTTCTGAAGGATAATTGTTTCAGAAATGTGTTTTTCAAAGGGGACGGTTGGAATTTTTTGATGTACCTCCGGCTATGCTCTGTATGTTTTACTCATTCGTTTTCTGTCTTCTGTTGTTTTAACTCTCATTTTATTGTTTGTGACGAACACATTTGAATTTTCTTTGTGTTTTTCAAAGGCCTGCATAATGTACTTTGATTCACTTTTATTTTTCTTGAATAATTTATCTTACTTTTCGCTAACATATTTTAATGAGGTGTCTTACCATATTTGTCAAGATTTTAAATTTAATTCAAAGAAAAAGTTAAAATAGTAAATCTGGCAAATTTAAAGCCGGAATGGGGCCATTTCACATTTTCTGATTTATTTATTTTTTTGAAAGAATATGTCAAATTAAATATGTAGGTAAAGTTCGTTTCCACGACTTGATTATGTTATTTATTAAAATTCAGAGCATAAATAGCTATTTAGCAATAAAAACCAAATGAGTAAATACGATATAAGTTTAGGTAATGAATGAAACTTATCTCTTTTTATTGTCTAAAAGCAATATCTTGCAATAATTGTCAGCAGCCTTATAAACAACATTTGCAATAGCAATACCTAAAACACTATAAAAGACAAATTATAAATATCAAAATCATCTTTCACCAGATGTAGGACAGAATGACATGAATATTCAAATAATTGAAAATTACTTTCGTTACCGCAGATACAGTACAGTTTCTATTTCATTTTTCACCACTGTAACAGATACGATAATGAAATAGCCAATAAAAGTCTCATATATGCTGTGTATGTACGACAAAGGTGTAAGATAAAAGTTTAGTAATTCTTGCATCAGAAATAGTCTCTTCAACCAATTTTTTTTAAATTTATTTTTCGAAAATAGACCTTAATATATGAATATTTTTCATATTTTCATCTGTATTATGATATAATTAAGCCTGTAATTAATTGGAAAAGATTCTATACAAAATTGAAATTTACGGTGTGACGTCTTACCGTCTGATGACAAAACAACGCCGCCCGTGTAGAATTGCAGAACTATTCACTCAAACTTTTAAACATTTAAACAAGTTGACACATGAAAGCTGATGTTGTTACGTTGTGAATTGTTTGATATTTGTATTTAGGTGTAAAGTTGTATTTAAATATTCTAATATAAAGTGACAGAACAGATGACTAAATGAAAACGCCAAGATTATGCGCGCGCAATCTCTCTGTCACAATTCTACTTTTAATAATTAATTACAGGCGTAATATATATTTGTTAAATAAAGTGTTATATTTTTTGACATTGTTTTCTAGCGTATTATTGAAAATTAGTACCAAATATGCTAAATTTTAATGTGGTTGAAGAGCCTATTGATGACATGGCGATCAACTCGGAGATGTAGAGTGTAGGTAGTGCATTACAAGAAAACTGAGAAAAATCAGTTACGGCTGTGAGAAAAGACCCTACGGCGCGAACGTGTTAATTATACCCTTAATACATAAATAACTATTATTTTTATGAAAATAACAATAGTAAAATAAAAACTGTTTCTTTCCAATATATTTTTAATTATAAAACGTACATTTCAACTGCCACGCAGTCATCTTCAGTTGTACAAATAAAATTATTATAAATATTAAAAAAAATATATATATAATTTTATTTTATTTTTTTAATTTTTTAGTATATAATATTTGTATTTGTACAAATGAAGATGAATGCGTAGCAGTTGAAATGTACATTTTGTAATTAAAAATATATTGTCAGAAAACTTTTTTACTGTTGTTATTTTCACGTATTTCAAATAAAGACTTCTGTATTATTATTTTTATTTTTTTACGTAAATGTCTAGAATACTTAAATACGTCAAATACTTTTTAAAGTTGCCACATTTATTATTAAATTTCAACCCTCTTAAGAGATTCTACACCTACACGTCATTATTTTGTATATTTTGTCGTCAAACAAAATTATGTTCCTCGCGACAGACGCGCGGTGAGAAAAAATAACCTTTAATGTAGGTTTTCTCTGAAAATCAGGTTACCGAAAAAAAATGTAGTGGTAGGATAACGCGATTACCTCGCTACGCCATCTCTCATACGTGGCATACATCCCGCAGGCAAATTCAATTTACACCGGGCCTGCACAGATTCAATTTGAAGAGAATGTTTAATTCTCTTACACTACAAATTTACACTCACTTTTTATTCAATATTAATTAGCTTGCTTTGATTTTCATAATGGATGCCATAAAACAAAGACAGCGTGAGCTTGAATATTAAATATTTTAAAGGCCGATATTTTCATCTTGGGTAAACTGTCCTTTAAATGTGAGTTAAAACGAAAAATATATAGTATTTTCGGAGACTTGGAGAATATCTTTTTTTTGCTTAAAAAAACTCACATGCAGTCATGCAGACAAGACCATTATTCTACCCCTTTTCCAGTGTTTTACCTATTCGCTAAGAGAGGTAGTGGATTCATGCTTAAAATCGCATATCCAGATTTAAGTGAATAAACATATTTTAGGTCACTAGAATCCGATTTTAACATTTATACAATTCTCTCTCTCGCGCTCTCTCTCTCTCTCTGTGTGTGTGTGTGTGTGTGTGTGTGTGTGTGTGTGTGTGTGTGTGTGTGTGTGTGTATGTTGGAGGGACGATTTCTCAAATTCTATAAAACTAAAGACCAGTTTAACTACATATTCTTTAGTTTTGGTAACAATGAGGTCATGCAAAAAAAAATAGTTTCACCTTTTTTCTGTTTAAATCGAAGAAGGATAGTCTAATTTATCGTTCAGTATGATTAAATATTTTTTTATTTACATTTTTTGTTGTATAAAATCGTTTTAAAGTATGACATTTTTAAAAAGTTGTAAAAACCAGCCATGTTGTGTCGTCACAACGTTCCGAACCAAGTTCAGATTCATTTCAAACAGACATTTTGTATGGACACAATTTCTAAAAGAAAAATATATATATATATATATATATATATATATATATATATATATATATAAACTATAAATTAAGGATTACATATATAAATATGCTATAATATATTAATATAACATCATTCTGTTCACTTTTATAAATATAATTTTCATTTGGCGTGAACTTATCTACACGTTACGTCAAATGTTTCTTCCACTTTTGATTTGGGATTAAACGCTGGAAGGTTATAATTATAAACGCATTTGAGACATTGAATATATTGCAGAATACAATACATATTATTTTATTCTTTATTTTGGCACGAAACAACATTTCATCGACATGTTTACTTTCATAAATTTCAGGTTATATTTAAATGTCACTTTGACGTTTAAAAACAGTGTGAAAATCAAAATGGTCTTTCCTTTTACTCTGTGACGTCAATGGACAAGGGACGAAGCGGGGGTCTAGCAGCCTCATTTTAAAAAATGTCATTTTCAATTACAATTTTTTCATGATTAAAGATCGATTTGAGGAAAAATAAAAAATACGGGTTTATTATGTTTCACTACTCTATCGATTAAATTTATAAGAAAAAAGTCGTGCATGACCTCATTGGACAACCGGAAGTAGTAGTTTCTTTAAAAAAAAATCTTCTAAATATTATAGCATAAGTTGTAAATATTACACATGCGTCAATTTTTCGATGTGACATTTTATCGTTTAACTGACAGTTTAACTTTAGCCAAAGACGAAAATACCGATCCTAAAATAAATACTTTAAATACTGTGACCAACAATACACTTGTGCATTTTCACAATGTGGCAACATATATTAAGGCGCGGTATAGGCATTTTATACATAACCGCTGTGCAAAGCAGGAATAAATCGATTTCTTTGCTGAGCTAGCTCGGAAAGTTGTCTATAAGGGATCGGAAAGTACTTTACCGATCCCGGGACCGGTAAAGCTAAATGTTTCCATGGAGATCAGTTGTTTATTTATTTCTTATTTGCTCGCAGTAAAAAATAAAATAATACTTTTTTATTCTTTTTTCAGGATCGCAAAAAAAAATATTGTACCCAACATGACCTGAAAGTGTCTATACTGGGTGAGCAAGCATATTCCAGAGCGAGCCGCAGGCGAGCTTTGGAAGGTCTTGTTACGTAAATTACTATTATAATGATCAAAATTAATAACAGTAAAGATTAAATTGAGATACCGAAATCAGTGTACAAAGCATGGCACACCCAGAAATGGGTAATATGCCGTGATGTTGTATTTTTTCTATTTTATATTTTTGTAAATTTGTTTTTTCTGTGATAAATTGAATTTGAGGTTGTGTTTTATTTTGACATACGATGACAAGATGATGGTACTGGCGCATACAAAGTTATTACAAAAATATTGGCGATTGTCGATGATTTTGTGGGCTTTGATACCCAAAAATGGCGGAAATACCTAACACCGGAAACTACAATAGATTAATAAATATAGTGAAATTTTTCTAAAAATGACTGTAATGTGATCACGTGAGAAAAATCACATCTGCTTTTAGCATCGTGCTTGTCTTGATTGTTTTAATTTTACGCAGCGTTTACTGCTAATACTATTGAATTTGGACTCACAATTTTAAGTTATACATTTATATAGTAAAAAAATTTAGGCAGAGTAGTCACGTCATCATTTCATTACAAAATGAAAAAACACTGTAGTATTGTATATGTTTAGGAAAACGAAGAAAATAAATACTATTTTTTGCATACTATAAGTAAAGTACATTTTAATTAAATTTACAATTATTTTAAAGTCGAACATAATGTTTTCAATGGATTTTAATTTATTTAAAATAATTGTAGTTAATTTTTTCACCACATGTTGGTACTATTGGATTTCAATATTTAAACGTTTACATGACATGTTTCTCCCGGAATTGTCAAGCGTCTGCTGTCATTAGTTCGTTACTTTTCTGTTTTTAGTTTGTGTTAATTTTAATAATTGTAAATTTTATTATTGGAGTATTTTCAATCAAATATAATATATTTTTTAAATGTTATTTTAATTATATTTTCAATAAATCGAATTTATAGTGCTACTCTTTATTTTTCTATAACACTACAGAATTGTAAATCTAAATAAAATCAAATCAATTGTTTTAAAAATATATTCAATGCCATTTAACATTAATTTTCTTATTTTTCATCAAGTGCTTCATTCACTGCCCGTATTCCTTCTGAAACCCGACTTTTCAATACCATAAATTGGAAATATATTACATTTTACAATAATATTCAATTATTATTCGACTATTAAATAAATTAACTTGATCACTTAAATTAGCATCGCAGGTAAATACAATTATTTTCTAAAATTAAATTAGTGTACCATGTAAACCTACTAATTTCGTGACGTCATTATCTAGTTACAAACTTTGATGACGTGACTACTCTGCCTAAAAATTTTTACTATAGTAAGACGTTTCGTGTGTACACTACCGTTATCTTCAACGATATCAAACAATTTTTTTCTCCTTTCAAAGAAAAAAATTGTTAAATATCGCTGAAGATGAGGATAGTGTACCCCCGGAACGTCCGACTATAAATGTATATGTTAAAATTGTGAGTACAAATTCAATAAAGTCTTTCCCAAAAAAGGCCGTAAGAAGTCTTCTTCCAAATATTCTAATGAAAAAGGAAAACAAAAGTTTTACAACATTAAATGAGGCAGCTTAAATATAAATAAACATTATAACAACTACATCATTTTCTTTTCTGTTTATTTAAGTTTCCAATTATTGTACAGACACATAGGTAAACACACATATTCTCATACAGCGTCATAGAGTTTTCTATAATTGCTTCATTTTCAAGTAAATAAAAAGTTAATTGAATTTTTTTCAATGTTGACCACCTACGAAAAATTTTATTGTTTCTTCTTCATATAGCAATTTTCCAGACTGTATATTTCAGCTAAAAAAACAAACAGTGGTGAAAATAAATTTCGCAGCTGCCGCGATAAAAGCTGATAATGAAGATAAATGTTTATTTAAATCTACCTGAATCTGTATTCGCGTATCAAAAAACTAATTAAAAATACATTTGTCGTCTGTGCTCTTATCTCACAGTTCAAAGTAAACTAATTTTCCATTTTCGCGTTCAGTTCCGCGTTTACAAAATCAAAGCGCGCTTGATTAACAGTTGATAAACGTCAGTGTCATGGCACACTCGATAACAGCATTCAATAAAAAATATTGCGTACGCTTTTACATTGTTAGCGAGTGACAGCTTCATTGTTCCCATTATTTTAGCCCTAGTAGTAGAGAAACTCTTTAAAAAAATATTTATTCTGTATTTTACGGGTAGCCGTAAAAATCAAAATATTCATTTTACGCTTCTGCCTATATACCTTCCTTTTAGCTTGTGTCTACGTGTTTGCTGTCGTTGTCATAGCAACCAACATCACTCTATTCCGCCTCTATTCCAAGGCAAAGTTGATTTCGAAGTAGCGAAGCGCAGATTTGTGTTAAGCTGTCAGTTTTTCCTTCCAAAGCCGGTAGATGTCACCAGTGATGCCCTCGGACGCCCTCGGCTGTTTTCGACTTTTTACGAAAAGCCAGCGCCATTGTTCTTGCCGCGATGTTGGGTTGTTTTTCGGCAATTGTTTGTTTGTCAGTTGATTAACATTGACGGGGAAATAAAGTGTGGATTTAGGGATTGTCTAGGGATTTTTTCGTTGTTTTAGAGAAGATTTTGGCAAAGGTAATTCGTAAGTAATTCTTGTTTGGTGACATTGAGGAGTAAAATTGGCGTCAATTTTCAAATATATCTCGTAGAAAAAAACAATAGTATTTCTTGTTTATTAGTGAATTATCGAACTTGACAAATCATGAAATGATATTTTTCTCATTCATATTTATAGAAGCATGTATTTTCGACATTTCTCAATATTTTGAACTTTGCCAATAGTGATTTATTAAGTTTAAATGATTAGAAAGTATGTGAAAAAATTTAGTTCTACTTAGAAGAGCAAAAAATTAATATCACTTATGTAATAACACTTATATCATCTAAAAATAGACTAATAACTTTCTAAATGCCTGTTGTACATAACATAAACGTAGATGTAAAATCACTAGCCATAAAATAAACATTGAAAAAAAACAAGAATACAGATATAATGAAAATTTAAATTAATCTGCTTCTTCAATTTGAATTTAAATATACCCTCTCATTTAGTTATTGTAAAATAATTGTAAATATATTATACGAGTATATAATAGTTATTATACCATTTATATTTGAGGAGTAAAATTTTCAAATGTTCTATCATTTCATATTCACCATTAGTATGAACAACTGATTACAGGTGATTAGCAAGCAGTTGACAGTCGTTGTTTTTCTCTGTCAATTGTTTATGAATTATTTTTGAGAAAAATACGTCAAAAAATGACTTGTAATCTTCTTTTGCTTCCAACCAGATGTTAATGACATTAAAAACCTAAATATTTTAGAAACTAAAAACTTTTTTAAATTTTAATTTTATTCACATTAGAATGGCATTGCGCAATAAAAACTGTAGGAGGGCTTGTTTTTATATTCCAGGACTAGGCATGAAAAGAAAAGATTAAAACAGCAACAAAAATTTATTTTTCAATATAGGCCCCTTGCTTTGGCAGGCAAGCATTGCGTCGTTTCAATAACATATATCTTTAATCCATTACGTCCGCAATATGCCTTTCAACTGCCGCTGTAAGTTTGTTATCGTCCCTAAATTTTAAATAGTTCTTAACTATAAAGTGGGTGGTCACTTTCTACGAAGCCATATATTCAGCAACGGCAGCTTTTGAAAATCTTGGCTTGTGGGCTGGTGCATTGTCATGGAGCAATAGGACACCTTGCGTAACAACACAAATTGACAGTTATTAGAACTAATATTGCTGCAATTGTTTTGTAAATTGTTACACACGTTACCAAGGCATATGTGATTAAAAAACAATATAATGAAAAATTACATTAAAATTGAAAACTGTTTAGTCGAGACCTTTCATTAAAGGGACGAATGTAGTTTTGCTATTGGTTCAAACAATAGAGTGGACCATACGATGCATTCGGCGATACGCGCTGGGAGTTTTGAAATAATTTATACACGCAACCAACGACGCAACTGTAATTTTAACATCATGTCTTACAACTTGCACTGTTACTAACAAGTACAATGCTTGCTGTTGCACTTCCTAATAAAATTATATACATTTTGAATAACTAACAAACCAAAAAACATCCTATATGTAGAAGCGACAAAATTATATAAATTTCAGAACCGTAAATAAAAATTACAGTGGCAAAAGATGAACTCAAAACAGTAAATAAGTATACTGCGATATTAATTTTAACAGTTTATACTAGCGCGGAAATTCACATGTTTGAGAACTAATCGGGACACACGAAACCACGTGGATTTGTGTCCCTTTAATTAAAGGTCTCGTGGAATAGACTATAGTTGAAGACATACGTAATTAATGTAGTTTCGTTTTGCCACACAGGTTATACAATCTGTTAAGGCGACGGACAGACATATCGTAAATCTTTTCAGGAAATAATTTGGAACTTTCGCATACATTGGCGAGTATCTTAACATTTTTTCCTCGTGTTGATTTACTCGATTTATCAATAGTGCCATAAAAAAACTATCGAAAAAGGCTAAAATAATGGTCTTGTTTCCATGTGCGTTTCTCGATGTAGAAAAAGATAATTTCCTAGTAGGTGTTGGTACAGATTATAAAGCGAATTGAACTACCTATAAAAGAATTATTATTACGCAATGTCATTCTTACGTGAAGAATACTATAGTTTGAAATAGGTATTACACCTACAGTATGTACAAAAAACCAATTATTCATACATACTATAAAAACAAATAGTCTTATTTGCTCGTATTTTGAGTACAGTTTTATAACAAACGGGTTTTTATAGATGGAGAATAAAATGTAAAGGCGCACTCCATAAAAGCGCTTTTATTGTAAAAGTGTGCGTTAATACGTGTCATTATTTTTTACCTCTCGCTGAGAGAGGTAGGTATTGGATTCATGCTATAAAATAGGAATGACGATGGGTACCCGGGTATTCGGAACCTACCCGATAATAATGTACCCGGGTATAAAATTTCTTACCCGATTACCCCAAATATATCAGCTGCACGTTAATTACCCGTTACCCTTTAATTACCCGAACAGTTTTCAGCTGCCGGAAGAATTGTATCTAGGTAATTAATATAATTTATGTTAAGTTTTTTATAGAGATACAGTATATTACGAGTATTTATTTGTGTTACTTTTTATTTAATAAATATATGTAAACAATAATTATGAATTTTATTAAAAGTAAACTGCTAATATAAGGGTAACTACTAATTAACAAATTAACGAATTATGTATGTGTACGTAAAGGATAACGGGTAATTAAAGGGTATCGGGTAATTAACGGGTAAAGGGTACTATCCGGGTAGTTGTTTCGGGTACTCGGGTACCAAAATTATCGGAATTCGTTATTCCTACTATAAAATCGCATATCCAGATTTTAGTGAATAAGCACGTTTTAAGATCCCTAGAATCCGCTTTTAACATTTTTACAGTGATGTCTGTATGTGTGTGTATGTGTATCTGGAAATATTATTTTTTGAAAATTTTTGCTATTACAAATATTAAAGAACATAAAATTCTCCATCTAATACACTTAAAATTTTTATTATATCTTCTATTGATTTAGAGATAAATAAAATATAATACATAAAATAATATGTTGCAACAAATCGCACAGTCTAGACTCCACCAAGGATACCAGTTGTCAAATTCAAATGTTTGTGATTGAAAGCTAAATGTCATTGTCAAAAATCAACATTTTTACTAACAATACTGAGAGTTTTCTTCTGGGAAGTACATTTAATATTTTTAATTGAATTATTAATTATATATTTAAAATTGTAAGTAATAGTAATAATACAACATTCAGTATATTCAACAAACTGTTTTAATAAATACGAAAATTCCATCGAAAATCACATATTTTCCAACTTTCGAAGAGAATTACTATAAACGTAGCTGGTAGGTGGTTTTTTTTTTGTACAAATCTGTCGTTTATTATGTGAATTACTACGAAAAAAACGTCCTTGTGAGATACTATTCCCTTATTGCCAATGTATTTTCGCTCTATTTTGTTTTCAAATATCTCAGCTCACGGATGGTAAACCTTTTTAAAATTTTGCGTATACATTATGTGTAAAAAGAAGGTAAAAACTTATGAAAAATAATATTATTTAATTTCATTAAAACTGTCGTAAATGGCTTCCATGATAAAACCACCTTAAACATGCACATAAACCACTGTACCGCACTTTCCATATTTTATAAATAAAAAACTATGTACGTATATATCTCCCTGGTACATTAATATCTCTTTTGTGAATTTCCTGCAGTTGGCAGCACTCTGTCCAGTGGCGTTCGTCCAACCTTTTTTCCTCCACAATCTCTATTCAACCGTGTAATCCTCATCCCCCTAAAAAGGTTGGGTACGTGCTTGTAGTAATCCCTTTCTTTGATAAAAATTCTTGTTGGTCGCCAGGGTCCGTTATCAAGATTTTCAACAGGTCTAGTTCTTTTCACTGTAAGGATTCGTATTTAAAGGTTGGCAGGACTGAATGATGCAGATAAATGCTTCATGTTTAAATTTCGAAACAGTGTTTTGGTATTTATGTTTGCGTAATGAAAATGTTGCAGAATTAATTCAGGTTAGATATTTATCGAAATCAGCATATAATTTAGTAAAGTTAAGGATATTATTAATAAAAGATGAATAAAAGTTTAATGAAGCAGTTAATGGGATGAGGATTATAATTATTTCGTAATTTTCAAAGTTAAAAAATTAATTTTCTTACTAACTTATGTTCATTTACAACAATGGTCGATTCCACCATTTCTTATATAATTTCATCTGGAAATATAAGTGAAACTAAGATTATTGATGTAAATCCGGCGAAAATAATAATAATCTGGAAAATATGTACACAAGTTATTGTACACATTTCATTTGTTAAGTATGTTTCTGCAGTTATTGAATAAATTTCTTTTCTTTCTCATAAATTGAAAAATACTCGAACAATTCCCATAAAATGTGAATTAAAACAAAAATATATTGTGTAATAAATAATTCGTCAATGCTTGTCAAACTGCAGTTAAATTTATTACACATTTTATTGTCATTTTCAATAATACAGTTCTCATTATTTATGGATACATGAATTATAGTATCATGTTCCAAAAATATTCATTTTATAATAAATTTTAAAATTTTGTTGCTCAAAGCACTTTTCTCTGTCCTAAAATTCTCTGTAACAACGTGAAATAATTTCCATTTTCACTTAGAATATCTTTTCAATAATTCAGCATGAAAAAATTAGCCGAAGAGCGCAAAAATAATTCGAAAAATAAAACTGGTGCGCGTTTTCCGCGCACACAGTTGGGAACCCTGGTAATTTCATTACACACAGATGGTATCTCTTGCGAAGAGCGCTTCACTCAGCAAAAGCAGAAGCAGTTCATTGTGCTGCCAGTCGTTGTCGAGAGCGGGTGTACGCTTTTCTCTCCGTGAAAACACATTTTCCGATACGTTTTCGCGGAGATTTCCACACAACATGGAAATTTCAAACTAAAAAAACTGTTTGTGCAACAATATTGTGCGTTGCTGTAGTACCACCATGCATAACAAACATATTGTTTGACATTTTTCGAACTGTCAACAATTTTTTTGAGGTTAGTTGACCTAAACGAACGCTAAATTATAACTGTTTTCAAACTATTAAACGTGCTCTGTGAATAAAACTGTGAGTATAACAAACCGGTGTATTGGGTTCGTGAGAAATTTTTAAATTCTAGTGAGTTTATGTAGTATTGTGATTGTTAAGTTTAATCAAAGTAGATTGACTTAATTTGCAACTATACACAGTGTTAACGCAAGAATGTGCTGAATCTAACGTAAAAGAAGTTAAGAATTATCTCCAAGAATTATTATTCATTTTCTTGGTAAGTAAGCTATTTCTTTTAATAATTGAACACCACAATATGTAATAATTGGAGCCCACTTTTGCGCTGTAATACTTTTATGGTCTAATTTCTACATACGCAGTTTTGAGGAAAATTTCGCCGAATAAGATAATTCTTTATCTAATAACATGGATTCTTTATCTTAATTATATTTGATAATAACTCTCGTATTCCAATAGAGATAACAGAAACTTTTCGGTCGTAAAGAGAAAATTTATTTGTTTCTATTGTAAATGTGACCCACAAAATTTAATTACAATAATATTTAGTAATTAATTTATTTATTGTTTCTTATAATTATTTCATAATAATGACGCCATTGCATTGTATTGAATTTGCAAAATAATATGCTTTTATTGCAATTTGTTGTGAACATGCAGAATTTATTTGCTGATTATAATTATGTATTTGTATGAACGTATTATAATAGAATGAAATGAAATATTAGGCAAACCTGAATTATGACAAATGAGATTTTAAATAGGTACATGTTTTGCCTACTTTTTTAATTTTGAAAAATTCAAAATGATGATATTTGAAAATAAATGATCTATTTTAAAACACTATTATAAAAAATCTTGTATGTAATACATTGCGAAATGAATGTTTTAGGCACTTGACGTGTTGTGTCAATTTCTTACGCTCGTTCGTACAAATTTCACGTCACGTGCTTAAAACACTATCATTTCGCAACTTATTACTTAAATAGCTATTTTACACGAGTAGCATACAATTTTTTTTACCTCTACAATAAAAGTGTAAAAAAATGCAATAACGTTTCATTATTTCACTCGTTTGCATGTTACAAAACTTTATAAACCCATTTTAATTAAAAAAGTGCACCTTTTTTAATAGGTGTAAAAAATTAGGTTTATTACATATTATTGTTTAAATAATTACACGTACATATATTTTTGGATTATCAATAAGAAGTAAATTTAGAATATAAAAATGGTTAAAATCTAGAATACCCACCACTCAAGAATTTTATTTTATTGGTTATTTAGTTGCAAAACCATTAAAAACACTAAATTCCACAAAAATTATGGCGCGGAAAGCAATATTTATAGTGATTTTTGGCATTTTTCTGAAAAAAGTAGGGTTTAATTCCTATAAAATAAATGTAACCGTTCGAGTTTCATCAAATTGAGTTCTGTGCGTTAGGTTACCGTTACATTAAAATATTTTTTTGAAAATTTGAAAACTTTTAGAATAGGTAAAATCTGACCTAATTTTTGCAAAAAAAAAACACCTTCCTCTGCGCTCTAATTTTGTGTTTCTTTGTTAGGGGTAGAATCCTGCCTAAAAATATATATTTAGCCCATACATAGAATTGTTTAAAACACTTTATTTTATTTATTGCTCCTTGTTTCTCAAATGGTAATAAAATGAAAGCAATTAAGATTAAATTTCTGGACGTGGGTGTAGAGAATGTGTTAACAACGAGGTTAACAATTACTCGAAATCTCAATTAAAGAGCAATTATTGCTATAAAATTGACGTGTATTGGTATCGATATATTTTTTAAAAAAAATCAAAAGTTCGTCATATAAAAATATAAACACGGCTACTGACAGTGGTTTAACAATAAGGTTTAGGTTTTGCATATGGTTGTACGTTTTCTTTCCCTGTTAGGCTGTGTATTTCAAAACTATCTTGAACAGAGAGCGACAATGGTCACTTTTGTTCTGTTTGAAAATTGGAAATAATTTTCATGTTTTGTGTTGATATGGTTCGAATTCGGGCAGTCAAAATCACAAATGATCATGTAAGAAACGCACTCAGCTATACAACATAATACCTATTTAAATATAATTACACTACCCTCTGATAAAAATTATGTTCAAAATTATTATATCGCTTTTTTATGTCACAAAAGTTCGGCTTACCTATGACAATATATTTACATTTTACGTCTACCCAATATTAAAAACACTTTTCATCTATTAAAAGCTTTTATAAAAAATATAAAACTCGAAAATTATGTAATTTTTATGTAAATTTATGCAAATGAAAGAAAATTAAGCATGTTTTCAGAAATAATGGAGTTGTGTCATATTTTTCGCTCAACATTTATTTTCGCTTTAGAAATATTCACCTGGAAAATTATGTTGAAGAATTAATATGTTGAAAGTTAAATAAACATGGGAAATATCCTGGTCACTAATGTAAATTCGCATAATATTCTACGGCCTTGCATTGCGAAAAGCCGTACGCAGGATTTCAACACGGTCTAATTTGTCCCATGCTTATTCAGACTACTGGTTCACAAAGCCAAAGAGCTTGACTTGATATTAAAAAGATTAGCTTGGCTTCAAAATTCATTTCGAAATTTATTGTTCGGCTTGGCATAACAGTGAAAACTTTTAATAATTTCAAGCTTGGCTCTGCTTAGGTTTTATAAAAACAAAGCATTGCTAGGAATTGAAATCGCAAGCTTTAAAATATTTGGCTTCTGCCCATATTCATAAACACTCGTAATGTTTCAAAACGGCTCGTTATAATTTTTGACAAATAGAATCAAACTTGACAAATAAACTTTTGATTTATCTTTCAATGTCGACTGTTTTTATTGGATACATATTATAACGAACCATTTAAAATTTTTACGAGTGTTTATGCATACGTGCATTAGATTGATTTCAAGCTTTAATAAGCTTTTTTAACCTTTTTTTTTATTAATATTATGTCGAGTATTATGTTTAACATGTAAATACATATTTTTTACCAATATAAAGAATCAAACAATAGAATTAAATAATCATTATTTGCAAACATGTTCCATAAACTATAAATCTTTTGTTTTTTATTGTTATAAAAAGCTTTGTTATGAACCTACCTTTTTTAAATTAGTGGCTTAACTTAGGTTGAAATACCACGTTATTTAAAATATTAAACCATGCTCTATATCTATTCAATATTATGCATTATTATTATCTCTCAAAATCTGTAAATGTTACTTATCTATAAGCAATATTTAATGACATTTTAATTGTATGGATTATTAGTTTTATATTTTTCATAGATTTTTTAAAACGTACTAAAATATTCCGTATTTCTTTTTTTAATAATAATATTTATTACATTCTTTTATGTAGTACATTTATTTTATTTTTTATATTCTTAATTTTAATAGTGAAATAAACATTTTATATATGTACTTATAACATGGAAGATTACCATTAAATCCTTGTGTACATTTATTTTTATTAGTATAACACATAATGTAGAAAATTTCATATATTCCTACATACAAAATAAAGCCTCATTCACAGCTCCGAAAATAAAAATTAAATTATACATAAAATTAAAAATAACGATATAAACAATAGATTCTTATGAAAGTGTTCACAGCTCTCGAAAATAAAATTAAACATGACATACACACAAGGATATGCAAATGTTAAATATTTTATATACAAAAATAAGCACATATATAACAACTGTCATTTGAACTGTTAATGTACTTTCTGGCTAAAGGATTTCAATTTTATTTTAATTTTAAAAAGCTGTCTTAAGACAAAGGTTCGCATATATGATTATATACAGTGTTTAAAAAGTATGAAGTTGTTACTATTGCTTGTTAATTATAAATACATTAAATGACAGTTGATGTTAATTTACCTTTTATTTTCGAAACTGTGAACACATGCCATTAAGTCTTATTTATAATTTTATTTATATTTCTTATTTTCGTAGCTGTGAATGAGCCTTAATATACTTATTTTTAACTGGTGTATATCTCTATTTTGATAATTAATTGAATGTGTCTTTTCTGCGTGAGCAGATTTGGCAAAGGATGAAAAAGTAGGGCTCTGAAAAAACTGAGCACGCATGAAATTTATATGCTGAAGTCATTTCCGCGTATATGATGTGCTACAAACGCATAAATAATTTCAACATGTCCGCCATACGCTCAAGTCGTTAGTAATCTGTGGACAAAATTTCGTTTCTGAAGCAGAATAGTAAAGCTGAACTTCTGTTTTGCTATTCTGTCCTTCAAATATTGAAAACAAATTATAATTGAATAATTTTCTTTTATGGAAGTAGTGTTTATAAAACTAATTCAAAATGAATTATGTTTCTGACTAGAAGTGTTTACGAATTCTTGAAGAATAGTGTTATAAATTATATTGTTTGACTTACGATAAAGTACTTAAGTGATTATTATTAAATTTAAATTTTGCTAGTTAGTTAGGACATTTTTATTTTTTTATTTAAAAAATAGTGAACTACAAAAATATATTAACAGGTAATGTAATAGTTATTTACTTTTATTAGTCCGGAAATTTTATTACAGGACAAGTACTCGAAGACTTTGAATTCTATATAAAAAATTAATTAAATTAACTAAAAAACATGAACCCATAAATTTAAAAATTCAAATGTGATTGGCTCAATAAAATCTTTACATGATACATAACTATAGTCTGTTTTTTAAGGGGAGTAATTTAAATTTTAACTGCCAAAACTGACGCTCTGATTGGCTAGAGTCGTCAGGTTTACACTGTACAGGTGGTCTCATTTTCGATGTTTTTCTAGAGTATCTAAGGAAATATTACTGATAGAGTAATAGTATATTATGTGACAAGTGTGTGAAGCTGAAATTTTTACATGAGGGTGGAGATTGCGACACGAGCCGAAGGCGAGTGTTGCAAACCACCCGAATGTAAAATAGGCTTCACACATGTGTTACATACTATACTTTTTCTATGACCTTGCAATAAAATATATTTTTTCTTCACATTGTCATTCTTTTAACTTAAAGCCTCTGTATTATCGACTTGTGTAACCATGGTTACCAACGTTACGGGTGTTTAAAAGCTTTGTTTTATTAAAATAGAATTCAGTTTGTAATATTTAAAATAATGAACGGTGCGTGAAATGTTACTTCACGCACTGTGTGCAAAAAATCAAACTTCACACATAAAAATTGATACGTGAAGTACTCACTTCACGCACGGGAGTAGAAAAAATTATTTGCACATTCCAGGGTTAACTTTTTGAAAAAAGTTTAATAGTCACCACAGGAATTTTCAGTCTTCTTTTGTTTCTGAGCAAGGCTACTGGCAAAAACTCGTTTTTCGCATATTTTGAAAATATCTCATAACTTATTTATTATTGTAATTAGAGAAAAACGAGGATAAAAATTGTTTTGACAAATTTTGTACCGTTTTTTAGGTAATATAAAATGGCGTAATTAGATTTTCTGAACACTTTATAATTCTCGAGATATAATACAAAACTTATGATTTTTTAAATGGCAACCTATGTTGAAAATAGTATCATATTTTTCTCTTATTTTATAATTTTTTCAATGATATATGAAAAGTCTACATTCTTTTGTTTTACACATGAATAAAAGATGAATTATTAATATTTTGGAGCGAAAAAATTGAAAATTATTAAGAACAAACGAAAAAATCTATTACAATTCATCATTTGTTTATTTATATCAGAATTTCTGTAAAGCGGCACTAATATCAGAAATATTTTACTACAACTTGGTTATACGCAATATATGAACCACTTTGTTGATCAGTATTAACTGCAATGCAATAGACCAGGCGGTCTATTCTAAATTCATAGCCACTTGTGCTATCCGCTATCCGCTATATAAGTTCCACTACTAGCCAATAGATGGATTCAAGTCGGATAGCCACATGTGCTATCCGCTGTATAAGTTCCACTACTAGCCAACAGATGGATTTAAGTCGGATAGCCACATGCACTATTTGTTAGAATTATAAATAATTATTATAATTTAAATAGGTGCTTACAATATATAGATATTAATCAAATATTATTGATATAACACACGAACACAAGTATTTGATCACAAAATTGAAAAGCCGAACTACTTGTCAATTTGACATCTGACAATATTAATAAGTTACACTAGTAGCCAACAGATGGATTCAAATCAGATAGCGGGATGGGGACCCCCATCTGTTGGCTAATAGTGGAACTTATATAGCGGATAGCGGATAGCACATGTGGCTATGAATTAGAATAGACCCCCAGTTGCAAGCACATTATTTCACAGTGACTTTATTTCGAGACTACATTTGGCCGACTGTTTCCAGCACTCTTGGAAACATAGGTGGTTGGTGGAAAACAGTATGGGGATACGTGGAAAACTCTCCCTTGCCGCACCGGCTTTCTTTGGTGTCACGGACTGTAGTTTTGTGCAAGATCTCGCTCGATTTAACACTCTCTTTCGTCAAAATATTGATAATTATGCGATGAACAACGACATTCATCGTCATTGTAATAGCGAGGGTAATAACTGTTAACGAGGTGATCGAGCGGCAACACACAGGAACAAATCTAGACATGTCCATTTTCTTCCTCAAACAATTTCACTCATGTGTGTACGTTTGTTCGACGATAGTAGAAAAAATCTGATGTGGCCAGCCCATAACCTCCCGCTGGGTATTTAACCATGCAGTATAAGTAAAGCAATCATTATGTTCAAATATTTTTACATTCACTCATAACAATTTTTATTTTACATTTAACAAATATATCATACACAAAATAAATTTCACAAATATTGACAAAAATAATAGAAACACTTAACAAAAATCAAAATAGTACTTGCATCTTAACACAAAGTCTTTTCAAACCCGTATTCTGGAAGCCAATGAAGCAAATCAATAGTAATTCTAATATTTATGTACGATTGAAAATATATTATTTATACTAACCTTAATTTTATTAGATTCAAATACATATATTATTACTACATTCTCCTTAACACGGTTTCACTATTAATTTTAATGTAATTGCAACCTGACAGTGACATTTGTTTAAATATGTCAAATTGTTATTAAAATATTGTTTTTGTTTGAGGCATAGGCAAAATGAAAATAAATTATATTATAAATTTATATTTAAAGTTATTTAGAGTTATTTACTAAATGCTATTATCGTAGAATTGAAGATTGTACCATTATATTTCATTATTATTAGTAAAAGTTGCTGAAAAATTATATTCAATGAATTTTTTTTAAGAAAAACTGTTAAAAACTTGTACAAGTGATACTTCCGGTTATCCGATATACACTGAAAACTAATCAGCTCTTCCCACATTAGTGTAGAATGAATATACAAAATTTCAAAATTTTCTGATTGATAGTATTTGAGTAATCGTGTCCACGAGATCCACACACACATACACACACACACACACATACACACACACATACATACCCACAGACATCATTGTAAAAATGTTAAAATCGGGTTCTGGGGACATCAAAACGTGCTTATTCACTAAAATCTCTATATGTGATTTTTAGCACGGTCCCTATACCTCCCTTACCTAGGGGAGCGGGAGGTAAAAATCTGATGTGGCCCGCACAATACCTCCCGCTATTTAACTTTTATTAGTTTAAATACATACCTACAAATTTATTGATGCTGGAAACTATATTATGTTCTTTTGCGTTCGCACAATATAACTATGTACAAATATTGTTGTATTTACTATTTTCTTTTTAAAACGTAACCATTATTAATTTGAAATTATAGTTTTTTTAACAGTGGCATTTTTATCTGTTAGATACTTCGAGCATATACTGACTAGAGACCACCTTACGGTGTTTGTTGTGTTCGGAAGATATGTGGTTGGGGAGATTTGCGGGGTTGGAAGCCATGGTGTATTGCGGACTGCTTATTATTGTAATATTTGTACTACCTTTTTATCAAGTAAAGCCTAGTTGTTGCTTTTTAAATATATAAATTATCTTTATTTACAATAATTTTCAGTCTCTTTTCTCTTACCTGAGTACTAGCAGGAAACCTAAAAGTTACACCTTTATTATATTAATGGAAAAAAATCCCAATTACTTACACATGAAACGAAATTTCCATACTTTTTTTGTATTTTTCGTTGAAATCTAACAGAACACACTATAAATCCATATTGCAATATGAAAAAGATGTACACAAAATCACAAACTGCAAGCAAAAATAGGTTAGGTTACAGTAAAATAGCAAGTAGTGACATATAATACAACAAAACGCTGCCCGCAATACTCCATGACTTTCAGTACCGCGCCTCTCCCCCTTCGCAGAGCTGTGATAGATACTTTTAAAAAGTATCTTAGATACTTTCACAAGATACTGTCATAAATGTACTGAAGATAAATAAATATCTAGATATTTTTCAGTGCAAGTATCGTAAGATACAAATATTTTCAAAAGTATCTAATATATCTACTTTATATACTTAAAAGCATCTTAGGTACTTAAAAGTATCTTAGATATTTTAAATTATCTTATTAACATTTCAAAATTGTTTTAAGATACAAAATGTATAGGTAACCATATTTAGTGATACAAATAAAAATAACTATTTTGTTGTATTTGACACGTTTTGCGACTCAACCACCTTCAAAGGTATCTTTATAAAGAAAAAGATACTTTCAGAGTATCTAGATAGTTGAAAACTATCGAAAGATACAAAAAAGTATCTAAAGATACTTTTTTAAGATAAAAGATACTTTCAAAAAGTACCTATCTAGATTAAAGATACTTTTCACATAAAACTTAAAGTATCTAAGATAAAATATCTAAGATACTTTTTGTATCTTAGATACCATCACGTATCTTTTTTTGAAAGATAGTCCCAGCTCTGCCCCTTCGGCATATATTCCGATCACAAGATGCTATGCTTTGGCATAGGGAATTACTTCTCTAGTCTCAGTTTCGAAGGTTAGATATTTACATTTAAAATCTGAACTGTGCAACTAAGGAATTTTGTTTATCTTTAAAACAGGCTCCGGGATTTTTAAATAGTTTATTTTATGTGTTTATCTATAAAATATATAGAAAAAACCAGATTCTAGTGACCTTAAAAGTGCTTATTCATTAAAATTTGGATATGTGATTTTTAGCATGAATTCAATAGTTCTCTTGGTGAGAGGTAAAAAGTTTGAATGCATACCTGTAGAAAATTTAATAATCGTTAATTTTTATAACATAAATCTCGAAAAAGTGGCATTAATAGTATTTAAAAAAAAAATTATTTTGAGCTCCAATATTCTATTTCTATTTTTAATCCTTCCCTCATACATTATCTTTTTGTCACCTTGGAATGAGTGACGTATTCATCCCTACTGACAGTCGAAGTTTCAAGTTGTACTAATGCTATAATCCCTTAATTCCTACCAGGGTGGGAGATTTTTTTCTTCCTGCGAAGCAAATCAATGACGAACCCGAAGGCTGCTTGGGTCATCCATCGCCTCTTGTACACTATATTCGATACAGTTTTACACATCCGCAAGATGAATACGACTATAACGGCCGCTTTATATCCAACATACATCACACACCCACAGGGATATAAATTCAGCGATTTAAGGACAGGCCCTTGACCAGTGGCGTACGGAGAAATATTTACCGATTATCTTACTTAAACAAATTGAAAAACATGAATGTATTGACCCGCACTTCACGTATACAGGGTGCCCATTTTATCTGTTCCCGTCTGAAAATTCATGAATATGCAACCCATGAGTGACTTGGTTTTTAAAATTTCGTTTTTCTTTTACATACTGGCTGGTAGTGCGAGCTCGGTTTTAACTAAATTGCTGTTTTAAGAAATGTCATATTTCATTATTTAATAATAAAAATAAATAATATCAAATTTATCAAAATATGATTTTTAAGCAGAACATAGTTTGTATTCAAACAAATATTTTTTAAAAAATCGTTCTTTAAACAAAAGGATGAAATTAAATATTGAAATTTGAATTTGACATTTCTAAAAACAGTGGTTTAGTTAAAACCGAGCTCGCACTACCAGCCACTGTGATTATTCCATTTAAAATACAGAGTGATCAAAAAGAAATGATGCAGATGGCAAAACAATTCTGGGGATCTTTTTATTTCACAGTTTACACAACACCAGGTGAAAGCGGAAATACTATTTGATATGTCATTTTGACAATAAAAATACAAATAGTTTACGTCAGAGGTGGGGCCTGACAGCCAGGGTTGTTGTAATTTTGCCCGACCAAAAAAACCCACCCGGGTTTTTTTAAAAAAACCCATCTAAAAAAACCCAAAAAACCCATCTAAAAACCCACTTTTATGAAATCATATTTTATTAATTAAATATGGTACATACTTATATGGTACACACATATATACATCAATTTTTGTCACCGGCAACATTTTACAATCAATTTCATTTTGTGTACTTCGTGTTTGATCATTTTAAAAATATTTTTCATTGCTGTACGAACTTTGCACGGTGTTTCTTTTATATTTGAACAACTCCAACCCTTGTGTCAGCATTTTCATTATTTTTTGAGTTGTGTATTAATCATACTATTTGTTTAACACGGCTGTAACAACTACTGAAATAACTTGAATCTAATTCTTGTACACACTTGCATTGCACAGACTATTAATATTAATTAGTAACTTGTACACATGTACACTCTCTAGTTAATTTATTGTTTATTACATTACAGTCTTCAAAAAAAGAAAATATTAATAATATTAACATCTATTACCTATTACGCCGACTTGTGTATGTGTATTAAGATACTTTATAAAACTAAAGTCAAAGTGATACATACTATAATTCGATGTTTGTCAATAAAACCCGCTTTTATTAAAAAAACCCAGGTGGGCTAGGTTTTTTATAAAAAACCCGGGTTTTTTCAACCCTGCACAGCTAATAGGATTTTGAGTGATTGAAATGCTTTAAATTATTGCTTATGGGTAATGTAAGAAATAAAAGTACGGGCAAGGGAAACAACAATCATTTTAATAAAAAATTGTAAATATACCCAAATATAAATTTTCAAATGTCACTATCAACAACAGGAAATAAATTTTTGTATTATTGTTACCAATTTCAAGTATTTTTCAAGTATTGCCATATTGCCAACTGAATCAGTTATTTTTGATCATTCTATACTACTGTTAGTTCTAGAAAGTATAGTGCGGGACATGAAAGATAAACTCTAGAAAATATATTAGCACAAATCACTGTCTAACATATGCACACGAAATACAATTAATTTACTTGGCGCATACCTAATATAACATATAACAGTTGCCCAAATAACTTTTAAAGCTACGCAGCCTTCTTATATTGGCAGTTAATCTGAGTAATTGCCACACAATAGGGTAGTTGCGCATTTTCCAATTTATTTATTTTTTTTCTGAAAGAATCGTTCAAGTTATTAACTTTAATACATATTTTATGTCTGGCAACTGTATATTTTTCAAAATATAATTTTTTTTAAAAAATTCTTATTTCAAATTTTTTCGTGGTGACGTGTTTTATTAATACCAATCACAGTCTTGCTTGCCCTAGCGGTACACTCTCGGTTGTACACTCTGTACACAATATTACCATTTTTATTTGAAACGATTTATATGTTTGAGAGAAGCACTATATCAAAAGAAATTATTCATTTTCACACAAATTCATTAATTTCATTACCTTGTTTTAAATCTGCTGATATAGAAAACAAAAATAAAATATGAGTTTAACACATAAAAAATTGTCTATATAAGAATTAAATATCTTGAAAATATCTGGTATTCAAGTAAATAATTATAAAATATAGGTACTATTAAATAATACTTTTGTATCTGTTATTTTTCGTTTAGAATTATACTGTAAATATTTGTATGCTACAATTAAATATAATTCAACATTTTCGCTTTGTCGTGGTATTCTAACAAGCTTGTATGAGTCATACAGACTTGGTCGAACTATATAATTATTAAAAGTCTACGCCGCAAGAATTCCACCGCGAACTTTATTTATGGAAATTATGAATGAAAAGTTTTATATTTTTAATAATTTTTACATTAATATGTTTAGAATTACTTTATATTTAACAATTTATTTTTTTCGCAACTACCCTATTGGTGTTCGTATCAGTTCCTATCTTGTTTACACTCGGATCATAAGCGAACACAAATGAATTAAAAGCACAAAGTTACTGTAATAATTATTATTTGACGGCATTTATGGAATATCACGATATGAGCATTTCTTTCCCTTACCCCTCATGTCAAGATTCGTGTCACGCACTATTCGCGATGCAAGTTTAGACGTCAGCGCCGCTAGCGAATAATAGTGAACTTCCTTGGTAGGTATTGAGATCTATCAATCTCGTGTTTACTTTGCCATATTTTTGTGTAATTTAGCTTTATTTTTTAATTTTTATATAAACATAGATTTATAATAATAATATAATAACAACTACGATGTTATTGAATATTCAGTGAAACTGAAATCATATAAAAATATCACAATAAAATTATTACATAACCTTGTAAGTAATACCTACCATAAAAGTTTCAATATCAATACTAGATAGATGAAAACGATGCTTATGTACAAAAGTATTGTATATTCTTATCGCAAAACACTTAAAATTTGTATAAACACAAATATAAGAGAAATTACGCAAAAATATTACGAAGTTAACAAGAGATTGACAGATGTCAATACCCTCCAAACAGGTTCATTAGTGGTGCTGATGTCTAAACTTGCATACCGAAGAATGTTCGCATAGCTAAAATATTTTTATATACAAACTTATACGTTATATTTATGAAGAAATTATCATTAAGCATGAATAGCAATGCATTTTTTTTCTCCTAATAAATTATAGAGCATTGAGACAGTTTGACCATTGTTTGACAATATTGTGGCAAAACTATGGCGGCAGGTGGCGCTAGTGTTTGCCCATTCGTGGTTTCACGGTGAGCGGGCGCATAATACGCGCGAATGTCGCTTTTAAAATAAGGTCACCAATCAAATTGCTTAGGATATACGTCATATTAATTATTATTTAAACAATTTTTTTTTCACTAACCTATTTATTTACGTATATTATCATAACATAATAGTACAACATTAAAATAACGTTGGCATAATGATAATGTGTAACAAATTGTTTTCCAAGTCACTTGCCCTAGAAATCAAAAAACGCAAACTAACTTATGCATCAACTTAATATATTTAGGGGCAACTATTACGTAAATATTAACTGTGCTTACCCCTACCTCGCTTGATTCCATAATATATGAATCTCCGTAACCATGGTAACAAACATTATGAATTATTTGGGGCATAATTAGCGGGTGTAGCTCCTACTAATTTAATTAGAATTCCCACACCCAAAATGAATATCCAATAATATTCCATTGCCCTCAAAATTTGCTCGGATTCAATTATGTTTGCTCCCAATTAAACAGTGCTAATTAAAAATCTCCCCCAGTTACGTGCCTGCATCAAAGTAAACAAAGCCCTGCTAAAACAAAACACAACGCCGACACTGAGAAAGAGCAACGTGTGTTGCGGTATAGAGTTCAATGCATTGTTGTTATAAATGTATTGTGGTAGCAATATGATATCAGGTTGAATTATAATAGTTAGGGTAGTTGAAATGCGAATAGAGAGTAATTAATATTAATTTAGATAGTGGTATTATTGGATAATGTAATTAGGAACTTTAGACACGTATTATTATTATTATTATTATTATGTAGTACAGTGTGTTCAGAAAAAATCCTAACTCGGAGTAGGCTATGAGAAGAGAAACGTTTGTCTGATCATTATTTAATTCAAAAGTAAAATGAAATTTTAAGGAGAAAAGATAATAAAGAAGGATACAGTATATTGCCATTCGCCGTTTTCTAATTTATTTTCATTTCTAAAATAAGATTCAAGAAGAGAAGCTTCGATTTCTTAGATAAAATTTTTGGCAATATCTCGTGTAACGAAATTTTACGGGGAAAAAATAAAAAAGAAGGATACAGTATATTGCTATCTATTATATTTCCATAAAAAAAAAAAAGTAGAAAAAGCTTTGATTTCTTATATAATATTTTTGACAATATCTCTTGTCAAATTGACATTTAATTCAATACTTTTAAATTAAGACCTGCATTTCTTCATTTATTGCATATTCCGAATTAGGTTTTTTTAACACAGTGTATTAGTGCCCCTAAAATGGAAAAACAAAAACTGTTGAAGCTATTGTTCCATTATTTATTATAGTTATTAACGTCATTAGGCCGATATGAGCCAAATAACGGACGCGGCTGACGTTTGTATAATCAGCCGAGTTTTTTGCATATCGGCCGTGTGGCGTCCAAGATTTTTCGTAATAACATAAAATTTAAACATTTAGGAATAACAAAATAATAATATTTTTTTTTCTTTCTGTCATACTGAACAACTTTTTTGTTGATTTATAAATTCTCCTTGACAACGGTCCATCAAAATGCTGTTAAAACGACCGTCGGCAATTTTTGTTTTTAGTCCTGTTATATCACAGTAACAGTATGGTATTACGAAATAGTTATTTACATACCAAATGCGGGAACGTCTAGTTCTCGGATGAGCGGCGCGAGATTGCGAGCGCTGCCGTAGAACAATTCCGGGAACCAAGTTCACGCAAGAGGTTTGTACAATATTTTTCGTACGAATTTATAAAACTAATAATTAGGTATTTTTGTACAAATAATATCATTTATTAAATCAAATTAAACACATACACTGATTTGAAGCCAACTTCAAAGTGATGTATCAAATTTAAATTTCAATTGTTTTAAATATATTGACATTGCACAGCTGATAGCTGGCACCTTATATACCAAAGTTTACCCCAATTTCAATTATAGTTATAACAAATTAAAATTTAATAAACTTGTTTAATTTCTTATCTACTTATGTTACAATTTATGTTACGTTTGTTGGTTATATTTTCCACTGCTGTACTGCTGCCAGAAGCAGGTATATTGTGACCAACATTGTGAACCAAATGCATATAAATTTATTATATTAAAATTAAATTTTATTTAATATTCCACCATTTTCTCTTATTTTTATTAAGCCGAAGAATGTTTGAGAAACTATACTTTTTTATTATAAATTTAGTTTTTTAAGAAATGCTTTAGAAATGACCAGGAAATAACAGAGTGTTTTTTCCAAAATTTCCCGGTCGCTTATCTAGTGGAGACCTGGGAAATTGACGTTTCGGGCGTTGCTTATGCGACGCGAAACAACACATTTCAATGCATGAGTACGAAAATAGTTATTTACAATACAAATGCGGAAACATGAACTTCCGTGCATGAGCCTTTGTTTGAAGTACGAGCGAGCAACGCGAGCGAGTATTTCATTTAAGCGAATGCACGGAAGGTATTTCCGCATAAGTATTGTACAAAATTTTTTGTAACGAACGAATTAATTATAAAACTGTTCTACCTTCGATAGATGTTACGCAGAACATGTCGTCGCATCAAATAGAGCCATCAATTTCACTAACTAATAATTGTCAGGTACAAAATATATGTATAATAATTATTGCAATACCATGGAGTATTCTTAAAACTGTATAAAATCGATTCAAATACAATTTCTTAAATTTAAGATCTTATTTTAGTTTGATAGTACATATGTATGTATGGTTATAAATTTAGGATCTTACCACTACCTGAAACAAATAAAAGTATGAATACATATTAAATTATCTTTAAATAAAATATATTCTTATACCTATTAATAATAATAATGTTTTCATTGTATACCTACTAATATATTATCTTTAATATTGTGAGCAGCAACTCCGCCATGTTTATCATTCTCGATTTTCATTACATTAGTGTCTAATAGATGGCGTTAGTAGTATTAAAATGTCAAAATTAGCAGTGATTCTGATTTTATTTAATTAATTTTTATTCTTTCAACTAATTTTCCTGAATTATTATGTTCTTGTATTAAATTTGTTGTAATGTACAAAAAAATTAAAAATAAAATAGGTCTTTTAAGCTACTCGATCAAAGTAGTTTCCATTGAAACACTAGTGCGGGAAGTAAAACAATAGCGCGGGAATATGGCCTTTCGGATTGTGAGTTGGCTGCGGGAAACATTAGTTTCTAGGCAGTGAGTACGAAAAATAATATAGCGATGGTGTGTCTAACGAAATTTGGGAATAAAAACAGTTTCTAGGAAAATAGTACCTGCAAAATATGCTTGAAAAATCCAAAAAGACAATTCTTTTTGCCTTGGTGTACTCGTGCAAAATCTTAAACGTGTGCATTTAACTTATGAAAAGGTGATTTATAACATATAGTGTCAGCTCGTCGTATTTATTTTTATTGATGTGGGCATCTTGTTGCACGTCACTGCTCTCTCGAATATCTTAGCTTTCCAACAGCTGTCGATCATCTAAGGGTGAACCACCCTGGCGTTATTCAGCTTGATGTATTACCCTTGCCTAACTACCTTACCCTCTGATACTGATGATGCTGAGCACTTGATGGAGAAGTGCTACCAACTTTTTGCATTAAAAATTGCTAGCAAGATAGCCTTGGAAAATAATGAATGTAGGTTATTTTTCTCCAATTCAAATAAACTTGTTAAAAGTATTATTACGTTTATTTTAATTCTTCAATTTTTCTTAATATGTTTTTTAAAAAAGTTATAGCTTAATTAAACTTATGAAGATTTGTATAACCGTAGATAGAAGTTTTAAGAGGAATTTGTTTATTTGTTTGTATTATCTGCAAATAAAAGTTGTTTATCAATATTTCTTGAAAAATTAATGGGGGATTAGCTCAATCAAATTAAGAGAAATTAGTAAAAAAATAGTGAAAGTATGTACTTATATAGCATATATTTTAAAAACATTTAGGTCCACGAAGAAAACAGTTTGATACGAAAACAGATCCGTGACGTCAAATTTATTTTTTCAAACTTCAGTGGACCATAACGCGGGTATCATATGTACGCAGGTATCTGCAACTGATTTGACGCAACAATACACAAATCTTGTTATGTCACGTGCGCAGAGTTACATATATTTTAGGTTATTTACATATTTAATTTCTGGAACATCTCTAATTACATTTATCCTTCGTTTTCAAATATGTATCCAAATAATTTTGTTTAGGGACTTTTAATTTCTATCGCGCATGCGTATATCGTTTGTACGCACGTATTTGCAACTTGTCTTCGGAGTTTTCAAATATGTTCGTAAACTAGTTGCATGAAACCAGTCTCTTTATCATATGCAAAAAAATTGCATGAAATAGGCAAAGTTGCAGAAAATTTATGACAAGTTGCGCGTATGCGCTTTAGTGTGATACCCCCTTAACCCGATTATTAATAGGATTTTTTTCGGAATTTTATCCAATAGTCTTAGTCTTCAGGGTTGAAAAAAACCCGGGTTTTATTGACAAACATCGAAATATAGTATCTATGTATCATTTTTAACTTTAGTTTTATAAAGTATCTTAATACACATACATAAGTCGGCGTAAAAGATAATAGATATTAATATTATTAATATTTTTTTAAAGATTTTATGTAATAAACAATAAATTAACTAGAGAGTGTACATGCATTCAAGTTACGAATTAATATTAATAGTTGCAAGTCTGTGCAATGCAATGCAAGTGTGTACAAGAATAAGATCCAAGTGTCACAACTAATAGTATATTTAATACACAACTCAAAAAATAATGAAAATGCTGACACCAGGATTGGAGTTGTTCAAATTTAAAAGAAACACTGCAAAGTTCGCCCAGCAATGAAAAAAATATATAAAATGATCAAACACGAAGTACACAAAATGAAATTGATTGCAAAATGTTGCCGGTGACAAAAATTGATGTATATATTTGGGTACCATATAAGTATGTACCATATTTAATTAATAAAATATGATTTCATAAAAGTGGGTTTTTTAGATGGGTTTTTTCAGATGGGTTTTTTTAAAAAAACCCGGGTGGGTTTTTTTGGGTCGGGCAAAATTACAACAAAATTATATTAAGAAAATGGTGGAATCCCCCATTGTGAACTGAAATGGTAGATCTCTGTCGAATTCAGTCTTTTCCATATCTTTGACGGATTTATTATCATTTTGTATCAAAGTTTAAATACCTCTCCCTATATTTCTGTAGCAATTCTATATATTTCTGGAGAAAATGTTATTTTTGTCAATTTTTATGTCAATATCTACATAGGGTGAATATAATATCTTTCCAATTTTTTGTAATTTTGATAAAAGCTTTTAATGCAGAAAGTTTAAAAGGAGAAATTGAATTTCTGATTTTCCAACTGAATTCCCCGCTTTTCATTTGACAAGTCAAGATAATTAAGTTCTGTTTTCTTCTGAATAATTGTCTTGTAAATTTCCCCGTACAGACAGAATTATTAATCAACGTGATCATATTCAAAAAATTCTACAAAAACTCTCGAACCCAAACGAAAATTAAGCCAAACTGAATTGAAATATTAATTGTTACATTATTTTCTAATAACGACAAAAATACTAAAGAAACACTTATTAGTTTGTACTTTTTACCTCTCGCTAAGACTGCTAAGAGAGGTATTGGATTCATGCTAAAATTCGCATATCCAGATTTTATTGAATAAGCACGATTTAAGGTCCGTATATTCCTATTATAACATTTTTTAAATGTGTGCCTGTGTGTGTGCCTGTGTGTGTGTGTGTGTGTGTGTGTGTGTGTGTGTGTGTGTGTGTGTGTGTGTGTGTGTGTGTGTGGATGTGTGTGTGTGTATGTGTGTATGTGTGTATGTGTGTGTGTGTGTGTGTGTGTGTGTGTGTGTGTGTGTATGTATGTATGTATGTATGTATGTATGTATGTATGTATGTCTGGATGTTGTAGTCACGATTCCTCAAAAACTATAAGACTTAAAAAATATTTAACTGCAGTTTCCTCAATCTGACATTCCTGGGAAGAGCTGAAAAGGTTTTGGTAACAATTGAACAACCGGAAGTAGTAGTTTCTTAGAAAAATTCTTCTAAATATAATTTTTTGGAAGTTTTTTTTTTTATTAAATATTGAAGAACATAAAATTTTCCATCTAATACACTTAAAATTTTTATTATATCTTGTATAGATTTAGAGATAAAGACACTATAATTTATAGAGTGAACTAATCGCAGAGGCTACGGCTAAGGAAACCAGTTGACAAATTCCAATGTTTATAACATAATTTGTAAATGACACATGTCAGTGTCAAAAATCAACAGTTTTAGTGACATTCTGATAGCTTTTTCTGGGAAGTATATTTAATTTTTCTTATTGTTTTATTAATTAAATATTTGAAATTTTAGGTAAAATTGTGATAAAATGCATATATCCATCAGAAATACCGCCAATCTGGTTAATGAATTGGAACAATCTCTGACATTTAAAAACTTCCTCATACAATGAAAAATAGGTATAATTAGAATTATATGTGTGCAGAAGACCTGTTAAATATAATAAAAAACAATATTTGGGTAATGTTCTATAATATTTTGTTATAAAACGACGGTTCGAAAGCGAAGTGCAATACAATACTTCTATAGCCTAATATGGAACTGGCGAGAGGTCTTGTGCTGGCCACAACAGATTTTTTTGTTCGGTTTGACGGGGTTCTTTTCGAGTTCTTTTTAACTCATAAAGCGCACTTAAATTAAAACAGCCTGAAATTTTCGAGGTACCCTTCCGAAGTGCTTACGGAATACCATTGTTCCGCGGAACTCTAGTTGAGGACCACTGCTGTATGTCTTGTTGTTTATTGCCACTGACTGCAAATAAATAGAATAAAAAGCGTGTAAAATAAAAGTGCCGAGTGCATCATTATTCTGTTCTGTCTGAAGTTTTGTCGTGCTTGTACCCCTTGTGAATTCCCAACACACGTAAATTTGATGAGAAGGTACGGGGCTTTGAATCAGTGTACGACTATAGTCGATGCTACGGTTACGTTAGAACGCGCTACTAATTTTTCAATGCTTTTCCGGAACAAAGCCACCATTGTATTCAAATTCTTTTCATCCATTATTCATAAATGAAAAAGAAAAATGTTGCGGCGAAAGAAACCATGTCATTCCGATAAAAAATCGCAATTGCTGCAGATTACAGTGATTGAATTTGTAATAATTGTTCTGCAACTTAGAAACGAATATCGAAGAATGACAAAAGTGGAATATATTCTTTGAACGTAACTAATAAGCATTTCAAAGGTGACTATTATTGTAAGTTTATAAAATAATTTCACTTTGTTTTGATACTTATTTAAAACTACTGCTTGAAGAATTTTGTTCATGTTATATACAGGCTGTAATAAAAATAATTACATTAAATTTAACCAATGATAGAACTCGTCGAGAGCAACAATAATATTTCTTATAGTAACGTTTTTTGTAAACCTTCTAGATATTATGTTAAAAATCGTCAAAGTTTTGAAAAAAATTCATTTCGTGTTGGAACCAAATGTCCCCTAAGTCCAATTCATCAAGTGGTAAAAAAAAAATCTTCCAATATGGGCGTCATCAGTGAAAAAAACAATTTCGTCCTCAGGAACGTTTTCGAGGGGCGACTGCCCGGTAGGGAACAAAACTTTAGACCTACGCCTGTCAAATGAGACCACTCCCGCCTCGCTACGACCCCTACAGCTTGAATGACGCGCATTTCAAAAAAGAAAATTATGTTGCCGCACCCTCCGGTTTGGGTTACGGTTTCGGTTTTGATTTGGGTTTCGGTTTTTATACAGCAATCGGTTTTGGTATATCGGTTTTGCTAAAAGGGTTTCGGTTTTGCAAAAGTAATTTACGAGAATAATAATAATAATATTGATTTTGATTGAACAATTAATTATTATAATGTTACAAAGTGTCCACAAACACGTGTACAAAGTTTTATAACAATTAATTTTAATGGGAAGCAAATATTCAAAATATTCTAACTTCCCATGTTAAATGCCTATGTAAATGTAACATGTAACGGATTTTGAGCGCCACCCGATTGAGGTACTACGTTGAAAATTGAAATATATTTCGACAAAAAAAAATGTGTTTATACTTTTTTATACATAAGTATTTTAATAATAAAAATTTAAAATATTTAACAACTAACAAGAGAACTGTATATAATGTGGTTAACCGATAAATAAAAAAGGGTTTTGCTTTCGGTTCCGGTTTTGTATCTGTTTCGAATTTCGGTAAAGGTTTCGGTTTCGGTTCTCATATTTTTCCGGTATTTTTCGGTTAATGGTTTCGGTTCCGGTTTCTGTTACCATCCCTGGTTCCAAGGGCATAAAAGTCAATTTTCTACAATTACCTTCGTAATGGTATTTTCCAGGTATTAAAATAAGGAAGGCTGCATTTGCCGCTTCGTGCCTATGATTGCCGAATGCAATTGCTGGACCAATTACATTCATCCATTCATTGTGTTCGTCAAACTTCGGAGGTCAGCGACGAGAGGTGCTGAACGCGAACATTTTTGCAATGAAATAGTTATAAATTTACTACACAATATAAATTGAACTGACACGTCAAACATTTGAAATTTGTTTATTGAAATACACATATCTGACCCCAGCAACAAAAGTAACACGTCTAAATTTTCAAATTTTTAGTTTTATATGTAAACATAATGAAAATAATGTAGATTTTCATCGACAAAAATTTCGCAGCTCACACTTTCTTAATAATTACGTAAGGGCTAAAAGTAAATTTCTAACTTAGCTCTATTAGTGCTTGCTCAGTCAGTAATAGTGACATGTTTGATTGGAATAGCGAATACTGCTGTTAGTTAGGTAGTATAACAGCCACCTATATTGCTGCCAAATTTGTGGATGGTATATTTATTTCAAGTGGCAGCAGTTTATTTTTTCTACAAAAATTTAAAAATGATTTTCTAAAAACTAGTGATTTTGAGTTACGTCACTTTTTCCGCGGTGGTGCGTTATGCTATTTTGTTGTCAAGAATATCTAAAACACCACTACCTTTATTATGTATTGATATGACATATATATAAACAAAGGAAATATACTTAGACCCGAGATATCCACCTCCTGATAACTTTATTTTATTGTATCCATAGTTATTATTCGCACGACCCTAATGGATCCGAGTATAAACAAGAGAGGAATTGAAAGGAACAGCAATTGCACAGATCAACTGCCAATATAAAAAAGGCTGCGTAGCTTTAAAACTTATTTGGGCAACTGTTATGTTATATTAGGTATGCGCGAAGTAAATGAATTGTATTTCGTGTGGATTTAAACGGAGCGTGTATATTAGACAGTGGTTTGTGCTAACATATTTTCCATAGTTCATTTTTCGTGTCCCGCACTATACGTAAACCTGTCTTATAAAGTTATAACAAACTATAAATAATGCGCACCTCCGCCAAAATGCGCAGTAACTATTTTACCTTCTCAAATCTCAAAAGAATAAGATTTCAACCCGTGTCCTGTTCCATTCCATCCAATCCGCTGTCCATTTTTTCGACCCATTTCATATTGCGGAAATATTTTGACAGCTCGGACGTGCTTCATTCTGCACGGTTCAGGTCAGCCGCTGTCTCCTATCTCCCAATGACACAATTCCGTCTCGTTTTATTTTTAGCGTGTCGAAGTGACCAGCCAACTAATTTATAACTCGACCGTCTCTTACTCTTCACTCCTCCTACCGGCTGTATACGATACTACTGCCACCTACTGCACGACTAATTATACACCTATTCAAGCCACAAGGAAGTTGGACAGAGGAAAACACTTAGCCCGAATATTACAGGCTGTTTGGCAGATAGAATGGAATTCGACTGTAATATGGAAATTGCGTAAATTTGCCAGATATACGAATTGATGTTGGAATAGTTTCTATAACTCAATAAGGTAGATATTGACTTGGAAACCCAAAATTGTATTATCTATTACAATTTATCCCGTACTTCAAATGGGGACCTCCACCGTAATAACAAATTAGAACGTGGGTCATTATATTTATTAAAATTAGACCTTAAACTGGATGTTAAGGACTAACAGTTTAAAAGTTACTAGTTTTAAAATAATCGACTACCAGTTCGTTATCTATATATCTACGTCACACATTTACTCTATTTCAAATTCTTACTATTTTCACGTCTTCTGCTTTCGCTTTTCTGAAATATGAAATCCATTTTAAAGTACCTATATGAATGCAGAATAGTATATTATGCAATGATTTTAAAAAGATAGCTATTAATATACGTGAAGTTTACGATACGGGCCATAGCGAGTAACGTAATTCATGCGAGTGTATCAATAGGCATTGGCATTGTACATGAGTTGCATACACTATTTTTTCTATGATTACTCATAATAATTACAAAACATACTTTATAAACTAATAAATTACTTATAAAATTAATCTGTGTCATGATGATCTGAATTACAATGAAAATTTGTAGTATAGTATAATGAGTGTCATTCAAGTACAGATGTCACATACTTAATAAGTATATTAAAACATAGTAGTAGAAAAAATAAGAAAACAGCGGAAGTAAACCAAATAACACTTCTGGTTTAAATTTATTATGTATATTATGATAGATAGATATTGTATGTGTTTGCATGAAATATGTCGAGTGGTCGGAGTTTATAATGATAGCTATTATTAAATTACAGATAATGAAAATCTGTATCACAATGGTAATTTGTATCTAAATGTAAAGAAAATCAGTATCATAATACTTCGATATTATCCAATCAAACAACAAGATCAAACTGCGCCTATCTTCCCATCACTATTTTCTTACGTGAAATGAAGTGTAGTAGGTATGACGAATAAACTGTTTTCCCATGTTGAACGTTTATGTTACGCATGTTTACCTGTATGAGTAACTATAATTATGGTTGTCTCTTTATTATATTTGTATCATAAATCAATTATTATTTTATGTTATTAATTTTATTGATACCTCACGGGTATGCAAAATTATGGTTGATAATGTTTTAACTCGGGTTTTACAATCGGCGGATTCGAACCTAAGCCGTTAAAATAACAATGATCACTTGTAGTGTACTGTCAGGCGATAAATTAAACTAAATATAGGTATCATCATTGCATTTGGTGTATGTATAATATAAATAAAAAATGTCGACCTGTGGTCAAATAATTATTTGCATAATCTCAATTATGATAAAGTGTATAACAATGTGGTAAATTAATATTGCAGAGTATTTATTTACATTTCATCTGTTCTGTGGTCACATGTTAAACATATTTGTTACATCAACATACCATAAATAAACGGTGGACTATATTTATCATTTAAAAACTCATGAAATCATTTGCTGCTCATTTCAAATATTACTTCCTAGTTGTTTCATAGTTATTTCTGACGGCCAAGAAAATTATTAGTGTATGAAAATGTGTTACAAGCTTCCAAGGATAGTCTGACTTGAATGAATGAGGATTTTCATTTTTCATAATTATCCTGACGATAGAGTAATTTCAAAAGACTTCTATAGTTTAATCAAATTTAATGGTACACATGTTCTGTAGATTATTTTCGCAAATGTTAAGTTTATTAATAATGTTTTTGCAGTATAAATAAATAAATATATCATTACTGCATATTACCCATTTCTGGGTGTGCCATTCTGCTTTATCACAGATATCGGTAATGATGAAATGAATGAGGAATTTCATTTTTCATAATTATCCTAACAAGAGAGTAATTTCAAAAGATTTCTATAGTTTAATCAATGTAAATGATATACATGTTCTGTAGATTATTTTCGCAGATGTTAAGTTTATTAATAATGCTTTTGCATTATAGTTATAGAAACTAATTTTACGATATATACAGCTATGTATTTTACATTGAAGATACTGCTTCATATAAATATAAATTCGTGTACCTACATTGTTTACATAAATAAATTCGTTTTACTTTCAGACAAACGTCGTGCAAAAATTTGAAAAAACACACACATATCTCTTTACTTTCAATAAATTTGAAAGCACCTAGAGCTTTTTGGCCCGGTCCGAAAAAAAACTGTTTATTAAAATTCTCAGTTATCTCAATATTTCAATGAAAATAGAAGAATTTAAACTGTATAAAATAATTTAATAATTTGAACTAAATCAAAATGATTTAATAACAATATCCTTTACGTCCTAATAATAATAATAATAATAATAATAATAATAATAATAATAATAATAAAAACAGTAGGTATCAAGTTATTTTATTTCGAACGATCTAACGTAATGTAACAAAAGGTTTGAGAAAAATTTTACGCTCCAAATTTTATTACTAAATAAGGACTAATTTAGTTGTCACTGGACATAATAAATACATAATAGATGTTTTATTCAATTTTGACGTTTTAAACTGTCATTATTAACTCCATAGCAACAATTATAAGTAACACTTTTTTCACAAGTGAATTAAATTTTTTTAAATCACTCTCACATTTTTTTAAATTCACCCTGTAACAAATAATGCATTTAAAATAACATCAGACACGAAATTAACACTTACCATAGTATTTATCAGACATTATCAGCCATTTTCATTATTTTTCACGGCACAAATGACAGACAATAAATCTTTTTAAATAGATGATTTGACATCTATCATCGACAATTGTCATGCACAGTCTACTAACTGATTAGTTTTTTGTTTTGTCAAAATTAAATATTATAATGGTTTTTATTACTATTTCGTCAAAATTGAATAAAATATTGTACAAATCACGTGAACTAAGAATGTTTATTCACTCGAAGAAATTAACTCACTCGCCCTTGCGGGCTCGTGAGCTAAACTTTCTTCTCATGAATAAACATTACCTTAGCTCACTTGGTGTGTAAATATCTATTATACCATATTAAAATTGCCAGAAAAAGTTTTGAAAGATGTTATACAAACTTGAAATATGCAAATCTATTTATAGATTAGTATTTAATTGAACAGAGAACAGATTCATAGGAAAATTGTTAACTTTTTGGGGATCAAGGTGTGGTATGTAGTAGTATTAATTTACTAAAAAGTGAGCGACCAGAACTTTTGCCTCCAAATCGAATCAACAGACTCATTGAAAGTGCTCAGGACAATTTATAATTTTAGAAATAATCGTTAGCAGAACTTTGGTCAGGAGTGATTTAAAATTTCTAAAAAGAAATAATGTAACCAAATAGATTGCGGCCCAGCTTGAGCGAATCTCCAGATGCTGCAGAACATTAAGGAGCTATCATTTTATAGAAAACAGAGAGCGATATTCCCCAAATGTTACTCAGGCACGATTGATTGAATACTTATGGGCATTTCTTAGCAGAAAAGGATACAATAATGGCTGGTAATTCTAAAACTTACAACAATTATAGACAAGAATATTTCTGACGATCCGGAAAGTAGATTTAATATTATCCAAAGACAAGTAAGACAAGGTATGAAAAAATGCTTCACATTGAAGATGACGGTTACCTATGGTGACCAGACGTCCGGATAAAGCCGGACTTGTCCGGCTTTTTAACAAAAATATGAATGTCCGGCCGGCTTTTATTTACGTCCGGCTTTTTCACGAAATAATGAAAAAAATCGTTACTACCTCACAGTACTAGAACACAACTTTTTTCCGCACTCGCACGTGCTGAATTCGTCGCACGCATTGCCGTCTAATAAGAATCGGTTTTGTTCGTTGAGTCTCGGTACTCGCGCTGTCGACCAACTAAATTGTTCCTAAGTTCAAATAAATGTTATTTTTTATTTCTTTTCAAGTGTTTAATAAAATATATGTTTGTTTTTTGCTATTATTATTTTGTCATCCTTTTCTACTAAAAATCATCCTTTTTTGTCTGCTGTGTCCTCCTTTCGTGATCTAAGATCTGGTCACCCTAGGTTACCTATCAGTGTTATAAAATTAGATTTGGTATCTCCTTACATCAATATTTCAGTAAAAAATTCTTTCTATCTGATGATGATGTCTAACTTTTTTCTCAAAACGTTTGTTACATATGTTAATTTCAACTAAATCATAATGTTTCATTTTATTTCGAACGATTTAAGCATTGTAAGCAGATTTTTTATAGTTTCTGAACTTTGTGAAGGGCATTAACAATGTTGTATTAGATGTACAATATTATATTATGCACTAGAGTATAAAGGCGGATTTATGCAGCCATTTTTATTTACATTTACTTTTTAATTTAATTTTCATTTAATTCTCATTTATAATTTTTAAATATACCTATTCATACAAAAATATATGACAAAAATAAATGAAAATGAACGCATGCGCACATATAAAAATACGCTGACAGATGATGAACGTCATAACCCCACTTTCATTGGAATAAAATTTATTAATAAAAATTTTCAACAATAGTGACAGCGAAGAAGTTATGAGTTTAGTTTTAAACTTGTTATTTGCAATAAAAACCATAAAAAGAAACGATAACGGAGATACATAATGACAACTAGCTGATCAACTCAAATTCTCGTCGCTGTCATGCCGTACACGCATGCGCCATTCATAATTTTCATTTATTAGATAAAAGTTGGTCATCTTTAAAAATAAATGAGAATGAGAGATAAATGAAAACGTAAATGAAAATGGTGTATGCGTGGCTACATTGGGTTACATACATTTATCTTTTAAATGAAAATTAAATTAAATGTATATGAAAATGGCTGCATAAATCCACCTTAAGTTTCACACAATAAAAATTAAACTTTTCATGTCAAAATTAGGGATTGCCCGTATTGAAGTCGATCTGATATTTTCTCTTCACATTTAAAGTATTGTAGTTACGTTCGTACTCGTACATTTCACTGTGCTACATATTTTATGCAAGTTATTATACATTTAGTTTTATTTGTGCAATTTGATATGTGTGTTACATTGCGCATTTCCTAGTTCCTCTACTTGTAGTTGGTATTCGGTGTGGCTGCGGATAAACACATGTAAGTCTGCGAAGTATTTCAAAGTGAAACCAATACAAAGTTGTGTAAAGTTGTGGAGGAACGAGGTACTTACCATACTTAGCTCTGCACATACAAGTGCTGGAAGGCTGCCGGAACAGAACAGAGGTTAGACAACTTGCAAGCGAACTTTGAAGGATATCTGCTCAAGTTCTTGTTCGCGCTCTGTTATCCGCAAGGACAACACCTTCCAGGATGATTGATAGAGGAAACAAACTGATTCCTTCATTCACATTACAGATATATCAGGGGAATCTTTACTTGTTTACAGATGATACAAACTGTTTTAACTAAATTTTTAAAGCTATACAATTACTGAATAATTCCAGTACGCCGAACAAGGTCCAAGTGTTTTGGTACGCCTTCAACCATCTTTTGTACAAGGCTAAAACCGAGGCAAAACCTACCTTCACGATAAAATAATGATTCTAAAGCTTGGTCTCAATTTTTGCTTACTAACTTTTAAGTAGGTAAACTATTCCGTTAAATATTGACTAAACATTCTCAATTGGGCTCAATTTGGGCAGAGAATAGCCTTGCTTAATACACTTATTTAAATATACATACTGGTTAATTTTCAGTACTGAAGGACAAAAAAAAAAAAATCTGTTGTGGCCAGCACAAGACCTCTCGCCATTTCCATATTAGGCTATATAAGTATTGTATTGCACTTTGCTATCGAACCGTCGTTTTATAACAAAATATTACAGAACTTTACCCAAATATTGTTTTTTATTGTATTTAACATGTCTTCTGCACACATATAATTCTAATTGTATCTATTTTTCATTGTATGAGGAAGTTCCTAAATGTCACAGATTCTTCCAATTCATTAACCAGATTGGCGGTATTTCTGATGGATATATTTAATTCATAAAACAATAAGAAAGATTAAATGTACTTCCCAGAAAAAAACTATCAAAATGTCATTAAAACTGTTGATTTTTGACACTGAAATCTGTCATTTACAAATTATGTTATAAACATTTGAATTTGTCAACTGGTTTCCTTAGCGTAGTTTCGCCTACTCGACTTGTTATATCTCGATATTCTATATATTATAGCGTCTATATCTCTAAATTTATAGAAGATATAATAAAAAAATTAAATATGTCAGTTGTAGAATTTTGTTCTTCAAAATTAGTAATATCAAAAATTTTCAAAAAATAATATTTGAAAGAATTTCTTTTAAAAACTACTACTTCCGGTTGTTCAGTTCTTACCAAAACCTTTTCAGCTCTTCCCAGGAATGTCAGATTGAGGAATTCATAGTGAAACAGGTCTTATATCTTATAGTTTTTGAGGAATCGTCCGTCCAACATCCAGCCATACACACACACACACATACACACATCCACACACACACACACACACACACACACACACACACACACACACAGACATCATTGTAAAAATGTTAAAATCGTATTCTAGTAACCTTGAAACGTGCTTATTCATTAAAATCTGTATATGAGATTTTTAGCATGATTCCGATACCTCTCTTAACGAGAGGTAAAAAATGATTGAGAAATTCCTAAAGGTGAAATTGCCAAGCATACGAGAATATCTTTTCGAATTTTTTCTTGGTTTTTCTTTGAACTTCATCAGGAATAGTCTCAGTGTAAAACTCTGCATTTGCATATTTATCAGTTTTCTACGACGAAATTGCGACATTTCACAAGAATAAAAAACTTCCGTGATACACACTAAACACATAAACGTCAAACAGAAATAGTTCAACATATCAATTATTATACAGTTGGCACTGGAAAAGTAACCAAAAAAATTTAATAAAATCGGACTGTTTGTGCAAAATGCCCACTTTATTTGTATTTCCCACCAGTGTAAAAACTGCATACTACTGCCATCTGGCACTATGTAACTGATGTGCATAATAAGAAGAAAAACAATATGTAATTTAGAAATAAAACATTGAAAAGAAAACTCCAGCGTAATAATAAACACGGAGAAAATAGAACACGTTCTAATTTTCACAATGTATTGTGCGATTTATTTTCAAAATAAATTGTACAATTTTGCTGTATTATACTTGCCGATAATTCGTCAATAAATTGAAGGTCACAAAATTGTAAAATTTATTTTGAGCGTAAAACAGCTATTAGTGTCCTGACAATATGAGATTCCAGATCTGTTGTTAATTTGCTCATCCAGTCGACGGTTCTTGGCTTTCGTCGTGTTTGTGGCTTTTCTGCCAAACCCTGGCTTGCGTTTTGAAAAAATGCTTCCTTCTCAACATTTATTATAGGGATGTAGGTATAGTAGCATTTGATACATTTTCTTTTAAAAAATGATCTGCCATAAATTTCTTGATACAAACAACTTAAAAAATTCAAATCATGATTGATGAATCGTAACATTACTGTGTTTCTAAATGTCAAATAAAAATCAATGTTTCTAACGCTTAATAGATTTGTCCTTGAAAAATGTCTAGTCTCAAATTTTAAGCATCACCCCTTATTTTGTAATAAAATAATAGGGTAGTTATCATGTGTCGAATTTTAGTAAAATAAATAAATATCTTTATTCAACAAGTCACGCATAATGAGATTTTCTATACGATAAAGACAAACAATTATTGCTTATATATTTATAAAATGCTAATTAAAATTTGGCACTCTTTGAATTAACCTCTCCGCTGTGACGTCACATGTTTTAACCGTAAACCGCTGGTGTCGTATTTGAACAGCCCGATTCACAAAACAGTTTAAGCTAATCCTCATTTTTGGATTAGTGAATTCTATTTAATTCCGGTATTTAAAATTTAATTTTCATGATATTATCAATAAAGGTAGATACTAGGAATAGATTAGACTATATTTTAAGATATAAACTGTCAAAATTAGAATAGAATTTGCTAATCCAAAAATGAGGATTAGCTTAAACTTTTTTGTGAATCGGGCTCACAACAAGTAACATAACCTTGTTTTCATGTATAATCTTTGATCACATACCTGTATAAATACTCCAAAAGACACAAAATAAGGCTACGAAAAACAAAGAAGTAAGCAAACTGACTATCAAATACGCAGAAAACAAAACTGACAACTACCAAACAACGCTGTCTAAAACGGAATGTAAACAAGTTCCCCTTGCCCCGCAAGACATACGTAACGAAAAATTGTGCTATCTCTTTCATACAGAAAAACTGTATGCCGCGACTAGTTCGCAGCGGAAGGTAAACACGTGACGTCACGTATGGCGGGAGAAAAATTATTTATTTTTCTCTAATTAAAAAATATAAAAATATGGAAAACTTTAATTTAAAAATACTATAACATATAAATTTTTCAAAAAGAGCAAAACTACCCTATTACATCAAACTACAAAGCATTATTTATTAAAGTTCAAAACATTTCTTTCTCCTTGATAACATAACAATTTTTAAATTGTTTTGAAATAAAATAATCGAAATAGGAAAAATAGTAAGAAAAGCACGTATTACAATGACAGTTTCATTGATAAAACAATGATTTATCGACATGTTTAAAAGATAACTACAAGAACATTCTCCATTTTTTATTCGAATTTTCGTCATACGAGTAGACTTGTAAATCTCATCATACGAGTATTTGGTAGATAAATATCCCATTTTCTGCTATCAGTTAAGTGCACACTTACCCTAAACTTCGTATACCTATCCAATAACTCCATAACCTAAACAAACCATCCAAACACCCGTCCGTGATACGAGTGTATCTCGATAAGAAATATCGTTCGTGGAAAGAGAAAGACATTATACAAGTGCCATCAATACACACTCCATTTCTCCCGACAAATGGCGGCTGTAATGGCGCCGCTTCCAAGGTCACACGCCATTAACCACATAACCATCACGGGTACGAACCTTGGCCCAGAAGATAGCAAGAAAGAGGAAGGCATATGGAGGAATTACTTATTAATATGAGGATGGAACGATGATATAGATCTCTTAAGGTTTGTTTGATTTTGTTTATGGAAAAATGAGAATAAAACATAGGAATTTGTCAAGCTAATTTATGGCCGGTATTATGTGGATGGTTTGAATCAATCAAAAGGCATATACGAGGAACAGTTAAGATTGTTCGATCAGTACTCTGTAAGTCGAAATGTAGAATTTTTAACTAAAATAAAAAATCTGTTGTGGCCACCACAAGACATCTCGCCATTTCCATTTTATGTTATACGAGTATAAGTATTGTATTGCACTTCTCTATCGAACCGTCGTTTTATAACAAAAAAAATACAGAACTTTACCCAAATATTGTTTTTTATTGTATTTATCATGTCTTCTGCACACATACAATTCTAATGATATCTATTTTTCATTGTATGAGGAAGGAAGTTACTAAATGTCAGATATTCTCCAAATCATTAACAAGATTGGCGATATTTCTGATGGATATATACATTTTACCTACAATTTTAAATATTTAATTAATAAAACAAAAAGAACGATTGAATTACTACCCAGAAAAAGCTTTCAGAATGTCACTAAAACTGTTGATTTTTGACACTGATATCTGTCATTTACAAACTATGTCATAAACATTTGAATCTGTCAACTGGTTTCCCGTGGTTTCCTTAGTGCCTTAGCCTCTGCGATGTATACCATTAGATTATTCTATATATATTACAGTGCCTTTATCTCTAAATCTATACAAGATATAATAAAAATTTTAAGTTGATTAGATGGAGAATTTTATGTTCTTCAATATTTGTAATAACAAAACTTTTCAAAAAATTATATTTAGAAGAATTTTGTTAAGAAACTATTACTTCCGGTTGTCCAATTGTTACCCAAATCTAATCAGCTCTTCCCAGGAATGTCAGATTGAGGAAACTGCGGTTAAATATTTTTTAAGTCTTAGTATTTGAGAAACCGTGGTTCCAACATCCACACATCCACACTTACATACGTACATACACACACACATACACGCACACACACACACATCATCGTAAAAATTTTATAATCGGATTATAGGGACCTTAAAACGTGCTTCTCCACTAAAATCTGGATATGCGATTTTTAGCATGATTCCAATACCTCTTTTAGCGAGAGGTAAAAATATAAACATACAAATGGCCCTTCAGGTAGGATTACAATTATTTATTATTAAAATAAAAAATGTTAACATTTAAAGTAAGAACTTAAATTTAGGCGTTACTTAAAACCACTTGTACTCAGATTTACTTAATTATTAATTTATTAACATTAAAAAATTGATATCATTTGATTTGAGTATTTTTTTCATAAAATAGATCTGGCAACAGCGCATGTAACAGTTATCTATTCATGTTGATAGTGTTCAGTTGAATGTAATTTATGAATTTTAAAACTAAGTGATAAATACCTGAGCTAGCCTGTATCCACTTACAATTACTTTTAATTCATTATTAGCGTATTCTAATCTTACAGGCTCAGTTTAGTAACATATTAAAATTTCGGCTTCATGATCGAACAACATTATATAAACCGATTTTTTGTCATGATTGCAATCAGTACCGACTACAATTAGTCAAGCACGTGACATAAGCCGACGTATTCATGGAATATTAACATTGATATTACAGTAATAAGTTTAGTAATTTCCATGTAACGTTATTAAATATAAAACTTTTATTATCATTCTAGGAATACAATTAAAATGTCATAATCCAATTTATGTGCAACCTAATATATTATTTTATTTTACGATTAATATTGTTTCTAGTGGTTATAAAATATTTTACGATCTTTCTGTTACGAGTATATTTGATTGGTAAAATTATCCATCAAATTCTGATATTTTTCTACGGATTTGTTAGGATTACAACAGTTCTGTTTCAACCGTAAAGTTAATTACAAAAAAATGTGCTACGCAAAAACATTGTTGTTTTATTGACCATTATTTTTTATTTATTTTCTATTTATTTTCGAGCAGAATAAAACATTATCGGCCGCGAGTCAGTTTTCTTTTTACATTTTATTTTGAAACAAGTACTGGGTTGAGCAGAAAGGACGGACGTTTTTTAAAATGTAACAAAATGGATACTTTTTGCTTAAGAAAAAAAATATAGATATTTAAATTCATAATAATATAGCATTTGACAAAATCAAATGTGGGAAACATTTTGCATGTGATGTCCGTTATCATTAATAATGGGACTGCTGTTACCGTGAACTCGGCGTGCTATATCGAGATGATACACATCTTTTTGCCTGAATTACGAAGAAACCGTGTTCCTATCCACGTGTAGTTTATAAACAAAGAAAATAAATACAAAGAATAAAAAATATCGTGAATGAGGTATTGCAAAAAATATTAACATGTCTATTTTATTCGTTAAAACGAATATATTAACTTCGTAGTTTTATTTAATATAAGAGTTTGTATAAAATTTTGTTTTTTTGGATTAGAAAAAATAGTTTAAAGTATTCAAAACGTTGCCGAAATTCTGATGTATCCGAGTACAAGCCAATGAAAAACAAGTTGCGCCATAGATCTTACATGATAGATGGATCTATCACTACGTCTTATAAATAAATACGTATATTAATTTAAAAAAATAATACAAATGTCTAAATATGGCTAAATGTAATTACTATATAATTAATTTAATTAATACGGCATTCGACATATTTTGTATAATAAAATTTAAAAATTCCGATATGTTTAGGAGCAATCCATACTTGCAACGTTTATGGTTCTTTAACCTATATTTTTACTTCGCGTTTGAAGTTTTAAATGACAACAAACGCTACGGAACATACTGTTACCTTATTGGTTTGTACCCGTTGACGTCAGTAGGTGCAAATATGCTGCATTCCCGAGAATATCACTTTTAATAATTATTTTCTCTTTTCAAAGATGAATTTGAATAAAAATAAAAAATACGGGGTAAATATTTTTTAGTTTTCTATCAAATAATGCAAAGAAAAAAAAATCGTGCAATACCTCATTGCCCAGAAATATTCATATATTTCAATCTTTCTGAATACAAATCAGAAAAGTTCTTAATTCCTGATATTAAGTTTCTAACTATTCATCATTTTTAATCTTATAATCTCGCGAACTAATTTCAAGAGGTAGTAATTTAAAATTCAAATTGTACGTAATCCCAAAGTAAATCTAATTAATAAATAACGGAGTAGGTCTGAAATTTTAACATCAATATGTAACAGCTTGTTCTATACTAAAAACCCTTATTAACTCTCCAATTATTCAAACATTACCTTAATCCAACCCTGGACCTTATATACAAATATTCATTACGCTGGGGCGTTTATATTACACCTTACAGGAATTGACTTTGTAATTCAACCTCTCTCATCTAAGCCCTTCATTTTGAAGTCTCTTTACTTGAATTTGATATTATGGTTATGGGGTTACCACACAAACTAAATTGGGATATTTTACTACGTAGGGATGGCGTTGTGCATCAACGTCAAACTTTCGACCATCCTTTGACAACGGAGCACTTTGTTTAACTTTCATAAGCGTATCATTACCATCAGTAGTTTACCTTTGACTCTTCTTGAATTTTGACATTTCTTTCACTGTTTATTATAATTTTGGAGAGAGTACGAGCCCTGCGCCAAAAGAATTCGCCCACATCTATTTATTATAATTTTTCATATAAAAGGAAATTGTTTACACTTATTCAATTATTATTCCTAAACTTACTTTTATGTTATTAGAGTTAATTAATTGCTTACATAAAATGCGCTATCATAATTAATAAATGTGTAGCTAATTCTTTTGGCGCAGGGCTCGTATATATTTCCTTTTTTCCTGTTTTATTACAATCAGTGTATTTTTTTGTGATCTAATAACAGTCTTAGAGAAAAATGATCATGAATAAGATGCTAATTTATTAGTAAATAACAAACCGAAAATTTAAACAGTGGTTCTCAAACGGTAGAAACAAATCATATATTTTATCCTATATAATGTCTATTGCCTCCCGCTAAGAGAGGTATTGAATTCATGCTAAAAATCGCATATCCAGATTTGAATGAATAAGCACGTTTTAAGATCCTTAGAATCCGATTACAACATTTTTACGATGATGTGTGTGTGTGTGTGTGTGTGTGTGTGTGTGTGTGTGTGTATGTGTGTGTGTGTATGTGTATGTAAAACCTGTTTATCTACGTATTCCTCAATCTGACATTAATGGGAAGATCTGAAAGGTTTTGCTGACAATTGGACAACCGAAAGTAATAGTTTCTTTAAAAAAAATCTTCTAAAACTAAATTCTCCATCTAATACACTTAAAAAAATTATTATATCTTCTATTGATTTAGAGAAGAAAATACAATGTATAGAATAATCTATTGCAATAGTTCACACAGTCCACACTACAGACTACACCATGGAAACCATTTGACGAATTCAAATGTTTCTAACAGTTTTACTAACATTACTGAAAGCTTTTTCTGGGAAGTAGCTACATTTAATATTTCTTATTGAATTATTAAAGACAGGTATGTATATTAATAGTAATAGTACCTATACCTATATCCTTAATCCCGTCAATGAATTGGAACCATCTTGAATATTTTAGAAGAGAAGGACAAGAGTCCTTATTGAATGAAAAAAATAGATATAATTAGAATTATTTGTGTGTACTGTACAAGAAATGTTAAATTCGTTACTTATGTAGAAATAATGGAAATGGCGAGAGGTATTGACGCAACAATTTTTTTAGTGCATTAGATAGTGTTTATTCTGATTTTAGTGATGTAAAGATTATAAAGGGTTGTATAACAATTAGTTCAAGAAAAATGGTGTTAAATATTAGAAATAAATAAAAAATGGCTATTACCTCTAGATGGGCAACATTCGTATCAATAGTTAAGTGCAGTAGTGTAACATTATTGCTAATTTCTAATACCATATTTCTCTAAATAATTGTTGTAGAACACTATACAATATTTATGTATATTGCTCAAATTAGAAAAAAATCTTTATCTAATGAACTAAAAATTTGTTGTGGCCAGCACAAGACCTCTCGCCATTTCCATATTAGGCTATATGGCTATATAAGTATTGTATTGCACTTCGCTTTCGAACCGTCGTTTTATAACAAAATATTAAAGAACTTTACCCAAATATTGTTTTTTATTGTATTTAACATGCCTTCTGCACACATAATTCTAATTATATATATTTTTCATTGCATGAGGAAGTTTTTAAATGTCAGAGATTCTTCCAATTCATTAACCAGATTGGCGGTATTTCTGATGGATATATGCATTTTACCACAATTTTACCTATAATTTCAAATATTTAATTAATAAAACAATAAGAAATATTAAATATACTTCCCAGAAAAAGCTATCAGAATGTCACTAAAACTGTTGATTTTTGAAAAATTATATTTAGAAGAATTTTTCTAAGAAACTACTACTTCCGGTTGTTCAATTGTTACCAAAACCTTTTCAGTTCTTCCCAGGAATGTCAGATTGAGGAAACTGCAATTAAATATTTTTTAAGTCTTATAGTTTTTGAGGAATCGTCCAACATCCATACATACACACACACAAACACACACACACACACACATCCACACACATACAGACATCATTTTAAAAATGTTATAATCGGATTCTAGGGACCTTAAATCGTGCTTATTCAATAAAATCTGGATATGCGAATTTTAACATGAATCCAATACCTCTCTTAGCGAGAGGTAAAAAAGATATAGGGTGATACTATTTAAATAAATATAAATAATTATTTATTCTACCGTTTGAGAACCACTGTTTGAATTTTCTGGTTTGTTATCCTTAATAAATTAACCCCTTTTTCTTGATCATTTTTTGTATATAACAGTTATATCTTTGTTTGTTGATGCATTAACAACAGATTTTTTAATGAATGTAGAATTTGTCATTAGTTTTTTTACTCAGAGAACTCATTAGAGTCAAAATATATTTATATATAACCTATATGAAAGAGCTTCATCCCAGGCTAAACTGTTCCCTGAAGAACAATTCTGTCCTGAAATGGTTTCGCGGTAAACGAGGCCAGACCACCACCTCCCTCATTAAAGGACAAAGAGAGGCTTAGCTAAAAAGAGAAGCACCACCACTTCCGGCCACTGCGTGAGCCCGCACTTCTTCCGCTTTACATACCGACACACACCGACACAAACGCATAACAAATCCGTTTGCTAAATAGGTAGAATTGAGTTAAGTGTAGGAACACCGCTCCCGCACGTTTGTGCGTCGCGTGATAATTTGTGGCTTTTTGAGGGTGTGATTTGGGCTTTGAGAGATTGAGGTTATGCGCTAACGAGCACCTAGTTATGGCGAGATTAATGAAGATATATTACAAGATTTTTTTAGCAACTTAATGTGGGTGGGGAGTAGATTACAGTAAATCAAAGTAGCAGAGGATGTGGAAGAAAATTTTGGTAGATATTTCCAACTGGTCTCTACGTAAAAAATAATAGATGGCGCTTGAGATCCGAACTTTCACTTTTACCTTACCTATCGTAGATAGAGGGGTGTTGATAAAAATTTGAGAATATGTAGTTTTGAATGCCCATAAAAAATAAATACGTAGTTTACAAACTGTTTTAATGAAATTTTTAAAGCTATAGTTGTATTGTACTATGAAAAATAAACCCAATTACTGAAGAATTCCAGTTCGTCTAATGAAGTCCAATTTTTTTGGTACACCTTCAACCATCTTTTGTACAAGGCTAAGATTCGCTTTTATCATAAAGAGTTGTTATGTGATTCTGAAGCTCTGTCTCACTTTTTGTTTGCTAACCTTTTAAGTAAATCATCCGTTAAACCTTGACCTTGACAAAAATACTCAATTGGGCACAATTTGAGCACACAAAATGAATTGTTGTTCACAACAAAAATGACTTTTTCAGCGAAAAGGACACGGCACAGATTTGGATTAATGTGATGAACCGAGCTCTGTCCAAAAAAAGTAATTGTTGCTAATATTACTAAAAAAATAAGCTTTTGCTTTATGCGCTTATTTAAAAATATGCATACTGGTTAATTTCCAGCAATGAAGAACAAAAAGTAGTTAGGAGATCCCTAAAGCTGAAATGGGCAACCATACAAGAATATTTTTTCGAAATTCTTCTTGGTTTTTGTTTGAATTTCATCAGGAATAGTCTCAATCTCAATGTAAAACCCAGAATTTACATTTTTGTCAGAGTTCCTAAAAGTAAAATAAGTTTCATCATTCAAAATGAAACATTTACCGGAAAAAAATTCCGGCAATCGGCAGTATCTTGAACATATTTTTTGTGTTTGATCCTCAACTGTCTCGAGTATGCCAATCTTCTTTGTGTATCTAATGTTGCATTTATTTCTTAGTGGCCTGACAATATGAGACTGGGTACAGTTATTTTTTTAGCCAGCATTCACGTCAAGATCCCAGATTTGTTGTTAACTTGCTCAAGTCGACTGCTCTTGAATAGACACTTTACAGAATTGACATCACAGGCAAGAGAGAAATAGAAGATCATCCAAACAAACCTCCCCTCGTTGTCTTACGTCCCTCTCCCTGATTCTGTCTGTCATTATGCATGCATCTGTCTTTCAGTGTTAACCTAATTCTTTGTGATTTGTTTCGTTGTGTCCAATAAAAATGAGTTTAAAAAGATGTGCGTGGGGCAACTTTATTTGTTTGATAATATTGAAGATCATTCGATTATTCAACTAAAACGATGGCTGGAGTGTAGAGCTCTATGGCTGATGACAGGTGTTTGTTTGGTAGTGGTAACCATAACAAGATGCGGTCTTGCAAATTGCAATTGTGTGTCTATTTCGCCGTGTGTGTGGTTTTGGTTTTTCTGCTAAACCCTGGCTTGTTAAAAAAATATCTGATGTGGACACCACATGACTTCCTTGTACGCCTGTTATACTAAACATATTTTGTTAATAATTAAAATATGTATAATAACAGACCCAATCATAAAATTGCACGTATTTGACATAATTTGACATTGACATTAAATTCTTTATTTTTTTGTTATTTCTTGTTCTAATTCATAGCAAACTTAATTACAGAAACCCAAAAGTACATAATGTTTAAATTTAAATATCTCGCTTATACAAAGAACTAATTTAATCATTTCGACGCAAAATTCAATTCTCTAAAACTTTTATTTGAAGCATTTATTGTTAAATTCAAAATAACACAATTTTTTTCAAGAAAAACTGATAATAGCTTCAAGTAAAGTATCACTTCCGGTTAGACTGTTTTAACCAAAGTCTATCATGTTATTTCCATTGATATACAAGTATTATATACCAAATTTGAAAAGTTTTGGATTATATTTTAATATAGTTGTCCATTAAAATCTATTATGGGCTTCAAGTAAAGTACCACTTCTGAAAGTTATGCAATGACCAAAAAGGGAGGTGCACAACTAGATGTTATGACAGTCCTAAATACAAAATTTTAACTTTCTACGGGTTCCCGTTTTTCAGTTATGCGAGATACGTACGTACGTACGTACAGACGTCACGACGAAATTAGTCAAAATGGATCCAGGGATGGTCAAAATGGATATTTCCGTTGAAATCTGGAAACCGATTTTTTTCGCGATTACAATACTTCCTTTACTTCGTACAAGGAAGTAAAAAATAGTTACTTCTCAATGTTCTCGATGTATACTTTTAAAAAATGATCCGTCATAAATTTATTTCTTTTTGAAATATGAAATTCACGAAACTCGTACATACGTTCAAGTCATAGATCGCGATACAACTTAGAAAACTCAAATCATAATGATTAAAAGTAACATTACTGCATGTGTTTCTAAATATCAAAAAATAAAAACCAAAGTTTCTAACGTTTAATAGATTTGGTCTTGCAAAATGTCTGGTATAAATTTTAGGCATCACCCTTTAGTCCAATAGGTACTTTGTTAATGCAACTTAAAAATTTATGTCACAATAATGAGAATCTTAATATATTCATTATTATTCAAATAAAGTCTTCATTTTTGCTTAGCGATTTGTTTTCAAATTCGTGAATACTTAATATGCAAACATTGTTTCTTTTGTTACAGTATTAAAATTTCATGACGGAGTTTAATTTTCGCTATAATTTAACCTATAAAGTTTCCTGATACATATTTAATGAGCAATAATGAAACCGTTCCAAAATAAAAACACCACCCCATACAAAGGAAATTTTAATATCCACCAACAGTCCAATATGCATTGTTTGCAACTGATCGGTTAAATATTAAATTTAACCTTAACTAATATTTAGCTACAGATTTATTATTGAACTTCTCAAATGTTTGACATGTATTGAATAAAGTTTTGCTTAAAATACACCTGCTCTGATAATTTTGCTGCTACTGCTGTTCCATAAATCAATATTCACTTTTGTCAAACTTTTTTTACTTGCAAACGGGAAATTTGTTTCAGAGTACATTCCGTGAATATATTAAATATTATGTATTGAAAACAATAGCAAACAAAAAATATAAATTTAACACAAAGCATAAATAATGAAATTATAATAAATAAATCAACAGTGTCATTTTTATTGTTTCTGGATATAACAATTTGCTTTTTATGTATAAATAAAGTTACACAGTAAAATAAAAAGAGTTGGAATTTTGTCTAATTACAACGGCTGGTGCAAGAAATTTTATATGACTTCTAAGTACTAAATTTTCAAAGATTATGGATGGTAGCATGAATTGTGATAGGAGATGACTAGCAATGTTTTAACTTCGTCAATCGTTTATGGTTTAGTTTAGAGAAAAATACTTCAAATAAAAGTTACGTACAATTAATTTTTCTGTAACTGTTATTTGTTATTTGAAGTTTTATTTTCTCTAAAATAAACCATAAAAGATTGAGAAGAGTTAAAACACTGCTAGTCATCTTCTTATCACCATTCGTGCTTCCATCTACCACCCATTGTTCTTTAAAGAGCCTCAAATTTGAAAATATCATGAAACTTCCATTAGATATTTCACAATTAAATATTGAAATTTGTGTAATATTTTGAAAAAGTTTCGTGATCTGAAATAGAATGTGACGTCAGAGTACATATAGTTTAACATGTAACAAGCTATCAGCTACTTTTATATAAATAATCGATAAATAACGTAAACTGTTTTCCTATTGGTCATGTATGACGTGCTGTATGTACTTTGACGTCACAGGAGTGGGGAGTTGTTTTTCATAGCTATTAATGGCGCCATTCTTTTTATTTAATTTTTTACAAAAATAACAATAAATTATTTTTATTGCTACGAAAAAATAGCATAATTTCATTTATAATACGTTTGAAAAATGTGAAACAGGTTCATTAGATATTATTTGATTAGGTATGTCTAATAATTTAGTATAACCAATTAACAAATTTTGATTTAGCATTTTAACGAATCCGAAATATATAATAAATATTTTGTAAAAAAATCATCAATTTAAATATGCATATGATTATTTTAATGACTTATTTTATTTAATTTTACTATATTTTGGCTTCACTATTTTTTTTCTATTTTTCTATTTATCTAATGAATTATATAAATTAAATAGAAAATTTAAATATTTCTTTAGCTAATTTCATTATTTATATTTAGTTCAATACTTATTACGATATAAATGTAGTCATTTTATTTAATTTTGTATTTATTTCTGTTATGTTTTATTATTACAAATTCAAAAAAATTAACTAAGGGCCGGAATTATAAACGTCCAATTAAATTTAGTTACAAAGAAAATTTAATAAAGTGAACAAATTCGAATTAGTTACCATATGTTCTTATGACATTTAAATCATTCCTGTCAAAAATTCGCGTTGCATTTGTACATTTAATTAAATTTACTATGGAATTAAATTTAACTGGACGTTTATAATACCAGCCCTTAAACAACTTAATGAATCATATTAGTTAATTTTACTACAATTTAGTTATACTTCATTTCACTTATGAAAATATCGTTGGTTTAGATAGGGATGTAAATTCGGCCGTTGATTTGTCAGAATGCTAACCTAGTTCACAGAAGCGAAAAAAATATCACTTGTCAGCTGTCAATTGTCAGATAAGATCGACAGAATTTGATGTAATTTTTAATAGTTAGGGCTCATATATTTTAGAGATAAATATATTTTTATTATTGACAAATTTTTGTTTCACGAATTTAAATTATTTATTTAATGCATGTAAAAATGGTCGGCTCTCAGGCGCCATCTATTTTCTTACGAGAAATGAAGTATAGTACAGCTCCTCGAAGCAAAATTTGCCCCGGAAAAAATGTGAATTAAATTTGTAGCGCTAAAGCTATATCCAATAAGGACAACAAAATTGTGATTGTGAATGTACACACACTGTCAAAATCATGTACGGTGACTGGCCTACGCAATTTTTGAATTATTAAGTCAGTTTTGTGAAAACAGCCTTTGTCAATATTACATTGGCCAGTGTTCATGGTATGTAGCTATTTTATTTATAAAAACTTAACTGATTTTACAATGCATAACCTCAAAACTACTTTTTACTCTTCCTACCATGGAGGTATGAAACAAATATGGAGGGAGCGTAAAGCGGTACTATGGGCGAGGGGAGTGAAGCCTAGTGGGGACGGACGCATACATGTATTGGTCCCGAGCTAGAGTGGGGATCTCGCGGTATTTTTGAAGTACGAAATGCGAAAAACGTGTAACTGAAACAATATCATTACTTTTTTTTAAAAAAAAGGGATTTACTGATAATTATATTTCTTATGAAAATAAATTTAAAACTATTTGGAAATATTAAATAGTAAAAAGTTACTTCAAATATATACTAGACATTAAATTACAGTAGTAAATAATTACTAATCTTTTATTCACTACAATTTGTAAAAATTAAATAAAATAAAATATGTTACGTCTAAATTAAATGGAAAAGGTATAAGAGTACATTAAAAAATAAACAATTGATTTAGATCATTTTTATTATAAAAAAACCAGTCTTTTAGTAGCTTGTAAACAATGTCATTTTGTTATTTCAAATTCTAATATTTTGGGATTTATCAATATTTGATTTTGTTAAAAAATGCAAACTAACTTTAAAATAATTATGCATATAGATTTAATTAAATGAACTATATGAATTTCCAGGGGCCCATGTTCAAAACACTGTTCATGCAAAGTAAAAAAAATGTCTGTATTTATACATTTTTTTTAAACTTTTACAGCCCGATTGACAAAAAAGTTTAAGCTACATTTCTGGATTAGCGAATTCTACTCTAATTTTTTGTAAACACCTTTTTAATAAAGAAGTAACAATAATAAAAATAGTCCACAATATATTACTTCGCACAACACACCAGAAAATTAAATCTCAACAAAACTTTGTACTGTACACGAGACAAAATGACAGATGGTCCCGACTGGTAGTGAGTTCGCATAAGCTACCTCCATATTTGTTTCATACCTCCATGCTTCATACCGTTGTGTATGGAGACCTCAGGTTACACCCCTTCAGGGACATTGTTTGCTTCGGCGCACTGTATATCTAATTATTTTTTTTTGTGTATACTCGTACATTTTTCTGTGGAATAATATATCCATTCATGAATATTACAATTTTTTTCTTTTTTCTGGGTGAAGTGATTTTTTTCTTACAATTTTCTTTGTTTTCAGGATAACTCTCGCAACAATGGCCCGGTAGCCTCGTAAGTCCTGCCCTGTCCGCATGATGACAGCTCTGCGTGGCGTGGTCAGGCCCGGCTCGAGAAGAGCTGTGGTGCTGGGCACGACCCTGTTTCTTGGAGGGCTTTTGCTCTTCAAACTTGGACTTTTTTGTGCAAATACTGCGGGGCCGGATCTGGCTAGCATGATCACACCACAGGTAAGAGTGATATTCAAATTAACATATAAATAGTACATAGTTTCCATATTTTTTCCAATTATTATTTAACTTGAAGATAGAATAGAGATACATATACAGGTGTTTCATAATATATGCGCAGGACTTCAGGATGTGATAGCTCGTCCAAAAATATGAGAAAAGTACTCTTGGTCATAAGCTCTAAAGTTGACCGTTTTCGAGAAAAATCAACTTTTATGAACATGGTAAATTTTTTGAAATAATTTTTTTTTTACTAATTAAACAAAATTTATTCAAACGTTAGAACAAGTAACAAAACCAAACGTTAACTTCATAATTGCAAAATAAAAAAAAAAACAATAACAAATCATACTCAGTTAAATAAATTGTTGGGAATGTCCGCCGTTAGTTTCCTTTTTATCAAGTAGGCTTTAAATTTTAAAACAAAAGCTATCTCCTGTCAAAATAACAATTTGTTTGTACCTACAAAAAGTAAATTTAGGTTACAAAATTTAAAATGAATTACACAAACGCTGAAATGTGCGAAATGCATTACCTTTACGGAATGGCGAGCGGTAATTCGGCAGAAGCAAGGCGGTTGTATCAAAAAAGACATCCTGATCGCCGAATACCACACCATAACTTGTTTTAACGCATTAAAATTTTGCAATTATGAAGTTAACGTTTGGTTTTGTTACTTGTTCTAACGTTTGAATAAATTTTGTTTAATAAGTAAAAAAAAAATATTTCAAAAAATTGACCATGATTTCAACATAAAAGTTGATTTTTCTCGAAAACGGTCAACTTTAGAGCTTATAACCAAGAGTACTATTTTCATATTTTTGGACGAGCTATCACATCCTGAAGTCCTGCGCATATATTATGAAACACCCTGTATTATAAACAAACAGTATTATACAATAATCTTTCTTTTCCTTTATAGTCAGGACTATTAATGTTTAATTCATGTGAAGTAGGGTTAATTATTGTAGAACCATTTATTGTCCAGAATATATGGGCAGTAATATATGCACCAATCTAATATACATTTCACGTTCCTTTTAACCTGTTATCGGCGTCCTCTTTCACAATCTACACACACACAAACTCGTCAGTATCGGACTGGTCTTCCATTATAAGAATTAAGTTTACGATCGCACGTAGGTTTCAGACTTCTCTCATGCTGGATTCATGCAATAATTAATTTTCTTTTTTCATTTAATTTATAAAATTGCTATCTTTTATCTTTTTCAATTAAATTATATATTTCATGTATATTACGCATGCGCTTAACTGTAGTTTCTAAGTTTGTTTATTTTGCGATTTGTTTTAACGGATCAGCAATTATCAATGATCAACCAATGAAATAGTTATTTGTTTAACTTGGCACTAAAACACCAGATTTACAGCAGAGGCAATGAATGCTGTCGAAGCTGTAAATCTATGTTTAGTGCCGTGTTGAACACATTGGCTGGTAGCACAAGCGTGGTGCTAACACCGGCGTTAACTAGAACCATGTCAACGACTTGACACATACTTCAGGTTTGATAAGAAAACAAGTGTTGCCAATATATTGATCAAGTTGAAAATTTACTGACAGCCATATTCAAGAAATCTGCCAACACTATTTAAAATTATTTAATATGATTTGTATTTTAACTTGTTTCTAGGAAAAACAGTTTAAAATAATGAGGTCAAATTTATTGAATATGGCTTCTTCATTTTCGACTTAATTCAGTATATTCGCAACTCTTATTTTGTTAACAACCCTGAAGTATGTGCCAAGTCATTGACACGGTTCTAGTTAATACCGGTGTTAGAACCACGCTTGTGCTACCAGCCATTATTTTTTGCCGGTTTTAGAATTAATATTAATTTAGTGATTATTTTGAATACCTATTTTGAAGGTTATCACCATTGCTATGCGTTTGTTGAACAGTTGCTATGTAAATAGCCAAAACAGGCAATGGAAGTATTTTTACTGCTTAGGAAGTAAAAATGATATTTTATTGATTGATAGCTGTCAAAAAATCGCACTTTTAATGTCTATCGACAAAAAACTATATTTTCGTATACATTGTGCGCATGCGTATATTTAATTTATGTAGGGTTGCATGAATGTTTCATTTAAAAAAGATAAATTGAAAATAGATTAAATTGAAATAAATTATAATTATAAATTGCACCATGAATCCAGCATATTTTGGTGCTTCTTTAAAGTACTGTTTCACTAGTAGCGGTCTGGTACACGTGTACCAGACATATTAAGCTCACAGAGCCCGACCAAGAGGCCTATGGGCCCCGGACCCATTGTCAGAGCTTAGCTTACGATCTCACGTAGGTCCTCTCATTTGGTGTTTCTCCACTAGGTGTCCTAGTCACCTTCAGCGCACACGGCTCTATGACCCAGCGTCGGATAATTAGGAAAATTAGGACGAATAAAAGTCCTGGATTGCAGTCAATAATAATTTATTTCAAAATCAGCTTCTACCGGTTTCGGCAACTCATTTGCCTTCTTCAGGAGGTGATTTTGTTTTAATAATACAGATTATTTTAAAATAATTTATTATTGACTGCAATCCAGGACTTTTATTCATCCCAAACATCCATCCAGTCAAATTAGGAAAATACCACATGTTTGCGGCCACAAACAAATATCTATGCACCCAGGGTTGTCCCAGATAACTCTTCAGATAGTTAGGAAAATACTATACATGTTTGTGACCACAGACATATAATACAAATGTACATGTCGCTGATATGGTCAGAAAAATTAACTCTGTCGGTCCAGCAATAAAACTATAAATATCGTAATTATGACAAAGCGCCATATCGCTCACTGCTTGCATTATAACATTGAGAGTCAACGGGCTATTATTTGCGCCGCTCTGTTGATATGAAGACATGCTCTGTATAGTAAAATATAGTAAAAAAAAAAACCTTATTCATTTAACATAAATGTTATTTTTTTGAAATAATTTCTTATGAGAATGAAAACATTTATGTTAAAGAAGTAGTAAGATTATTTTACTACACACAGCAGTCTGGACAGGTAGGAATACCAGGCGATACATGTCTTCATTCCAAAAGAGCGGCGCAAATAATGGCCTGTTTTATCCAATATTATCAAGCAAACAGTAAGCGATATATGCCGCTTTATCAAAATTACGATATTCTAGATTCCACGGCGCGCGAGGTTGGTATGGGAGGATATAGAAAGATCTCGCTAAACATATCGGCCCTGCGCGGGATTCGCAACTCTACTAGGAGGGATATATCCGTGCAGTGTTGCTTGTACCATAAAGCGTAGCGTCATGGACTGTGAAAGTTTACTTATGTTGGAAAATTTATCATCTGAATCAGATGATAATGAATTGAATGAGAAATTATTATTATTAAATAGTAAAATTGTTAAAAGAACACATAGACGCCTTTCTCGTACACATTCCATGAGTTTTTCTTTGTTCATTGTGATATTCGTTCTTACACGATCCACCGTCTGACATAAAAATTCTATGATATTTAAAGTAGTGGGGGAAAGCGAGGCTGGCAGAAACTCGCTTATCGCCCGAGTCGAAGCGGAGTCCGCGCGGACCTCGCGCTATATCTCGAACACTAGCGCTCGGTCTCGAAACCCCGCGCGAGCTCGCCCCGCTTAGTGGAGTTACATACTAGGAATGACGAATTCCGATAATTTTGGTACCAGAGTACCCGAAACAACTACCCGGATAGTACCCTTTACCCGTTAATTACCCAATACCCTTTAATTACCCGTTATCCTTTAAGTACATATACACAATTCGTTAAATTGTTAATTACCAGTTACCCTTATATTAGCAGTTTAATTTTTAATAAAATAAATAATTATTGTTTACATATATTTATTAAATAAAAAGTAATACAAATAAATTATATAATGTATCTCTATAAAGAACTTAACATATATTAGATTAATTACCTATGGTATGGTAATAAAAAGCTCTTCTTTTAGATACAATCTTTCCGGCAGCTGAAAACTGTTCGGGTAATTAAAGGGTATTGGGTAATTAACGAACAGCAGGTATATTTCGGGTAATTGGGTAAGAAATTTTATACCCGGGTACATTATTATCGGGTAGGTTCCGAGTACCCGGGTACCCATCGTCATTCCTATTACATACATAGATTATAACGTGTGCGAGTTTTATCCGTTCCCGTCCCATACTAGCCTCGCTCGTCGTGGAGTCTAGGCTTTATAGTATGAACCTGACAGAGCCAATTTTCCTGACTATACCATGCATATCAAATTCACAAACATATCAATCAAGCATCTGGCTGACCCATACCTGAACGCTATACCTGTCCATTAATTAGAATGACTGAGCTTTGCTTTACCACTCACCATTAATTACTGCAAACTGCTCGTTTTTCTTTATTGATACTTTCACACACGTCCATGTACTGCTGTTAGCACACTAATTAACCCTCCAAGAATCGGGGTATATTATTGTGTTTAAAAATGTTCAGTATGTATGCCTGCGCTTCTAAACCAATAGCGCGCAACCGAAAAGTAAATCTTACATAAATAGAAATTGTTGTTAATTTTTATTTAGAATATTTTATTTTATTATATTATGAATTTCTGAAATTGGTAGCGCCTACCATTTTTCTAAATTTAGACGTAGATTTCTCAACAGATCTGTTAAAAACCTGGATACGCCAGACTTAGTCTACAAAATTGCACGATTATTTCCCTGAATTTTTTAAATAAATTGTTTGTTTGAGGAATCAATTTCAAAATACTGACATTTATTTCCTTATCAAAATTTTCGTTCAATTCTGGTGGCATGTTTCTGGATCTAGATTGATAACTGTCACCTTATAAAACTCGCTATATTTATTTGTAAATATATTCGTTTCGAAGTTACAATCTTATTCGAAAACTTTTGCCTTATTGAAATTTGTTTATTCTCTAGTGTCCGGTTTTTTTCCCAGATCGTATTTGGGTGAAATATGTATTTACTTTTCATTCCTTCTCAAATACATCAAACTCACACTGTTTATAAAGACAATACGAGTACAAGAGAAACACAAAACGAAATAAGTTTTCACATTTTTTTTTCTTGTCTGGAAGTTTTATCAAGTTCTCTGACATATTCACTTGATAAAACTTTGCTTAAAACAAATGTTTTATTATTCTTATTACATTTTCATATAAGGAGTTCTTCAGAGATACATTTTTATAAAATGATGAAAAAAGTTTTATGAGACGAGTTATTTTTTGGAAATGTCGAGATAATACAATAAGGGAATTAATTTTTGGAACGATGCCATTATGGAGCAATTTCATGATATACAAACTTCTTTTATTAAAAAGAAAATTTGTTTGAAATGAATTGCAATTTTACTATGTATATATATTCGAATGTGACATCTGAAATATATTGTATTTTTATGAGAAAGAAGAGAAAAATTTGATTGATGCCCCTATTGCAAAAACTATCTCCGCCATCTATGGTATTGACAGAATTTCTTCGCAGAAAAGTGGTAGCACTTGAAATAAATAATGACCTAGTTATAAAATACGACAGTGTTGATAAAAGAATAAAAATAAAATCTATTATAAGAAAATTCATTTTGCGTTGTACAGTAAGACCAGTTAAATTTGGGACATATGATTTATGACTTGTAAATACCGAATAATACTTCACTTTCAAAAATTTTCATTTTTGCAAGTGTAGTTTAGAATTCATGAACCATATATAAGATGTCCCACATTTATCTGGGCTTATTGTACACACGCTAATGAAACAATAGTAATTTCATGTGGATTGCTATCGAAGCTGTAAAACTGTGTTTAGTACCGCGTTGAAGACATTATTTTTGCCGATTTTAGAATTAATATTAATTCAGTAATTATTTTTAATACCTATTTTGAATGTTATCGCCATCGCTATGCGTTTGTTGAACGGTTGCTAAGCGTTTGTTAAACGGTTACTATGTAAATAGCAACAACAGACAAAAACATTTTTACTGCCTAGGCAGTAAAATTGATGTTTTCAAGACTGTTAGGTGTCAAAAAAATCGCACTTTTAATGCCAATTGACAAAAAACTAATTATAGGCCTTGTTTTGTGCTTTTTGAAGTTTTCTATGAGGCAAGTTAAATAACAAATTATTGTTTCGTAACATGCCAATAATAATTATAATTTTTAACAAATATACTATTTCAATTTAAAGAAATACGATAGAAAATAGGCGCGCGCATAGTGAGCCAATAACTGGCGGGAGTCATGGTGCTTGTTGTATGAGATCCATAGCGTTTGTTTTTTAGAATTTTAGACATAAAATGTGAGAAAAGTAAACTTCTTAAAAGGAGTTATAGAAGTGCATCTTCTCAGTTTTCCTGAGGAGATGCATGTTCGCCGTCCAAGTTATTGCCGGGCATGCAAATATTGTCTAGAAAATTGTATACATAAAAATCTGATGTGGCCAACACAAAACTTCCCGCTATTTAATTTTTATTAATTTACATACTTACCTACGTATTTAGTAATGCTTCAAACTATATATGTTCCATTGCATATAACTATTGCTTTATTTAAGATGTTCTTTATTATTTAATATGTCACTATTTTTAATTTGAAGTGATTAGTTTTTTGACAATGACGTTTACCTGTCAGTTACATTCATTTGTAAAATAAACTGTGTAACAAAGGAATTGTGTTTATCTTAGACTTCGGGATTAAAAAAAGAAAAATGATTTTTAAATTAATCTGTAAAATATATAGAAAAAGTATTAATGTATACCTGTACAAAATACAATAATCTATAATTTTCCAATGACGTTAAATGCGAAAAATGGCATTTAATGGTATTTTTTGAAGAAAAACCATTATGAGCTTCAAGTAAAGTGCCAATTCCGTTTATCCGATTTACACCAAAATCTAATGGCTTCTATTCCTATTAAAATAGGGTAGAAATACAAGGTTTCAGAATTTTCTGAATGATAGTATTTGAGTTAGAGTGCAAACAAAATTCGTACACCAACACACACACACACACACACGCACACATACATACAGACATCATCGTGAAAATTAAAAAATTGGATTCTAGGGACCTTAAAACGTGGTCATTTATTAAAATCTCGATATGTGATTTTTAGCATGATCCCTATACCTCCCTTACCAAGGGTAGCGGGAGGTAAAAAAGGTAACATTTATGTACTTTTCATGTTACCTTGGTTAATTGTTGTTGTTTTGTTTTTTCACATTTTTATGTCAATTTCCCCTGAAGAAGGCACCAGTTTATGGTGCCGAAACGTTGGGTTTTAATAATAAAGAATACAGAACTTAAACTAAAAAAGTTAGTATTATTCCAATTATTGAGTTATAGAAGCTTTTGTTGTAGCTAAAATGTCAAACAATGCAATTTTCACCGAGAATACAGGTATTTTAGTGACTGCAATATTTTTAACGTTTTGTTTGACCCAGCTTTAAAAGATCTGTTCTGACTTTTCCGAATTTTATTGAATTTAAGGGCAAACAGATTGTGAATGTTTTTTTTTTTGCAAATTTTTGTAAAATATTTAATAATGTAAGATCTTATTTTTGTTTGTAAATATTGATAAAAGTATATGTACACCGAAACGTTGGTTTTATAAAAATAAATGCTATATAGCTAAGATTTCGAGAAATTATTTGAGTTCCATCTATTTTTTTTTTTCAGTAATTTTCGTAATGGCAGAGGTTTTCTTTCGCATTTTCACCTTAATGAAAATTGTGAAAATGCGCAATTCTAATTCTACTTTGAAGACAAAAAACGCAGCACACAAAAGCCTGAACGTTCGCAACACATAGACACAGATCGAGACAATTACGTTAAGTTACCAACAAAAGAAGCAGAAACTCCCTAAATAGTCCCTGTTGCAGTTGGTAAAAACGCCATTTGCTTGATTAAAACTCGTCTGCGACGCTAATTTAAAAATACGATGTGCAGAAGTCAGCGTTAGATAACAGGAGTTAAAGATAAAAACTATACAAGGAAATAAATAGATCAGGAGCCCTATTTATTTAATTTTAAATTTAGTAGCTCTATCTTAGGAAATATATTTTTTTCATGATGGATCAGAGAATGAGCATTTCTGTTCACTTTTTAGACCGGAAAATTTTTCTTTACTGAGCTAGCTCAGAAAATTGTCTATAAAGGATCAGCAAGTAACTACCGATCCTGGGACCGGTAAAGCTGAATGTATTTCCTCGCAATACAAAATAAAAAAATTCGTAACCTATAGATTTTTATTTATTCTTTTTTCAAAACCGCAAAAAAATATTGTACCCATCATGATCTGAAAGTGTTTTTACTAGGCTCTCAAGCTTCCAAAGCTCGCTTTCGACTCGCTCTGGAATATTCTTGTAAAGTATCACTTTCAGGTCTTGTTACGTAAATTACTATTCTCTGTTACGAAATTAGAATGACATATTCTAGCACGTATATTGATGCTGGAAGAACCTTCATTCTTAAATGATATTTGGTAATATTTTGTTATTTGGGATTGGTATGACTGCACTAAATATACAAAATATCTTGGCAACGGACAGAATGAAAACGCAAATCAATGTTATTAATCTAATTATTCTATCAAAAATCTCGTCTACTAGTACATGTTAAATATTTTTATAAAGAAATAATGTGAATGTAAGCATCAACAGAGAAAATAGTTATTAACGTCATTAGGCCGATATGAGGCAAATAACGGACGCGGCTGAGGTTTATAATCAGCCGAGTTCGTTATTTGCATATCGGCCGTGTGGCGTTCAAGACTTTTCGTAATAACATAAAATTTAAACATTTAGGAATAATTAAATGTTAATAAAATTCTTCTCTTTCTGTCATATTGAACAACTTTTTTGTTGATTTATAAATTCTCCATGACAACGGTCCATCAAAATGCTATTTTTCTAGGAACACTAGATTCGTAATTGTAGGCGACTGTTATGAAGTTCTTAGTAACATTTTTAGTCCAGTCAATAGAGGTTTTTACCCTACAAAAGGTGGGGAAAAAACGATTTTAACATATGTTGTTTGGGTCGAGACGGGGATGAAAAATTCAAATTTGTGACCTTGGGGAGGCTCGGCGTGAGCCGCCATCTTGGATCAAAGGTGCAAGAAATGAGTTTTTCGCTATTATCTCGAAAACAGTGACCCGTATCAAAATTTTACAAGAATACAAATTTAAAGCTCGTTACTTTTTGTACAAAAATGGTTTTTTTTACCTAGGATGAACTCTCAAAGAGTTATGTTCAAAAACAGGTAACCAGAACAACAATTTATGAAAGAAAATTTAATCACTCAAAATATACACAATATTAATTTTTTAATACTTAGCCTAATAGATTTTGGTATTTGTAACAGTTTACATTTGTCGTGGAATCAAAAGAAGTAAATTATCAATGATTTTTAAATAATTTTTGTCAGCGCTTTTTCACAAATTTATCAACCACTCTGACCCGGTTAAAGATACGGTACCGCGGTTTAAAAATTTTAATTCAGTTTGAAATTCTCCTTCATGTCATGTTAAACGATTTGTGCTCCGATGAGCGATTAACGAATTATTAACAATTTAAACTTATGTGAAATTTCACTAAAATTTTAAACATCTGCAAATCAGCTTGGTGTTAATTTTTTCTTCTGAAATTTGGACAAGATTAAAGATAAGCTTTACTGTGCATTTAATACGTACTGAAATTTCAGAAGGAAAAATGAAAACTAAGCCAATTTGCAAATGTTTAAAATTTTAATGAAATTTCATATAAGTTTAAATTGTTAATAATTCATTAACCGCTCATCGAAGCAAAAATCGTTTAACATGACATGAAGGAGAATTTCAAACTGAATTAAAATTTTTAAATCGTGGTACCGTATCTTTAACCGGGACAGAGTGGTTGACGAATTTTTGAAAAAGCGATGACAAAAATTATTTAAAAATCATCGATAATTTACTTCTTTTGATGCTAAGACAAATGTAAACTGTTGCAAATTACAAAATCTATTAGACTAAATATTAAACACTTGTGTATATTTTGAGTGATTAAATTTTCTTTCATAAATTGTTGTTCTGGTTACCTATTTTTGAACATAACTCTTTGAGAGTTCATCCTAGGTAAAAAATTCAAGAACCCTTTTTGTACAAAAAGTAACGAGCTTTAAATTTGTGTTCTTGTAAAATTTTGATACGGGCCAGTGTTTTCGAGATAATAGCGAAAAACTCATTTCTTGCACCTTTGATCCAAGATGGCGGCTCACGCCGAGCCTCCCCAAGGTCACAAATTTTAATTTTTCATCCCCGTCTCAACCCAAACAACACATGTTAAAATAAATTTTTCCCCCCCTTCTGTAAGGCAGAGGTCTCATTTGGTCTCTATTGCTGGACTATTTTGTGTATTTTTAGACAGATAATGAATTGTTTTACAAAACTTTGAAAATTTTTAACACAATATCAAAAAGGTTTACAGAAAAAAGTTACTAAGAAATATTTTTGCTCTCAACGAGTTCTATCACTGGTTAAATTTAATGTAGTTATATTAGCCTGTATATCATCACGGCTTAATATCCATATTTGAATGTACCAAGCTGCTATTTATTTGCCTAACACTTTTCCCGCATGACTTATTTTGCACATACTCTGAACTCTGTTCCACCTTATCAATTGAGGATTGTAGAGAATAGGGCATAGTTTTGAACTCTGACTGAAATTGGAACCAAGTTTTAAAGGTACGCAGGCTTTCTTATATTGGCAGTTGATTTGTGCAATTGGTCCTTCCTAACAGTTACTGTCTTGTTTACACTCGGTCCATAAGCGTCCCTAAATAGAAGCACAATGTTACTGTAATAATTATTTTTTGATGGTGTCTACGGAATGTTACGAAATAAGTTTTTCCTTCCCTTTCCCCTCAGCTCAAGACAGGTCTCCTACACGTACGTACGTATTATCTCATGAATTTAAATAAATAATAATCAGTTGTATATTTTTACCTCCCGCTACCCTAGGTAAGGGAGGTATAGGGATCGTGCTAAAAATCGGATATAGAGATTTTAGTGAATAAGCACGTTTTGTTGTCCCCAGAATCCGATTTTAACATTTTTACAATGATGTCTGTAGGTATGTATGTGTGTGTGTCTGTGTGTGTGTGTGTGTGTGTGTGTGTGTGTGTGTGTGTGTGTGTGTGTGTGTGTGTGTGTGTGTGTGTGTGTGTGTGTGTGTGTGTGGATCGCGTGGACACGATTACTCATATATTATCAATCAGAAAAATTTGAAATTTTGTATATCCATTCTATACTAATGTGGAAAGAGCTCATTAGTTTTTAGTGTGTATCGGATAATCGGAAGTATGATTTATAGAAGCTTTTAACAGTTTTACTTGTAAAAAATTCATTGAATATAATTTTTTAGCAACTTTTACCAATACAAATTAAATATAATGGCACAATCTTCAATTCTATGATAATAGCATTTAGTAAATAACTTGAAATAACTTTATATTATATTATAAAAAAAAATATTTTTGTATATCACTTTGCCTCTGCGTCAAACAAAATCAATACTTTAATAACAAATTTGACACATTTAAACAAATGTCACTGTCACGAAGCAGTTTTCATTAAAATTAATAATGAAACCGTGTTAAGAAGAATTTAGTACTTTAAATATGATTCTAATGAAATTAAGGTTTGTAAAAATAATATATTTTCCATCAAACATAAATATTAGATATACAAGATAATTCGATTTAAGTTTGATGTTTGCAGCATTACATATCAAACAGCTCTCAATAAGAACGTGATTTCAAAGTGTCAAATAATAGTTTGCAACTACACATTTACGAAATGGATAATGTACGGCGAAGAATTTACACAGATTGCGTTTTAGAGCATAAGAAAGTTGGTGATGATTTTGACAATAATGTGTGTGACGATTTTTCCTTAAAATATATTAATGATCCAAAACTTCGCAAAAGTTGGTATTTAATACTCTTATATAATTTGAAACAACATATTAGATTTTGACTATATATGATAAACCGAATGTAGTACTTAATTTGAAGCTTTAGCAGATTTTTCAGGAAAAACATAATAAAATATAATCCAAATTTTCGTATTACAAACCGTTCTATTTATGGGAACAACAAAGTGGATTTTGTTTACAAACGATCAATCGGAAGCTCATTGCTATTTTAAACACATGGCATTGGCGGGAGGTCATGTGCTGGCCACATCAGATTTTTAATATTTGTTTTTTAACTGAACTGTTTTTTGCAGCTTTGTTCAGGCGTAAAAAATATAGAAAATGTAACAAATAAATAGTGGAGAAAAATAGCAGTTTGATATTTATTGTTGTTTTACCCCGGGGGTTTGAAATATGACCCCAGTTGATTTCTTTCTTTTCTGAATGCATCCGATAACGAAAAAGCCGCGACAACAATTACTCATTGCTATTTATATCCAAAACAAACACAACACGATTCACAACAAAACAATTGCGTGTCTCCCTCAAAGAAAAACTAATTTTAGGGTAGGAAAAACACGAACAGTGGCGCATCGCATCGCTGTTGGAGCAGTGATTTATGACGTCACTTGCATTGTAGCGCTATCTTTGTCTGTTGCATGGCATCTTCATCCGTCAATCTGTGGAAACGAGAGCCTGCAAAAAGAAGTGTTAAAAAGAGGAAAACCAACGCTTGGAAACTCTAGTGTGGGAATTTGTCATTTGTCCCATATGCACTCCACAAAAGACGTTAATAAATACAACCAAGCATCATGCACTTTATGAGAAAACGGGATTTATAACCTACAGGTTGCTGAAAAATAGCTATTTCATTAAAATAGGGATTTCCACTATTTTTCATTTTTTTTTGTTATTCTTCATGAAAAGTTAAGCCCCATTCAGATAGAGCTTAGTGCAGTTACAGTGCCCTGTTGGTAGTACATTTGTAGTATAGTGCAAAATATAAAATATAGGTATATTTATTAACAGGTTTTCTGTAAAAAAATATTGAAAACTGTAATTTTTGTAGCTCGTTTAAACGGCCAATTTTTACCGCCACGACAATGCATCACGACCCGCATGTCTGCTAACGCACAATAGATGGTATGCTCTAGTGGAGTGATCTGTCAATTCTTTCCATAATGGCAATCATAATAATAGTTATTTATTCCTTTCGAAAATGTGTACATTTTATAGGAAGCGTCACAATAATATATAATATTAGAAAAAATAAGAAAATACAAATAAGTAAATTACGAAATATTATCACTGTACAAAAAATATTCGTTTATATTATAAAAACAGCTATCGAGAAGCATTTTTTTAAGTTTTGCTTTGAAATTATTTAAGGTGTTAGAGTTCTTAATTTCCAGTGGTAGTTTATTATAAATTTTTATTCCAACAACATTTGGAGAGTTTTTGGCACAATTTAATCTACTATATGGAGTTTCAAATTCATTTTTCCTTCTGGTATTGTACTGGTGATAGTCTTTGTTACAAGAAAATTTTGTCTTATTTAGAAAAATATATTTACTAACCTCATAAATGAAAAGACAAGGGAGAGTTAATATATTTAGATTTTTAAAGATATTTCTTCATGAGTCGGTATTTCTTGTTCCAGTTATATATCTTACTACTCTTTTTTGAGTGATGAAAACTTTATCAGCGAATGTTAAAACGCCCCAGAAGACGATACCGTATCTCAATAATGACTCAACTTTTGCGTGATAGAACGTTAGCAATTGATTCAAAGACAAAATATGTTTAAGATGCCTAATTTGAAAACAGATTACATTCAATTTTGTAATGACAAATTCACATTGTTGATTCCATTTAACATTCTCATCGAAGTTCATTCCCAATACTTTAGAGGAATCTACATGATTTAATTTATTATTTCCAGTGGTTAAGTTCAAGTTTGTGGTATTTTTCGCTTGATGGAAATGAATATAGTTTGTTTTAGAGTTATTTAAATGAAGCAAATTTTCATTACACCATAAATGCAATTTCTCTAAATTTTCATTGCATCTTAGTTCCAAGAACTCATTACTTTTATCAGACATTACTAACGTTGTATCATCTGCATACTGCGAAACGATAGTTTCATTACTAAAAATGAGATTGAGATCGTTAATATAAATAATGAATAAAATAGGCGCCAAGACGCTCCCCTGCGGCGTCCCAACATTACTGATCAATGGAGTCGAGTGTATTTCTTTGTTGTAATTGTTATGACCAGAATCATCTATTACAGTTTTCTTGAATTAACATACATAGGAGTGGGGGTTGTGACTTTTCACTCACTACAAACATTCGGACTGAGTTTGTTTGTGATCTGTTATATACATCTGTATTTACATATAGTGATTCAACTCAAAAATTGTTATAAAATAGATACCTTATTATAAAAGGATTAAGTTTCAAGCATATAAGTATAATTTAAAATTTAATATAATTTGTTACAATTATTGTGGTCCGGATGCGGTTATTCGCTACCGAAAATCGGTCACTTTAATATGTTATTATGTATGAATACGTTTATGAATGTGGCTGAGGTGAAAGAAGTGTGCATGGATAGGAATGTGTGGCGAAGGATGATTGTTGCGTAACTATTATTGTGGTCCGGATGCGGTTATTCGCTACCGAAAATCGGTCACTTTAATATGTTCTTTGTATGAATGTTATGATGATTTTGGACACGGCGAAAGAAGATTGTTATTAAAGAGTTAAGTGATTCAGTGGAGCTCTTACTTTCATCCCTTTTCTTATTGTTTTCGGGTTTTTGCTAACTCACTAAGGGCCAGTTGTACAATCTCCGGTTAGAATTTTAACTGCCGGTTAAATAAACAAAATTGAATCGAAATGAGCTGTCAAATGACAAATTGATCATTGCTGTCAATGACCCGATTCAATATTGTTTATTTAACTTCCAGTTAAAATTCTAACCGGAGATTGTACAACTGACCCTAAGTGGGAAATGCGTGATTTTATGTATATATGTATGTATGTTGTTACAATCCTAATTGAAATCAAAAACCCCCATAATTTATCTCTCGTCGAAACATATAGGTAATAGAGAGTTATTGCAGCTTCAACGCAAAAATAACGTGCACTTTAAAGTCACGTGACAGCCCGAGTGCGCATGCGTACTAATAAGGTTCACGTTATATGGATAAGGAGACACGTTATGTGCAGTGGAATAGCGAGCGTTTAACGTCACACGTTCTGTATCTTTTGAGGTTAAGTTTCGGTGAAAAGTGTGGATGTAACCTCGTTTGTGTTGCTTTTAGCGTTAACGTTAGCGTGAATACAATAATTAAATGCGGTAAACATTGAAATTGAAAGTCCTTTATTACTAAAATAAAATGTTTTTTACATAAGGTTAACGTTTACGTTCTTTCATCTTAGAAGTTGCAATAACTCTCTAATATTAAGGCTTTTTTCTGTGTATGAAGTCTCATGGCCGCGTACCTATATGTCTGGTCGCGAATCTGGGGAACCGGGTTCAACCCCGACCGACGTAAAATATTTCGAATTTTAAATGGCACCTGTGGTGCACTCTCCACGCCAGCAATGAGTGCCCGTGAGGTGACGCCTGGTAAGCGTCCGCACGATACAAATATGTCATCATCATTACCGATATCTGCGATATAGCAGATTGGCACACCCAGAAATGGGTAATATGCTGTGATGATATATTAATTTTTATTTAACAATAAGCGATATGCCGCTTTGTTATAATTACGATATTTATAGTTGTATTGCTGTTGTATATTTTAGCGTTTGTTATTTTTCATTATTTTGATTACGGTGGAAACCCCCATTTTCTCGATTGTGGTATCGATGAGGTATTAATAATTGAAATCTTAGTCCTTCAGTATTTATTTTAAGAAAACTGACGATTAATGATTTACTTCTTTTCAGAAATACGTTATTGGCTCAGATCGGCGAATCTACACCTACGACCGCAACATGCCTCTAATATTCATCGGGGGAGTCCCGAGATCTGGAACAACCCTTATGCGAGCAATGTTAGATGCCCATCCCGACGTACGGTGAGTCTTTTATTCATTTCTATCCCCATTTTACCACCCTTAAATTGAAAAACTCGTAAATATAAAACGTTTTCAATTTGGTTCAATTGGTTCAGCTTAAAACCTGCACTTAACACACCCTCTGCCGAAATTATTGTACGATTGAACTCGGATAAAATGATCAGAGAATTGAGCACACATAATTTTTTCTTCTTAAGCTCTCAAACGACCACTGTTAAAAGTAGTCTTTTTAACGGTTGCTTAGCGAGTTAAAAATAACAGTTTATAACCCAGTGAATACTTTTAAATCGTTGTCATTCACAATGAATTAAAAGTAAAAAACAAATTTACTTTTAACACTATTGTTAAAAAAGAACTAAATCTAGTTACATTTAGTGTTAAAAATATAACTAAATCTAGTTACATTTAGTGTTCATAATAAATGTAGTTAGTTTCATTTATTTATATTTATTTTTGTACTGAAATTATTTATATAGGTATTTTATTAGATGTACACATTATTTTGGAACGTTTATTGTTATAGTACAATTATTACAATTGTTTATAGTAATTCCTTGCAAGGCGCTTGAAGAATTGGAATTTAAAACAGTATTGTTGGAAGTAGAGGTTAGAATTTTGTTGGAAGTAGAGGGTAGAATATCATGACCTGTCATAAATGTCATTCTATAATTTTTAGTTTTTATACTAATACATAACTAGGGTCGTAGGAAAAATAGTGTATGATATTCGTGTTAAAAGTGATTTTATTTCGTTCGTGGGGTTTGCCTCGTTTCACAAACTTCCCCACTCACTCATAAAATGTCACTTTTAACACTTATATCATAAATAACTATTATCTGCAAAAATGTACCATACCTGAATATTAGAAATTACAACAAAATATGGTTAAATATCACTTAATTCTGTCAATTTTACTTGATAATAATTGATAGCTGATATTTTTTTCACTTTTGTGAACTAGGTTTGCATTCTGACCAATCAAAGGGCAGAATTTATATTCAATGCTATTTTCTTAATTAAAATGAACTATAATTTAAATTATTTATTTAATGCATGTAAAAATGGTCGGCTCTCAAGCGCCATCTGCTATTTTCTTACGTGAAATGAAGTATAGCTTGTTTTGTAACTGCGACCTACAACTAATTTCACGTAATACAATATGGAGTAGTGTTGTTGACGCCATTAAAACATGCGAAAATATATGTAATTAACACGTTTTTGTATGATATATAAATATGAAAATATTACACATTTTAAGCTTAAATGTAAGTATTTATAATTAAACTTGCAATGCAAATTCGATAAAACTATATGTTCATTTTTTTAGGTTATGTAAAATGGAATAAAATGCCGAGAAATTGAATTAATTTATTAAAGTTACGGAGAAATCGGCACAAAAAAATCTTGTATATTACACGTCCAGAAACTGTTTTGCGAATGCTCATATTTAAATATACCCACACTGTCAGTAAAAAACAATTGCAGCGAAAATAATAATAATTTGATAACATTAGTGAAAGAAACAGTATAATAGCCGTTGGCGTCCTAAAAATTATGTTTCATTCAAAACCAATACATTCAGTTTATATTAAAAGCAGATCAGTTCATTTATCCCTGGTTTTAAATTCAAATGGAAAGCGCCTGTAGGCTTATAATCTTTACAGCACAATCCTACAATTTCACTAACATAATACGCTACGCAAAATTGTCCAAGTTCTAAATGCCAAATGGGAAGAAGTTAAAAATGAATTACAATCACTTTAACCGCTGCGAAAATTGCGGAGCCCTGAGGAATAATCAAGGGGTTGAAGTAGACGACTGTTGTAGAAATGGGGACTGTAAAGCATGAGATAATTGCAGTTGGACGTTATTTTTAATTGCTGCAAATTTGAATTTTTATGTTACTCCTCATAAAAGAATATGTTACAACGATAAGTTCTAACTAATTATATTACAAGAAGTACAAACATTACTGAAGAATAGGAGTTTATTTTTATCGTAGCTACACTACATTTCAAATTAAAATGTTTGTTTACTTATTTCATTTTAATATATACACTACTTTTCATAACATTAAACTAATGACTTTAAAGAAAAATATGTACAAAAAATGATAAAGAAGAAAAGGTTAATTTAAAACCGAAAATTCAATAAATGATTCTCAAACGAAGAACAAAATGATAATTTTTTTTATTCAATTTTGACGTTTTAAACTGTCATTATTAACTCCATAGCAACACTTTTTTCACATGTGAATTAAAATTTTTTTTAAATCACTCTCACAAAATTTTAACTCACTCTGGCATTCTGCAACAAAAAATGCATTTAAAAATAACATCAAGAACGAAAATAACACTTACCACATAATTTATCAGACATTATCAGCCCTTTTCATTATTTTTTACGACATAATTGACAGACAATGAATCTTTTTAAATATGTGACTTGACGTCTATCAGCGACGATTGTCATGCTTAGCCTACTAACTGATCAATTTTTTATGTTGTCAAAATTAAATATTATAATGGTTTTTATTATTATTTCGTCAAAATTGAATAAAATATTGTACAAACCACGTGAGCTAAGAATGTTTATTCACTCGAAGAAAACTTTCTTCTCATAAATAAACATTACCTTAGCTCACTTAGTGTGTAAATATCTATTATTTAATTTTGCCCTATAAAGTAAGTCTTGTTTATTTCCTTGGATACGGACCATTAAAGTTGTTGTTTAATAAACAATTTTAATTCGCTAGTGTTTTAAAGAATTTTAATTCACTAGCGGTTTTAGAATGTCAAATGTCAACCAAAATTGTTGGAATAAATTCAAATATTCAACGTATACCCGCCATTTCGCCACAAGAAGAATGAGAATATCACAATTTTGTAATAACGTATGTGTTTTATTGTTGGAATAAAATATTGTATGTCATATTGAGATGTTAACCTCTAAAAAAAACAGTTTCAGAATAATTTATATTTATTATAAACAATTGAACCCATGGCAAACACAGATCGCTATGGCAAAGCATAAAAAATTCACACTCATTGACTAGATAACCGTAAGCGATTAGCGACATTTCAAGATTCTGATTTCATTTATAAAAATCTTACATTCAAATCGGAGAAGTTTATTAGGACAAAATTGAATAAACAGTTGTATTACACTCGCGGTTAAAATTAATGTTTAACTCGGGGGATTAAGACTCTGGCGCTGTTGAGTTGTTACATTCGTTGTCAAAGTTCGTTTATTACTCGTAATAATCTACTATTGGCAAGTAAAATTCAGAAATTCAATTGTTGCACTTTTTTGTTGTTTGTTGTTTCCATAGCAGTCTTCGATTTACTTTTTTCAATTTAATTTTACTATAAATAACAATTTTTATTAATTTTTCTGTTAATTATAAAAATAAATTATTATTGTTTTATATCATTGGAAAGCTAAAAAAAATCTCTATTTAAAAATGTCATAGCTTAATATGACCTCCATATGAAAAATGAAAGTTGCTATCAGTAACTCGTAAATGGTTAGATATAAAAAAAATTTGAGTACTTCTAAAAATTTAACATACAAAAGTGCCTTAAGAAAGTGCAAACCAGAATCTCGTATTATTTCATATAACAAAGTTATAAGCAAAAAAAGAAAATCGCGAAATTTACATTTTCACCTGTATCTAGTGACCTATGCATTTTTTCGCAAATAACAAAACACCATTAAAATAGCCTCCTAATGGGGCAACTTTTGTCTAATTTAACCAACCTCGTAGCTCTTACGGTTCTCGAGATACCAATGCATTCGTACCTTAAATGGGACACCCTGTATACAATTTTTTGTCCATTACATATAGAATTTTTTTCTGATTTCAACGATACACATATTGTATAGGGTTGTTTAACAATTATTTCGAGGAAAATGGTATTTAAATTAGAAACAATGTAATAAAAAATGGCTTTGCTACTAGTGTAACCTAGGCAACAGACGTATCAATAGTGGTGTATTCCATAGTATATTTCAATATTGTAACATTATTTTTAATTTCTACTACCATTTTTCTCAAAATAATTGTTATATAACAATATAATAGTATTATGATACAAGTGTATAAGCTAGCCTTTAGCACGCACGACAAGTTTAAAGCCACGACGCGTAGCGGAGTGGTTTTAATGTCGTAGTGCTTTAAAGGCTATCTTATACACGTGTATCATACGCTATTTTTTATTATAAATGCATGATAGCCATTTAAAACTGAAAATTATTGCAAATCATATGGTTTTGATTTTTGATCCAATGAGTTTGAGCGTTTCCAAGGAGACAGTTAGCAATTATTGGTATTGTTTACGTTAAGTAAACAAGTCAATATTTTTTTTTTTCATTATTTTAGTTGTTAATCATATTTATTGTCATTTTTCGTTACCTAGGTAACTCAAAAATTTAGCGTGTTTTAATCGTCGATTTACGCACGCTTTTGCGTGTTTTAAAGAGCGATTATGATGCATGTATAATAAAAAATATTTATATCGTTCAAATTAGAAAACAATTCTTTATCTAATGGACTAAAAATTTATTTAGGGTAGGTACCATTTAAATAAATATAATTTTGTTTTACCGTTTGAGAACCACTAATTGAATTTTCGGTTTGTTATTACTTGTAAATTAGCCTCTTATTATTGATCATTGTTTGTATATAGCATTTTTTTCTAAAGTCATTAGTTCGCCCAGACCAGAAAAGCGCTGATTATTTTAAAGAAAACACTCTAACACTGCTTACCAATAGATATTTAACCTGTGACTATTGCCTTTTTGAAATCCGGAATCTATTTTCAAGTAAATGAATGCAGAAAATAACGAAACAAAGAAAATAAACTAAATAACACTTATTTACATTTGTGATGGCCACGCCAGATAGAAATTACGAACGTTTATATAATATGGGTCACCAATGGCAATCAAGTTTTGGATTATAATGTACTTATAGTTTTTTTATTTGTTCTTTATTAAATTGCTTATTATCCATACATATTTTCATTTATTGACCATGTAAGTTATTTTAAATATATGTATTTAAGTTGCGGACAGCTAGCTTGAGTATTGTTTGAGATATTCATGATTTATTAAATTTCCCTGAGTACATCCCTGTGTTTGAAACTAAGAATGTGACATACGTGCTTTTGCCTTTGTCCCGTCGTCCTGTCGAAGTTGACAAGATTAAACTGCCCGCAAAAGACAGCTGGAATTAATAATAAGACCACAAATAAATGTTTTACTACGTTTAGAAAATGCCTATTATTCAAAGAGATATTGCACTGTGAGTACATTGCAATAAAATTGTTCATCGTCAGTTAAAAATTTTCAATTTAAATTTTATGTACTGTATTAAAAAATTTAAAATTGAAAATTTGCTGTGGTTAGCAAATTACAACTACATAAATTTTTAACATTTTAATTTAGAAATATTTCCCTGGTCTCTTTCATTTTAACATGAAAAGTTTGATAATATAATTTTAAATAATTACCTCCCGCTACCCTAGGTAAGGGAGGTATAGGGATCGTGCTAAAAATCGCATATAGAAATTTTAGTGAATAAGGACGTTTTGATGTCTATACCAATGTGGGAAGAGCTCATTAGTTTTTAGTGTATATCGGATAACCGAAAGTATCATTTATGTAAGCTTTTAATAATTTTTCTTGTAAAAATTATATTGAATGTAGTTTTTCAGCAACTTTTACTAATAAAAATTCAACAATGGTACCTACAATCTTCATTTTTACGAATAGTATTTAGTAAATAACTTCAAATAACTTTAAATATAAATTTATAAGATAATTTATTTTTATATATCATCTTGCTTATGCGTCAAACAAAAACAATATTTTAATAACAATTTTGACATATTTAAACAAATGTCACTGTCAAAGCAATTACATTAAAATTAATAATCAAACCGTATTAAGGAGAATATGGTAGTTTGATTTTAATGAAATTAAGGTTTGTAAATAGATATTTACACACCAAGTGAGCTAAGGTAATGTTTATTCATGAGAAGAAAGTTTAAGAGTTAATTTCTTTGAGTGAATAAACATTCTTAGTTCACGTGCATTGGAAGCCCGTGAGCTGACTTATGGTAACGCCCTAAATTGTACTGATATATCCTCAAATATATTTACTATATTAGATATTTACAATAAGAATTGGGAAAGCTTTGGCTTCCGCAATTAAACAAAATTATCCCCTAGGTTGTTCCATCTTATACAAATTAGAAATTTATCTCAAACTAATTAATTATGTTTGAATAACATGATCATCTAACTAAATAAACATCCAACAATGGATTCTCCCTTTGTGTCTCATTTCATTATCAAATCTTAACAGAGAAACAGACGACTAACTTTAATAAACAATCAGCACAACAAAACACATTCGTTGTGCGAGTATAATGAATCAATTAATGCCGCATTGACACAACGGACAATAATAATTGATAATCGGATCTTTGCTGACAGGACGTAACTTTGCCTCGTTAATTTAGCAGTGTAATTGTGACTTTGATTGATTACTGGTAATCTTTTTATCTCATCATGACTTTGATTTTAAATTTGTGAAGAAAATAAATTGGATTTTTCATGTAAGCCAAACGACTCTTTAAAGACGATTAAATTAAGATATTAACTAATTCTAAGGCAGAGTCTGATGTTGCACTTTTATCAGAAGTAAAATCACAAGACCTGATTTTATCGATAAATTTTTATTTTGCACGAATTTTTTGCTTAATAACAAACAAGAAAGGAAACTATGGTAAATCCCGAATGACATAGAGGAGAGGCTTTACCTAATGTCAGTTTACGTGAGTGATTTTGCTTAAAAGCAAAAAAATAAGTGTTTAAAAATAAATGTTTATCTGAGAAAAATCAGAGAGGTCGTGCATGGTATTTGGTGAGATAAATTCCAAAAACAGTGCAAAATGAAACAATTTAATATTACAAATTATTTTTAAACTTGAAATATTAATTGTCATACTGACAGTTATAAACAATAACAACTGATAATTTAGTTGGTAGCGGAATGTTATCGGGGAAACGGAATTTTATCATATATAATATCATAAGTGGTAAATTTTTACCGGAAAAATTTTCAGATTGTTACGAGAGCCGGTTGCCTAGCAATTTATTGAGTGACATTGACAAAAAAATCACGAGCTGTCAGGCGAGTGATTTTTTATCAGTGTCACGGGATAAATTGGCAAAAGGCTCGAGTAACAATCTGAAAATTTTCCCAGGATAAAATTTAACCACGAATGGTATTCGGATGACTATTTCAAATAAAAATAAGCCGACAGCGTACAAAAACAAATTTTATTTCTACAACAAAACTAATTATTACAAACATTTCAGCACTGTAATTCAGAAGATCTATATACATATTGTAAATATTAAATGTGCAATTATTATAATAATTTCCATTAGATTAGATATTTTTCTTGAATTATTTTTGCCGTAGTATTCCACATTATTTCCACACATGTTTCTTTATAATCCTCACCATTCCTTTTCTTCATGTTAAATCCCCAGTCTTGAAGAAGATTAGCAATTTGCTGCTCTGGCATATCAGGTAACAATTTATAGTTTTTTTCTTGACAAAAATCTTCAAATTGAGTCCATATCGACGACCGGGTTTTTATTGTATTTTGACATGTTGTATTTAATATTACTTTTTCAATGTTCTGAGCAGATTCCTGCCCGAATCGACTCATTTTTAATAAAAACTGCTCTGAAAACACTCAAAATGAAAATATATGCCATAGACAAATAATACTCTTTAGACCGGAAACTTATGTGTACTTATACTGAACATTGCACCTGGTGGTTGGAATAGAACTAAAATGTAAATTAGGCAACCTGCTATTGAATTTTATACAAAATATTGTAGTTTTGTTTATTGATATAAATTTATTTTGATATTAAAATGCATGTCCACAAATTTAATGTTTAATTATCCTTTTTCATTTATTTCAAAATAGACTTATGTCCTCTTCATTGAAATTACTATAACGGTTTAACAAAACACGAATTGAATTACTTATATGGACTTATCAACACATAAAATTAAACAATGATACATTAAAAACTTGCCTAATAGACACACAGATGTTACAATGAATAATCAAAGTGAATTATATAGAACCGTGATAGAATCGAAAACACAATTCAAAATTTGTCAAATTCATAAATTTACGTCAAATTCAAATGTTTTCCACGCATCCTTATTTCCCACCTCAGAAAAAATATGTGAACCAATAGTTGCTTAGTAATAAAAAATGCAAGTTCTTAAAGCGACGTTCGCGACATCTATTGACTGAAATTGAGTACTAGTGGCAAAGACCCGGCACTCGTCATATAAGTTTCCAAAGGTTGATATAAGCACTTTGACAGGTATATAAACAATATTTCCTAGGCACTCTTAAACGCTTAAAACGTCAAAAAAAATTTACTTGTCAAAACTCACTTACTTGTAAAAATACAGCATCTTATTGGCTTAAAGGGTGCGAAATTTTTTGTGAGATTGTTTTGTCAAAATGAAACTTGGTAACTAGGTAGAATCCTGAATTTGGATTGGTTTATAAATGTATGAGTGAAATAGTCAGTATAATACTGTTCCCATTTGTTGAATTTTCAAATGTTTTATACCATGATTGCTTAAAAACTTGCGGTTATAATTTATCACTCTGAAATCTAAATCCTAAATTTATATGCCCTAAATAACGTTATTATTTATGATTTTAGGAATTAGATTTTATGGTTTTTTTACGAGCACACTATGTCTTGAAGTTGACGCTTACTAATGAAACAAATCATGTTCGTTGCTGTAATTTGTACAAAATATCAAATTTACTATCAAAGAATAGCTTGTTAGCTTCTATTTTATGAAATTTAATATTAACATTTTTGATCTGAAGAATCAAATTAAATCGAATTGTATAAATCACTTTTGTTGTTTTAAAGTGTTCCTAAACAAACCAATGGATGTCATTAGTATGTTAATCGGAGTTTAGTCGAAGACTAAATGCCAAAATGTGACATTCGATACATCCTAAATTATGTATATCATATTCATATAAATATTTACTTTTTTAAAAAATGTACGTTTTCTATACGGCAAAATAAAAAAATAACTATTTCAAATTAAATGATCATGTTATTCCCGCAAGTGCTAATAAATTAAAGTGATAAAGTTTTTTTCCATGATAATTTTTAAATCTAGTCTAATCCTTTTGCGATAACAACGTCCAAAACAAACAGTAAATACGTATCTAATTCCTGATAACCTTTTTCCTACAAAAATTGGACAATTTAATCTGCTTCCCAATAAAATGTGATAAAAGTGTCCTCGCATTTCGATACAGATACAAATTCAATTCCAAGTCATTGTCCTCACCCTCAGATCAATAATGAGAGAGGGTTTGTTGATTACAAACCCCACTTCTGTTGCACCTGGGACAACTATAGCTGTATCGTCTATCATTATAGCAATAGTAATGATAGCTGCTAATATGACATTTATTCTGACAGTGACATGGTATTGTATTTACTACAGACAGAGCTGTGACTTGTAATTTGCTTTTTTCGGGGTTGATTTGAAGCAGGACTGACAGAAAAACGAAAATTGCTCTATTATGAACGATGGGAAGCCATTTTAGTAGCAGGAAACGAGTTAGTATAGAAAGGACAATAAATGTAGATGGATGTTATTGTAAGGGTCATTCTATACAGCAAAAGGATAAAATGTTCCTATAAACATGTATTTTTTACAATGTAGGTTTTGACCGTGATAAAACAACCTTTTTTGTTACCTAAGCATACTAGTGACAATCTCTGAATCAAAAAGTAAAACTTTTTCTTGGCTCTACCGGGTGTATACTTGGAATCCGCTAGGGAATACAATGCTATTTTTTTCATTTTCTGTCGTTACCTATTAATTTTAGTGAAAAGTTGTTCAGAATTAAAAATTACACAATTGGAAATTAAAATGAATAACAATTTCTTTACGAAAAAAAAAAAAAAATAAAGGTAGCAATTTACAGCATATTTCAGAGGGCCAATTCATTTACTGATATTTTATTTGTTTTTATTTAACATTAAACTTTTGACACAGTATTTTTATTTTGAATCTAATAATAATATACCAATTTTGAATCATTTAATTCTTTATTTTTTTATTTAATTAAACTTTTAATAATGGGCTACTTGCGTACCTTTTTTTATTTAATATTTTTGAAGAGAAGGTAAAAACTTGCTACCCATATTTTTTCTTTTGACAAAATTTTTATTAATTAGCCAGAAAAAAAATAATGAAATTTGATTATTTGAATTCCCGCCAAGTATGACGTAGAAATACGCCGCACCAATGAATAGTCGTAAAGTCACAGCGTGGTGCCGTCCCATAGTAATGGTATGTTTGTGTGGGTAATGTAGATCACCTGTTTGACGTTTCAATAATAGTTTGGAGGTTAGTATTTTAGTTTATCTTTTTGGTATCGATATTTTAAATTACAAGTAACTACCTATGTGTTTATTTATTAAGTAATTAATGTATTTGAGAGACCAGAGAGAGACAAAAATGAAATAATGTCAAATTCAAATTAAAATTTTCTCGCACGCCATGCCATCTATTGATAACATTCTTAAACATGCTTCCCCTCCCCTAGTTCAATATAAAGACGTCACAGAAAATTTTCTTTCTTAATTTAGTAAAAAACTAATAATTATTTTAAAATAAAATTTATATTTTTATATATGTTTTCAATATAACATTACGTATATAGTGACAGAAATCGGATTTTCAGTACCATGCAAGTAGCCCATTATGTGAAATTATTTTCTGACAAGAGTAAAATTATAAGATCTGTCAAATAATAGACATTTATCCACCAAGTGAGCTAAGATAATGTTTATTCATGAGAAGAATGTCTAGCTCGCGAGCCCGTAGGGGCGAGTGAGTTAATTTCTTCGAGTGAATAAACATTCTTAGCTCACGTGTTTTATACAATATTTTATTCAATTTTGATAATAAAAGTCATTATAATATTTAATTTTGACAAAATAAAAACTAATCAGTTAGTACGCTGTGCATGACAATCGTCGATGATAGACTTCAAATCATCTATTTAAAAAGCTTTATTGCCTGTCATTTGTGTCGTAAAAAATAATGAAAATGGCTGATAATGTCTGATAAATACTGTGTTGAGTGTTATTTTCATGGCTGATCTTATTTTAAATGCATTATTTTTTGCAGAGAGTTAAAAAAAATTGTGAGAGTGATTTAAAATTTTTTAATTCACTTGTCAATAAAATGTTACTTATAGTTGTTGCTATGGAGTTAATAATGCCAGTTTAAAACATCAAAAATAAAAAGAAATAGTGATTAATTTTAGTCTCCTATTGTGTAGTTTTTAATTCTGGACAACATTTTTATTTACAACTTTTATCGAAAATTAATAAGTCAGTAACTACAACAAAATGAAAAAAATAACATTGTATTCCCCATATAACGGATTCCAAGTAGACACCCAGTGTAAATCATATTATGAGTCTACGTATTTATATTTGTACTCGTAAAGCCTTTGACTTCTATTATTACAAATATAAATCTCATGATACCAAAGATAATTAAATTTGCAAACAGTTTTACCATAATTCTATATTTGCATTTCAAATAACTGTTCCATACGACATACAAAGGATTCTAACTTTATCATATACATATAAATGAATTTATAAACAAACATTATTGATAACGTCAAAGTGCTATGTGTTAATGCAAACAAAATCCCATCTAAGTAATAACAGTACATAATTAACCAACGCTTCCAAATTTGTTTTTCCCATTTTGTTGATACGGTTAATTAGCAACTAATTACACATACATCACGCATGTGTGTATGTTTGTGTGGGCGGTTATACACACAGTACTTCTTGTAAACATAGAAGAAAAAACTCGTTATGTAGAGCAAACAAGGTTGGAACCAAATACGAATTAAATCAAAATACCAGCTAAGATTCGATAAACCACGGAGGAAGAAGATAATATTTTTGCTGAAAATTGAAGTGCTGAAAGATGTTTTTATATAGTTTATAGTGTTTACTGAATGTTAAACGTAGTAAAATTGTATAAACATACAGTTTCCAGTATAAAAATATATCCAGAAGTTTTTGTAGCTAACGTATTTTTAGTAATCTTTATTCCTTTGGATTCCAATTTTTGTTTCTGGTCGAAGGCGATGAAAAAGTGCAGCCCTTTTAGTCCTGTTCCTGAGATATTTGCATACAAACTTACATCCCAAAAATGGAGATACATGCCTGTCGTCTTTGCCATTGCACAAAATTACATAAGAATACAAATTTTCAAAATTTTTGAACAATGGATACAATTTCTAGAATAAAATAGCTCAAAATGGTCAAAAATCACAAAAGACCTAAGGCTTTGAGTTTTGACAATTTTCAGATTTTTACCTGTGCAACTGAATGAATGGGGTCATTTTTATAAAAATTGGTAAATTTGTGTTATTTTGCCCGTAGAATCGATAAACTAAGTTACCGGGCTTGAATTTCCACTCGTTTTTGGGTTATAACCTTAGACCAGGAATAGAGGGGAGACAAGGCATATTCACGCGTATATTTCCAAATCATCTCTGCGATTGTAACCCTTATTGAATCAGCTGGAATCGCTAGTCGACCAGTTAAATATTGTTATGTTACAGTTGACCAAATCTAAATAAACACTTGATTATCCATAACATAAATAAAACAATTTAAAACTAAGAAAACTATGAATCAAACTAAAGACGTATGTATTCAAGAACGTCAGAAGTCAAAATAATGATTGATAACGTTGGGTGACGCTTGTTGATTTTGAAAACTTATTCGTTCGACTGCACACGTATGTAACACATCTGTTCGATTGGGCGATTGCAGCTGAATTTGACGTTTCAATAAGGTCGAAAGTCGCTATGATGATTTGGAAAGTCTTCTTACGGCGAAATACATAGCATGCCCTGTCTCCCCTCTATTCCTGGTCTAAGGTTATAACCTAGATCTGGGTCAAGTTTTAAATGTAAATATCTCGAGAACGAAAAAAGATATCGACTTGCGGTTTGCGGTTCGGAAATTTGGAATCAACGTACATAATTTTTAAAATTTTGACGGTATTTAGAAAAATATACAAGTAACTAAAGCTATTCGTCGTTACATAAAACGTCTGCTCAGATTATAAAACATCACTAAGTCAAAGGGATCATTTAAAAAAAGAACCTCTTTTTCTTATAAAATTGTGAAATTCATCCCCTTTAATAAATATAGTAATATAAAAAAATTTGAAATATGCGACTTTTCATTCATAAATTTGCTAATAAACTTTCGCGGTTGAAAATATGGACTAAATTTGTGGCGTTACGGCTTCATACTCGCACAAAGACATCTCTCACGCATTCACACCGATTTACGCTCAACTTGATTTCCGTTTTAGCCGTTGTGAACACAGCAATCTAACATAAAATTGTGACAGTTGACAGCAGAGTATACAAGAGAGAAGATTATTATTATTTTGTCGTAACCATGAAGCTGTGTGAAATCTTTGCAATCTTTTGAGGCCAGCACAATACCTTTCGTCATTTCCATTATTGCACTTTAAAAAATTTACAGTGCTTTACTCAAATATTGTTTTACTTCTTTATTTCTTAGTTATATGTATGTTACCTATAATTTTAAATATTTAATAATGAACTAATAAGAAAGATTAAATGTATCTACTTCGCACAAAAAACGTTCAGTAATGTCACTGAAACTCTAGATTTTTGACACTGACATTTATGTGTCAATTTCAAACTGTGTTACAAACATTTGAATTTGTCAACAGGTTTCCTTGGTGTGATGTGGACTTTGCCATTTATTACATTAGTTTATTCTATGGCTGTGTCCTATATCGCTTTTTGGTATTTAAGATTTAGGTCTTCTTCACATAAATACAAATTCAAGTGGCACACTAGTGATATCCATTGGTTTGTATGGCAACACTTTAGATTAACAAAAATGAATTATACAATTCGATTCAATTTGTCGTTTTGTACAAATTATAGTAACGAATATGATATGTTTAATTAGGCGCGTCAACTTCAAGACATAGTGTGCTCCTGCAAAACTCTAAAATCTAATTCCTAAAATCCTAAATAATCACTAGATTTACGGCATATAAATTTAGGATTTAGATATTTATTAGGGTGATAAAAGTGCAACATCGGACAGAACCTATATATTATATTATTCTTTATCTCTATAATTCTATAAAAGCTATAATAAAAAAATTATCAGATTTTTATTATAACATAAATTTTCAAAAGATAATTTTTAGAAGATTTTTTTAAGAAACTACTTCCGTCCGGTTGTTCCACGGTTATCAAAACACACACACACACACACACACACACACACACACACACACACACACACACACACACACACACACACACACACACACACACACACACAGAGAGAGAGAGAGAGAGAGAGAGAGAGAGACATTGTATGTTAAAATAAGATTCTATGGGCCTTTAAAACATGCTTATTCACTAAAATCTGGGTATGCGATTTTTAACATGAATTCAATACGTGTACCTCTCTTAGCGAGAGGTAAAAATAAATCAGAAAATGTCAAAATAAGTCGCTAAGGCTGTGTCCAATGTCGCTTTTTGGCATTTAGGATTTAGGTCCTCTTCACATAAATACAACTCCGAATAGCACACTATTGACATCCATTGGTTTGTATGGCAACACTTTAGAACAATAAAAATGAATTATAGAATTCTATTTAATTTGATGCTTCAGATTAAATGTTAATATTATATTTTATAATATAGAAGCTAGGAAGCTATTCTTTGACAGTAAATTTAACATTTTGTACAAATTATAGCAACGAACATGATTTGTTTAATTAGTACGCATCAACATCAAGGCGTAGTGTGCTTTTTCAAAACCCTAAAATCTAATTCCTAAAATCCTAAATAATCACTAGATTTAGGGCATATAAATTTAGGATTTAGAAATTAGGGTGATAAAAATGCAATATCGGACACAGCGTAAGTCACGGATACCAGATTTATTTAGTTCTGCTGTAGTTTTCTCTAAAAATCCTGTGCTATGAATTACTGTAGAAACATTTCTATCTGATTCTCTCACAGGTGTATTTTATAGAAGCGAATATCCAACATCTCAACGCTTTAAACCGTTAGCCGAACGAGCGATATCACACGGTAGTGCTGTCGGTACGTGGATATAAGTACAGCGTGTGTGAAAAATATTAGATTTTCATTGTCAGAGTGGCTTTACGAGCAAACTCGCGCGGAACTATTGGAAAATGCTCTGCTGCTGCTTCTTGCTATTGAATTAACTTGTCGTCCAAGAGAAAAGTCACTAGCACCACTTAGTCTTATGGTTTGTACCCAACGACTTATCGACCGTGAAGAGCGAAATAGTTATGATGTATTTATAACTCTTTCAGCGCTAGAACGCCACAAAGCAGCACACAAAATTAATAATGGGAAAATACGTTTCTTTTGTAATTGAAATCCGAGAGATACGTGCTCAAATAAAATAAACACTCGTATACTTTTGTTACACAATATTAATCCATTTGAGAGCAAACAGATATATATTTATTATTTGTACGAGTATTTTAGTAAATTCCAGCAAAGAATTTTGCTAGTACAAATCTAGGAAGTGAGCGGACGCAAATCTGAACAAAGTGGAGCGAATTTGGTGAATGAATACACTAGGAATATTGGATATCAATATTGAGATCCTTGACTATTTTTACCTCCCGCTACCCTTGGTAAGGGAGGTATAGGGATCGTGCTAAAAATCACATATCGAGATTTTAGTAAATGACCACGTTTTAAGGTCCCTAGAATCCAATTTTAACATTTTCACGATGATGTCTGTATGTGTGTGTGTGTGTGTGTGTGTGTGTGTGTGTGTGTGTGTGTGTGTATGTGTGTATGTGTACAAATTTTGTTTGCACTCTAACTCAAATACTATCATTCAGAAAATTCTGAAACCTTGTATTTCTACCCTATTCTAATAGGAATAGAAGCCATTAGACTTTGGTGTAAATCGGATAAACGGAAATGGTACTTTACTTGAAGCTCATAATGGTTTTTCTTCAAAAAATACCATTAAATGCCATTTTTTCACATTTTATGTCTAATGAAAATTAAAGATTATTGAATTTTGTACTGAAATACATTAATAGTTTTTCTATATATTTTACAGATAAATTTAAAAATAATTTTTTTTATTAGTCGCGAAGCCTAAGATAAACACAATAATTCCTTTGTTATACAGTTCATATTTCAAATGAATGTAACTGACAGTAAATGTCACTGTCAAAAAACTAATCACTTCAAATTAATAATAGTGACATTTTAAAAAGAAAATAGTAAATAAAGCAATAGTTTTATGCAATGGAACAGTTTGCAGCGTTAGTAAATACGTAAGTATGTATTTAAATTAATAAAAATTCAATAGCGGGAGGTTTTGTGTTGGCCACATCAGATTTTTTAATTTCTTTTCATGAAATTTCATCTAAACTGAAAGCGATCTGTAGTTCTACAAAGTCTTAATTGTTATTCGTTAAACTGGAATCTTAAGCTCATATTGTTTTCAAATAGTGTAGTTCGCTAATTAGAATTACATAAATTGATCTATTTCAACACTCATAAAAATATATAAATATATTTTGTATAAATTAATTTATAACTATTTCATCGAAAATGAAAATATGTCCCAAGAAATACAAGAGGCGGCAAATGCAGCCTCCCAAATTTTATTACCTACGAAATCTCAACAGCGGGGTCATTAAAAAAAAACGTCGATTTTTTTAGATCATAAGATCCATCTCATTTAACAAATATAGTAATATGAAATAATTTGAAATATGCAACCCTTCATTCATAAATTTGCTAATAAACTTTCGCGGTTGTAAGCACGAACTAAATTTGTGACGTCACGTTTTCATACTCACTTAAAGACACACACATTTACACCGCACAACATGAAACAGTAATCTAACCTAAAATTGTGAGAGCTGACAGCAGAACATACAAGAGAGAAGATTATTATTACTTTCTATTTCTTTAAAAGTTCTAGTACAATATAAGATATATAAATAAAACATTTATTTAAATTCAAAGTTGTAAACATCGTAAACTGCAAACGTCATTTGATAATTATTTAGTTTTAGTGTATAATTGTTTTAATTTGAAATGTGTATACGGATTGTGCACAAATGATTCACGTTATAAACATTTAGAATGAGAAATATTCACTATTACGCTGTTTGAGTTATTATTAAACAAAAAAGTTGCCCTCGGCACATTTTCTGGTTTTTAACTCATTTTTAATCAACAAAACAAATCAGAATAAAGAATTAGGTTATAAACCCTGAATAACATGAGTGTAGTACTATTGGGGGGGGGGGGGGGGGGGTTTGTATATAAATCTACTATCTCGCTCTTGCGTGTGACGCCAATTCTATAAGTGTCCATTATATGGGCAATGTTTTTGCAATAACTGCAAGAAGGAATGGTTGAAATAAATCTCAATTTTCTTTTTATACAAAAACTACAAATCTCGCCTCCTATCATCAATGGGGTTCCATTAATACAAAGTTTAACATGAAAAAAGTAATTCTGTTGCAGTTCTCCTTCTTACTCGATTCATTCATATTAATTTTTAATTCACAAAGCATAGTTAAATTAAAATTGCCAAAAAATATCGCGGAACACTTTCACAGTACTTACCTTTGAGAACCACTACAATAAGGTATGTCAAAAAATCCCATACGCACCTTCAAAAGTTGCAACATCTCGGCCCTACGTGTCTTGGAACTGCAACCTGCGTTCTCGACCGAAAACCTGCACTTACGACTCTTGGTATATAAAATAACTATAGTTTAATACAACGGTAAATTAGAATACAAAGTTTTTTTAAAAAAATATGAAATTCGTACAGTTTAAAAACTCATTTAAAAAAATTAAAATATCATCATGAACTCAGAGACCATTTTGAGGTATTATTCTTCCGTTTTCGTGCGGTTATACCAGCAGATTTCTCGGCAATGTAATGACAGCGCCATCAAGACAGAATAGTGGAGTGCGTCAACGTCGCGACGACATGACGGAGCTCAGAGCTCTGCGAAACGTCTGCAGGACGTATGTTGCAAAGATAACGTTTATATGTGACGTTTTCCTGACATGAGAAGGATAAGGGGTCAGGCACGGCTTAGCCCAAAAATACAGTAAGGAGGATAAGGATAATTTTAATTTCAAAGTGGAGGATCGATTACAAAGCAAAAGGGAAATGGAAATTACTGCACAGGTTAAATAAATGTCTTTATGGTACGGTAGTGAACAAGCTAATTTGAATTCCTTTACGGTTACGCTGTTAGTGGAATATCAATGGTTACAGTTCTTGCTTAATAAATAACAGTTTGTTGATTTAAATTTTATTTTATTATTATTATATTTATTCTTGCCTAACCGGCTTAGAATCTACATATTATTTATTTATTTATTTATTTATTTTCACACACACACTCAACAGGGCAAAGCCCCAATTACTGAGTGATAAATACAGGAAAAAACAATTACAAATGCGACAATAGCATAAACATAACAAAAGTAATAGTTATTTTAATATACGTTCTAAATAAACAACGAGTTAATAAGATAATAGCGAATATAAGATTACCAATATTTTATGGTGCTATTCTGTAACGTTCTATAAGCTCTATAGGCTCTATAAACAACCGACGTTATAGTATGTAAGAAAATAGCTATTCTGTAACTAGGTTACAGTACTGTAAGGGCTATAGTGTTATAGAAATTTCTATAAATCTTACAGCGCCAAAATCTTGACTGTAAAGTATTTACAGAGCATATTGAAACGTCAAAAATATTTATATTAAAAAAAAAATATTGTCAAACGTAACGAAATATTGAAATGAAAAATGAAATAATACCGTTTTTAATATATTTATTATTAAATATTAATTATCATCGTACATGTTATACTATCAATTCTCATAGATATTTATGTATGAAAAATATTATAGAAACTTCATGAGATTAGAAAGAAGATTTAAAATAAGAATTAAATGATGTTTCATTAATTAATAATAACTGGGGTCCCGTAGTGCCTGAGTGTCGAGTCGCGAATCTGAGGAACCGGGTTCGACCCGACCGAAGCCAAAATTATTTCGAATCTTAAACGCCCGCACGGTAAGAATATTTCATCACCATTACCGATATCTGCATATAAAGCAGATTGGCCCACCCAGCAATATTACGTAATGGTATATTTATTTTATTTATTTATATCACAACTGTAACAAGAATTACAATTACAATAATCAAAATGTATATAACAATAAACATTAATTCAATAATATAATTAAATATATATCTACTTACATATTATTAGAGTTATACATGATTCCTTAACGTCTTGTCAAAAATATGGTTATAGAATATTTGACAGTTTTACATGAATTACAACCAAAACAACTCTATAGCCAGACTTGATACAGAGAGAGTTACAGAATAGGTAATTTTACTATTCTATAAGGTGTGATCTTATAGAGCTCTATAGCTTACAGAGCGTATAGAGTTACAGTGTTATAGTGCAGTTACAGAATAGCACCATTAGTTTTGAAAACTTTCAATGAATGATTAAATAAATCAACTTCATTTATGCTAGAAGATAGTTCGTTATAAATACTGTAAATACGTCTAAAAGGACAACCAACTTCATAATTAGCTTTAGCAGCAGGAATACTGAACAAATGTTTTTGTCTTGAGTTTGGGTATCTAAGTAGGTACTCTAATGTTAATATTTGCAATGGGAGTAACATCATTGACCATGTTATTAAATAATTTATATAAAAATATACATGAATTAAATTTCCTAAGATCCTCAAGCGATATTAAATTGAATTCATTTAGAGCTAAATGATATCTGTAAGTTAAAGGTTCATGATTTATAAATTTATACCAACAGTAACGTAAAAATTTACTTTGAACACAATCAATAGCTCTAATTGAGTTCTTGTGTAGTGGATTCCAAACTAAGTAACAGTAACATCGAACATAACAATTAAATAAGGAATTGAGAGTCGAAAATTTATGAAATTTTTTGGCGTTACGCAAGACAAATCCCAGAGTTCTATATGATGTCTTGGTAATGTAGTTAACGTGTAGGTTAAATTGACATTTAGGATCAAAAATTACTCCCAAATCCTTAATTTCATTAACTCTGACTGTAGCAACATTATTCATTTGATAATTAAACAGAATGATCTTTCTCTTTGTGGTGTAGGTCATTATCTTGCACTTATTAACATTGAAAAATAAATGATTAGAGATAGACCAAGTCAACAGATTTTCAATTTCTTTTTGAAGTTTTAAACAGTCATCAATAGTGTTTACTATTCTAAATATTTTTATGTCATCAGCGTACAGTAAGTAATTAGAGTATTTAATACAGTCGGCAATATCATTGATGAATAAAGTGAAGAGAAGTGGGCCAAAACTTGAACCTTGTGGAATTCCAGAAGTGGCAGTAAATGGTAGAGAGGTGGAGTTATTGTAATGTACATGAGGTTGTCTATTAGAGAGATACGAAGCAATTATATAAAGTGTGTCCCTGGATTGAGTTTACAAAAGAAAAAAAATCTTAATTTTTCATTTTACGAAAAAATGCCAAGGGAAGAAAAATTTTTGCTTGAATTGAAACGTATAATTTAGTTATTAAAACTTTTAATTAATACAAGGTTCTTTTATTATAACGTTTTTTCGTATTTTTTCCTCCTAATAATACAGTTATTACATTGAATTTAACATTATTTTAGTTAGCTTTGAAATATTGACAAATGATTAAATGTCAAAAGTAATTCTTATTATCATAAAGTAAGAATATAGGTATTATTCAAAATAGACAGATTTTGTGAAAGAAATGTTAACGTTAAAACAAGAAAAAAGAGAGTTAATTGAATAAAATAAAAAATGCAATAACTGTGTTATTAGGAGGAAAAAAATACGGAAAAACGTTATAATAAAAGAACATTGCATTAATTAAAAGTTTTAATAACTGGTACATGCGTTTTAATTCAAACAAAAAATTTTCTTCCCTTGGTATTTTTTTGTAAAATCAAATATAAGAATTTTTTTTCCTTTTGTAAACTCAATCCGGGGAAATACTGTATATAATATGTAGATTCTAAGTCGGTTAGGCAAGAATAAATATAATAATAATAAAATAAAATTTAAATCAACAAACTGTTATTTATTTTCTCTTGTTGATTTAAATGCTATTTCCACATAAAAATTACATACTATACGTTGTGATCTCGATTTAAAAGCCATACCCCATAAAAACCTGTTCGTAGAAGTCATACAAGCATCACTGAAAATAAAACAGAGCAAATGTCAAATCGGATGAGGAAAATACGTTGAGAAGAGAAGAGAGGCCATGGTAATACTCAAGATGTGTGTTGTGTGACGTCATTTTCATTAATTCCCATTGTATTATGGCGTTTTCGATTCACTGCACTAGTGCGCACTTATTGTGCACTGAGTGCAAATGTTGTGTTCGATTGCTCTGTTGCAACGCATGCGTGCAACAGAAACCGATTCAAACTGCACCATCCAGCTTAGTGCGCACTGAGTGCCGTTTTTCTACATTAACTCCAGACGGTAGTGCAAAGAGTGTACTGGTAGTACAAAATAAAAATTTTTGAAGAAAATAGTATATTGTGTTATTAGGAGTAAAAGTGATTCTTTGCGTGATGAGCATGTAAGTTTGAACGACGAGCGGCAGCGAGTCGGACAATTACATGCGAGGCACACAATGACACTTTTACCCCGAATGACACATTATATTTTTTCTTCAAACATACGTATGTAAATAAAATAATTACAACTTGACGTTACAATAATTATAAATATTTTATGTAAAGGACGTTTGCTGATTTCAATTGCTCTGTTGCTATGGATACTTTAGTATTTGTTCACTTTTTGTTATAAACATTCAAGTGAAAATTTTCACCTTTTGACATTTAAATAAAAACTGCAATTTTATATTCTCCTTATGTGCAATTATATCAGAATTTGAAGTATTGTCATGTACGGCCCTTGAAGTTGTTCAATTGGACGGAAGTTCAACAATATGACTGCAGGATATAATATGTCGAGGATTCGATGAAAAACAATATGAACTTTTATTATCACTTTAATTCTAAGTATTCTTACCATAATTACCAATATGTAAGTCTGCTTTTTTAATATGTTATTTCGTTAAATATACACTATTTATATTTTAATTTGTAGATTATCAATTTAAATTTGACAGCTGTTGGAGGTTTTTAGTAACTTTATTTTTAAGTTATCTAGAGTATGGTGCAACTTAGGGCGACATGACAGGTTTCTATTTTACAAGTTACTTCTTGTTCGCTCATTTAATAGTTGCTATGGATATTTATTTATTTCATTTCTACCTTGTGAATCAAGTCACAAAAGATGCCATTTTTATAATGTTTGAAGAAAAATGTTGTTTTTAAGCTCAAGAAAAATTAAATTACTAATAATTTACACACGCACATTATATTATTTACTTGAAATTTACAGTTTAAAGAAAATTATAGTCAACAGCAAATTAAAATTGTTTAAAAATTCTCCAAATTATAAATACAAAATATTGGTGGAAAGGAATAAATTTCTGCAACGATACAAATTCTAACTTTTTAAAAGTAATAATTATATGAATATTATTGGTAATATGGTAATACCGTAATATTCGTAAATGTGCTATTTAAATGTTCGTTGAAAATACACTGTAGTACATACGAGTATATTACAAGTTTTTTGCTTATCGTTTTCTCCCGTTCTGTTAATAAAATACTTTGATTTAAATTCAGATAAATTTCTACCGTTTCATATAAAAACTTTTATTTATGTAAACATTATCTACAAAATATCGTTCTATCAGAAAATATATACGGTTTTTACTGCCAGGAGCAAATTTATTATCATTTAAAGAATATTCTGGTTATTGTGGATGGTTATTTTGTTTATTAAACTTCTGGAAAAAAAAAAATAACAGCAAAGAAGTTTGATGTAAGTCTATACCATGCACCAATACGCACTCAGTATGTTCGATTCAAAGTGCACTAAATTTCCTCTGAGAAGTCATTCGCACTGCACGAGGCAGTTGAATCGAAAACGCTATTATATTACCATTGAACATCCATCTTACCGCTCTGATTTGTCTTCATGCAATCAAATAGTATTTGGACTTGGGACGGCAACGCTTGATAACTTTATGACAAAATTATTTACTGTATTAGAAATTATCAATGAGCAATTATTGTTATTATCAGAACTACTAATTCATAAATTATTTCTTATTTCTATAATAAATTGCTAGTTCTTATTCTAAATTATGTATATATTATCTATTTCACCATACTAATCATAACAGTATTTGTAACTGCTTTGCTTCACGATAAATAAACAAACAACTACATATTTATGTTATTTATATTTTTCGTTCATGTTAACGTGTAAGTCTAGCATAAAACATATACATACGTTTTCTTTCCTGTTCTTGGCATACCATATGTAGGTGATCATCTTCAAGTGAGCGTGTAAATATTTCCGGACTATACACACACATATAACTCATACGTGATTCGTGATATATGTTTCGAATGTTACCGCACGATGTTATAAATGCGTATCGTCGATGACTCATCGAACAGTATTGATAAACGTGCGTTACAACCAGAAAAAAATATATACTGTACTGTATGTGACGTAATTGAGATGTAAGTGTCCGGTTGAATAATAAATATACAATTATTCTGAAAAAAATTGTAAATTTTTGTTTGTTTTCGGGCGTTCATTCCGGTTTTGATCGCTAGTCGCCGATGTATTGTGCATTACTATACAGGATGTCTCAATAAGCTTGCTCACTATTGGTAACTTTTTTATTTGAAGAGATACGAGATTGGTTAAATTAGCAAAATTGTGCCATTTTATATTAGAAAATTGGTCATGTAGACAAAATAAAAATTGTGTCAGCGATTCCCAAAATTTGGGACAGAATATATATTTTTTAAATGGAACTATATATTTTTTATTATCTTATTGGAAAGAGTATTTTTTCTCTTTCCAATAAGGTAATGTTTATATACAATTTTTTCAAATAAACGAGTTATTTACGTTTAAAGATAACAATTATCTTTTATTAGTTTAGGTCAAGTAAACTATGGAAACAATTGTCTTTTATAAAATTATTATTTTATTAATTTATTTTACAGTAATAACAGTACAAAGAAAATATTCAAATTGAAAGCCATTATTTCTTTCGCACATTTAAACTCTTTTGGAAAGAGAGCCGACCGTTCTACGTAACTAGTGTCTAGATATAACTTTCCATATAGCACAATCATATCTGACTTTTCTTCATTTGTAAAGTTATTAAAAATTATTAAACACAGAGAACTTTACGGGAGAAATTATTAAATGTCAAACAAACAAAGAATCAATTGTTTCCATGGCTTACTTGACTAAAAAACTAATAAAATAGTTTACAAAATTTAAATTTTTGAGACACCTGTATATTATGTTGCGTAACTCAACAAAAAAAAAAGACAGTATCTTGATTCTAGGTAAATCGTGGTTCCTGAAACTTTTCACCTATTTCAAGCCACTGACATTGGATACTATGACATTTAAAATTAACACAACAACAAACTTAAAAATTAACCAAATTAACAATAACGTTGACTATATCATTCTTTAAATTATAAACTAATAAGAATGCGTGATTTTTCTTGATTACCACGTATTACAGCGGTTATTATTAAATAACCATGGTGAACGGATATACGAACCTTTGTATATTCGAATATACCTACTTTCGTATATTCAATTATAGGTGCGTTTTTTTTTCTATGTACCCAAAATTGACAATGTCATTTTGAATTCTATTTACACAACGCATAGAGTACGATATTTTTTCAAACCTACTACATAAATGAATAGAGGAGAAAAATCTTGCTTTTTGTGACACTAACAGCTCCGAATGCACAGAAACGAATAATTAAGCGCACCTATTGTTTGACAGCAAAGCCGTATTGAAATAAAAATGTGATAAGTAAACATTTAGGGTAGTAGTATGAACAAATGATTAAGGGTGATTAGCTAGGAGATGACTAGCAGTGTTTTAGCGCTGTCAATCGTTTATGGTTTATTTTAGAGAAAAATACTTCAAATATCAGTTATAGAAAAATTAATTATACACAACTTTTATTTGAAGTATTTTTCTCTAAAATAATCCATAAACGATTGGCAGCGCTAAAACACTGCTAAACATATCCTTGCTAATCACCCTTAATCACTTGTTCGTACTACCACCCATTGTTACTTAATCACAAGTCCAGAAACAGCGTTGTTGCTACTGCGAGTTTATTTAGAAATACGAGAATTCAATATAATATAAAATAATATTACAATATTATATAGCAATATTTAAAAAGGTAGGTTATGTAGCGTACAGTTTGACGTTTTATGCTGAAAAAATTAGACTACAACTACATGCCTATCTGCAATTTACTATTTACTTTTTAATTTCTTTTTATTCATGATATAACTGTATACAACTCGACAATAGAAAATTCTCGACATATTCAACGGTCTCGTGGTGTTTCCAGGCAACGCGTTTCGTATAATCCAGAATTTTCAATCGTTTTGTTGTATAATATACGACAGAAATTGATTATTTTATTACATTTAATCCTGATAATAATTGATACAATATAACAATATAAATAAAGTTGTTTTTATACTTCCATCTTTAATAATTGTTAGTAACACCAATAATGCGGTTTAGAAATTTGACATTGACGTTTATCGTTTAATTTTGTTATGATGATATTTGAAAATAGGGGTAGTGGGGATAAAAATACCAGTAGTGGTAGCACGTACTTTAGAATTCTATCATAGAAAGCAGGCGAATACGATTTTACTTTTACGAATCTTGGTAGCGTAGCACGCACTTTAGAATTCTATATTGGCTTTTTGATTCGAAAATTATTGGATTTTATACTATTAAAATAAAAAATATTATGACAGTCGTATATAATAAATGTATAAATTATATATAAATTGGCTTTGAATAGAACTGTGGCAAAATAATGACGTTACTTTGACACTTTCGCTTCGTGGCGAAAAGGGAAAACAAATGCCTCTTTTGATAGAACTCTAAAGTGCTTGCTACCACTACAGGGATACCAGGATTTTTTCGCGGTTGCCGTGGTTCAAATTTTTACCAACTTTTTTCAAGAACCGCGTTCCAAATAAAAACCGGTAAAAAAATTCAGGACTCACGGAACGCTATACCACAAACCTGATCGAACCGGTTGTGTTACGGAACATGGTATTTAATCAATGTACGTACATCCATTCTGAAATCGTTCATATCCCGGCACTTCTGGGCTTTAAAACTAAAGCAAAATTTGATAATTTTTTCCAAGAATCACACGCGCTTGTTGCGTTCGGATCAAAGAATCTGTTCGGATTTCCTATTTTACTCGATATTCGGATTAAGGGGGTTCGGATTAAAGAGTTTCTACTGTATTTATACAAAATATTTAAAATTTAATATTTTTCATTCATGATTTTCTTCATTTCGGGCGTAGAACATAACCCATACAAATTTAAATAATACTTCAGTAATTTTCTAAAATCATTAGGTGTATATTTCTTTGGGTGTTGTAATTTCCTATAGTGTACTTTCGAACATATTTCTCTGTCATATTATCAATAGCTTTCTACGCCCATCTATTTACATTACAAACAGCACTCGTCAAAACTCCCACATGTTACGAAACTCAAGTGTTTAGTGTTTGGAATTTTCTCACTTTCCTAATGTCTCTCTGCTTCCTACGTGGACCATTCGCACTGCCGTAAAAACTTCTACAAAAACCCTACAAAAGCTTATCACTTGAGGGATTAACTAAATGATCTAGCTAGCTAGATAGCGAAACAATGGTCTGGTTTACACCGTGTCGCTATATTGTGACCTAACCTAAGCCGATGTACTGGCCGTGCGCATTAAGGCGCTATGTCTCTACATATTCAGTTCGAATCTGAGATTACTCGGTTCGAATCCACCGGCCGGCTAAGTGCATACTCGTTAAAATGCTACATCAGATATTAATCAATCATACAAATTACTTTTATGTAAAATATCTTACTCAAACTACATTTTTATCAACAGGTAATTTACATAACCTATCTCCTCAACAACCTAGCATTGAAAAACACGGAGAACGCGCGTGCGTAACTTGGTTTTCATATGTTTACAACGGAAAACTGTCTCATAATCAGGTTAACTACTTTGGTTAGGTACTAAGGTACTAGCTTCGAAACGCTGTTGTGTCAATGTTTACATGAAGCGTACTAAACTAAATAGTAGTAGTATAGTCATAATTTCGAGTTTTGTCAGCTTAGTAAGATATCGGTATAAACCGGGCCAATATGGAGTAGTAAAAGTAGAAAAGTGTTTATTACGAGTATACATTTGAAACTAACTACATACATTGAAACTAACTACATACATTCGGAGTATAATTTTCTGCATTGTACACTATTTGTATAAAAAAAAATCTGATGTGGCCAGCACATGACCTCCCGCCTATTCCATGTTTAAAATAGCAATGAGCTTTAAGTAAAGTTTCACTTCCGATTGATCGTTTGTAATCAAAATCTACTTTGTTGTTCCAATAAATAGAAAAAGTTTGTAATACGAAATTTTGGATTATATTTTATTATGTTTTTCCTGAAAAATCTGTTAGAGCTTCAAATGAAGTACTACATCCGGTTTATCATATATAGTCAAAATCTAATATGTTGTTTCAAATTATATAAGAGTATTAAATACCAACTTTGCGAAGTTTTGGATATTAATATATTTTAAGGAAAAATCGTCACACATACATTATTGTCAAAATCATCACCAACTTCCTAACTTCCTTATGCTCTAAAACGCAATCTGTGTAAATTCTTCGCCGTACATTATCCATTTCGTAAATGTGTAGTTGCAAACTATTATTTGACACTTTGTAATCACGTTCTTATTGAGAACTGTTTGATATATAATGCTGCAAACATCAAACTTAAATCGAATTATCCTGTATATCTAATATTTATGTATGATGGAAAATATATATTTTTTACAAACCTTAATTTCATTAGAATAATATTTAAACTAGTAAATTCTTCTTAACACGGTTTCATTATTAATTTTAATGAAAATTGCTTCGTGACAGTGTCATTTGTCTAAATATGTCAAATTTGTTATTAAAGTATTGTTTTTGTTTGACACAGAGGCAAAGTGATGTACAAAAATAAATTATTTTATAATATAATATAAAGTTATTTCAAGTTATTTACTAAATGCTATTATCGTAGAATTGAAGATTGTGCCATTATATTCAATTTGTATTGGTAAAAGTTGCTAAAAAATTATATTCAATGAATTTTTTACAAGAAAAACAGTTAAAAGCTTGTATAAATGATACTTCCGGTTATCCGATATACACTAAAAACTAATGAGCTCTTCCCACATTGGTATAGAATGGATATACAAAATTTCAAATTTTTCTGATTGATAGTATTTGAGTAATCCTGTCCACAAGATCCACACACACACACACACACATACATACCTACAGACATCATTGTAAAAATGTTAAAATCGGATTCTGGGGACATCAAAACGTGCTTATCCACTAAAATCTCTATATCCGATTTTTAGCACGATCCCTATACCTCCCTTACCTAGGGTAGCGGGAGGTAAAAAGTTTAAACATTGATAGTATGCATTGTATTTATTATTGCAAATACCTTTCTCACTAATCATCTCATTATTCTCAACGTGATGCAGTTAAGAGTTCCTGGTGCAATTGAATGCAGAAATGCGATTTCGCACGGTATGTACGACATTATCAGATATTCCCGATGCACGTACAAACCTATTATGAAGTCAGGCAGGTTGTTATACACACTAGGTATAATTAAGCGGGTGAAATACAGGGTCCTGATTAGTATTACAAGGGGTTTACGTTCCTTTACACAGGAAAATCTCACTTTACTGCTAGCTTAACGGTATTCTGTAGTACTTCACGCCACATATACTCGTATTAGACGCAAGCCAAACATGTGTTTATAAAACAAGAAAAGTTATATTACCGTTTAATTAATTAATAAGATAATAAACCCTATTTTGTAAGAAAGTAGTTTTGTCTTAGAAACATTGCTATAGCAAATAACCATAATAATTACGAACACTGAATAAACATGAAAATGACTAGATATGCATTCGGGCCGGGCTTTGAGGTTTGGATCGACTCGGCCCGAAAATAAAAATTACCGGCGCGACTCGAAGATCGACTCGACAAAATAATTAGCTAGGCCGGCTCGAAAATTGACTCGAAATCGGGCCGGGCCAGGCCAAAGTTCGAAATTGGGTGCATCCGGCATTCCTAATGTTGATTTTTATCTTAAAGCGAAATGTTTAACTTTTTTCGTGTCGAACTGATAAAAAATCTTTACATTCTTATAACTTTCAACATTAGTTAACAAAGTAGTTAAAAAAGAGACCCTTCTAGTGTAAGTTTGTTATAAAAAATTACAGACATACGTGTATTTAACACTTTGTTTACCAAAGCCGTTCGAAAATTTAAACAACTTGTTCACAAATCTTATATAAAAAAAAATATAATTTACATAAGGATTTTTTATCTTTGTTTCTGCTGAAAAATAGCACAAGAAATCATTATGGTAGGAACAAAAATCACTTTTATTTAAGTATATGAGTAATAACAATAATAATAACAACACAATATAATTATTATGCTTTAATGAATAACCTTGAATTCTTGAAGTAAAATAATACATTTTTATTTATTAATATGTGACGTTTGTTGTTATTAAATCATTTTGATCCTTTTTAACTTCATCCATTTTCATTAAAATATTAAGGAAACTGTACATTTGATTGAACTATAAGATTTTTCGGGCCGGCCCAAAATCAAAGTCCTCAATTTTTGAAAGTGATTAGCCCGATTCGGCCCGATAAAAAATATCTCCGGCCCGGCTCGATGATCGACTCGAAATCGAGGCGGGCTTTGGGCCGGGCCGGGCCAAAGCTCGAAATCGAGTGCATCTCTAAAAATGACAGGCATTACATTTGTTTCTATTGGTTAAATTTTTAGCAACTTTGCTAAGACTTATCTTCCTTACAAAATAGGGCTAAATATGTAAGTATATCAAACAGTAATAATTCATATTGTAAAATTTTATTATTCACAATCATTATAGTACTATGTCAATTCCTAACCTCTTAGAGGTTGGGAAATTCGTCATTCCTAACTGTAATGACTATAATAAAGAAAGACTAAACAAATTTTAGCAGACATGACAAGAAATTAAAGGTTATTATAAGTCAGTGATTTTTGATAATTATTGATTTAAATAGAGGATGATTATTAATAAAATAGTAGATATACATACCTCCGGTAATTTACACAAACCCTGGGCTATAATGGCACATCTCCCACCTCGAATATAATATACAATTACAGCAATTTATTAAAAAAATTCCTCCTCTAATTTATTTTCATTTCTCAATTTGTCAACCCTTAGTAGATAATAGTTCGTGAAGAACAATTAATTTACTTCAATTATTTTTCTCTTAAAAACAAAAATTTAATTCATCAGTGTCAAAACTTTAACAGACATGGAAAACTACTTGGAATAATTTTCAAGTGAAAATTTTTCCAAACGAATTTAACGAAGTTGCATCATTTAAAGTTATGTTTGTAACAATGTAGGAAAAGTAGTGCAGTTGAAGTTGTAACGAGATGCAGAGAGTCGGCATGGGCGGTTCGTGTAAAAGGGGCACAAACGTGACGAAAATGCGAGAGGGCGGATTGATGTGGTTTATAGTGAAAACGTGAGAGACAGGGAGGTTTTCTCTTGTAGAAACATTTCAACCATATGTTGCAATTATTTTAACTTTATACATTTTGTTCGTTCAATTTTATTGATTTATTATCATCCTATATACGACTTTAAATATTTAAATTTGTAATATAATACATATAGAATGAATAGGATAAATCGTGAAGAAGACATTTAACTTGGGAAAAGTTTTTTTCCAAATTTTATCTGTTCCATAAAATTTTATGGGGGACTGTATACATAGAATTTTAAAGCATAAAATTCTGAATTTTTTATAGCCAAAATTTTTGAATAAACGTCTTTTACGCGATCGTCCAGAAAGTAAGTTTTTTTTTTATCACATTTTAGACCGGACATTCCTTCTTTACTGAGCTAGCTCGGAAAATTATCTTTAATGAATGTTTTCATGGCGATCACTTGTCTATGTATTTATTTCTTAATTGCTAACAATGAAAAAAAAATATTGCATACTTACTAGCTCCAGCCGGTTTTCATTTTCCTCAAATTATTAAACTTGCACAAATCGTTAGAAAATTCTACAAAATTCTTTCGGCAACTTTAAATATAGACTAATGCCCATATTCATAAACACTCGTAAAGTTTCAAAATGGCTCTTTATAATTTTTGACAAATAGAATCAAACTTGCCAAATAAAATTTCAATTTTTCTTTCAATGCCGACTGTTTTTATTGGATAAAAATTATAACGAACCTTTTAAAAATTTTACGAGTGGGTGAATAGGAGCATGAGGGGCTCATTCTGAAACTCAACCGTTAATTTTTAACGGTTGTTTATATTTTTTTATCCAATAGATTCAGATTGCAAATAAATCCAAGTTTTTATTATTCAGTATGTCCCTGGATTGAGTTTACAAAAGGAAAAAAAAACTTATTTTTGATTTTACGAAAAAATGCCAAGGGAAGAAAAAATTTTCTTGAATTAAAACGCATCTTTCAGTTATTAAAACTTTTAATTAATGTAAGGTTCTTTAATTATAACGTTTTTTTCGTATTTTGTCCTCCTAATAATACTGTAATTGCATTGAATCTAACATGATTTTAGTTAGCTTTGAAATATTGACAAATGATTATTAATTCTAATTTCAGAAAAAAAAAATAAACGGCGAAAATCAAAATACTTGTAGTTTATTCAATTAACTCTTTTTTATCTGAAATTAGAATTAATAATCATTTGTCAATATTTCAAAGCTAACTAAAATCATGTTAGATTCAATGTAATAACTGTATTATTAGGAGGACAAAATACGAAAAAACGTTATAATAAAAGAACCTTACACTAATTAAAAGTTTTAATAACTGAAACATGCGTTTTAATTCAAGCAAAATTTTTTCTTCCCTTGGCATTTTTTCGTAAAATCAAAAATAAATTTTTACCTCTCGCTACCCTAGGTAAGGGAGGTATAGGGATCGTGCTAAAAATCGCATATAGAGATTTTAGTGAATAAGCACGTTTTGATGTCCCCAGAATCCGATTTTAACATTTTTACAATGATGTCTGTGGGTATGTATGTGTGTGTGGATCCTGTGGACACGATTACTCAAATACTATCAATCACAAAATTTTGAAATTTTGTATACCCATTCTATACTAATGTGGGAAGCGTTGATTAGTTTTTAGTGTATATCAGATAACCGGAAGTATCACTTATACAAGCTTTTACCAGTTTTTGTTGAAAAAATTGCATTGAATATAATTTTTCAGCAACTTTTACTATTAAAAATATAATATAATGGTACAATCTTCAATTCCTACGATAATATAACTTTAAAAAACTTTAAATAACTTTAAATATAAATTTATAAAATAATTTATTTTTGTACATCATCTGACCCATGCGTCAAACAAAAACATAATACTTTAATAAAATTTTGACGTAGTTAAACAAATGTCACTGTCACATTTACATTAATTAAGTAGAAATATATTTGATTTGTAAATATAAATCTGTCAGTATAAGTACGTGTTTTCAAAATGTCAAATATTGGTTTACAACTACACATTTACGACATGGATCATGTACGGCAAAGAATTTACGCAGATTGCGTTTTTAGAGCACTTGGAAGTTGATGATGATTTTTCGCGGATTATCTTTTTCTTTGGTTAGGCACATTTTCTCCTCCCTGGATTGTTAATAAGCAAAATTGCCAGATATGGGCAGAAGAAAATCTTCATGTGATTTACGAGGTACTATTACATGTCCAAATGAGACTGTTTGGTGCGCACTATGGTCAGGTGGCGTCATTGGAACTTACTTTTTCGAAAATTATGAAGGTCGAACTGTTATAGTTGATGGTGAGCGCTATAGGCCCATGATAATCGATTATTTTTGGCACGAAATTAATTTCGTATTACAGACTTCTATTTATTAAAACAACAAATTAGATTTTGTTTATAAACGATCAACCGGAACGGAAAAAGATACTTTACTTAAAGCTCATTACTATTGTAAACATGGAATTTGCGGAAGGTCATGTGCTGTACACATCAGATTTTTTTTCCTCTTGTAAACTCAATCCGGGGACATACTGTATGACAATCCACTTATTCGCTAATTTTTTTAATCAGCTATTAAAAATTAACGGATGAATTACAGAATAGGGCCCTTATGAGTTTATTTAAAACACAAACCGTTACATGTAAACGGACCGTTAAAAATTTAGCGAATAAAGTAGATTGGCATACTATAACAAAAACTTGGATTTTGTTATATGTCAATCTGCTAGATTCGGCAATTTTTTTTACGGTCCGTTTACATGTAACGGAATGTGTTAAAAATACACCCATTAGAAATTTGGAAAATTCCAGTGCCACATATGGGATAATACTCACAGGAAAATTAGCGGGGCTTAGGGGTACGATACAATATCTAATAGACTTAAAGCTGGTATTAGTAATAAAAGCTATCGAACCCAATATTATAGTGAAACTCATATAATAAGAACACTTTGTCGTAAAACGATTTAGCAATTGCACCAATAAGCCAACAAAATCATAACAGTAGGATATTCCAGGATCGGTACTTCTACATTAACGTATATTTGAAAGGAAATATTTAACGAAACTTTTATACGAAATAATAAGTGGTGGAAATACTTGAATGACATTCAATTTTTGTAAGTTTAAATTTATATTTTAAATTAGTCGAAAGAAATTTATAGAAATTTTTTACCATTTGTGTTTTTAAAGGTAATATTTGTGAATTATCAGCTGTTAGAAGCGAAGATTAAAACTGTCATACCTACTTTAGCATAGGTTTGGAAGAATCGTATGGTATTGAGTAAGTGGATCGGTGTCGTTAGCTGCCTGTCATTGATCTGGTTTAATTAATAAATTCCCTTAAATCGCGACTAATTCGTGGCTTGGCGGCAGTTGGTAATAAATATCGATCAATATACATGGGTTGGTGATCGCTTCTCTTTCGCTGTGTGTGAGTGTGTGAGACCTCACTCAACTCAAACTTGCCGTAACTTCTGGAATAATTACGCGTATTTGTAAGCCCAGCACCAGCATCCAGCCCAAACCCTCGTCACATTTATTCATTTATTTTTCATCAACTTTTTGCAGTCGTGTGTGATATCGCGAATTACTCGCTAAGTGCTGTTATACGCACTTCGCACATAAATCATTGTCGAGAAATTAATATTCACAGGAACAGATTTTGCGACTGACAGATTAGGTTTAAATTCTCTATCTAATGTAGAGTGTGGGGGGTGTTACAGCATATATGGTAGTGACAGGACACAACAAATACGTCACAAACAGGTAAAAATTTGTTATTTGTAAATTAATAATATTCTTTAAAATGTCCGCTCTATGTAAATGGAATTATTTACAAGTTCACAAGCAACGTGTTGATGTTAATTAATAATATAGTAGCAAATATCAAAATTTATTTACAACATTTCGCTACTAACGCTGTTCTAAAAAATTTTAGTAGTAGGCCTTGGATGGCAGTGACAGTCGCAAAAATGTTATTTATTCACAATGATTATAGTAATATACAGATTCCTAACCTTTTGGAGGTTGGAAAATACATCATTCCTAACAATCTCTTGAGTTGGAAATAACAGATTTCACTTCCATCTCTTGGGTTGGAAATGTTTATGTAGGGGTTGCCTAGCAACATTGCCGTAGATCCCCATAATTAAGTAGGCTAATAAATTTTAAGACAGCTGTCAAAATATTAATAAAATTAAAGGTTATAATTCGTTGATTTATTTTGAAAATTATTGATTTAAAATGAGAATGATTATGAATAAAATAGTGTACATAACCTCGGTGGGAATTTCATAACAGCCTCGCGCATTATCTCACCTCGAGGCTTCGCCTCTCGGTAATATACATAAGCCCTCGGCTGTAATGAAACATTTCCCACCTCGGATGTAATATACTATTTTACCCCCGCCATACCGCATAGGTAATGTTTTCGGTCCAAAAATTCGCTAGTGAGTTTTCAGTGAATAAGCACGAATTAGAGTCCCCACAACACATCTTAGCTATTTTTGCAATGATTGTGTGTGTGTGAGTGTATGCGTGCGTGTGTGTGTGTGTGACGATTTTGTCGTCCACGATAACTCTTATATTAAACTTCCAATAATTTCTGTTTTCCGTATTTAAGCATTCTGCACTAACATAAAAAGTTGATTAGATTTTGGGTAAAATTGGATAACCCGGAAGTGGTACTCTATTTGAAGCCCATAACAGCTTTTAATGAAAAACTAAATTAAAATGTAACCCAAAACAATTAAATTTTAGTATTTAAGACTTCTATATCAAGATGAACAACATATTAAATTTTGGTTAAAATGGATAAACCGGAAGTGATACTTTACTTGAAGCTCTGAACAGATATTCATGAAAAATATATTATGATATTATCCAAAACTTTTCAAATTTAATATTTAAAACTTCTGTATGAGAACGACATATTAGATTTTTTCCAAAATTGATAAACCGAAAGTGGTACTTCACTTGAAGCTCTTAACAGATTTTCTTGAAAAAATATTTAAAATATGATTCAAAACTTTTCAAATTTGGTATTTAAAACTCATATATAGTTTGAATTTTGAAACAACATATTACATTTTGACTATGTATGATAAACCGGAAGTGGCACTTAATTTGGAGCTCTTAACAGATTTTTGAGGAAAAATATAAAAAATATAATCAAATATTTCGTATTACAGACTTTTCTATTTATTGGAACAACAAATTAGATTTTGTTTACTTAAATCTCATTGCTATTTTAAACATGGAATTGGTGGGAGGTTATGTGCTGGCCAATCAGATTTTTCCAATTGTTCTTATTTTGAGATTTGTTAGTAATAATTTTATCAAGATCTAAATAACAAAAAATAGGAATTTTTTATTGTTATTAGAACAAGAGTAAACGAGAATCAGAATGGAAGTACTCCAAATTGCATTTCGTACCATGATTTTGTATGTCTTCAGAAGAAATTTAACGTTTGAGCAAAGTCATCAAACTTTAGTGGTGGCTTTTAGTGATACTGCCCCGTCATTATCAACCGTTAGTTATTGGTTTCGTGAATTTAAACGTGGCTGATGCTCCCAGAACAGGACGACTTGCAGAAACTGTTTGCTTAGAAAATATTAATGCTGATAAGATGTTAGTAAAGTGAAATATTACATCGGAAGATTCAGAAGGGACTGCACATTGGATCATCCACGGTAGATAATATTTTGCATCAACATCTTGGTGTTGAGAAGCTGACAAGACAGTAGATATAGTTTGCACAGAATTCTACCATTATGAGTTTGACATACTAAATCTGTGGTAGACCGGGCACAGCAGGGGATAGCACTGCCTGTCGCTTAGGATCGAACTGCAGAAAATTTAAATTCGCAAATTTTTGTATGTATTTCGTATTTCAAAATTTATATTTAATGGATTCGCAAAATCAAATTCGTGTTATAATTTTATTGGATATACAGGGTGTTTCTTAAATAGGGGGACATGGCTTAATCACAGATTCCTGAGGCTAAAATAAGACGATTTAACCAAACTTGCTTCTACCGGAGAGTGTACCATTTAGCCAAAAATCTGCTCAAAGTTCTTCAAAAAAAAATTAATTTTGCTTATAATAATCGGACGCTTTATTCGATTTGGATGAAATTTGGTATGACAGTTTATATGGTTATAAGTCATCTTTTAAGGTGATACTTGTTATTATTAGTGAACCACTAGTGTATGAAACTTAGGTCTCCCAACATTAATTAGACCGTAACTTTTTAATAGCAATGCCGAAAACGTGAAATTATTTTTCTTCAGAAAGATACATTCAATAGTAAACTTTTCTCTCTCTGTGTAATTTGTGATATCTGTTACGGTTCACCCAGAAAAAAATAAAATCTGAGTGTCTGCACTGCTAAATTTTTAAAATAAATTTAATCTAGCAGTCTATCCAAATGTCAAACAAGTAATTTTTAATGACAGTAACGAGTTGTCAATCTTCACAACTTGTTTAGGAGTAAGCTGAGATATGTAATCGTCTTATTTATAATAATGGTAGTAAAATACTATTAGGCCGAACAAACGGATGTTACAAATAATTTTAGAATATTGCAAAGAAAATTTTTGACAACCCATAAAACAATTGTTACTGTCATTAAAAATTGCTTGTTTGACATTTGGATAGACTGCTAGATTAAATTTATTTTAAAAATTTAGCAGTGCAGACACTCAGATTTTATTTTTTTCTGGGTGAACCGTAACAGATATCACAAATTACACACAGAGAGAGAAAAGTTTACTATTGAATGTATCTTTCTAAAGAAAAATAATTTCACGTTTTCGGCATTGCCATTAAAAAGTTACGGTCTAATTAATGTTGGGAGACCTAAGTTTCATACACTAGTGGTTCACTAATAATAACAAGTATCACCTTAAAAGATGACTTATAACCATATAAACTGTAATACCAAATTTCATCCAAATCGAATAAAGCGTCCGATTATTATAAGGAAAATTAATTTTTTTTCAAAGAACTTTGAAGCAGATTTCTTGCTAAATGGTACACTTTCCGGTAGAAGCAAGTTTGGTTAAATCGTCTTATTTTAGCCTCAGGAATCTGTGGTTAAGCCATGTCCCCCTATTTAAGAGACATCCTGTATAGTAGATATATTTTTCTAGAAATTTTCGGTATGGAATTTGTAGAAAATAGTTACATTCGTGTTACAATTTTACTGGGTATATAGAATCTTTTCTAAGGAACTTTCGGTAAGGGATTTGTGCAAAATACATAGAATTGACAAACGATAATGTTCTGGCCACATCAGATTTTTTTACTATTTTATGTCTCGTTTCGTTTTTTATATATTATTTGTTTCATTGTCATTAGAGGAGTAGAAAAAATGTTTCATTATTATAAAATAAAGTAAAATAAAATAGGAAAACATTTAATACGTACCTGATCTTCCCCCGTCATAAATCAAATTTGAAGCCCAAACAGTAGACCTGCTGAGAGAGTCATAACGATAGATTTCTGTACAAACTATACTATATCTGCTAACTCCAGAACAAAAACAGGCACGTGTGGATTGGTGCAGATTTATGAGAAAAGTTTGACGCAGGAACTTCAAACAGGTGTTGTGTATCATTACGGTGATGAATTCTGGATGTATAACCCCGAAACCAAACATCAATCAATAGTTTGGATCTTTGAAAATGAAAAGTTCCTGAATTTGCAAGGGTGATGGAGGAGATTCCAAAAGCGGAATTTTCATTATGTTTTAAAAAGTTATTCTAATGAGTGAAGATGTTACTATCCATTTCAAAATTATAGTCAGTTGGGTTTGAAGCTCAATAACTTGCTTTAAAAAAATTCAAAAATTATGAAACATACTTTCAGTTTTGGACTATACATTTCTACGTAATTGCACTAAGTTTCATATTTTTAAATTAATTAATATAAAAATAATGACAATATTTATAAAAAATTACCCCCATTTTTAGCGCGTTTGAAGAAATGCTCAACTTGAATGCTCAGTTTTTGTATAAAATATTAATAAATTTTTATTTGAAATTGATTAATTTAATTTTAATAATTGTTTTATTATAAAAGCACAACATGCGTTCACGCGCGAAAATATTAAAAAATGATTACAATTAAATTAATGAATTTCAAATAAAAATTTATTTATATTTTATATAAAAACTACATTCTGAATCAACAAGTCAAATATCAATTTTTAATTATTAATAGAAGCTGAGATCTAACACTTCTATTTTTTTAATTGCTATAAACAAAATATAAATAAATCGAAAATAAATTAACGTTCAAATTATTCACAAAGCCTATGGTAACAATATATTAAAAATTTATTTTTTTTCTATTCGTACATTTGAATATTAGACATCAATGAAGTTGAGCATTTCTTCGAACGCGTTAAAAATGGGGGTCATTTTTTATAAATATTGTCATTATTTTTATATTATTTAATTTAAAAATATGAAACAGTGTAATTACGTAGAAATGTATAGTCCATAGTTTAAAGTGTGTTTCATAATTTTTGAATTTTTTTAAAGCAAGCAAAAAAATTCAGAACAGCCTACGTATTTACTTTGGGCCCAGACAGTAAAATAGAAGGATGTTACTATACTCTGTTTTTAAACTATAGACAGTAACTAGAAATTCTAGTGAGAAAATCAAAGCCTGTGGTTGGCTACTGAGCTATTTCGTGAAGCCGCATTTAACCAGATGAAATTTCAAGTTAACCTTCAAACGTAATTAAAACGTCAAACTCTCAGTAGTTGTCAAATCACTTGTTGAATTTTGCACGTGTTTTTGTTTCATTTCTCTTTTTGTGATATTTCACGAATAAAAACAGTTATAATATATAAATTTTGCATCAAGGAATTACAAAAAAATAATGCAATTAATTAATTTATAATTAAAAGTTATGTATTTATGATTTTATATGAATAAATTAAGTAGATTATCTATAATAGTTTTGGTTATTGAAAATATCACCTGGAAAGTATAAATGTTGACGTGACCATCATTTTAACATTTCAATTCCCCCGCCAAATAAATCTAGTGACTGTTTTCAGTAACTTCTAGCGGTGTAAATGTGACTTCGTCTAGTGTTGTCTATAGTTTAAAAACACGGTATAAATACGAGTAATATTGCAGCATTATTATTGGAGCAAAACACTAACCGAAATTTAAAGAAACTTTTCTCTTGTTGAAATTTTTTGAACAGGTTATCCACCTTTAAATAATTAGAATCCACTTATATGACTGCAATAAGGAACCAAATTTAATGACAGATGCGTACTGATGAGATTTTGATGCGCTGACGACATAATGAATAAAGATGTCACAGCGCAACACAGTACCGTCTTCAGTAACTTTCAAACTCATAATTTCATCCGCCCTGTATGTATTATTCACAGGGTGTATTTGGCAATACCAATGCGAGTTGTAGAAATAATTCTTTGGATCATCAGAGGGCGATGCGTGTTAAATAAATTCAACAAGACAAGACAAACTTTATGATATTGTCAAGTAAATGAAGATTGATGAATAAAATAAAACCAGGGGCGGAATGGATGAGTTTTTGATGTATTAGCGACACCATCCGAATTGTACAATTTGTTAAAATATTACCTCAGATTGTGACGGGAATAATAACGAAGAGACAGGACCGTACCATGAATTTTAATAATATATTTTTTCCCTAACTTCTTTAAACAACATTGAATAGAAATTTCTATTTTTTAGTGAATAAGCAACGTTTTAAGGTCACTAAAATCTGACTAACTTGCATATATCCATTGGAAATACCGCCAATATTGTGATGAATTGGAAGAATCTGTGACATTTAGGAGCTTCCTCATACAATGAAAAATAGATACAATTAGAAAGACATGTTAAATACAATAAAAAACAATATTTGGGTAAAGTTCTGTAATTTTTTTGTTACAAAACGACGGTTCGATAGCGAAGTGCAATACAATACTTACATAACATTAAATGGAAATGGCGAGAGGTCTTGTGCTGGCCACAACAGATTTTTTATTGTAATTTTCGGTTATTACACCTTTGTGAGTGTGGCTACCTGCTTTTATTTGCAGACGTCACTTCACGCCACGGTCATTGAAATCTGTCGTGGAGAGAGCACCGTGGAGATTTGCGCAGTTTGAAATTAAAATTGCCCTTTTCATTTTACAGGCTACACATATGAAATTTTTATATTTCGAGCTTTAATTAACTTTGTATTTTACAGTATTAATTAAACCTTACAGGATATGACGTATGGACACCAAATTAATTATTAATTTACAGGATGAAATTGTTTTAATCTGATTAAAAATATCTGGGAAGTTCTTGCATTTTTAATTACATTGGGAATTTATGTTTTCATTTTACATTGTAATAATTTTAAAAATTCTGCAGTATACCCTGGGATTAAATAATATTATTTACAATAAAGTATGCCGCATTAATGGCTATTTGCACTTGCAACTTAAAAAAAAATCAATTAATTGGGATATGTAAATAAGAATGCGAACCTGGTGACGAAATTTGCAACTAAAGCAATTTTATTTTATTCGTATACTTTTACATATATATAGGCGCGTACAGTAGTTTATATAGTGGAAAATATATAATAGAATTAATAATTACAATTAAACTACTATTATCTAATATTTATTATAATAAAGATAAAATTAAACTGTGAAGATAACCTAACAACTACTAACTAAAAACTAAGTTAATAAAATGAAAAATGATAATCCACCGCTACAACTAATAAAACAGGAAACATCTAAAATAATATTAGTAATAAACGCTGAAAGAAAAGTTAAAGTGAAAGAAGAATCAAAGAAAAAGTACGGACAGCAATAATGCGATTATGGAAGTTAAACAAAAGTGCTCCTTTGTCGAAAGTTTGGCCCAATGCCGTCTCTACGTAGTGAGATATCCCAACAAGTTGAATCTGCCTAAAGAAAAATGGCATTGCGCAAGAATAATTCGTTTATAGGTAGTTCAAATCGGTAAATCGCCATATAATTTGCTGACTCCATACTAGGAAACTATATTTTTATGCACCAAGAAACGCACATGCAAACAAGAGCAGTATTCTAGCCCTGAATTTTTTATAGCATTATTGATAAATCATTTAAATCAACTTGAGAAATAAAAATGCTATAATATACGTCAATGTATACAAACTAAGGAGACAGTTCCGAATTATTTGCTGAACAGTATTACCATATATACATTAGTTTATGAACTTATGTGACAAAAATAAATTACGTACGTGTTCAACAATCATACACTTTTTATTGCGCAATGTCAGAATAAACTTTTTGGGTTACTTATTTTTACATAATGGAACTGCCATCTATGGCTAATGAAACGACTACATGAAACTGACTTCACTCCGTTGGTTGCTACCTTCTCGTCGTATCTAATACATTCAAAATTACAGCGTGTCAAATTGTGATTAATATGTTTTTTTTTTTCTATTTCGGTTTTCTTATAAACCTATAGAAGCACTGTTAACACGTTAAGAATAAAGTCACTAGATATATAAAGTACCGCAATTCATTGTACCAATGTGTTGGAGAGAGAACGTTTTTTAGACACAATATGGCGGAATCAGACCAATCAGGGTCTAGTTGTAGTTGGCTGTGCCTAGAAGAAAAGTCACTATATCTGGTGACTTTAACGTCAATGCTGTCATTGTGTCAAACGACCTGAAGAAAATTAACCTCAATTGTACTTATTTTTTATTGTTTTCTTTATAATTTTGATCAGTTATGTTTTGTATTTATATGTATGTATATTATAAAAATTATGAACATAAAATCAATATTAATTAATTACCTTCATGGATTTATTTCATTGCTGATTATTTTTCTTTGTAATAACGCACTCGTTTCAAGATAGTTCATTTTAAATTTGGCGCCTAAGCCAGACACAATATGGCGGCCAATTGCGGTACTTTATATATCTAGTGACTTTAGTTAAGAAGATCTATAAGCGCCCTGTTTGATACAATGTATTAACTTATACAATCACACTTGGACTCGAACGTTAATAGATTAGCTTATGATACTTGTCTTTGAATATATTATATTACTATAACGTCATGAAAACCAGTACGTTAATTCGCATTTTCATTTTATTATATTGGTTATATGAATTATATTGTAGTCTCATTTTATTATATTGGTAATATGAATTATATTGTAGTCATAAATAAATATTAAATTCACCTTATACCTGGTGTAACACGAAAACCGGGCCATAGCGTTTCCTATGGGAAAACATTTTTTCTTTGTGCAAAAGTGGCCTATTACCTAATTTTAGACAAAAATGCTTCAAATAGATGTTGTAGAGTAATTAAATTTTGCATTTATATCAATAATCAGATTTTGTTTTGCACATTTCGTAACCGAGATAATTGAATTTAAAATTATCTCAAAGTTACTTCTTTATAGTATTAACCATGATATTGAAATAAAACCTCAAAAAAAAAAAATCTGATGTGGGCAACACAAAATCTCCCGCTATTTAATTTTTATTAATTTAAATACATACCTACCTACGTATTTACTAACGCTGCAAACTGTTCCATTGCAGAAAACTATTGCTTTATTTACTATTTTCTTTTTAAAATGTCACTATTATTAATTTGAAGTGATAAGTTTTCTGACAGTGACATCATCGTGAAAATGTTAAAAATGGATTCTAGGGACCTTAAAACGTGGTCATTCACTAAAATCTCGATATTAGATTTTTAGCATGATCCCTATACCTCCCTTACCAAGGGTAGCGGGAGGTAAAAAAAAATATGACAATTTACCTGTGAGAAATTATAAAATATAGTTTTCATCACAATAATGCTACTGGATGATTTGTATCTTCTCTTCTCCATTTACAATAATGATATTTTATACAAAGCGTTTCTAAGAGGTAAAATGTGTCACAATTCGACAGATACTTTTCTGACAGGTAAAATGTCATTATAGTAGTTTAAAATTTTACGTATCAGAAATGCTTTGTTTCAGTTTATCATTATTGAAAATGGGGAATTAATTATTCAGGGAAGAGAAGATACAAATTATTGAGTTGTATTATTTTGAAAAACAGGTAAAATGACATAAAATTTGAGAATTTATTTCAATACCATGGCCAACACTATAAAGAAGTAACTTTTATAAAATAAAATAAATATAAATATATCATCACGGCATATTACCCATTTCTGGGTGTGCCAATCTGCTTTATCGCAGATATCGGTAATAATGATGACATATTTGTACCGTGCGGGCGCTTACCAGGCGTCACCTCACGGGCACTCATTGCTGGCGTGGAGAGTGCACCACAGGGGTCACTTTTGTGCCATTTAAAATTCGAAATATTTGGCGTCGATCGGGATTGAACCCTGTACCCCCAGGTTCGCGACCAGACACTCAGACACGAGGCCACGGGACCCCATAAGTAACTTTTATAAAATTTTATATTCAATTATTTCGGTTATGAAATGTGCATAAGACAATTTGATTTTGGTATTGGATGCAGAATTTAATTCTCTACAATATTTATTTGAAGCATTTGTGTCTAAAATTAATAGGCAACTTTTGTTTAGGAAAAACTGTTCCCATTTAAAGGCCTATGAGTCGGTTTTCGTGTTACACCCGGTATGTGTCCCAGAAGCTCCAAAACGATGAACACCCTTGATACGAGTAAAATTGTCACTGAAATATGGGCGGAAACTTTTGGCCACCACATAAGCGTAATTTTAAACATGATCTTCACCCCAACATCAACCGTAGAATCCTTCAGATCCCTTAGTATGTGGAGACATCAACTCGTATCCACCATCCCGTCTACGTCTTATCATTGCATCTTCCATCTTATTACCTCTTCCATCTCTCTCTTTCACTCCGTCACGTTCATCACGTTCACGTGCGAGTCCGTGCGTGACGTCACGACCTCATCCTCATCTCATCACTTGAACGAGACGAGAAATCCGTATGGCGACGCCAGGCTGCGGGACGTCGACGCTGCGATAGATAGTGGACGTCGAAGCAAAGCAAGAATCGGGATGACGTCACAGACAGGACGGAATTAAGGGGTGGTGCAGGGATGGAGTAAGGGGTGATGAATTTTTGAAAAAAGTGGATTAAAGTTGGAAATAAAAAGTTAATGAGGTTTTTTGATACTAATTAAAAGTAAAAATTATTTTTTATGCATTGTTTTAATGAATACGTGTTACAAATTTGTATGATATACGTATGTAGGAGATGCAAAATAGATTAACTATTACCAACTCATCTACCATACATACAGTTGGATGTGACCTATCATTTTGCTTATTTTAACTTCTAGCACTATCTTTTTTTTTTTTTAATGCATTTATTCGTTTTATTTTTCTTATACATATATGTAATAATTGCTCAAAATGACGACCACTAACTTCATTGCAACTTCGGAGCATATTTTGGTACATTCGTTCAAAAACACCGTAGGATTTGTTTAAAATTCTTGTACTGCCGTACATTAACACGATGTTCGCGTAATCATGAACTGTTTGCTCATTTATAATGCACCTGCAATTTAATGCTAAAATTTTAAATAAATAAAATTAATCATTGAAATGATAGACCACAGCCAACTAAAATTATGGTATATTATTACTCTTTTAAGAACATGTAACTCGAACAGGGTGCATTTCCGGATATGAATTTATTATACTCGCCGTCAAATGATTATGGACTGATGTTCAACTTTTATCCCTTTCCGCACCCTGTCCCTTGCCCAGAGGTGTTGCCGCTTGTAACTTGACATGACCAGAAATGAACGCAAATGTCATATAATACATTTAAAACTAATTAAAAAATTTAATACATCGTAAATGAAGAAAATATTATAATAAATAAGTAAGGCAGGACAGTAAAACGTAATATAAAATCTAAAAATTGTCCCTGTTGGAAAATTTTGGAAGAATATTTTCGTAAATAAATTGATTCTGCTCTAAATATTCTGAATACATTTATTTTCATCTTGCAAAAATTTACTGCACGCTAATGCAATCTGTCAATCGCATTTTACTATTTCAACGGTGCGGCAAACAAAAAAATCAGAACGAGGCGGAACCTTCAGTTGTATATTACTACGTAACATAAATATACTGTGCAAAAAAAAAGACTATGAACAAAAAAAAAAAAAAACATCAATTTGAAAGTATTTAATTTAATTAAATGTCAATTTGACACAAGATATTTGCAAAGAATGTTATCTAAAGAAATCAAAGATTTTCTTCTTGAATCCTTTAAATCTAAATTAGAAAACGGTAACTAGCAATATTCTACATCCTTTTTTATTATCTTTTCTCCTTAAAATTGCATTTCATGATCAATTTTGACAACTTGATTTTGAATTGAATAATATCAGGCATACGTTTCTGTGTTAATAGCCTACTCCGAATTAGGTTTTTTTTTTTTTGAACACACTGTACCATGACGATTTATTATTCATTATTGGGTCTGCCAGTCTCATTTATTATTAAATTTACGCCTTAAAATGAAATACCTATTATTTATGTTATAAACTAAATAAGAGAACTCTTGCATCTATTCATAATTTAAACAAACTACCCTAAATAACTCCACCAGTATTAAAAGCGACAAAAAAAGTAATTCTGTTGTACAATGTAACATACTAACTAGTCTCGTTCCTAAACGAAAAGGCAGTAACGTATGTTCGCTCAGAGTTCTTATCTCCGCTGTGACATTTTGCCTGTTAACTCGTTTTGTGTAACAGTTGGCAACAGTGCGCGTCGACCAGGGTTGGGATTGGGATGTCCTGGGGAGATTAGTTGCTGTTGTGGTGGCTCCATTGACGAAGATTAGTTTTCTGGTCCGGACGCACGGCGAATTTATTTTATTAGCCTGGAAAAATAACTCCAATTAACTTGGATTTTGCTGCTTTATTTTATGCTATCATGGACGATTTCGTTTATTTTTAAATGCGCCAGAATAATACACACTTAATATAATGCGGCGCGCGTACACAGCGTAAATTAATGAAATGTTTTTAACGTTGTTTTTGACGTTTGTAAAAATTGAAATGAATTTTCATTTCATTGTTAATATTCATATCAAAAGGATTAAAAAAAATAATCATTGTAATTTAATACCTGTATAGGTATTAATAAAATGAAAATATTTGAAGTACAATACAAACAAATAAATAAATAAATAAATACTGTATTAGGTACCTACATCATAACGGCTGACTTTATCAATATGCTTAACAAATTTCATCAACAGCAAGATATATTCTACGATTTATAAACAGACTTTAACTTAATTTTCTGTACATTTTGCAGCGCATATAACTCCTTAAAGAAATATATGAAAATTTTTGCATCGTAATTGATAGGTTTACAAATTCAAATGTAAAAGATCTCGTCCGTAATTTCAAATAAATAAACATGAATATAATGAAATAAATTTGAAGATTGTATCTCGAGAAAATCGCAATTTAAATCTGTATAATTACATTTGTGTTGACAAGAAATCTCCATATTCATTAGACAAAACATAATTGCACAAAATCTCCGCTTCGCACTCAAATTTCCCCGTTGTTAAGTTGGCAACAATGAGCACAAAAGTACAGACATAATTCTAAGCATTTAATAACGAAACCTAGGGAAATTTCATTTTCTGAAGATCGACTAAAGTGAACAATAGCCTGAAGCCCTGCGCTTATATTCGTATGCTCTAGCCTTTGCAGAGTTATTAATGCGCTGGGGAATTTTGCACCGACAAAATTAAGTTGGCAACACGTCAGTTTCTCGCTTCAAGTAGTTATTAACTTGTGTAGGGAATTTAAGTCCCTGTGGATTTAAGTTGGCAATAACCTTACGATACGATTGAAAATTGCTGCAATTTCACACGGTAAATATCCCAGTAACTTAACTTATTTAGGGAATTTCTAAATTACGTTGGCAACAATATTACATTACGACCTTTCAACTCCAGAAACGCTAACTTATCTACTCCTAATTTCATTGATTTCATGTCTGTGGGATTTTATATTCGCGGAGATTTATGTTGGCAGCAACAGATGTCCCTGCTCTGGCCATATGCTCGTATATTATTCACAGGGAAGTTTTATTTTTGTTGCGAAATGAAGCCAGTTATAATGATGCTCCGTATTTTCTTGAACAAGTTATTAATGAGATTCTAGGGAATTTAATTTACCGGATATTAAGTTGGTAACGATAATTTCTCGCATGTACGTGCCAGGCAAAGAATCTACCTCTAGGGGGTTTCATTCTTGCAGATTGCCACCCCTGACAATGATAAATATAGAGGAAAAACACTAAATACATTTACTCTTTCAATTATATTTTGCACGTTATACGTCCTTTGCTTTTGTAATACTTTTATTTCTGGAGTAATATCTGATATTATATCTTTATACACAGTATTTTTTTTGCGAGTTACAGCAGTGAAAAATATAATCAACAGAATTGAATTTTTATTAAATTTATTGTAGCATATGTAAAAACAATTGCAACTAAAATAATTAAAAATTCCATTTCCAACGTAAAAACTTGTCCATATATCATAACTTCCGCTATAATAGAGCAACTAATGAATCCCGAAACAGTTGAAAACTTCCGCTCCGCCATTTTCATAAATCAAAACAATGATCGTCGAAAAATGTGCGGGAGAATTTAGAAAGTGCAGTTTGGCAACAGTGGCGCGACGTGCTAGATTGGTAATGCTGAAAGGGCGTACACGGAAGAAAGAATGAACTAATGAACTTTGAACTAAGTTAGGTCGACTCGTGAAATTCCAAGGACTGCTCCGATCAAATCCATTCAACCACAAACATTCTCCCAGACTTTATAGCTATTCTACTGACCGTATTATTCAATCGCAAAAACCGTTTTCGAAAGTAAAATTACTTGTACTCAAGGGCGTCAGTAAAAAATTAATTTCATTGCTGCTCAAACAGAAAAAAGAGAAAACTTTTATCATTAGAGACAGTGAAAAAGTTCGATTAGATTGCCTTTTAATCAGAGGCACAAATACGTTCCAAAATATTGGATCTCCTTAGTCATTTTGAATATTTTTCACCACCGAACGTAGAAATCAGCGTCAAAATGTACGTTAATTTCCTTTAAAGTACAACCCTCCTGTATTTACACACTTGTTCCACATTTCATACAACTGTTCAAAATATACCTGGAAACCTTTCTCTGAAAGTGCCGTCAGCTGCCTCGTCGCATTTTCCATCACTTTTGCTGAATGGGGAAGTTTAGCATGGTAAAAATTCTACATAACTTACTATTTTCTCACAAATATAACACAAATGACTGCTGAAATTGAAATTAAAAATTAAAATTATTGCTCCATTTATTTATAATTAATATTTTTTGGGTAAACTCTAAGTACGTCACAAGTCAGTTATGCGCAAACTCAGACAGAATGGTGAAAGCGAACCACTTGAACGTAGGTCGAACAACACCTCAGTCTCAAGTGACTGGTAACCGCAACCGCGTGCGTCAGTGTATAAGCGACGTACTTTGTACCAAGCCTCTATCGACGTCATCACAGCTTAAAATCGGCTTTTCCGGAAAATCTGGGCATTTTTTAAAAAAATAAAACATGTTACATCATTTTTCAAGTCATTTCCCATGGAATAAAAGAATAAAAAAAAATCGCTAAACTTCCCCATTAGGTAACGATCACACTGCATCGATCAACATCCATCGATCCACGTATATCGACTACCATCAACCGTTTTTTCTTGTGAGTGGTCACACTGCTGCATCGAGTGGTAAGAAATGAAATGTCATTTTTAAAATTACCGCGGCTTTTCTAATAAATGTTGGTGGTATTTTTACATACGTCATTTGTTGTCAAGTCAACTTACAACTTTTAATTCCTATTTTTGTTGCTATTAACATCTATGACTTGTCAATATTAGTGACATTACTGTACCGCGCTCTGCTTTGATCTACATTACTGTACCGCGCTCTGCTTTGATCTAGAGATTTTCATAGAAGCGAACTAAATTTATTAACTGGTCAATCTTGTTGACAGTCCACTGTTCTGTTATTTTGGTAAGAAAAACAACTCAACAGGTTAGAATGTTAAATGTTACAATCTGTCAGAATCTATTCATTCACTGAGAAAGAGCACTGCGCATGTCTGTTACCATCGAGTAGCTTCGAGCGTTGTAAGAAATATCAAACAACAAACAAGTTTGATATATCAAACAAGTCGACGGTACACGATCTTACTCGATTATCATCAATGCATGCAATTTGTTGACCATATGCATTGATAAACTCAGGTTTGTTGTTACTCGATCGTGCTCGATCGACGTTGATTGTTGTGTGACCACGACCTTAGCAAAACGTTACATTTTTAGCGGTGGATACAGGTAAAAATCGGCGGGTGCAAAGTTGGAAGAATAGGAAGGATGTTCCATTGTTCTTAGCAAGGTAATTTTTCACCATGAGGGAGAGATGTAATGCAGTCTTATCATACAGCAAAACCCAATCATTTCCTGCCCAATTTTCAAACGTTTTCGTCAGATTGCGTCTCGCAGGCGTTGAAGGATATCCAGTTCCTTGTTTGCAGTTTGGCTTGAGGAATGAATTCGTGGTGAATCTCTCAAAAAACACCTAATCCCTGTCTTGTTGCTTTTCTCCAAGTGAAATTTTTGCTTGTGCCGCTCGAATACAGTCAATATTTTTCATCGCTTCATTTTCGTATGCGTTCTTTAGCACCTGATGGGTCTCAGAAGGTGATTTCTCCATCACAGCGCAGAATTTGATGTTTGGACGCTGCTCTGAAGACGACATTTTAATATCCGACGAACGAAAAAAAACTCATTATTGTTGATATGAACTGGGCACGATTTCTGTCTAGAATGATATAATGATATTGAGTAATATATGAATGTATACCCATGGGAAATAAAACTCGCACGCTACTGAGCAAACTTTGCTGCACGAATTTCAAGACAGGCATTAATGTGGATTTTGATGATCGGGAAATAATTTTATGACAGTAAATTTGAATTTAAAATTGAGTCAGTTCGCTAAATATTCCAATAAAACGCAGAGGCGTACCAATACATTTTCATTTTCCACAAGCTTATAAGATATTCCGAGACTGTTATACGAATGACATGAAGTGTCGAAGAATCATAATTTAAAAGAAAACTTTTCAACTTGATTAAAAAGTTCCACAGAAGAAAAAGAGAACATTTTAAAAGCGTCGATATTTACAAAAGAAAAAAAATGTTAATCATTCGTCGAGCAAAAAGTTGTTATAATGGGAAGTAATGCGCCAATCGGATTATAGGTTGCGTACTGTTCTTACACTCATTTGCCTAAAACCTTTTTGCGCCTTGGTTTACCCTTTCTGTGCAATTTATTAAAACTATGGCTGGAGTAATGGAGAATCAATATTTTAGTTTTTAATCGTTTCTTTAATACGAAAAGTTTCAAGGAAATTCGCTTTAATTGCCCATACTTACACAAAAAGTAAAAAGTAGATCGAGGGAATTATAACCTCTATTAAGTTTTATGATGGTTATTAAAATTGAAATCTAAGAAACCGATGATCATTATTTGTAATAGATGATAAACAACAAATTTAGTATAGTCTTAATAGGTTTGGGTACTAGCTGACGCTTGAATTAACCACACGTATAGCAGTATTTTTTTACATTTTTTTTAAATTCTTGTTCCATATGTTGATATTGTTGGTTCAAATGTTGCAAGTCGATTTTGACCCACGGCCCGCGAGGCAACCTGCCTCGTATCGTACACGGTAAATAAAAACTTTGTTGTGATTACCAAAAATGAGTTCCAGCAGCAATTTTTTTTTTGTCAATATAGGACCAGCAAATATATTTGTTACAGTTACCTAGGTAAATTTGCTGGTAAAAAATTGTTGTGGCAACAAATACAGTTTTGTTATATATAACAAAAGATAATTGTTATGCGAACAAATAAAATAAGTTACCATTAAGAAGTATAAATTTATTATACGAACAAATAAATTAAGTTACCATTAAGAAATATAAATTTGTTTTGCGAACAAATAAAATAAGTTACCATTAATAACTATGAATTTGTTATGGAAACTAATAAATTTTGATAGATATACAAATGCATTAATGAGGTAGTAAGGTAAAAATTAAATACATGCGTATTATAATAATTTTATTTATTTATAATTATAATCTATATACATGTAACAAATATTATATTAAAAAAATCTGATGTGGCCAACACAAAACCTCCCGCTATTTAATTTTTATTAATTTAAATACATACCTACCTACGTATTGACTAACGCTGCAAACTGTTCCATTGCAGAAAACTATTGCTTTATTTACTATTTTCTTTTTAAAATGTCACTATTATTAATTTGAAGTGATAAGTTTTCTGACAGTGACATTTACTGTCAGTTACATTCATTTAAAAAATGAACTGTGTAACAAAGAAATAGTTTTTATCTTAGGCTTCGCGACTAATAAAAAAAATTATTTTTAAATTTATCTGTAAAATATATAGAAAAAGTATTAATGTATTCCTGTAGAAAATTCAATAATCTTTAATTTTCATAAGACATAAAATTCGAAAAAATGACATTTAATGGTATATTTTGAAGAAAAACCATTATGAGCTTCAAGTAAAGTACGATTTCCGTTTATCCGATTTACACCAAAATCTAATGGCTTCTATTCCTATTAGAATAGGGTAAAAATACAAGGTTTCAGAATTTTCTGAATGATAGTATTTGAGTTAGAGTGCAAACAAAATTCGTACACATACACACATACACACATACACACACACACACACACACACACATACACACATACAGACATCATCGTGAAAATGTTAAAAATGGATTCTAAGGACCTTAAAACGTGGTCATTTACTAAAATCTCGATATGAGATTTTTAGCACGATCCCTATACCTCCCTTACCAAGGGTAGCGGGAGGTAAAAATAACATATGAATCAATAGTCACTTAAATTATACAGATTTATCAGTAATCGATACATACCTTCAAATTTCTCAATAAGACACTAATTGACATTGTTTTAAAATATCTTTTACAAAATCATCCAATTTTAATGACGGGCACAAGAAACAAGCACTTTTAAAACACAATTTTCGACAGGCTAAAACTTAACAGCGCAAGCAAATGCGACACGACATAGTATTATAACACGAACAGTGAATTATACTGTATACCAGGGAACACCCTGTCTACACAAAAGTTTTAGTTACCTGTACAAAGTATATGGCGGAAAGAAGATTTGTAATCTTTACAAAATATAATGTCACAGGATACAAAAAAATGAAATTTGTCCCAGTAACAGATTAAATATTTTTAATTGTTGCAAAATGATTTTGTAATCTGAACAAAGTAACAAAATGACTGCTTAGTACTACTCATAATAATTGCTATCATGACTAATATTTTACAGCAAATAATACTTTTTATACACAACAAAAATTGTTTAGTTTTGGAAACTTAAAATACAAAGTTCTACATATACACGGCAAAAACATATTGTTGAAATAACAAAAAAAATACAGCTAACTAAATTTTGTCCGGAATATCAATGTAATTTTTTTACCGTGGCGGGTATTTTTACCTTCCATCACCTTTAAGTAAGGAAGCTATTGTCTTTGGTCAAACATTCGGTGATGAGTTTTTAATGAATAAGCACTTTTAGGGTCCCTAGAATACGATTTTACTAGTTTTACGATGATGTCTAGATGTAAGAGGCCCTGCCCACTGCCCTCCCGATCCCCGCATGGCACCTATCTCCCGCAGCATTGTGCCGGCCGTGAATTCATATATATATCTCGCGTTTTTTCATTTTATATTATTTCTTAAACTATACGACCAAATCAGAAGCTGTAAAGGGCAAGTTTTATAGATTAAAAAAAATGTAATGGGTATCGGTGTATGAAAATGCAGATGAGCTCTCTAAAAAGGGAGCCAAATTACCAACCATCTTGTGGTCTCTTAAAAAGCCATATAAAGAAGGAGATCAAAAACTGGGATGAGTGATGTGAATGCACAGCTGGGGTCGTAAAAGACAACCATCTAGGTAAAAAGTACCTCACAGCAAATTAGGTCAGGAAACTGGCTGGCTTCACAGGAACTCGTCGAGAGTAACAATATTTCTCAGCAACTTTTTTTGTAAACCTTCTAGCTATTGTGATTGTGGTAAAAATCTTCAAAGTTTGTAAGAATAGTATATTACGTACCAAGTTAAGAAAAGTGAAAGTTTACCAGACGAATATGGTAAGTTAAAGTACGATAGCGAGTACTTTAATGCCATACGAGTACAGTAAAATCACTTTTCTGACGAAGTGCGTACACTATTTTTTCGTGTTTTATATTAGTAATAAAATGTATTTTTTGCGGCATAATATTCTGAATTAAAATCATCTAAAAGAACATAGTAGTCTGATTCGCAGAACAAAGTAACTTGACAGTTATTGCTTTTTCTGCCTTACAACCTCCAAACAAATTAATTTTTGGAGATCTATTTACAAAACGATGGATCTAAATGATGAAAAGAACATGGAAAACGATTTAGAAGATAAACAATAAAAAATAAAAATAAACAATTCCTTGTGTCAAAATATATTTTAACGGCAAAACCGTTGCTATGCAGTAACGGTTGCTATGTTATAAAGTAACCCATTACTGTACGATTTTGAGTATATTAAAATAGTACATTACTGTACAAAATACGAAAAAAATCATTACCTGCCTAAAAATACTAAAGTTCTATCACTGGTTAAATTTAATGTACTTATTTGTGTCATAAATGACAACGCCTTCAACTAAATAATAATAATAATATGTGTTGAAATCTGTCATACAGTATTTATTCTTACAAAACCGGCCTCCTATACATTCTTTAGGGTAAGATTTAACAGATTTTTTACCTACCGCTACCCTAGGTAAGGGAGGTATAGGGATCGTGCTAAAAATCGGATATAGAGATTCTAGTGAATAAGCACGCTTTGATGTTCCCAGCATCCGATTTTAACATTTTTACAATGATGTCTGTAGGTATGTGTGTGTGTGTGTGTGTGTGTGTGTGTGTGTATCTTGTGGACACGATTACTCAAATACTATCAATCAGAAAATAAATTTTGTATACCCATTCTACACTAATGTGGGAAGAGCTCATTAGTTTTTAGTACATATTGGATAACCGGAAGTATCATTTATACAAGCTTTTAACAGTTTTTCTTATAAAAAATGCATTGAATATAATTTTTTAGCAACTTTTACTAATTAAAATTGAATATAATGGTACAATCTTCAATTCTACGATAATAATATTTAGTAAATAACTCTAAATAACTTTAAATATGAATATATAATATAATTTATTTTCATATATCGTCTTGCGTATGCGTCAAACAAAAACATAATTTTAATAACAATTTGGACATATTTAAACAAATGTCACTGTCTGGAAGTAATTACATTAAAATTAATGCGTGAATAATAATATTTCTAGAGCTGAAAATTTGTTGTTTTTTTTTTATTACTACCTCTAGTTAGTGCCCACCTATTAACTAGCTATGCTGTACTGATGAGCTCGAATAAGAGCGAAACACGTGTCTACAGCTTCCTGAGCGATAACCCTAGGAAAAAAAAAGAATTGTTTGTGATTAAAATTTATAATGAAACCATGTTAAGGGGAATATAATACTAAAATATTTAATTCTAATGAAATTAAGGTTTGTAAAAATAATATATTTTCCATCATACATAAATATTAGATGTACAGGATGATCTGATTTATTTTTTTTTCTATTTTTGCAGCACTACACATTTACGAAAGGGATCATACCATTGATTTTATATATAATCAATGATCATACTGCGAAGAATTTACAAAGATTGCGTTTTAGAGCACCTAGAAGTTGATGCTGATTTTTATAAGAAAGTCTATTAAAATATCATCCAAAACTTCTCAAATTTGGTATTAAAAACTCATATAGGTATAATTTGAAACAACATATTAGATTTTAACCATATATGATAAATCGGATGTAGTACTTAATTTGGAGCTCTAACAGATTTTTGATGAAAAACAATAAAACATAATCCAAAATTTCGTATTACAGACTTTTCTATTTATTGGACAACAAATTAGATTTTACTTACAAACGATCAACCGGAAGTGATACTTTACTTAAAGCTCAATGCTATTTTAAATATGGAATTGGCGGAGGTCATGTGCTGGCCACATCAGATTTTTTTTACAGAAACGTCGGTTTTACATACAATCGGGGAGTCCACTGGACGTTAAACGTTTGCTTATGATTATATATGTGATTGATGACTAGCCTGTCTGTAATATGGCATTTGTTAGTATTTTTGCTCTTATTTTCTTGCCAAATATTATTTTATTATTCATTAATAAATTAATTTCAGTGCTCAAATTCCATACATTATTTGGCAATACGTATTTTAATCATAACAGCGCAATGAATAAAACTACTTTTTGCTTGAAATTTTAAAATAATTGATGAAAAACAAAACATTGCTATATTTCATTCAGTGTAACTAATACGTGATTTTTGCGATTTGTTTTGTTATTTCAGTCTGCGAAAATAAATTTTTATTCCGTTGCAACGGATTTTATTTTTAGGATATTTTGTTTGGTAGTTGAAAATTACTGCAGCGAAACTTGATTTACAGACAGGCACAGTACACTTCGCGATATAATGTCAAGGTAACTTCGGGTCAAATAGAAAGTAAAATGAGAATGCTGTACCTTTGAATGTAGTGTAGTTTAGTTTTGCAGTTTAGGAGTGTGGGAGTTTTCGTTTTTATAGGTCAATTCGTTTGACTTAGAATAAATTAGAACAAATTGGTAAAACTCCTTAATTTCATTTTATGAGCATAATTTTTTTATGTATATGTATATTGCCCTACTTTGAAATATGAAATATGATGATTATACAAATAAACACGTTAAAGCTTATTAAAAAAAATTTGATGTGGCCAACACAAAACCTCCCGCTATTTAATTTTATAATTTTTATTAATTTAAATGCATACCTACTTTTTTACAAATGCTGCAAACTATATTATGTTCCATTGTATATAACTATTGCTTTATTTACTATTTTCTTTTTAAAATGTCACTATTATTAATTTCAAGTGATTATTTTTTTGACAGTGATATTTACCTGTCAGTTACTTTCATTTGAAATATGAACAGTGTAACAAAGGAATTGTGTTTATCTTAGGCTTCGGGATTAATAAAAAAAATGATTTTTAAATTTATCTGTAAAATATATTTAAAAAGTATTACTGTATTCCTGTACAAAATTCAATAATCTTTCATTTTCATAATGACAAATGCGAAAAAATGGCATTTAATGGTATTTTTTGAAGAAAAACCATTATGAGCTTTAAGTAAAGTGCCATTTCCGGTTACCCGATTTACACCAAAATCTAATGGTTTCTTTCCATATTAGAATAGGGTAGAAATACAAGGTTTCAGTATTTGAGTTAGAGCGACAACAAAATCCTTACACACACGCGCACACACGCACACACACACACACACACACACACACAGACATCATCGTGAAAATGTTAACACTGGATTCTAGGGACCTTAAAACGTGATCATTTCCTAAAATCTAGATATATGATTTTTAGCACGATCCCTATACCTCCCTTACCAAGGGTAGCGGGAGGTAAAAATGGGTACTGAAATTTTAACAGTTTTTTTTAACTGATCTGATATTTCATTCCGATACGATATTGTCAATTTAACCTACAGTCAAATTTTAACTATAAGCGCAGCAACTGGCCTTTAAATTCAAAATGATTTTATTGTCAATGTCAATTTTAAAGTTACTCAAAAAAAAATGTTTCGCACGAAACACGAAACAATAACGATACTGCAACTTCTACCAACAAGATCTCCACAGATAGTACTATAGGCTTCCTTTACGATTTATCGAGATTTTGTATTTTGAATATAATCCCACCGTGAAAGATTCTGTCATTGATAAAACCATGCTCTCTTTGTAATAATAAGAAAGTGGAAAGGAAGGTATGTGGTTGTAGTTCCATTGCTAGAATTTGTTTCCGGAATTATGTGCAAATGAAAGATCGAAGTTTATGATTAAGTGGTTCAGTGATGCATATTTTATAATAATAAGAATTCCAAATGAGTATGTGTCACGAAATTTAGGTATATAAATGAATAAATTGGAAGTAGAATGCATTGTATATTTTGTCATAAATGTTTTATTTACTTTATTCAAAAATATTCAATTATGACATTTTAAATTAAGCGTAGTAAATAATGTTTACAGATTTCATTTTGTGATAATATTTTTAATTCTCAAAATCAATTTATTTCAAAACTAAAAAGACTTCAATGAATTCAATTCAATTGATATAGAGTGAACATTCGGCTTTAAACAAAAGCATTTGCACCAAAATATTTAAATACCAGTTTTTTTTTTTTCAAATTAAAATAAGTTTCGTGGTCAATAATAAAAATTAGTTATAGATAATAAGCAATTTAATAACATATTAAAAAACTACGTACATTATAGTCCAAGTTTTGGTTGCCTCTGGCCTAATGTTCGGCCTATATCCAGGGTTGTTGTAATTTTGCCCGACCCAAAAAACCCCATCTAAAAAAACCCAAAAAAAAACATCTAAAAAACCCACTTTTATGAAATCATATTTTATTAATTAAATATGCTACATACTTATATGGTACACACATATATACATCAATTTTTGTCACCGGCAACATTTTACAATCAATTTCATTTTGTGTACTTCGTGTTTGATCATTTTAAAAATATTTTTCATTGCTGTACGAACTTTGCACGGTGTTTCTTTTATATTTGAACAACTCCAACCCTTGTGTCAGCATTTTCATTATTTTTTGAGTTGTGTATTAATCATACTATTTGTTTAACACGGCTGTAACAACTACTGAAATAACTTGAATCTAATTCTTGTACACACTTGCATTGCACAGACTATTAATATTAATTAGTAACTTGTACACATGTACACTCTCTAGTTAATTTATTGTTTATTACATTATAGTCTTCAAAAAAAGAAAATATTAATATCTATTACCTATTACGCCGACTTGTGTATGTGTATTAAGATACTTTATAAAACTAAATTTAAAAGTGATGCATACTATAATTCGATGTTTGTCAATAAAACCCGCTTTTATTTAATAAAACCCGGGTTTTTTCCACCCCTGGTTATATCATTCAACATATCTTTCATTTCCAAAAGAATGCACATGCTTTCTACCAAGCGTGGCTTCATAAATTCAAACAAGTGTTATTTGGTTCAGTTTCATTGTGTTGTTATTTTTTGCATTTACTTGAAAACAGAATTTCTAAAAGGCAACAGCAGAAGGCTTTAGCATTAAAAACTAGAATAATTTAATATCTATTAAATTATTTTTAAATTTCGATACTTCGTATCTTCCAGTTTTACAATATATGACCCATGTTCTAATTTGTTACTAAATATAAAAATATTTATTTTAAACTTACCTAATTTGAATTTCTCTTATAAATAATTAATTAACGTATGACTAATATGAAAATGATTATTGCATATGTGCAATACCATGTAATGTTTAGTTTATGAGTATCAATTTCAGTACCTGTTTTATGTAAGAGATCATACATGGGTAATGTCTTATTTAGCAATGCTTTAATTATTAGAATAAAAACCAAGAAAATGTTAAGGACTTCTTTCCTTACAAAAACTCAGATATAACGAGCTTTATAAATCTTCGTTATGGTTGTAATCTTCATTCCTCTTTGCCATATATAGAAATATTAAGGAATGTTTGTTTCTTCTCATGCTACGTTACACATGCTTTAAAAACGGTAAAAGTATGAAACACTGGTCTCATTATTAAACAAAAATAAATATCTACATTTTTAGAAGTTCATAACTAGAGACAATTCTTAAATCTGTAAATTTAAATTAATAATTTGAATTTTAAATTTTTCTTTAATCATGTTGATTTTGTCAATTAACAACTCTGATTTGGAAATCCATAATTTTATTTAATATGAATCGAGGCAACTAACTTGAAATTGTACGAGTACCTACTCATTAATCTTTGGGCTGTTACATTATACTATACTGTGTAATTATATTTCATACTTTAATGGCTATGTAGTGGTTTATCTTAGAAGGAACAAATAAGACATCTTTAACGCTGTACTGGTGGCGCCCAAAAACGTAACATTATTGGAGACGCGGAGTGTGACAGAGTCCGTTAATATATTCGCAATTAATTTTAGTTTCTGGTTAATTTCTTAAAAATATAGTAATTTAATTAACATTACTTCATTTAAAATATATTATAGTTGAATTTAGAGATGCATTCGAGCCGGGTCGGACCGGGCTTTGAGGTTGGATCGACTCGGCCCGGAAATAAAAATTGCCGGCCCGATTCGAAGATCGAGTCGATCAAAAATTAGCTAGCCCGGCTCGAAAATTGACCCGAAATCGGGTCGGGCTTCAGGCCGGACCGGGCCTAAGCTCGAAATTGAGTGCATCCGGCATTCCTAATTTTGATTTTTATGTGAGGCGAAATGTTTAACTTTTTTCGTGATAAACTTAAAAAAAAAAAAACTCTACATTCATATAACGTTCCACATTAGTTAATAGAAGTAATTAAAAAAAGACACTTCTAGTGTAAGTTTGTTATAAAAATTACAGACCTATCCGTATTTAACACTGTTTAAGTGTTTACCAAAGGCGTTCAAAAATTGAAACAACTTTTTCACAAATCTTATACAAAAAATATCATTTCCATAATGATTTTTTATCTAACTTTGTTTGTCCTCAAAAATAAAACAAGAAATCATTATGATAGGAACAAAAATCAATTTTATTTAAGTTTACGAGTAGTAACAATAGTAATAATAACATCACAATAGCATTATTATGCTTTAGTGAATAACCTTGAATTCTTGAAGTAAAATAACATTTTTATTTGTTAAGATGTGAAGTATGATTATGATGTTATTAAATTATTTTGATCCTTTTTAACTCCATACATTTTCATTAAAATATTAAGGAAACTGTCCATTTGATTGAACAATAGGATTTTTCGGGCCGGACCGAAAAGCTCGAATTTTCGGGCCGGGCCAAAATCAAAAGTCCGACTCGCCTCAACTTTTGCAAATCATTAGCCCGATTCGGCCCGATAAAAAAATCTTCGGCCCGGCTCGATGATCGACTCGAAATCGAGGCGGGCTGCGAGCCGGGCCGGGCCAAAGATCGAAATCGAGTGCATCACTAGTTGAATTGTGAATATGAAATTTGTTTTTGTTTGTTACATTAAAGAATGAAGTTTAAATTAACACATTTTTAGATACGCACTTTTATAAACTTCATAATCCATACAAAATATATAAAAAAATAAATGAACTATTAAAAATGTTTAAAGTATATGCATGTACCTACATATAAATAATCATAAACATATTAATGCAATAATATTTGTTGTTGTTTTTATTTTGACAACCAAACATGGTATTTTCTTGTGCTTTTGGGGATAATTTTCTGAATTTGAATTATAAACGTTCCTATCATTTCCTGTGTCCACCTTGTTGGACAAACGTATTTGTCTCTCTCTTGTTCTTATTCGTAATTCATGTTTTATAATATGGAATAAATAGTACTTGCACAGAAAAACATAAACATCTAGCTATAACTACCATATTAATGAAATAATAATAATAATAATAATAATAATATAATTTAGATTAGAAAATTAAAAAATATTGTATCGCGACTGCGGTGGCGTGGAGTCTGACAGACTCCTTTATTACTTATTTGTAATTAACCAAGAGTAACAATCCGCTAGTTGTACATAAACTATACTATAGACAAAGTTAGGAAGTTATAGGAGCAAACACGAAAATATTCGAATTTATTATGGAAATAAAGTAACAATTAAAATCGCTGGAATCTCACAGACTCCACGCCAACATTACAATGTTGACGCGAATTTTTTGTATACCTAGTTTATTTTTACATCTCGCTAAGACAGGTAGGTATTGGATTCATGCTGAAAATTACATAAAGAGATTTTAATAAAAAGCACGTTTTAAGGCCCCTACAATCCGATTTTAACATTTTTACGATGATGTCTGTGTGCGTGAGTGCGTGTGTGGATGTTGGATAAACGATTTCTCAAATTCCTCAATGGGACATTAATGGGAAGAGCTGATTAGGTTTTTGTAACAATTGAACAACCGGAAGTAATAGTTTCTTAAAAAAAATTCTTTTAAATTATTAAATTTATGTTATTGGGAATATTATGGGCCGGTTTTTCAATATCTGGTTAAAATTTTAACTAAGAGTTAAATAAACAAAACTGAAACGAAATGAACTGTCAAATGACAGATTTATCATTGCTGTCAAGAAAACGATGCAATATTGTTTACTTAACTAGCAGTTAAAATTTTAACCACAGGTTGAAAAACCGGCCCTAAAGACTATAAAATTCTCTATCTGATGCATTTAATTTTTTTATTATATCTTCTATAGATTTAGAGATAGAGAAATTGAAATATTTAAAATAAATATATAAAATAATCAGTTATAATAAATCTCACAGCCCAAACATCTTCAAGGAAACCAATTGAAAAATTATTGTTTGTAATTGACAGATAGGTAAATGTCAGGGTCAAAAATCCAGAGAGATTACTGAAAGCTTTTTCTGGGAAGCACATTTCATATTTCTTATTTTATTATTAAATAAATATTTAAAATTAGAGATACATATATTACACATTCATTATAAAAATATCTAAAGAATAGATGTAATTAGAATTTTTGTGATTTCCAGAATATGGAAATGGCGAGAGGTATTGTGCTGGTCACAACAGATTTTTTTTTTTTTTAGCTGTGAAACTACAAAGAAATCTCTTAGCACTTTTACCACAAATTTGCACAAAGAAATCTCTTAGCACTTTTATAACAAATTTGCACAAAGAGCTTTATATGCTCTTCTCTGAAACTGTATTATCTTCTCGTGTGACAACTAATTTTTTAGTCATATAGGTTCATTGCTATTGTCTTTTGTCTTTGTCCTGTACGTTTACATCAAGTGATCTCTGTCATAAATCTGGTCTCACTGTTATTGTCTTTGTTGCAGGTGCGGTCAAGAGACCCGCGTGATTCCTCGACTTTTACAACTTCGGTTCCACTGGCTGAAGAGTGAACGAGAGAGCCTCCGGCTGGACGAGGCGGGCATCACCAAGCCCGTTCTTGATGCCGCCATAGCTGCCTTCTGTCTAGAGGTGAGTCACGAGATCTACAACTACAGTAGCTACATGTGAAATGATCCGTTATCTCTCACATGACCTGTCCTACGTTGCCTTGCAATAGACAAGTTATTCAGTTATTTGCTACTTAAATTTTACCGTAAAAAAACTAGAATAATGAACATTTCTTGATCGTACTCCGACATAAGTAATGATAATCTTTTGGTCGCCTCAAAACTCTGGATGCCGATTGATACTATAAAGAAATTTAAAGAGAGAGATAGAGAACAGAGAATGATTGTTTTATATAAAATAAGTACCTAATAGAAGCTACTAAATTTAAAATCTTAACAAGAAATCTGCCAAGCTATGAAACAAAAGACGAACGAAAATAATTTTTTGTTGTCAGATTTGTGTGACACTTTTAAGTTCATACCAACGTTTGGAAACTTATATGCCGAGTGCCGGGCCACTAGTACTCAATTCCAGTCAATAGATGTCGCAAACGTCGCTTTAAGAACAAGGCTATTCCACTGTAATCGAAAAGAGTAAAAGTTTATCAAAAATATGAAAGATAACAGTTAAACGATAAGAAAAATACCAACTATTTTTTTTTTTTAATTACTCCCTCTAAAAAATACGGGGAGTTCTACTTTTGATGACGTAAGACATGTGGACGGGCGTTTAAGCAAATAGGATTTAAGTTTGAACACCGACTGTATGGAGCTCTGCTCTCACTTCGCTACAACTAAGAATATAATTATTCGGGTGTATCGGATATGTTCGGATGCTGTTCGGGTGATTTTCTTGCCTTTGCATGTTCGTTGATCTATCTGCCGCACTCCTTTGAAATTTGTTTGAAATTGTGAGTCACCAACCATGCGCTGTGCGCTACCAACTTCGAGAATGTCAAAATGTTTTTGTAAAATAAGAAAAAAAGTAAAATAAATTAATTGCATTAATATATTTTTAGACGACCATTGTAATAAGTATGACATATCAACGTAGTATCCTAACACTGAAAGTTGAACTTATCACATTAGTGTTACGATATATTTCATATCGTAATAGTTGACACGGTTGCTAGGTTACTATGTCGTTATATCTGGCTATATGTATACATTATTCATTTGTCTGCTGTCAGTACGTTTGAACCTAAATATCAGTTTTGAAAAAAAAGTTAAATTTATTTATGCTCGTCTAAAAAATAATGTTCATAACTTGTATGAAATTCAAATATCTTAGCACTTGTGTATTGACTTGCACTCCGCTACGCGTCGTGCGTCAATTTACACTCGCATGATATTTGGTATATTTCATAACTTGTTACGAGAATAACTATTTCTTTCCCTAATAATAAAATATAATATTACAATTCAAATATACATTATTTTGTAATTTGCTCAACATTTTTTCGTAAGTCTCTGAACCACTGTTTGTTTACTTCTGGTATACCCACATTACCTACGTCACAAATGAAATTTATAATTCATACCTCAATATCTCGCTTATTTGGAGGAATTTTAAACTCGGATTGTCACATATTGTCTTACATACTTACGTAGTTCAAGATAAAAAAATTAAAAAAATATCGTGGAATTGCCTATTGGGAAATAAGGATGCGTGGGAAACATTTGAATTTGATGTAAATTTATAAATTATGAATTTATGAATTTCACATATCGTCGGCTTACCTTCTAAGTCCGATTTCCGGCTATTTTGAGATTTTTACGGAAATAATTGCGTTAAATCGGTCCTGAGCCAATAGTGAATGCCTTCTAAGTCTAAGCCAATCAGATGGGATCCCACGTGACAATAATATAAACTTCTATGTCTTACAGTTTGAAATAGTTCTGAAAACCTTCTATGTCTGCGAAATTATAATTGTAGCTGCAAGTAAGACTTAGAAGGATTTACAGGTAAGCCGACGATATTTTAAATTGTATTTTCGATTCTATCACTGTTCTATATAATTCACTTTGATTATTCATTGTAACATCTGTGTGTCTATTAGGCAAGTTTTTAATGTAACATTGATTAATTTTATGTGTTGATAAGTTGATATCAGTAATTCAATTCAATGAAGATGACATAAATCTATTTTGAAAATAAAATTTTATTATGAATAAATGAAAAAGTATAATTAAACATTAAATTTGTGCACGTGCATTTTAATATCAAAACAAATTTATATCAACAAACAAAACTACAATATTTTGTATAAAATTCAAAAACGGGTTGCCTAATTTACATTTTAGTTCTATTCCAACCACCAGGTGTAATGTTCAGTGTAAGCACCCATAAGTTTCCGGTCTAAAGAGTATTATTTTTGTCTATGGTTCATTCAGTAAGTTGCATTCAAATCGTGTCATTTATTACAGTTTAGTGTAGAATTTTGGTTAAAAAATGAGTGAAACTAAATTGGAGCACCGGAGTGTGATAAAATTCTTAACAAAAGAAGGGCAATGGTCCTAAACTTATTCATGAGCGAATGGTGGTCCCAAGTTATTTTAAAGTAAAATTTTGGTGTAAACAGTTTCGGTGGGTGAGGGATTCGATGCAGGATGTTCCAAAATCTGGTCGACCACTTGAAGCACGAACTGCAGAAAATGTTCAACAAGTTGAAAAATTGGTGCTTACAGATTGAAGGTTTCTGTTATTGCCATCGAACCGTCTTTATCTGAAACTAGTGTTTGGAAAATTGTACATAATGATTTGGGCATGAGGAAGGTGTCTTCACGGAGGATGCCCAGACTGCTTACACCGGAACAGAAAGACAAGGAAAGAAATTGCGCAAGAAAATTTGACTACTTTGGAAGATGACAGCGACTTTTTCTAGAAGATTGTGACTGGAGATGAAACATGGGTGTATCACTGGGACCCGCCTACCAAAAAAAGAATCCATTGGTTCATAAGGGCTCCCCTCCTCTCAAAAAAGCCAACACAATCTTCAGGGAAAATGTTGTTGGCAACAATTTTTAGGATAGAGTGTATGCCAAGAGGGTATACAATTAATGCAGAGGTAGAGATATGGTAAAACTATTCAGAACTTAAAACTTGCTCAGGAAGAAAAGCGTCCGAATTCATGTAAACAAAATAAATTGTTGTTCCAATTGTAAGGTTCACAAAGCGCGTAAAGTTGAAGACATTATCGCAGGGACTGGGGTTTTACGGAACTACGCCATTCAAAAATATGAAAAAAATTCTTAGGGGAAGTATAGATTTGAATCAGACAAGGAGTTAATATATACCGTTGACAGTTATTGATTCCAGACATCTTATCAATGCAATAAAAAGTTTATATATGAATACCCAAATAACTTTAGATTTAGGAAGGCAGCTATCAGAAGAGATAAAAACGAACAAAGGAGTTCGACAGGGTTGTTGCATTTCCCCAACCCTCTTCAATATATACATAGACGACATCATGCGTGAATGGAAATCAAAATACAACGAAGGAATTTGTCTGGATAAGTTCACCGTTTTTAACTCTCTTTTATATGCTGACGATTTAGCTATAATTGCTGAAACTGAAGATAAACTTCATAAAGGTGTATACCAACTACAGAAAACATGCGAAAAATATGACATGAAGATAACAATCGAAAAAACCAAAACTATGGCCTTCATAGGAACTAACCCAGTAAGAACTAAAATAGTAATAAATAATAAAACCTTAGAACAAGTTAAACACTTCAAATACCTGGGATGCGATGTAACATACGACTATTGCAATGATGTCGAACAAAAGCTAAACAGATTCAACAGTATATGCGGAACTATAAACCGAAACATAAAAAATAAAACAAGAAAGGATACACAGATAAAATTCTACAAAACAATTGCAGTACCAACACTCACATTCGGGAGCGAAACATAGACAATCACAAAACAACAAGAAAGTAGAATCCAGACACAGGAGATGAAATTTCTCAGAAGAGTAAAGGGATGCAGCAGAATAGATAGATTTAAAAATGAAGATGTTCGAAATGAATTAAACGTATACAACATAAATGAAAAAATTAAACAATATAGACATGATTGGAAAGAACATATAAATAGAATGAGTGAAGAAAGACTCCACTGAAAGCTATTAAATATAAATGCAGAGGAAGAAGAAACGTGGGACGTCCAAGAAAACGGTAGGTTCCGTAACAGGGATTTTGCCTAATACCCGAAGCGAAGAAGAAGAAGAAGTTATTGATTGTATGACTTCAGAAGAAACTTAACGCTTGAGCAAAGTCATTAAACTTTAGGTGTGCCTTTTAGTAATACTGCCCCGTCATTGCACGATGCTCATTAGATGATCCCAGAATATTCTGACTTACCGAAACGATTTGCTTAGAAAGTGTTAATTCTGATGAAAAGTAATAAAGAAAAACTGTAATATTACAACATCGGGAGATTCAGAAGGGACCGCATATTGGATCCTCCGTGGTAGATAATATTTTGTATCAACATATTGGTGTTGAGAAGCTGACAAGCCGGTGGATACCGTATTTGCTAACTCCAGAAAAAACGTGTGATTGATATCATTACAGGTGACGAATCTTGGATGTATAACTATGACCCCGAAACCAAATAACAATCAATAGTTTGGATCTTTGAAAATGATAATTTGTTGAATTTGCAAGAGTGATGGAAGAGATTCCAAAATCGGAATTTTTGTTATGTTTTAAAAAGTGGTTCCAAGGACCGAAGAAGTGTTTTTGGATAGGGGTAAATAGTTTGAAAACCGATAGTTTTTTTCTTAAAATAGTTCTAATTATGTTTTTAATAAAAATTTTTGGAACAGCCCTCGTACAAAGATTTTTACATGGATTAAAAATGAAAAGTCTTATATTTCTGCATCAATGATTGTCTAATTCTTGAAAAATATTCATACTGTAAAAATTGAACTTATTTATATCACTGGTAATTCTTGACTAACGAAAACATAAAATCGATCGAGTTCTTGAAAGAACTACACGAGTATTTCGATAATTCAAACCTTATCGAACACAAAGTGTTTATAATAATAATAATTTATTACACATCAGAAAAAATCCATTTACAAGGTAAATAAAAATAATAAATACACAACAGTAATAAAGCATATGCAGTTAACAGTTACAAAATAAGAAATTCCAGTGGAACGTAATGCATACAGTGTACAACAAAATATATCACATGTGGTACATATTTGGTTGTAATTATCACAACAAGTGAAATTGGGCGACCTGAGCAATAAATTCGTTTTAGCAATATTATTATAAAAAGTGTTTACTTTACGGGAAGCGTATGTTGGAACTGAGAAATTAATTTCAGATAATAGCGCACTGCAATCAATGTCAATGTGTAATAATTTGTGTAAAAATGAAAGTGTGTGTAATATAAAACGCGTATGTAAAGTTATACCATTAAATGATAATAGCAAATTATGACTAAATCCTCTTTCTGGATACACATTATGTACGTAGCATAAGTGAACATAACCGGCAACTAAAAGGATGAAGTCAGTGAAAATTTAGGATGTAGTGACCACGGAAAATCTGTTTTGTTGGTAGTAGATATACGAGAATAAATTATGCATTATAATCTTGAAGCTGGTGGCAGTATGTCTCAGGTCTCGCGAGTACTATTATATGAAATGTGTATAGTATGCTTCCTGAATATTCTATAAGTAGTTAATAGGATGTAACTAGAACAGATTAGAACACATGTTATATTGAATTTATTAGTAACACTATCCTGTACACTATACAGGAAACACAGATTTGAATAGACGCTTGAGTGACAAACATTTTATTACTGTTAAATGTATTCACCAACACATCCATTATTGTTAGCTATAATAAAACATGCGATTGCCATAAATATCGTTCTTTATTACAAATTATAAACACACAATTTCAGCTGCAAACATTTGCAAATATTTACAACGCCCACAGCTGTGGGAAATGTGTACATTTATTCCTAATTTTTCTACCATTTAAAATTTAATTGCTTTGCGACAAATAGCCGCAAAACATATGAAATATATGAAACATGCTTCGCATGCTTTGGTAAAAATGTATATACATTAATCCTGAATATTCATAATGGCATTATTCACAAAAGCCACTTTTTTTCTTATAGCTAAACGGTATCTTAATCATTTCTTTTATCCATTTATATACAAAGAAACATTCTTATTCAATTGGAAAATCTCTACGAAGGAATTTAATTATTAATATTCATTCATCATAAAAGATATAAAAAAAAATATTGTGGCGTTTTGAATAGAACTTTCAGAATACGACAGGGTGGGGGTATCCAAAAATAACAGGATTTATTTTCTGGCGGGTGGTAGGGCGCTAGTTCCAACTTCTCCCGCTAGGTGTCTTTACTAGACATCCTTTGGATCTGTTTCCCAAACGTCATTCTTGTGGATCCATCCGACCAGTCAGTGTGATTTTTTTCATAAGCGCTGTTTGACATGTTTGTCGATTTTATAATGGCAGACATTAAAGAGCAAAAAATCCGGATCGATTTCTGACTGTTCTTTCAATTCCTGGCGCTGGCATACATTCAAATGATTGGTTCTCAGGTCGTCAAAAAGCACACGTAGAATGAATTTCGCTACGACACGTTTCATCTTCAAATTTGCAGTCAAAAATAGTGTGGAAATAATAGACCCGTACTTCAATTCGATCTTTAATCATGAAAAAATTGTAATTGAAAATGACGTTCTTAAAAACGCAGCTGCTAGACCCCTGCTTCGTCCCTTGCCCAGTGACGTCACAGGTTCGGAACAACGACCATTTTAATTTTCACATTGTTTTAAACGTCAAAGTGACGTTTTAAGATAACCTGAAATTTATAAAAGTTAACATGTCGATGAAATAAGTTTGCCAGTACTGTACCTATATGTTATTAACTTACCAAAATAAAGAATAAAATAATATTCTCTAATATATTCAATGTCTCACGTGCGTTTATAACCTTCTAGCGTCTAATCTCAAATCAAAAGTGAAAGAAACAGCTGATATGTAACGTGTAGATAAGTTCACGCCAAATGCAAATTATATTTATAGAAATGAATAGAACGATGTTATATTAATATATTATAGCGTATTTAGATATTTAATCCTTAATTTATAGTCTATATATATATATATATATATATATATATATATATATATATATATATATATATATATATATATATTTCTTTTAAAAATTCTGTGTCCATGTTTGTTTGAAATGAATCTGAACTTAGATTCGGAACCGGTGACGTCACAACATGGATGGTTTTTGCAAATTTTTAAAAATATCGTACTTTAAAACGATTTATACAACAAAAAATTTAAATAAAAAATAATTTAATCTACTGAACGATAAATTAGACTATCCTTCTTCGAGTTAAACAGAAAAAAGGTATAATTATTTTTTTTATGACCTCATTGTTCTACGACGATTAGACAATCATAATTGTCTAGGTTTATCATTAATTGACATTCAAACACTTTTAAGACGAGAAAGCCACTCGTAAACCCTTGCTTGTCTCAAAGCTTCCTCCTTATAAGTCCTTTGAATCATTGCGACAGTTTCTGCTGCCGATTTTTCGATCAGGAAACAAAACTTGAATGTCTGCTAATGCAAAAATCTCGGAACACGTCAAACAACGCTTACTAAAAAAATCGCACTGACAGCTCAGATGTATCCCCAAGGATGACGCTTGAGAACCAGATCCAAAAGAAGTGTCTAGTAAAGACTCCTAGCGGGAAAAGTCCTAGCGTCCTACCGCCCGCCAGAAAATAAATTCGGTTGTTTTTGGGTACCCCCTGTATAATATGGCTCGAAATTCAGGGAGCAGACCTCGTATGAGTATGAACTTTGTTCGATGGGGGGAACTAGATGGTTCTAGGGTACAACTTATTGCACTATTCCGTTCTATAACTAATAGTGTAGTTGACTTGACGTTCGATGAGAAATATTTTTAAACCTGTGGCGCACTTATCTTTTGAGGTAGAGTAAGTTAGTGCAAGATGTAGGAGTGGGGATATTGCTCATTTCTCATCTATCCTGTTCAGTCAGCTGTGTTCGTTTGTTTATATTTATACATAAAATAAATGAAAATTCTAAAATGTTTAACGAATTCTTCATTTATATATGAAGGTACAATTTCCTCAAAATATTTTTTTATGCAATTACGTTTCTTCTTGTTGTAATTGCTAAGCACTGCAAAAATCTCATCGTCTGTTTCAGATGATGAGGAATTAAAAATTCTAATGATTCTTCGCCACTAGATTCATCCAAAATTTCAGTAATGATGTTCTTCGCTGTAGCTTTCATTTTCAAAACACCAAAATAAAATTATAGGTTATGTTACTGCCATAATGCACTGAAGTATTCTATGACTTTCAATGAAGCAGTGTACACTCTTTTGTAATGTCTTACACTGCACTATTCTGCCATGATTTTCTTGCACTATTCATCGAACAAAGCTATTTATTCGTACTGTATTACCCGTAGCTTTTTAGTACTGTCCACAGTGTCCACTATCAGACAAAGACAACTCATAGCTGCTATGAAATCTGCATGCAGTCAGAATTCTGTTTTGCTTCTGTATAGTGGACAATTAAAGCAACATAACCTTGTTGAAACATTAAACTTAGAGTAAACTATCCGCGTCCCAGACAGACAAATGTCAGTGGCAGTAGTTGAGAAGTTGAGCAAGTTTTTCTACTCCAATTTACTGCCCGAGAAGTGCAGAATGCAAGTGCATTGAAAACGAGATTTTCTACCAGTGATAATTAAAGTCAACGCAACAGATCAATTTCTTAAGGAAAAATAAATTCTGAGAAATTTATAGTTTTGTTGTTATTTAATTGATATTAGAAAGTAATTATTTATTGGTAAGCTTATCCAATTATGATTACGTGCTTGTGAAAAATAGAGAGAAAACTTGTTAATTTGTAATATCCTTTTCAGTTGCAGATATGTTGTTATAATTAAATATTTATTACAATTTCTCTTGAATTATTTAAATTAATAACATTTGATCAACATAATTACATATTGATGATTCCTAGTATGTTTTAATCGTTTTTATTTCAATTAAACATTTTTTATTTGAAATATGTGAAACATTTCCATTTCCACAAATTGTTAAGTATGTTTACAAATAAAATGTATGAAAAACTATGGAAGAGGGATTTGCGATTAAATTTTTTTTCACTATTGTATGCTATACCAAGAATTATACTGTGGACCAAATGACGGGTGATAATGGATGGAGAGAATATAAACAAATAGAGGACATACAAATGCGGTACATAAAATGGATTTTGGATCTGGATAGAAGCACACCAGAATATATAGTAATGGAAGAGATGAAAGCATTAAAAATTAGAGTAGAAACAGGAAAGAGAGCAGTAAAATATGAGGAAAGAGTAAGAAGCAATCAAAACTCAATTCTGCAAGAATGCTGGCGGGTAATAAGACAAGGAGAGCAAAACAACAAGCTTACAAAATAGGGACAAGCAAGAAAAGCCCAAATAAATTAAGAAAGAGTGAAAAGATGTCAGCCACCGGGATTTGAACCCAGACCCACTGTCTTGTCGGGACAACGCTCTACCAATTGAGCTATGGCGGACTCTTCCCGTTGGCTCACATTAGAGATGCACTCGATTTCGAGCTTTGGCCCGGCCCGGCCCGAAGCCCGCCTCGATTTCGAGTCGATCTTCGAGCCGGGCCGAAGATATTTTTTATCGGGCCGAATCGGGCTAATCATTTTCAAAAATCGAGGCGAGTCGGACTTTTGATTTTGGCCCGGCCCGAAAATTCGAGCTTTTCGGGCCAGCCCGAAAAATCTTATAGTTCATTCAAATGCACAGTTTCCTTAATATTTTAATGAAAATGGATGAAGTTAAAAAGGATCAAAATGTTTTAATAACAACACAGTTCACATATTAATAAATAAAAATGTATTATTTTACTTCAAGAATTCAAGGTTATTCATTAAAGCATAATAATTACATTGTGATGATGCTATTATTATTGTTATTACTCGTATACTTAAATAAAAGTGATTTTTGTTCCTATCATAATGGTTTCTTGTCCTATTTTTGAGCAGAAACAAAGTTAGATAAAAAATCCTTATGTAAATTAAAATTCTATTTTTTTTATATAAGATTTGTGAAAAAGTTGTTTAAATTCTTTGGTAAACAAAGTGTTAAATACTCGTAGGTCAGTAATTTTTATAACAAACTTACACTAGAATGGTCTCTTTTTTAACTACTTATGTTAACTAATGTTGAAAGTTATAAGAATGTAGAGGTTTTTTATAAGTTTGACACGAAAAAAGTTAAACATTTTGCCTTAACATAAAAATCAACATTAGGAATGCCGGATGCACCCAATTTCGAGCTTTGGCCCGGCCCGGCCCGAAGCCCGACCCGATTTCGAGTCAATTTTCGAGCCGGGCTAGCTAATTTTTTTCTCGAGTCGATCTTCGAGTCGGGCCGGTAATCTTTATTTTCGGGCCGAGTCGATCCAAACCTCAAAGCCCGGCCCGGCCCGCCCGAATGCATCTCTAGCTCACATTATCTTCCACAAATGTTAGTTTGAAAGTTTCTCATTTGAGAATACTCAGCGTCACGTATTGATGTGGGGTTACAACTAACCACTATTTATTTAGAATAAATAGGCTGCACACTCTACGTTCATTTCAATATTTGTGCCGATAGGTGCATGAGTAAATTATGACAAGTCACTGATGTTTAAATGTAGTGGTTAGTTGTAACCCCACATCAATACGTGACGCTGAGTATTCTCAAATGTGAATCTTTCAGTCTAACATTTGTGGAAGATAATGTGAGCCAACAGGAAGAGTCCGCCATAGCTCAATTGGTAGAGCGTTGTCCCGGCAAGACAGTGGGTCTGGGTTCAAATCCCGGTGGCTGACATTATCTTTTCACTCTTTCCTAATTTATTTAGAATAAATAGGCTGCACACTCTACGTTCATTTCAAGAAAAGACTATTACGAAAGAAATGGATATTCCACTGTACAAATAGAGAGGCTACGCATAAATGGAGAAATCACACATTACGAACTATACCAGAGAGATTGGGACATACAGCGGCAATGTCAAGAACAACAAAGTAAGTTAAACATCTCAAATTATAACAAGAGATATAAACTAATACAAACGACGTCAGTACCAAGGTATTTATTGGATTAAAAGAAAAACATCAAGATGATTGCCAGGTTCAGAGGAGGTAATGAAGAGAGAAACAATAAATACTGGCTATCAAGTAATGAGAGGAGTTGCAGGCTATGCGGGAGAGAAGAGGAAACTATCAGGCATTTAAGGATTTCGTGCAGGGAAATTACGAGAGAAGAAAGAAAAGAAACGGTTCTGTAAGACGATATAGGGTCGGCACAAGATTGAATGAAGGAAGTCAGCGAGAAACATGGGGGTTAATTTCATTAAATTCATTGTAAGATACATATATGTAGATTCTAAGTCGGTTAGGCAAGAATAAATATAATAATAATAATAATAATAATAATAATAATAATCCTGTTTTCAGTGTGTTTATTGGAGACACAATTTCGTTTTCAAATTTGTTAATATTAAATCGGCACTAGGGCAGTGATAACTGTGACTCGGTGAGTCCGGTTAGAAAGGGTAAGCTACGACAGCGGTATTCAAATCCTACACATATTATGTGCCTAGATTCATCAACTTACATGAATGGTGAGAAATTTCTACAAAATTCTTTCAACTACTGTACATTAAATATAAAATTAAAACTTAAAATAAAACTCTGGACCAAATGACGGGTGATAATATTTCGTCCGGCATTTAAAGGGTCATCTGGTCTAGATTTAGCTTCCACCGAGACCTTTTAATTCATTTTTATAACATCTCCATAAAATCCAGTGCATACAGTAAAACCTATCTTGCGAGATATATGGGACAATTCTCTACTATCACAAGAATAATAATAATAATAATAATAATAATCATTTATTTCCAAAAAAAAAAAGTTATACAATACAACGTATGGAATGACAAAGAACAAAATTAGAATTGCTACATTTAAATATAATATAAAGTAACCAAAATATCATTTATAAATAAATTTTAAATTTCAGTTTCTTATATTGAAATATACATAATTATAAACTGAACTAATAAAGTGTAAGGAAATATTATCCAATACAAAATCTGTCGTTTTTACAATCTATAAAATAATCTTCACAGTTATAATATTCTTTGTGAACAAGAATTTTTTTTATTAGAGAAAGAGACTGTTTAACATTCATTTGTTTTAAGTTGTTGGGTAATGCATTATAGAATAATATTCCAGAATAAAAGTGGCCTTTTTCATAAGCACTGGTATTGTGATGTGGAATCTCCATTAGTTTATTTGCAAAACGAGTACTATAGTTAATAGAAGAGACCAACTTATAACAATGAATATTAAGCATTGTAAATTTAAGCAGTTCGTATATACCGGGAGTTTATTTTATCAGTAAACATAGGGTATATCATCGCCATAGTTACGGTATGAATGTTTGACAGCAATGTATTGAAGCGTTTATTTTATGAGTAAACATAGGCGTTTAACATGAGAAGCAGTTTTTGGTAAATACAAAGGTCTGGCAATAAATCAAGCCATGCTATTGAACATGATAATAGAACATTACATCTTTTACATTATTTAATATTAATTACTTTAATAATATTGCAAAAATTGCAATAAATTACAAAAATTGTCAAATAAATAATTGTTTTACTATTTTATTATGCAATATGAAAATATTTACAAATGTTTCCGTGGCGCAGTGGTCATAACAGTAGCATCTGAAATTTTTGGTTGGGGTTCGATTCCCCATTGGGATAATTATTTTATTTTTTTACATAAAAATTGTTGAACTTTTTAAAATCAGTTTATATTTCCATATTACAGTCATTTGAAAATAATAATATTGTAATAAATGTAAGAGAAAATGATTGAGAATAATTGATTACAATAATCAAAATATTGATGTAATAACAATGTATTGTATTTTATTTGATAAATACAGTAAAGACATAATATTTCTACAAATTTATTATATTTCAGTTATTTTTATTAATATCAAAGGAAATACAATGCATTGTTATTGCATTAATATTTTCATTATTGTAATCAATTATTCTCAATTATTTATTACAATGTTATTATTATTTTTAAATGATTGTAATATGGAAATATAAACTGATTTTTAAAAGTTCAACAATTTTTATGTAAAAAAAAAATAAAATAATTACCCCAATGGGGAATCGAACCCCAACCAAAAATTTTAGACGCTATTATTTATTTGACAATTTTTGTAATTTATTGCAATTTTTGCAATATTATTAAAGTAATTAATATTAAATAATGTACAAGACGTAATGTACTATATCATGTTCAATAGCATGGTTAGATTTTTTGCGGGATACTTTGTATTTACAAAAAACTGCTTCCCATGTTAAACGCCTATGTTTACTCATAAAATAAACGCTTCAATATATTGCTGTCCAACATTCATACCGTAACTATGGCAATGATATACCCTATGTTTACTGATAAAATAAACTCCCGGTATAGCAACTGTAAATAGTGAGCAAGTTTAATAGTTTAAATTTTCCTCTGCAAGAATCGAGAGGTCCTATATTGCACATAACACGTATAGCTTTCTTTTGAATGATAAATATGTCATTTATTAATGACGAATTACCCCATATAAATAGTCCATATGTTGCAACAGAATAAAAATAACCAAAATAGACTGATTTTAATGAAACTAGATTGACAGATTCGGATCAGTAGAACGTAATTTATGATCAATTATATAAGTTTTTGATAAATTTAAATTGAGAAAATCATCGGAACACCATTGTTGTACTTTACCTATTAGCAATACCATATTTTGCTGAAGTACTGTTAGTTTCTCATGTGTAAGAAGAAAGTATCATCGACATAGGCAATACATTTAACATCTGGTAAATTAGCTGAAATATGCAGGGCTTATGGATAAAAATAGCTAATAGAACTAAAGTTGGTATTACCAAAAAAGGCAATGTAACCCAATATTTAATAGCGGAATATTTGAATAACGTTTTCAGTATTTATAAAGTTTAATATCTATATTTTATACTAATCCAAAGAAAATTGTAGCAATTTCTCACCATTTGCATAGGCTTTATAATTTGTTTGTTGGAAATATAAACCCACCGAACTATTATGAGTCTGGGCTCTTTTACATGTATACCGCAACATCAATTTTTGTAAGAATAAATTCCGTGTTATAAATAAAAATAGTGATGGTATATTTCCAACAATATTGGTTTTCGAATAAAGTTGTTAGAGTAGAACGTGCTATTATATATTTATTTATTCTCTCTTCACTAAATCCAATAATATCTTATGCAAATATTGCTTAATCCCATTTTGATAACAAAATTAAGAAACTGAAAGGGGATTTGGATTCTGAACGCAGCTCTTCTGTAATTCTAACAAAGTTAAGATTAATTTTCAAGTTAGTATAATCCACAACTAACGGCTACTACTTTCCAACTAATGTCGTGTTAATGATTTCATCCCAAGAACAAAGGCAACGATGTTTTAATTACAGAATTTGTAAAGAAACAGCGATGTTGATACAAGCCATTAGGAAAATCAATATAATGTCAATGATGATGGACGTAGCGAGTTGGTATTGTGAGAATCGCTGACGCGGTGTCACGTTTCAAAAGTTCGAATATTGATGGACTGATGAAATATTCATTTACTTTTTGTATACCTCATAAATGGGGTGCCAATAAGCACAATTTATTTCTGAATATTAAAAATGAATGATCATAAATGAATAGGTAATATAAACGTTATATCAATTTCATTCACATTTTTATTTACTAATGTATTTTATTTTCAATCAATATAAAATAAGTATTATTAAAAACATTCAGTATTGAATTTTACAATAATTTACTGTTTCATTGATGTTAGAAAGCTATTTCTTGTTGTTCATAACATAAAAATAAATTATCTATAGAATAATTTAATATTACAAAAAGCCATAATACTATCATTGATTTTATATTATGGTTATTTACTTTTATCATACAATACATACCCTCGGTTTTATAAAGGACAGAATAAATTTACTTCCATATTGAATTTATTCAAACTAACAAATTCAAATCAATTTTATATATTTTATTCAATTTTGACGTTTTAAACTGTCATTATTAACTCCATAGCAATAACTATAAGTAACATTTTATTCACAAGTGAATTAAAAAATGTTAAATCACTCTCACAAAATTTTCAGGCACGAAAATACACTCACCACAGTATTTATCAGACATTATCAGCCATTTTCATTATTTTTCATGGCACAAATGACAGACAATAAAGCTTTTTAAATAGATGACTTGACGTCTATCATCGACGATTGTCATGCACAGCCTTCTAACGGATTAGTTTTTTATTTTGTCCAAATTAAATATTACAATGGTCTTTATTATTATTTCGTCAAAATTTAATAAAATATTGTATAAACCACGTGAGCTAAGAATGTTTATTCACTCGGGTTCGTGAGCTACACTTTCTTCTCATGAATAAACATTATCTTAGCTCACTTGGTGTATGAATATCTATTATGGTATTTTTAAGCGTGACTGTCAAAAGTTTGACAGTCATTTGAAGGAATAAATTTACTTCAGAAGTAAATTTATCTGTCGTTTATAAAACCGGCCAATAATAATATAAAAAAAATAAATATAAATTAAATAAAAATATTGACGCCAGAAATAGTCATAAAGAACAACTATCTACTCCGGTAAAATCAAATCACTTGCAGCACTTCATTCATAACCAATAGGAAAAGAGTTTCGTGATATTTTCAAATTTAACAATTCTATTATTAAATTTTATATTTTTTGTAATTAAGTCCCAGAGAACATAGGGGAGTCAGGGACTTGTCACACGGGTAAGTTGTCCCAAGTCTCGTTTCTCAAGCACTACTGCCACGTAAGGTGTGCCTACATCATTGCGAGTGCGTGCAGTTTCATATGCCCTGCGACAATTCTATGGATTTTATCGGTTCTTTTGGGTTTTTTGCACCTTCAAGTATTCGTTGCACGATATAATTAACTTTGATTATTCCCTTTCTGTTCAATGAAGTCAATGTCTCAATCTGTATCAACTTTGAGGTTAGGTTATTTGGTATTTCCTCCAAATCGTGATTTGTTTAAAATGTTTGAACGGGGCTGGTTGTCACAAAAACCCCGGCGATAGTTGTCACGCATGAAATATGGATTCAGTGTGTAAAACTGGGTTCACCCCGGATTGAATAAATTTTATACTTTTCAAAATTGTGAAAGTGCGGCCGAAAGTGATTAATGTATTATTGACCATTAACTTTTCACTTAAATTCTTATTTCAATCATAAAATATGTCTTAAATTTAAATTACTGGCAACCTATTAATGATTTTCTTTATCAACCTTAATTTTTAACTTTGGTTTGTCCTAAATAAAATTTATTGATAAATTTTGAACTTATTTTTTTCCATTTAAATAACCCGTGACCACTAACCCCAAAGTCTGTGACAATTAACCCGGGGTAGGAGCAAATTATCACAAAAATTTGCTCAGGCAAAAAAAAATTAAAAACCCCGTAAAGCTATGGTCTCAAAACTGCAGGAAAACAGAGCTAAGGGTACAAACTAAAGGACAGATGCCTCTTACTAAATTCAAAAGCAAAAATTGTGACAACCATCCCCGATCTCCCCTACTTTGACATCTTTGGTAGTTTTTAAATCACCAGAAATTTATTTTTCTACAGTCACTATAGAAAGTAGACATTTGCGCTCTCTTTTGTCAACGCAAAATAAAGTAGAAAAAACGCTCGCTGTCCAAATTTCTAAGTATACAATGTTGAGAAATGTCACTTGTCTACATTCTTAATGAAAATGTTTAGTTAGGAAGTAATGGCACTGTAATTACACATTTATCACGTTCACAAGTCAATTTGATATATGTTCTGTCAGTATTTAACATAACCTAACAAAATGCCACACTGCTGTGAAAATGAAATAGGGCATTCATTTACAAAAACAAAAGTATAAAATGCTTAGATTAGATTGAATAAGAACTCAAGAAGAATAGAAAATAACGATAAAATAAAATTAAATATAAAATAAATTGTGTGAACAGTTATGTTTAGTAATAGGAATGATTGTACACAGATGGCGGTAGGATAGTTGCGAGTCGTACTGACATCTGATCTCTAGTTAACTATTTATTTTGATTACAATAAAGTTATTAGTTATTTCGTTACATAAATAATTGCGAGAAGTCAGTCAATGCACATACATGTCTATATAATCACAAATTCCTTGAAATATTTGTTAATTTTTTCAGTGTGACAGGCGTGACAACTAACCACACATTTTGCTACAAAAACTCATCAAATCATCACAAATCCTTGCTTCCACGCTCTAATTTTGTTTTTTTTTTTTATGGAATAGATGGCTAATGTAACGATATAATTATTTAAAAGCCTTTTTAAGTTTAAACCGTATCTTTTGTATTAGCCAATCGTTATTTATTGAGCAGTACTGTAAGTATAAAATGTACATTTTATTATTTTTTATGGTGGAGGACCCCATTGTGGCGACTGTAGAAAAAATCTTGTGTGTGTTTCGAGCGCAAATGGACATTGTCGATTTCGAGAGAATGCCGCGCTCCTTCGTCGCGCGGCAATAACCTCTCGAACGACAATGTCGCATTTTGCGCTCTTAATACACAAATAGCTATTGTCAGCTTTAGCAGTTTTTAAGTTTCCCAAAAATTATTTTGAAAGTATCCAAAAAGAAGACTGGTTGGAAGCTTATAATAAGTGGAAGCAAAGTATACTGAAGTGTATTATAGTTGAAGCAAACTACTTTGAACATAAAAATACGGTTCTAGAAAAAAATATGAACCATATGTTTTATTCTCAATAATTTTAAAACGATCCTCTTATTATAAATGGTTTTTTTCTTTTAGGTGATAGCTCGCCATGGGGACCCCGCTCCCCGCCTCTGCAACAAAGACCCCCTCACCATCAAAATGGGCACCTACGTCGTTGAACTCTTCCCCAACGCCAAATTCATCTTCATGGTCCGAGATGGTCGAGCCACAGCCCATAGTATCATCAGTAGAAAGGTGACCATTACTGGTTTCGATCTGTCCAGTTATCGACAATGTCTGAAACGCTGGAACACAGCCGTCGAAGCCATGAACAACCAATGCAGGGAACTGGGACCCAATAGGTGCCTTAGGGTGCCCTATGAGCAGCTGGTACTGCATCCGAGGATGTGGATGCATAAGGTTCTAGAATTTTTAGATGTTCCGTGGAATGAAACGGTGCTGCATCATCAGGATTTTATCAACAATGGGATTTCGCTTAGCAAGTGAGTAATTATTAATTTATTTATAATAAATAAATGAGAATTTCCCACAAGATTTGAACAATGTTTTAATTAAAGTTCGATGAGAAACAGGATTTTGGGAAAAACAAATCTTGCAAAAAACAAGCGTGTAAAGTATGTAATGTCGTCCGGTAGTAAAAAAATTATTAACTATAAAACTTGTCATTCATAATTAACAGAAAAATATCCTTTATTTGAAATCATACTAAAGTGCACAAAAATCGTCATTAAAAGCTCAGAAATCGGCACTAAAGTAATCCATTATACGACGATTTCAAGCAATTGCAGTGTTGCCAAGCTTATGGTAATTACTGTACATGTAAGATAATTTGGGCAGGTGTACGATGTACAGTAGTAAATTTGTACGTAAAATGACAAAAATATGTGCAAGAAAAACAAACTAAATCCGACGAATAAGTTTGAGATAAAATACATAATTTTCGAGGTTAGCAACATTAAATGTCAAATTGTCAGATTATATTTAAACGTAATCTATAAAATAAATATTCATTTCATTTTCACAATTTTTCGATAACAAATAAAATTTAATATACACCTCGGCACTGTAGTTCCTTTTTATCACTCATATGGTTTATTTTCTTTGGCCCAGAGGACTTCGACAAATAAATTCCATATTCGTGATGATAAAAAAACAAAAAAAAAAAAAAAAAAAAAAATAGAACTTCAGTGCCTTGATACGTAAATAACGATTATTCACAATCATTATAGCAATGTCGATTCCTAAGTTTTTAGAGTTTGGGAAATGAGTGGGAAATGATTGATAAAAATTTAAAATGATTTTTTTTTGTTGTTTCTTCTAAGTAGTATCCATGGGTGGGAAATGATTGATAAATATTGAAAATTATTTTTTTTTTGTTGTTTCGTCTAAGCAATGTCCAAAACGTCAATTTCCCAGGTCGCCACCAAATAAGTATTTCTAAGGCTTTGCTTATAAAACTATATTTATAATAAAAAAGTATAATTTTTTAAACACTCTTTCGCTTAATAATAATAAGAGAAAATGGTGGAATATTGAATGAAATTTAATTTTAAAATAATAAATTTAGTGCATTTCGTTCAGTATGCTGGCATCAATTTCTGCTCAGCGGGAGTCGACAAGACAGAGCACTGGGTCGGTAACAGTGAAACAAATAACTAACAAACGTAATGTAAATTGTAACCAAACAATAAAAAATTAATAGCTATGTATATAATTAGTACATAATATACAACTGTACTGGACGAGCGAGCATAGCGAGCGAGTCTAATAAATAAGGCGAGTCTATAAAGTTTATTTATGTACGAATTACATACAAACCTTTATGTTCGACTGCTATAGAAAAGCTGGATAGCTCCTAAAATATTATCACGTTCACAAGTCAATTTGATATATGTTCTGTCAGTATTTAACATAACCTAACAAAATGCCACACTGCTGTGAAAATGAAATAGGGCATTCATTTACAAAAACAAAAGTATAAAATGCTTAGATTAGATTGAATAAGAACTCAAGAAGAATAGAAAATAACGATAAAATAAAATTAAATATAAAATAAATTGTGTGAACAGTTATGTTTAGTAATAGGAATGATTGTACACAGATGGCGGTAGGATAGTTGCGAGTCGTACTGACATCTGATCTCTAGTTAACTATTTATTTTGATTACAATAAAGTTATTAGTTATTTCGTTACATAAATAATTGCGAGAAGTCAGTAAAATAAAATAAAATAATAAAATAAAATTCGGTATAACTTAGTGTGCTTTTCTAATGATGCTATTTTTTCATTGTTTTTTTTTTATTTACGCAAATGACAAAGTTGTTAAAATATAATTTAATAATTTATTTATTAACCATATCTTTACACAAAGAAATGGATAGTTTAGAAAGTGTAGAAGAGTTGGCAAGTGCCAAAGAATCACTCTTGCCCAACAAGTCGAAAAATTTGTTGAAAATACGTATTTGTTATTTCATGTAAATAAAGATTTCATTTTTTGTGACATTTTTTGTCTGTGACAGTTCTGTCCAATAAAATAATGTAAATGTACAAGTCCAATAAAGTGTCACATTATGGACACTAAATGCAACCATAAACCAAGTGATTATGATGCAGTAGAACATAAACAAGTTTATTAAACTTACATTTGCTATATACCAAGATTAACACTACATACATTACACAAATATAAACATTAAAATAATTTAAATTTGATACATCACTCTGAAATTAGCTACAAAGGAGCGTATATGTGTAATATTATGTAATAAAGTTTTAATATTAATAGTTTTATACTTTTTATACAAAAAATATTGTACAAATCGCGAGCGTGAACTTTGTTCCCGGGAGCATTTCCGAACTTTGGTATGTAAATAACTAATATAGGGTTGTCTAGACTGTCTAAAGTCTGTAATAGAGCTGTCGAAAAATGTTACCGTTATGACTCAATGATTTATTTTGATGATAATTATTGATTTAAAAAAGATGATTGTAAATAAAATAGTAACTTTGGTGGGAGTTTCATTGTAGCCAAGCGCTGTATCTGACGTCATGGTTTCGCCACTGAAAATTAATTAATAATATAATTATTATTTAAAAATTCATCTCTCTCAAATTACATAAAAAAGAATACAAAATTTTAATTTATATTACAACTATATGAAAGTTTCAGAAAATAAAATAAAAAAAAAGTGATTAGAATACCCCCTTGCTTATATTTTTCTTTATTTTGTTTATTCTTGCTTGAGAAATTGCTAGTTACGCCTATGATTGAAGTATCTCTGAGGGAACATATTTTAAGGCGTTCGATTTAAATAGAATTTAGTGCATGCTAAATTAAAATATCCATTAAATTGTCAGGAAAATCGTCCTCCTGTGCATTGACATATCAGCTTGAAATATGTTAAACAATTTACGGAAAGCCGTATATTACATTTAAAATCAGAGTAAATTTCATTGAACCTCACCCTTGGCAGTTAATTTACCGCTATAAATATCACCCGTACACATGAATCTTTCACTGAATAATTCGCATGGATAAAAACAGGTGTTGTTAACGTTTGGCGGGCCGTGCCACGCCCCCTTGTGGCTCTATCTAACAAATTACCACCCCCTGCAGCTAAATAAAACTAATCATTCATTTAAATTACCAAATTTAATTATGACAGGGCAGGGTAGTTGCTGATTTATCGTGAAATAAATGTATACACGCTCGTTATGCGTTTACACGTCCCCGGTAAGAGAGGAAATTTTGTCGGCATGAGAGGTGACACTTGCCGAGAGAATAACGAAGTAAACTGCGGGGTATATATGAGAATCGAGAATGCTTTGGCATTTTGGCGCAAAGCATTAGCAAAGACTTTATGAGAGAGTTTGTCATACATATACAACATTGCATGTATTGAATTATGTTGTTTCACGCACATGATTAATTAAATTAATTATATTTTTAACTGTTTCACTTGATATTATACCACAATAATAAATATATAAATATGTAACAATAAAAATTCAAATATTCTGATCGATTTCGGTATATTAAACATTAAACCAGCTTCATAGAAATACAGCAAAAATTATAAATATTAATAAATCACAAGAAGATACGAGTTTTTATTTATATATTTATTATTATGTATATGACTTTAGTGAAAAATGTTATTTACAAAAAATGATCAAGAATTACGGTCTAATTTATCAGTAATAACCTTAGACCAAGAATAGAGGGGAGACAAGGCATATTCACGCGTATAATTCCAAATCATCTCTGCGATTTTGACCCTTATTGAATCAGCTGGAATCGCTAGTCGACCAGTTAAATATTGTTATGTTACAGTTGACCAAATCTAAATAAACACTTGATTATCCATAACATAAATAAAACAATTTAAAACTAAGAAAACTATGAATCAAACTAAAGACGTATGTATTCAAAGAACGTCAAGTCAAAATAATGATTGATAACGTTGGGTGTAACACATCTGGTCGATTGGGCGATTGCAGCTGACTTTGACATTTCAATAAGGTCGAAAGTCGCTATGATGATTTGGAAAGTCTTCTTACGGCGAAATACATAGCATGCCCTGTCTCCCCTCTATTCCTGGTCTATGGTAATAACAAACCACAAATTCAACCAGTGGTTCTCAAACGGTAGAAGAAAATGATATTTATATAATTTTGACACCATTAGATAACGATTTTTTTCTGATTTCAACCATATAAATATTGTATAGGGTTTTAAGAACAATTATTTCGATATAAATTGTATTAAAAATTAGAAATAATGTAATAAAAAAAATTCTTTATTCACAATCATTATAGTAATATATCGATTCCTAATCTTTTGGAGATGATTTCACTTCCATCTCTTGGGTTGGAAATGTTTATGTAGAGGTTGCCTAGCAACATTGTCATAGATCCTTATAATAAAGTAGGCTAAAATAAATTTTAAGAGCTGTCAAAAATATTGTAACAATCGCGACTGGGGTGCAACAGAAGTAGCGATTAGTCATTACTTTGTAAAAAAGGTAGTACAAATATTAAGATAATACGCAGTCCGCAATACACAACGGCTTCAATAAGCAGCTCGCAATACACCATGGCTTCCGTATGTGTTCCGATCAAAACAAACACCGTAAGGCGGTCTCTAGTCAGTATAATGCTCGAAGACTGCCACAGTCAGTGTAACCTAGGCAACAGTCGTATCAACACTTGTTTATTGCATAGCCTATGGATTTGCTCTGGTGTTGTGCGCATGATTAGAGTGAGAGGTCCGAACTGCCTTGTGAAATTATATACATTTTAATGATATATGTACGGGCGGTACGGGCCTATTTTGTATCTCCGTGGTTAATTTTTAACAATCAAGTATGTTGATATATATAAAAAAATTGGATTTTTAATTGCCAAATCAGTATCTACTGGATAAATTTTTTTAACCAGTCGTTAAAAATTAAATACTGAGTTACAGAACAGGCCTGATGATCACCTAAATTCATAGTTGTTTATGTCAGTCTGTCTTCTCTCATAGCCAAGTAAGAAATGTTTTTGATAGACTAATGGTTGAAATACATTTGGTATTCCGGGGTACAAAAACGAATCAAATGAAAACAAAAATGTGTCTGACAGGTTGCCGGTGACAGCTGCCACTGTTGATAGTTCAGTAGAGGTAGCTTTATAGAGAAATACAATATGAAATTACAAAAATAGATGCCAGATTATTTTTAATACCATTTTTCTCGAAATAATTGTTATACAACCATAGACAAATTTATATACCTACATGAAAACAAAAAGGGTCACTATTTGAAGAATTATGATACTCCTTAAAAAATATAATTTTGTTCTACCGTTTGAGAATCTCTAGCTGAATTTTAGGTTTGTTATTACTGATAAATTAGCCCGTAATTATTGATCATTTTTTGTATATAACATTTTTCTCTGAAGTCGTTAGTTCACCCAAAAAAGCACTGGTTGTATGAAAGGAAATACCTGTATATATACAATATAATATTTAATATTTTGTATTTAATGAATTTTTAAGCTCTACAATTAATGCTGTATTTTGTAGATTATACCAGATAAATATATAATTACTTTTTTAATTATTTTACTGTTTTAATTTCTAATTATTTTGCACCGTGAATCGTGAATGTAATTACATTTTTGATAAAGATATTAAAGTAAATATTTTTTTATATAAATATGTGCACAATTGTTGTTTATATTGTAAAATTTATCAACAATTTAAATAGATATTAATGTGGTTAGAATTATCAGTGGCAGTGGTTGTTCGATTAACAAACAATTAAAAATACATCAGTCTCTCAATAATTTCAGACGTCGACAACTTATAACATTTAATAAGAAAAACAAATAAATTTTAGAATTTTAATTATTATTATTGAAACTTAAGGTGCTTACACACTACTATCACGTCACGTAAACTCACATGATTTATCGTCACGTGAAGTGTCAAATTATTGAAACTGAAACCCATATTTCCCATTTATTTATATTGCGAGAAAACACACTGTTGTCATTTGTGACATTCATATGAAATCATACAACTCATGCAAGCAATGTAAATAAATGGGAAATACCTATGGATATCAACAATTTGACACTTCACGTGTGTACACCTTTAGAGCATTAGTAACAAAAAAAAATTTAATTCTGTAATAAAAACTGTGTTTATATTACTTTGACATTACTATGTTGAAACGCCGCTAGATGGCATTTAAGAAGTTTGTTACTAATAGCACGATATACTTGAAGTGAATTTTTATTGAAGAATTAAATTACAAAAACATAAGTGAAAATTTTGAATAATAACTAACCTGCTAAGTAGGGATGCAATCGATTTCGAGCTTTGGCTCGGCCCGGTCCGAAGCCCGCCTCGATTTCGAGTCGATCATCGAGCCTGGCCGAAGATATTTTTTATCGGTCCGAATCGGGCTAATCATTTTCAAAAATCGAGGCGAGTCGGAGTTTGATTTTGGCCCGGCCCGAAAATTCAAGCTTTTCGGACCGGCCCGAAAAATCTTATAGTTCAATCAATTCACAGTTTCCTTAATATTTTAATGAAAAAGGATGAAGTTAAAAAGGATCAAAATGATTTAATAACAACACACTTCCCATATTAATAAATAAAAATGTATTATTTTACTTCAAGAATTCAAGGTTATTCATTAAAGCATAATAATCATATTGTGATGCTATTAATATTGTTAATACTCGTATACTTAAATAAAAGTGATTTTTGTTCCTACCATAATGATTTCTTGTCCTATTTTTGAGCAGAAACAAAGTTAGATAAAAAAATTATATTTTTTTTATATAAGATTTGTGAGAAAGTTGTTTAAATTCTTTGGTAAACAAAGTGTTAAAAACTCGTAGGTCTGAAATTTTTATAACAAACTTACACTAGAAGGGTTTCTTTTTTAACTACTTATGTTAACTAATGTTGAAAGTTATAAGAATGTAGAGGTTTTTTTAAGTTTGACACGAAAAAAGTTAAACATTTCGCATAAAAATCCACATTAGGAATGCCGGATGCACCCAATTTCGAGCTTTGGCCGGACCCGGCCCGAAGCCCGGCCCGATTTCGAGTCAATTTTCGAGCCGGGCTAGCTAATTTTTTTGTCGAATCGATCTTCGAGTCGGGCCGGTAATTTTTATTTTCGGGCCGAGTCGATCCAAACCTCAAAGTCCGGCCCGGCCCGGATGCATCTCTAATGCTAAGCCGTATCAAGCAGGCTATGGAAACAGTTGTGATAATATTGAGTAATATTTAAGTTAACTATTGAAATAGTGTATTTTTGTAAGGTTCTATATTTTGTTACAAAAATATATGATGTGGCCAGCACATTACCTTCCGGCAATTCTTTGTATTTTGTACAAATCTCATACCGAAAGTTCCTTGGAAAAGATTCTATATATCCACTAAAATTGTAATACGAAATTATACTATTTTTTACAAATTCCATATAGTAAGTTCATTGGAAAAAATTCTATACACATATCCAATAAAATTATAACACGAACATGAACTATGTAAATTGCACTTAACACTGACATCGGTCAATTAGAATTACTTATTTGAATATATCAGCAGTTTCAATGGTTATTGCAAGGGTGGCTGATTCATGAAATCTCTTTATAATTAATTCTTTAAATCCATATCTATTGAATATGAAGGAAAATGTGTAATCAAATCCTTTTAAGGACATTTATATATTTACAAACCCTATAAACAACAAGATTTCATTTTTATAATAACATAAAATGTCAAAAAAATGATATTTAACTGCGGTTTTTCAAGAAAATCTTCAAATACTAGACTGCCGGTTGAGCAATTATAACCAAAATTTAATCAGCTCTTAATATGGATGTAAAGAAGAGGAATACGAAAGAATTACAATTTTTTAGAATTTGGAGTTATCGTCAAAGAATTTTTTTCTCTCTCTCTCTCTCTCTCTCACACACACACACACACACACACACATACATACAGACATCATCGTAAAACTAATAAAATCTTATTCTGGGGACCCTAAACGTGCTTATTCATTAAAAACTCACCACAGAAATTTTTGACCAAAGATAATACCGCCCTTACCTAAATGTGGCGAAAGATAAAAATGATCAAATTATCACAGCCTACCTGGGGTGATATTCCGTAACTCGTCCGTTATCAAACGGTATCGTTATCTCTATGGTTACATGGAAGATCTCATTTTATTTGACAAGTATAACGTAAATATACCAATCATCTCATTAAAAATACGTTTGTATAGTGTAACGGTATCGTTTGTTAACGGACGAGTTACAGAATCCCACCCCTGATAGGTTTACTAGATCAATTATTCATAATTTTTTCTTGCGGTTTTGTAATTTATTTCAATCATATCGTTGAATTCGTAATTTTACGTAGATTCCAAATATATCAAAATATGTGTGTCCCATTTGAAATGCGAAAGTTATTGTCATTTCCAGTTAAACCGGAATCGTTACCATCATGCCAAATATATCAAGTAAATTAAAAAATAATTTTAATTAAAAAGTTATTTTGAGTGGCCTGTTTTTCAGTGTCACATAAATGAAACCTAATATGCACTTCACGCCGTGCAGTGTGCCATAAGCGTAATGTTACAAATACATTAAATACTCCAAAAAGCCACTGTTCCCAAAAAAAAATAACTAAATTTTAGTGGGAAATATTATCCCCCATTTGAATGTGACAAAATTATAACTTCTACGCAAATATTCTTATGAATGAGTGTAAGAGATACAGTCAGTTCTATTTGTAATCCTTGAGATATAACGCTATTCTGATGACACATACACTCTATAAAACCGTAAGAAATTTTCCGCTATAAAATTTGATTATCTGTCTTCTGATCTAAATTGTATTTCCTTTGCACCTTGAGACCAAAACAAACGTAATTGTTTCCCAAAAATAGAAAGCAATAACACATAATCCTTGAGAAAAGAACATAACAGATTTACAATTTAATTTGCCGCGATGAAATTGCAAAATTGCATATTTTAATAATAATAGTCATTGTTTTTAAGTAAACATCCTTTTAGATTAGAATACATTATATTTTATTTTCAGAGTGGAGCGGTCATCTGACCAAGTTATAAAACCAGTCAACATGGAAGCCTTAACAAAATGGGTAGGCCATATACCGGAAGATGTAGTTAGAGATATGGCTGACATTGCACCCATGCTTTCCGTCTTAGGGTAAGATGAATTTTATTTTAAATTAATAAAATATCTTTCAGAATTCATTATATTAAAATAAAACAACCTTTTAATTAAGTTATAAGTTGCAGTATAGTATATTCTGCCGAAACGTTGGTTTGGATTAAAATAAACAGAAAACACTAAAAGGTTGTTTTATTTTTAGTTTTATTCATAATAAATGTAATATAAAATGATAAGTTTTCAAAATAACAGAAATGAGTCAATGTAGAAACGTAAAGTCATGAAACCTCAAATACTCATCCAATATATTGAATTTTGTGGTTTGTGGTTTGAAAAATGATATTCGTATAGTATTTTTATCCTTTATTGTAGAATTAGATCATACATTACTAATCTCGAAAACTCATACATACAGATTTTTATCAAAATGAGTAAAAAAAATCCGTTGTGGCCAGCACAAGACCTTCCGTCAATTCGATGTATTTTGTACAAATCCCATACCAAAAGGTCCTTGGAACAGATTCTATATAATATCATGTAAAATCGAACACGAACACATACTATTTTTTACAAATTCCATACTAAAAGTTCATTTGAAAAGGTTCTTTAAATCCAATAAAATTATAACATAAACTACACTAAGTAATGTCCCTCCATCTTCTCTTTGGCCTTTCTCTGCATGTCACTAGTAACAATATGACATACCAATTTTAGATCCTATATCTTCCATATTTTCCATGATAAATTGCAAAGCTGACTAATTTTTGAAAATTAATTTCTTTATAATGCTTTAAATTTACATCTATTGAATATGAAGGAAAATGTATAATTAAACCGTAAAGAGAAGAGTATTTTCTTTAATATATATTATAACAAAATGTCAAAAAATAATATTTAACTGCGTTTTTTTAAGAAAAACTGTTAAAAACTTCAAAAAAGGGTACTTTCGGTGGATCGATTATAACCAAAATCTAATCAACTCTTCATATGGATGTATGGAAGAGGAATACGAAAGAATTATAATTTTTAGAATTGTAGTATTGGAGTTATCGTCGGAGAAAAATTTGTCACACACGGACACACATACACACACACACACACACACACACACACACACACACACACACACACACACACACAGGGCACACGGGCACACATACACACACACACACATACATACATACAGACATCATCTTAAAAATAGTAAATTTGTATTGTAGGGACCCTAAAACGTGCTTATTCATTAAAAACTCATCACCGAATTTTTTGACCAAAGACAATACCTTCCTTACCTAAAGGTGACGGAAGGTAAAAAGCTTAATCAATATGGGTCCGATCTTCAATAGTTTCCGAGGTACAAGGCAATAAAAAAAGTTTTTTCCTAAAATCGTCACGTAATTTACTACTTCCTTGTCGCAAAATCGGCAGGGAAGTAAAATGCAACGTTGTCATATATATTTTCATAAACACATTTTACGTTTTAATATGAAATACAATCATAAAATTAAAATAAATGAAGTCCAGTATACATTTGTTTTAAATTCTTGAATAATTTTAATTCAGTTTCATAAGTTTTCAATGTCATTTACTTACTAAATGAAAATAGGTTACATATAATGTACCATTCAATAATTTTGAATGGGCTACTTGCGTACCTTTTTTATTTAATATTTTTGAAGAGCAGGTAAAAACTTGCTACCCATATTTTTTCTTTTGACAAAATTTTGTTAATTAGCCAGAAAAAAATAATGAAATTTGATTATTTGAATTCCCGCCACGTATGACGTAAAATTACGCCGCACCAATGAATGGTCGTAAAGCCATTGCGTTTGTTTGTACAAGGTTTGTACAGGTAATGTAAATCTCCTATTTGACGTTTCAACAATAGTTTGGAGGTTAGTATTTTAATTTACCTTTTGGTATCGATATTTTAAATTACATGTAACTACCTATGTGTTTATTTGTGAAGTAATTAATATATTTGAGAGACCAGAGAGAGAGAGAAAAATGAACTAATGTCAAATTCAAATTAAAACTTTCTCGCATGCTATCTATACGTTACATTTTTAAACATGGTTCTCCAGTTAAATATAATGACGTCACAGAAAATTTTCTTTCTTAATTTACTAAAAAACAAATATTTTTTTGAAAATAAAATTTATATTTTTATATATGTTTTCAAAATAACATTACATTTATAGTGATAGAAATCGGATTTTCAGTACCACGCAAGTAGCCCATTCTTATACGATTTTAGAAAAATTTTAATACTTATCTCGTCATTTAAGTTTCTTTTCATGACTCTGTATGGTTATTTTGTTATTTATTATGGAAGTAATCTCTATATTCGTAATGAAAAGACGAACTTCCCTGCCTTGATATGTAAATAACTATTACGGGTTTTACCTCTGCTACGTCGAAAACTATTTGAGTTAAGACTTCAATTGAATGTTTTTTTTTTTATCATCATTGAGAAATAAATAATTGTACCAAGTAAAATGTTTTGGCAACCTTGATCAGTATTTAATTTTCAAATAACTTCTTAATCATTAGAAATCATTAGAAAAATATATATCATATTCAATTACTATCTTTGTCAGTTTTTCTTCGCTTCTAATACAAAATTATCTCTTTCTCGGAAACATTTGAAGATCGGATCCATGTTGATTAAGTTTTTTTTATACATTTTAGTTAGTACAATATTGACAACTGACAAGCTGCGATATGCCATCTGCTGGGAAAAATATGAACTTTCCGGTTTAGTACTGTATTGTGACTGTATGCTTGATTTACATGTGGTTTAATCATTTGATGTGAATAGAAATGAGAAAAAGTCGTACTAATTGTTGTGTATTCGGATGCAATTCAAGATCTGGTCGAGACACAGGCATTGGGTTTTATAATATTCCGAAACATGGCTAAATAAAGTTAAAATTACGACAAGTGTAGGTGTTGAAATGGATATGGATCAACGAAAAGCATGGGAATATGCAATTCCTAATGCAAAACGAATAACGAAACATATGAAAGTTTGTTCTCGTCATTTTAAATCGGATGATTACATATTTCCTAGAGAGTAAAAAATTCAATGTTCAGATTTTGCCTTAGAATAAAAAGTTCATGTTGTGTTCGTTCCAATTATTTTTGTATTTTTCGATACAATTAAGCGTAAAACTTTAAAAAGAGTTGCAGTACCATCACTTTGTCTCCTCATATTTCAAGTAAAAGTTCCTGATAATAAACGTTTACTACGACAAACCAAACGTGTAAACCCAAGAGCAGTAAACGCCAGTGACATTGCAATGCAGTAAATGAAGTAGCAGAGGATAATATTAATAATACATCAGCACCAGCATCTAAATTGTCTGAAGAACTCGCTAAATGTATTTTGATTTCATGTCGCTTTGCAGTAATGACTCTGATTATAAATAGTATGTGGTTAGCGTTTATAATTCGCTCACCTGCAATCATCAATTGCGATTGATAAAATATATATAAAATTACAAATACCTTCTATAAACATATAGAATGAGCTGTTGCTTCCAGATATCTAAAATGTTCCATGATACCTAGCCTCATTTTAAATGAAAAAAATGTTCTTGTTGTTTTCATTCATATGTCACAACATTGCGAGTACCAATTCAGAAACAGCTGATCGGTCCGACAGTGCTGCTGCCATCGGACATGTCAGTTCTCAATACCATTAAAATTTGTGACAGGTTTCGAAACACCGTGTATTTTTATGAACTATTTGTGGCGGCGCTGCGATTGATATTAAAATGGCGGCTGGCTAATGAAATCTATAAAAACACATTTATAATTAAATTTGAATAATAAAATAATTATTTTTTCTAGGTACGATCCATACGCGAACCCTCCTAGTTACGGCCAACCCGACGATGTAGTGGCTGACAACACTCGTCAGGTCCTTAACAACCCTGACGAATGGGCCAGGAAAGCAAAAGAACTCTTCCAACACCATAACGAAGTGGAAGAAACACTTCTTGACGACATAGCTTCAGACACACCCCAAGATAATCAAATTCCTAGTCGATGATGTCCAAGTGACAATGAGGACTATATTGCCCGATAGTGTATTTGTAAGATCTGAAGACGATAGGATGTTTAAATGTGTGATTGTATATGAAGATAGACTAGGACATTTTACATTTTTTATGAAAATTCGGAGGTAGGTAGGTTTTAATTTATTTATTTTTATTTGTGGGGTGTACTATGTCCTAGTATAAAAGAATTATATCGCAAGGTATCACTTGTATTATATGGAATTGCAAAAATATATACACTCTATACATCATTTCAGTTAAGAATGTCTTGACAGAAACAAGATGTAAGACTTGAGTGTCTGTGATATGTCATCTAGTAAACGCTCTCCTACTTAATATGATGATATATATTTAACTACAGATGATATCTTATGATAACATGTAAAATATTTATTACAAATCGTAAATTTGTTGTTGAAAATTAATGTACTATATGTAAACTAAACATAAACGTGTACATATCCTTAAAAATTGGGAATGAAACCAACCACAAGAAGACAATTTCAATGGTCTCTAATTTCGTCGAAATCATGTTGATATTGGCAAGAAAACAATATATTTTTGTAAAATAATAATGCCATACTTAAATCTAAGTAATTTTAATTTTCTTAATATCATTGACATCGAAATGCCAAATATTTTTTTATTTTACAATATATTAAATAAATAAGTTGCAAGAACTTTTGTTGAATGGTTTTAGAGTATTTGTTATTTATTCTATGTGATAGATTTTAAATGAATTGTAAAATAAATATCATATCAGTATGTTTTCATGTAAATAAAATTATATAATAAAGTAGCTTTCTTATTTCCCCTTCCGGAAGTAAGGCAGACATATTTTTTTTTACCCCCAGACACGTGACTTGAGCGACCTTGAAATCCTTAATATCAGTTGATATGGGCGCTCTTTACACTTTTTTTTTATTTTAAACATTTGCGAATGGGTCTTCTCACATTTTTTTTTTGAAACTAAGCAAAGTTATTAATATAGGATCTTATTTTACCTTCCAGAAGTGCATAATATTTAAACTACAATTTTTTGAAATTATTAATAAAATTTAAAATATCTGGATTCGTCACAATGACACGGCAACACTTCCCTCCAGTGGCCAAATCTGAAACTACTATACAATGTTTCACAACCATTTTTGCTTACAATAGGTGCGTTCGGTAAATCTACGGAGTTGGAGTATTTACGGAGCGGTGTTGGAGTGGAGTGGGAGTAGAGCTGGAGTTGGAGTAGATCGAGGGAACAAGGTACACTCCTTTATTTGTGATTAACCGAACGAGTAGAGTTAAAATTTTGGTGCACGAATATAATAACCTCCTTTTTTGACAATCTGATATACTGCACTGCTAAAAATAAATAAATAATGAACCATATAGAAGTTATTAAGTTTGGTATTATTCTTTAATGATTTTGAAGAAAGTATATATTAGAAAAGGTACAGAATTCTTACCATTCCGACATATTGTGCTTAGTTATATTACAAAACAATATTATAACTATAAAATAATTGTGTATAATAAAATATTTCAACATAAAAATACAAAATGATCTGACAGATGTCAAATAAAACAAAAAAACTCCATGTATGCTTGCATATAGAGGTTGGGCTTATGGAGTTAACATTTTTCACTCCACTTGACTCCATTCTGCATTTGCCGAACGCTCCATTTTAAGACGCTTATCACTCTATGTAATTACCGAACGGTGCTAGGAGTGTACAGAGTGAAAAGAGTGAACAGAACTCATTTGCCGAACGCACCTAATATAAGTGTTTACACACATCATTACAAAAGTTTACTTGTTAACAATGATCAGACACTCATAACCAAAATATTTTTTAAAGTTCACCACAAAAGGAGTAACACATTAATAGTTGAACATCTCTAAGAAATTAAATAATTATTAAACATACTAATAACAATGGAAACGAAATATAAATTATATATCAGGACTCATCGTTCAATGACGTCACAATTTGATGCCGCGGAACTTTATTAACAAAATTATGAATGAAAAGTTTAATATTTTTGAGAAATATTGTATGATGTATGATTGAAATAACTTAGTTACTTTATGAACAAAAAAAAAAACTTTTTTGGAAGACCTCATTTTGAAGAACAAAATGGAAATGTAAAACATGTAATAACGAAATCTTTTACTTATTTTTTTATTTCATGCGATGTCAAAGTGATCAGCATCTAACTGCTGATTCCAAGCATTTCAAGGTCTTTCGCTTGGGTACGTACAGTTAACATTTTTGTTATCACTGACTACACCGGTATAAGATTCATGAAGTCACAGTAAATATAACCCATTTCATCATGCGTTCTTGTCTATTAAATTTATTAAAATTTACAAATTACGCTTGTGAAAATCAAATTAGTGTACGGCATTATCCTCGATGGAGCCACAGACAACCAAAAAGAATTATATACCCTGAAGAACATGAATTAGAAGACAACAAAGTTAAAAGAAAGATAATCCAACCTCAAAATTTAGACGACAACATAGTTGAATTAAATCCTGTAGAAGTTTATCAAGAACCCGTGCAGTATTCTCATAAACCAAGTAAATCCATAATGAAAAATGTAAAATCAGGAAAATTTATTGATGTAGGAACGTTGGATGAACAAACATTTTTGAGAGAGAAACCAAAGAAAATTGAAGTGAAACAAATCAAAAATCAAGTATTACACACAACGTTTGACAAAGAAGGAAATTATGTTTACGAAAAAATGAAAAACAATGATTCAAAAATCGGGTAAGAAAATAAGGCAATCCAACATGTCTTAAGCAGAGGGCAGGTATCGAGAAATTTTGATACAATGAATTAATAAAATTAAACCATAATTTTTTCCATGGCTTCATTATTGACCAAAATATGCATACCTTTATTTCTGACAGCTGCCTTCTGTAACTTCATTTGTTTTGGATTGATCTATTGAAACATAACCTCAATAATATCTAATTGGCATTTGTTTGCACAGCACACTAATGTTAATGGTAAAATCTAAAAAACTACGAAATAAAGAAGAATGCATATTATTAGAAGGAAAACGGCTAATAAAGGAAGCATTATTAGCAAAATGCATTCTTCAACATGTTTTATTTAGCCGAAAACCGGATTTAGACTACATTAAAGACCTATTACCCAAAAAAAATATTCAGTTGTACAAAATGGCATACAGGGACTTACAAATGTGGTCCGATCTAACAACTAGTCCAGGTATAATGGGCATTTTCAAGACTCCAAAAATAGAAGAAATGAAGTTTCCTGAAAATTCTACTATTCCTCTAACAATTATTTGTGACAATATCAGGGAACCTGGAAATCTAGGTGCAATTTTAAGGGCGGCTATTGCTGTAGGGTGCCAGAAAATAATCCTAACAAAAGGTAATGAATGAATATAAAAATAAGTAAATACTTATTGATGTTATTTAGGTTGTGTGGATTTATGGGACCCAAAAGTTTTGAGAAGTTCATGTGGGGCGCATTTTCGAGCACCGATTCATAAAAATTTAGATTGGAATCAACTGAAAGAACAAATTCCGGATAATTCTAATATTTTTCTGGCGGATAACAAAATTTTAACGGCAGCGAGTAAGGAATCAAATTTAAAAGATCTTTGTTTAAATGTACCTCTTTTGCCATATTATAGTGTAGATTTTACAAATCAATCATCTATTATTTTAATAATAGGTGGAGAAACATTGGGGTTAAGTGAAGAAAGTTATAGATTAGCTTTTGAAAACAAAGGTTCGCGATTAAATATACCGTTAAATAACGATATTGAGAGTTTAAATACAGGGACTGCTTTAGGAATCATTTCGTTTGAAATTAAAAGACAGTTTTTATTAAAGAAATAATTTCTAACAAATTTTGTATTTTAATGTATAAATTATTAAAAATTGTTTATCGCAATTATTGTCCGTTTTTGTACTTCTTTCCAGTGGCGTAGCAATAGGCGGTGCAGTGGGTACAGGTGTCTCGTATTCGATGTTTGTTCTAGATATCGGGTAATATTAACGATAGAGAAAAATTGTTTGCACGTTTCAGGATTAACTTTTTGAAGTAAAGTTTAATAGTCACCACAGGAATTTTCGATTTTTTGTTTTTAAGCTAAGGCAAAAACTTGTTTTAAATTAATGTTATTTCTTATAATAAAGAAATATTTATGTAACATGTGCGTAAAGTTGTACTTTTTTGATCGAGTGCGATGTTTTAACACAAGATAAAAAATATTTACACACGGATTGCATACAATATTTTTCCTACAATCGAAATGTTAGTGCTATTTTAATAATACTGAGTGTGAGTATACTGCCATCTTCAAATATTGTTATTATTAGTTGATAAGTAAATTAACCGAATGTGCATGTTGCCTAGCAACGTATTTACTTTTCACGCACCAGTAAAGAGTGCGTAAAGTATGTACTTTACGTACGATTGTAAGAAAAATTGTTTAAACCTTTTTTTAAGTGGAATAAATTGGCGTAATTAGATTTTCTGAAAACTTAGTAATCTCCAGATGTAACACAAATTTCTGATTTTTTAAATGGGAATCTATATTGAAAATAATCTCATCTTTTTTGCTTATTTTATAATCTTTATAATAATATTAAACATGAATAAAAGATGAATTATTAATTTATTGGGGTGAAAAAATTGAAAATTGTTAAGAAACAAATGAAAAAAATTATTAAGATCATCATTTGTGTATTTTGATTCTATATCTATGAATTATATTCTTAACTATTGTTTTTAGACAATGAGTAAAACTGAAACAAATAATTTGAGATATAAACAAAAATACATCGAAAATGTGACACTTGTTCAACCGACCGGGCCGAATTAAAGGAGAGCCCCGTATTTTGTGCTACGCCACTGCCTTTTTCCTAATAGGTAATATTTTTTTGTGAGACTTGAAATTAGGGAAATTTCTTATTTCATAACTATGTTTATTTTGTTTTTCCCGTTAAAAGTAATATTTATTTAAATTATTAATGGAAAACAATTTGTTTTTAAACATTATTTAAAATAAGTGAGGCAAATACCAAAATATTTCTTGGTATGTTTACAATAACCTCGAAAAAGTACAAAATATTCTCACTTAGTTTATTTAGCTTTTGAAAGTTGGCACTATTTCTGAGAAAAGTGATGGTGGTGTTGTTTTGCCCTGAGAAATTATTCATTTTTAATTATTGCTATTGTTAATCAGTTATTAAATAAATGTGAACTGTAAAACTACATTTAAAAGGTGTATATTTCCTTGAATATACACCATAATTATTAAGAAAGGCGTAGTCAAAAACAAAAACGGTTAGTACTTATTTTCCCTATCAACTTTTTTCTCGAATTCATTTGTTGATGACAATTTCAAATGAATCACCATCTCACCGGAATTTCCTTAACCGACGATGAATTATCAGTGGTGTTATTTTTTATTTAAGCGGGGAAAGTTTAGTGAGATAAATATGCGATTGGGTGCTGGCCGTCCGAATATCAAGTGTGTTGTTTTTCTAGGAATCCTTATGATTAGGTAATGTTTGTCTTGGATGTTGTTGAGTATTCTTGAAGATGGTACCAGTCCCGGAGTACTCGTACGATTACTGGCGAAGCTCCAGTGATCCTGCGAATTTGACGTGTTTTATGCCAAATGGTGTTTGCATTTTATTAGCAGCCAACCGAAATGCAACGTTATCGGAAATCAAGGAGGTAAATACCAGCGATTTTGTTTTTTTAAACGCTTTTCCTGTATGTATGTTGTTTGTCATTTGTCTGTTTTGCCATGGCAAATAATAACTATCATTTGTTTATTCAAAGGTACCTTGGATATTTGTTTTTATTTATGTAATAAACTATTTTGTTTTCCTGGTGCACTGTGAACAAAATTATATTTTTATTATTTCTGGCAGTGCTGGCTAGATGAGTGTGTTTGTTTGGCAACGAAAGGTCGTGGGTTCAAAACTCATACCACACAATAATAAAAAAAAGATTGAGGTGTTTTCGTACGGATGATTTAGAAATGATTTAAGCTGCAGATAATTTGCAGATTGGCAAGTCTGAAAATTGGTTAGAAACAGAGTCTTTTTCTAAGAGAAAATAATACTTTACGGATCTAGTTACGAATAGCAACAAGGAAAAGTACTGTTTTTCCGATTTAAGCGTGAATTTTTTAATGTGCCCATAAACCATAATCGAAATATAATAAATTTATATAAAAATCGTAAAATACTTACTGATTAATAAGTAGTAAAGCTAAATAATTTTAAAATACATTCTTGAGTACAAAGTTATAACGAATTAAACATTTTATGACCGTTACGCATGTCGATTTGATTCTATTAGCCAGAAATATTAAAGCTGACATTCCCGCCTATAATTCCCACAGACTATCCATTTTCCATTGGTGAGTACAACTGGTGGAACTCATGAAAATATATTGTTTTAATGCCATTGGTCTAACACTGGTGACGTCACAAACACCGCAAAATTAAAAAAAATTATCTTGCTTAATATAAGGAATTTCATGTCTGGTTTTCATTAATGGTCATACAGTGTGTTACAGAAAAAAACTGACTCTGAGTAGGCCTTAGAGAAACGTATGTCTAATCATTATTCAATTCAAAAGTCGAAATTGATCATGAAATGTAATTTTCTTGAAATTCATTATAACATAACAAAAGAGTATTGTCATTCGCCATTATCTAATTTATTTCCATTTCTAAAATAAAATTCAAGAAGAAAATTTTTGATTTCATTGGATAATTTTTTGATAATGTTTTGTCAAATTGACATTTATTTAAATGCTTTTAAATTAAGCCATACTTTTCTCTCTTCATAGTTAGGTTTTTTAACACTACGAAGATTCATTAAAAAAATAGGTTTATGGGCCCATTGGGAAAAAACAACGCTGCGTACGGTAAAATATACTTTTCCAACGTATTGCACCATAAGATTTTTTCTAGAAAAATGTTATTGTCAATATTAGCAACAAATAATGGTGTTATGAAATTTTCTTATTGAGTGCGGAAAAGTAGCTTTCATTTTTTAAATCACTCTGAAATATTTTTCGACACTGAAATTGTAAATAAAAAATAATACTAATTTATAAGTCTTCTTGTAATTTATTTGTATTTGTTACATAAGTCCTTTTATACATTCATCAATTTTGTACATAAGAAATTAATAATTATTGTTCATTATAATTTAAAAAAAAAGACTATTCTAGCGTAAACCTTTGAATAGTGCACATCAACTTACATTTTGTATGCATTATTATTAATAGTGCCAATCGCAAATTTTATTCTCCAGGACCTGTGGGAGGCAGCAGCGAAGTACCCGAGGTACGGCATGCTTCACGACATGTCCGTCTATGTCTTCGCCTGCATCAATACCATGGCAGAAGTGGAAGAATTCTCGGATGAAAACCGTCGATTATGCGACATTCGCCCATTTTGCTCCATCCTCAAGCTGACAGAATGCACCAGTGACAAAGCGGACAAGGCTTTAAACACCCAAATAAGTCATTTAATCGGAAAAGGTCTTCATGAATTTGATTCTCTGAAAAGTACAGAAGTAAATGATTTTCGTTGGAAAATGAGACTATTTGGAGAAGAACTCGGAAGGTGTCGCCAGTCCCAATCTTGGGTGGAAAGACTTTTTTATCAATTTCCACCGAGATTATCGGTATCTCCTATATCTCAAAATGTTATGGCACGAATGAGAGATGGACATTTTGTTTTACAAATTAAATTTGAATCAAATGAGACTGTTTTTACTTTTAATGTTCATTATTCAACAACTCCGGCACAAATGCTTAATTTGATTTTGAATAAAAAAATGGTTACGCTAAATTCGAGAGGGGAACATCCGAGTGATTTTGTTTTAAAAGTTGTCGGACTGGACGAATATTTAGTGGGTGATTACCATCTCATACAGTTTTTGTACGTGCAAGAAGCTTTAATAAGAGATCAGCTGCCTACATTAGTTACTGTCGCTGCGGAAAGTGTACCTGGTAAGTTATTTTTCATTTCCTTTATTGATAAAAATCGATTAGATACGATCACTTGAGCTTCACGTCAATTTAGTATTCATATGATTCAAATGGTATTGATAGTGATGAAAACTTGGTTACTATACTCTGTTTTTTAAATAGGAGGAGTAAATGTGCAGTGTTTTGGTACTGCCAATTGTTTATGGATTATTTTAGAGATAAATACTTCAAATTAAAGTTGCGTACAATTATTTTTCTATAACTGTTATTTTAAGTTTTTTTTTCTCTAAAATAATCCATAAACAAGTAACAGCGCCAGAACACTGCGCTTTTACTCCTCCTATACTCATCGTCAAATAAATATGGACTGATGCTCAATTTTTTCCCTTCTCCCCACTCTGCAGTTACGTCATATCTTAACTAAAATTTGTGTAATTTTACAATGAATAATTCCATTTTTTAAAATAAAATACTACTCCATTTTACGATTATTCCTAAGATTATACTTACCTAAAAATGAAAACTGTAATAAGAAAAGGTAAATATCACCAATAATAAAACAGAGCAGATTTAGATTACTCAGTATGTCAACCATGCCACAGGTCCAAAACTGTTCTGAGTCAGAAGCGGAAAGGTGTTGCTTTTATAGTGTCAGCTGCACCTTTCCGCTTCTGATAGAACAGTTTTGGACCTCTGGTATGGTTGACATATTGAGTAATCTAAATCTGCTCTGTTTTTCAGATTTGTTTTTGGACCTCTGGCATGGTTGACATGTTGAGTAATCCAAAACTGATTTGCTCTTAGACGTAAGTTTACTGATGATGTCGAAATATGTATCTATACCCAAATGATTCAAACAGCCAATGCACGTCATTAATAAAAATTGAATAAAAGTAACTAGATGTGTGACGTCATGTACTGGTACGTTTACATACGTTTTAGAATCTTTATGAAAAGAGTTATACAGATTGCAATCTGTATTATCGACATGGTCATGTACTGCCACATCTACAAAATAAATACTATATTTTCGTCATTGTCCATTTCTATTTAAATTATTTTATATTACTAACCTTATTTATACTTATGTATGCCATATGAAGGCAATAAATAAAAGTGAGCCAAATTTCAAAGAAATATACCGAATTCTACTGATTGATTAGAAGTGCTACCTTAAGCCTATGGCACACTTATCGATGAGCATCGATGAGCTCATTGATGAAACTACAGAACGCACCCGTCAACAACGAAAAATAGCGGCGCTGCTATTTTCATCGAAGATCATCAATGAAACGAACGTATCTCATTTCACACTTATCTTTTATGCCTCACGTCACTTTGACTTGTGTCAAACAACAATAAACTAGGGAAATATCAATTTAAAAACCGACGGTGTAGGAACATTTCATTGGTACTTTTCTGTTTTTCGTCAGAGAAAAAATTTATGTATTTGTCATTGATAAACACAAAATTATCGATGACGGATGCGTACTGTTGTTTCATTGATGAACTCATCAATGCTCTCTGATGCTCATCGATAAGTGTGCCATAGGCTTTACAAATATTTTTCAAATTGTCAAATAATAACTTTGACAGTATGAACATACAAATTATCAATGTTGCCAACTATAGCAACAATTAAACGAATAATATGAAGTCGATGTACATTATTTATATATTATTAATGTCATATACGATAAGTAATGAACTCTACTATTCATCTTAATAATTATATAAGGACATACACTTTTTGACGGTTAAAAATAATTTAAATTTTATTTCATTTTTCACTATTAGTGATTTTAATGCATTAATGTTTTTACACTAAGTGATGACGTGCATTGGCTGCTTGAATGATTTGGGTATAGTTTTAGCGTTTTTAGTTAAGATTTAGGGTTTTTTTAACTATTAAAAATTAACAATAAATTATAAACATGCACTAACACATTCCCTGGACACATTTAAAATGTTAAACCTAAGTTTTAGATATTTCACATACTTTTTATCCAAAATGAAATTCATACTTTTCGAATTTCGTAACAACTTTGTAAACAGGATGAGCTATAAGGGTATCTTTACTAATTTCGCCTGAATTTGAGTTACGAACGAGCCTGAAAAAAATTTAAGTACCATTGCTTCCAAATGTCATATTCAAATTTCATATATCTTTCTTTAAATGTGTTTGTAAGACAAAAATGAAGCTATTGGACATACGTATCGAAGATAGAATTTAGGAAACCATAATTAAGACAGAGATAAGTATACAATTGCTTGTTTTGCTGTTCAGAAATCAGTGACGTGAAGGTCAAGTGAGAAAAATCGGTGTATATTTTGCGTAACACATTGATGTTTCGTCTGCTTTATCGTCAACAAATTAATTATTAATAAAATGTTATTAATAAACATGTTATTATGTAACGCGCCCAGAATAAATTATTGTTTTATCCAGTGCTGGAAGGCAACGAATATGAAACGAGAGACGCATTAGAAATGAAAAGACCCAGGTTGCCCCCTTCTACATTAACATTAAGGAAAAAAGGAAAACATCTTTCATCTTGGAACATTGAAGAAAATTTTACGATTGAAATTAATGTTTTGTGCCGGCTGAATTGTGACGTCGGGCGACCAGTAGAGGTAAGAAATTTTCATTTCAAATATTTTGAATTAAATTTTATCTAAAATTAGGTGTAGTTATTAAATAGAAAGAAAATATTTATATAATATTCAGCTTGCCCATGTCCCTAAAACTGTAGGAAATTAATTTTTAATTAATATTAAACAGAATTTACCACATGAGGAGGCCATTGTGTGATGTATTTTTTTTTTCTGAAAAAAAAATCATAGGTTACGCACAAAAAAGGCTGGATTCTACAACCTTTCAACTTCAATTTCAGAAAAAGTAAATTCAATTGCAGAAGAATTATATGAAAATATCAATTTACCTTTTCAGAAATTTAATTTACTATTTCAGAAATTTAATTTACTTTATTTGAAATTGAAGTTGAAAAGGTATAGAATGTCCTTTCCCCTTGAAATTCCAATTTTTTAGTTGCAATGTCTTTTTAGCTAAAATATAACAAAGAAACACAAAATTAGAGCGCAGAAGCAGGTATTTACATATTTTTTGTAAAAATCAGGGTTGTTGTAATTTTGCCCAACCCAAAAAAACCCGCCCGGGTTTTTTTTAAAAAAACCCATCTAAAAAACCCACTTTTATGAAATCATATTTTATTAATTAAATATGGTACATACTTATATGGTACACACATATATACATAAATTTTTGTCACCGGCAACATTCTACAATCAATTTCATTTTGTGTACTTCGTGTTTGATCATTTTTAATATATTTTTCATTGCTGTGCGAACTGAACACAGTGTTTCTTTTATATTTGAACAACTCCAATCCTGGTGTCAGCATTTTCATTTTTTTTTGAGTTGTGTATTAAACATACTATTAGTTGTGACTTGTGACACTTGGATCTAATTCTTGTACACATTTGCATTGCACAGACGTCAACTATTAATATTAATTCGTGTACGCATGTACACTCTCTAGTTAATTTATCGTTTATTACTTTACAGTCATTAAAAAAAAATAATAATATTAATATCTATTATCTATTACGCCGACTTGTGTATGTGTATTAAGATACTTTATAAAACTATAAAGTTAAAAATGATACATACCTACTAAATTTCGATGTTTGTCAATAAAACCCGGGTTTTTTTCAACCCTGGTAAAAATAGTCAGATTTTACTTATTTCAAAAGTTGTACTTTAATGTAACAGTAACCTAACGCACAAAACTCATTTTGACGAAACTCTGATGATTACATTCATTTTATAGGAATTTAACCATACTTTGTTTCAGAAAAAATGCCAAAATCACTATAAATATTTCTTTCCGCTCCCTAATTTTTGTCAAATTTAGTGTTTTTAATGGTTTTGCAACTATATGTAACTATCAAAATAAAATTCCTGAGGGGTAGGTATTCTAAACTTTAGCAATATTTTCTTTTTCAAAGCTTGATTAACAAAATTTGAAAATGTGTTTGTACTCTGGCGTCTAAAATGTAAAAATGTCCTTCCCACTGTGTATATATCTATAATTTAAAATATTTTTGTTAGATTGGCGTACAGGCCGGTTTATTCCACGGTGGGAAATCCCTCTGCGAATCCCAAAAAACATCTTTAAAACAAGTGACCCGCGTAAATGACAAAGACTGTAACTGTACCTTCGACGAGAAACTAGAATTCGATATCCAAGTCTGCAATGTGCCTCGTATGGCGCGGCTGTGTTTCGTCATATACGAAACGACGAAGCAAGCAAAAGGAAATAAGAGCAGACGGATTAAAGAGAGCGCTAACAAGGAAATATTTATCAACCCTCTGGCTTGGGTAAATACAACGGTGTATGACTTCAGAAATCAGCTGAAAACTGGTGCGATGACGCTGTATATGTGGACGTATGCTGAAGCTGAAGATATACAAACGGATGATGTGATGCATCCGTTAGGGACGGTGGTTAGCAATCCTAATGTGGAACATGCGACGAGCCTCACTCTTTCCTTCGACAGGTAAGATGAAAATTGTTACAATCATTATATAAATGTAAAGTATTTTACCTCCTTGAATCATAAAATATTACATTTTAAGGTGTTTTCCAATTTATTTGAGCAAGATATATCGGGTGTCTCAGGCAAACCTTAACATACGAAATAAGTTTTTTCTTAATAAAAAGTGTAAAGTGATTATTCTATATTCCATTTATCGACATTAAAACAAATTTTAGTTTTTAACTGTATAAATTAATTTATATATGAATATGGATTTATGCTCTTAGGACGAACTATTATGACGTGGGACTCGTATTATTATCTAATATGAAAATATCTTCAAATGTCTGCTTGATATTATGGTTAGCATGCCTGCCTTTGAAATTGAAAATTGGGGTTTGATTCTCTACCAAGTTAATTTTTAATTTTTCCACAAAAAATATTAAAGTTTATGAAATCTATCTTCTATTTCTTGTTACAATCATTTAGAAATAACATTGTAATAAATAAAGAAAAAAATAATTGACAATAATTGATTACACTAATCAAAACATGATACAATAGCTATTTGTGTATTAAGAGCGCAAAATGCGAGAGAATGCCGCGCTCCTTCGTCGCGCGGCAACAACCTCTCAATCGACAATGTCCATTTGCGCTCGAAACACACACAAGATTTTTTCTACAGTCGCCACAATGGGGTCCTCCACCATAACAAAAAATAATAAAATGTACACTTTATACTTACAGTACTGCTCAATAAATAACGATTGGCTAATACAAAAGATACGGTTTAAACTTAAAAAGGCTTTTAAATGATTATATCGTTACATTAGCCATCTATTCCATTTAAAAAAAAAAAAAAACAAAATTAGAGCGTGGAAGCAAGGATTTTTGATGATTTGATGAGTTTTTGTAGCAAAATGTGTGGTTAGTTGTCACGCCTGTCACACTGAAAAAATTAACAAATATTTCAAGGAATTTGTGATTATATAGACATGTATGTGCATTGACTGACTTCTCGCAATTATTTAAGTAACGAAATAACTAATAACTTTATTGTAATCAAAATAAATAGTTAACTAGAGATCAGATGTCAGTACGACTCGCAACTATCCTACCGCCATCTGTGTACAATCATTCCTATTACTAAACATAACTGTTCACACAATTTATTTCATATTTAATTTTATTTTATCGTTATTTTCCATTCTTCTTGAGTTTTTATTCAATTTAATCTAAGCATTTTATACTTTCGTTTTTGTAAATGAATGCCCTATTTCATTTTCACAGCAGTGTGGCATTTTGTTAGGTTATGTTAAATACCGACAGAACATATGTCAAATTGACTTGTGAACATGATAAATGTGTAATTAGTGCCACTAGCTCCTAACTAAACTTTTTCATTAAGAATGTAGACAAGTGACATTTCTCAACATTGTATACTTACAAATTTGGACAGCGAGCGTTTTTACTACTTTGTCGCGCATGAGCGGCAAAGTGACATTTTGCGTTGACAAAAGAGAGCGCAAATGGCTACTTTCTATAGTGACTGTAGAAAAAATATTTTTTATAAATACGGTAAAAACATATCACGTACATGTATACATTGTATCTAAGTTATTTTTTATTAATATTAAAAGAAAATATAATGCATTGTTATTATATCAATGTTATTATTTCTAAATAATGAAATAGGAGATATATTTTATAAAGTTCAAAAATTTTGTAACTTGGTGGAGAATTGAAACCCAATTTGAGAATTCTAGGTAGTCATGCTAACCATTATACTACGCTGCCATTTGGAAACCTTTTCATATTAGATAATAATAAACTGATTTTTTTAAATTTTTTTATAATTTTTGTCAATTTATACAATAATAAAATAATTTTAAATAAGGTACAGTTGGTAATGTATTAATATCATGTGCATTTTCATGGCTTTCTTTTCTACCGGACACTTTTTATTAACAAAAATACTGTTTTCCCATGTTAAATGCCTATGTCAAGGTTTGCTTGGGAGACTCGGTATAGTATGCTTCACGGAAGAATGACATTGCACAAAAAAAGTGTTTGAAGACATACGTAATTGAAGTAGTTTCTTTATGCCACACAGGTTATAGAATCCGTTCTAAAAGCGACGTAAAATCACAACTATATTCAGGAAATAATTTAGAACTGTGAGCATAGTTTGTATTCATTGGAGTGTATTTTAACATTTTTGTGTCATGTTAATTTACGTGATTTATTAATAATGTTATAAAAAAAAAAACTATCGAAAAGGGCTAGAATAATGGTCTTGTTTGCATTTGCGTTTCTTCATGCAGAAAAAGATATTTTCTAGTAGGTGTCAACACAGATTATAGAGCGAATTAAAATACATATAAACGAAGTATTTCTGCGCAATGACATTCTTACGTGAAGATATTGTACTGGCGAAAATTAAACAAATTATTTGCACAATAAAAAAAAATCGTTTTAGCTATGGCCAGGAGCAATCAATCATCTACCCATCCTCCGACAAACTAATCGAATATTCCCGCCAAAAGGACATCGTTTCTCAAGCCTCCACTCAACTCCTCGCATCCCCTAACGCCCGACTATACATCGACAACTTAAAACAAATGGCCGACACCGTCTTACTTCAAGACATGCACGAACAAGATCGTAAAGACTTATGGAACGTCCGTAATTATTGTCTACAAAACATGCCTACCCTTCTCCCGAAGTTGCTCCACTGCGTAGAATGGAACGATAAGAGAGACATCGCCGAAGTTACGGCCCTTTTGGCAAAATGGCCACATCTACCTGCTGAGAAGGCGTTGGAGTTGCTGGATTATGCGTACGCGGATAAAGCAGTGAGGAGCTACGCGGTTAAATGTCTGGTTGATATGAGCGATGAAGAATTGTCGCTCTATTTATTGCAGTTGGTGCAAGCTTTAAAACATGAGTCGTATTTGTCGTGCGATCTAGTGGAGTTTTTGTTGGGAAGAGCCCTAGGGAATCAGAAGATTGGACACTATCTTTTTTGGCATCTACGGTGAGTTAGACTATTTTTTTTAAATAATACAGTAGATTTTCTTGAAAATGCAACACCAAAAAATATTAGGAATAAATAAATGAGATTCAGCGTAGAAGTTGCTTTTCTAAACAATAAAGAACAAGAAAAAATTAATTAATGGAGTTCTTGTTACTGTAGAATTGGAGTAATATGATGTATAATATTTTTTTTTTCTTTATTTAGTAATTGGGAACCGGTTTCGGAGTAATGTCTGTCATCAGCCCTTTAAAAGATAAAAGTATATAGTTCTACAAAAGTTTTTGTTTTACAAATTTGGAAAAAAAGCATTAAAATTTATGAAAAAATGAAAAGGTTCTTAACATAAAATTATGAAAGGAAGAAAGACATACATCTATGATCTACATTACGAAAAAATGTACCTAATAAAAAATTTAAATTTTATAAAAAATATCGAAAGTGAATTGGATTGCAAAAAAAAAACACTAGATCACCAGAACGTACAAGGTATAAAATTTACATAAAAAATCTGTTGTGGCCAGCACAAAACCTTCCGTCAATTCGATGTATTTTGTACAAATCCGATACCAAAAGTTTCTTGAAAAAGATTTTATATATCCTGTAAAATTATAACACGAACACACTACTTTTTACAAATTCTAAATTGCAAGTTCCTTTGAAAAGAATTCTAAAATCTCAGTAAAATTATAACACGGACGACCATTATGTAAATTGCACTTGATATTTCCTCATTCCTATCCAACGCATCTTCTTCACACAGTTATTCCTCTCTCAAATCTTCTGCTACACGGTCCTTTCATCTTCTCTTTGGCCTTCCTCGTACTCCTGGCATTGAAACTGTAAGTCACTTGCGAGGGACACTCTGTCAGTTTTGTTACTCTCTGATCCTATACTTTCCACTTTGGTTTTGCACTTGACACTGACATCTGTCAATTAGAATTTTTTTGAATATATCTGCTGTTTCTATAATTTTTACAAAGCTGACTGATTTTTGAAAGTTAACCTCTCTTAATCTTTCTATAACTCTATATCTATTGAAAATGAAAATGTATAATCAAATCGTATAAAGAATAAGATTTTCTTTCATATTAATGATCATAAAATGTCGAAAATTGATATTTAACTACGTTTTTGCCAGAAAAACTGTTAAGAACTTCAAATAAGGGTACTTCCGGTTGACCAATTATAACCAAAATCTAATCAGCTCTTCATATGGTTGTAAAGAAGAGGAATACGAAAGAATCATAATTTTTAGAATTGTAGTTTTGGAGTTATCACACACACACACACACACACACACACACACACACACATACAGACATCAATGTGAAATTAGTAAAATCGTATTGTAGGGACCCTAGAACGTGCTTATTCATTAAAAACTCACCACCGAATTTTTTGACCAAAGACAATACCTACCTCCTTTACCTAAAGGTGACGGAAGGTAAAAAGATAAAGAAGTGGTAAAAAATTGTAGTAATATGAAAATAAATGGCTCAAAATTTAAATGAAGTCTCTGTATAAATTATTTTTACTGTTTTCATAAATATTTGAAAAAATAATAAGAACTAGGTCCTCTGGGCGCATTAACACGTTCACTGCGCCAACTCATCTCGGCTCAAATGCTGCCGACGCAAACGGTACGCTCGTGTGCTTGATAATTGACAGTTATAACTCGTAATATTTCGATAGCATTGCGCAGGAGATATTGTGCGTTTGGTAGCATTACGGAAAGGTTCAGGGAAAGGAAAATATGTGTGTAGTTTCTTGTGCTACTAAACTCGGCGATTCCAAATTTTAATCGATTACAATACTAATAATAAGCAACTTGTATGTATTTATTTATTCCTAATATTTTTGGTGTTGCATTTTCAACGACCGCTAGTGTAATATTCCGATCTGAAAAAGTGTTAATGGTATAATATCCTCAGGTCCGAGATGCAAACCCCTTCCGTTTCTATCCGATTCGGCTTAATTCTCGAGGCTTACTGCCGAGGCAGTCACGAGCACATCTCCGTTTTGTCTCGTCAGACCGAATGCCTCGAGAAACTCCGAGCTGCCAGCGATTTAGTCCGCTCTAAACGAGACAAGGACAAAGCTAGAGTAGCTTTACACGAGTATCTAACCGAAAAACATTGTCAGGAAGCCGTTAATAATGTTTTAAGCCCGTTGGACCCTAGTCAACGATGTAGGAATATCCGAATAGAGAAATGTAGAGTTATGGATAGCAAAATGCGACCGCTTTGGGTTGTTTTTGAAAATTGGGATATGCATGGGGATGATATTTATGTTATTATGAAGAATGGGGATGATTTAAGGCAAGATATGTTGACACTGCAGATGATTAGGATTATGGACAGGCTGTGGAAAAACGAAGGATTGGATTTAAGGTAATTTTTTTGTTAATCTTGATTTAAAAAAAATGTAAAACCGTATTTATATTTTATTTATATATTTATTTATTAGGATGAGTCCGTACGGCTGCATATCAACAGAACATAGAATAGGTATGATAGAAGTAGTCCTAAATGCTGAAACTATAGCGAATATCCAAAAAGAAAAGGGCATGTTTTCAGCCACGTCCGCTTTTAGGAAAGGATCACTTTTAGGTACAAACATCTATTTACAATTACGAGCAAAAGTATTGAGCCAACTTATCTTATTTCTTATAAAATATATTTTTTTGTGATACATTTATACAGGGTGTCTCTTAAAAGGGGACAGCTTAACCACAGATTCCTAAGACTAAAATAAGACGATTTAACTAAACTTGCTTCTACCGGAAAGTGTACCATTTAGCCAGAATGGGGGAGTTCATGATTTTTTTAATTTTTATATTATGTTATAGTATTTTCAAATTTAGAAAATCCCGATTTTTTTTTCTTGAAAATTCGGATTCAAACCCAGATAAATAGCGGCGAATACTTTACTATGACCGTTCCCGCAATTGTGACGTCACCGACCTCACTTCCGGTGCCAGTGATATCATTGACGTACAGAGCACGCATTAATAAAGACAAGTATATGTCCGTAAGTCTTAACTTACTTGTTCTGTTTCTGTATACGCGCTACTGTCAATACTGTCATACGTTATCAGAAGTTATGTTCTTGTGTTTATATGTTGTTACATTATTATTCTTAAAATAATCTCTATTTTCTCTATAAAAATTCATGAATCATGAAAGTATTCACTGCAGGTAAATTGGTACTGTCTTGAAACCTTCATCCATTTTTGACATTAATGACTACAAAAAACAATAAATATAATAAAAATTTAATTATAACAGTATTATTTATTGTAAATAATCTAAAGTATTTTATAATACTTATGCCCGTATGCACCAACATCAAATAAATATTTGAATAGCTTATTCATTGAATAAGAGAAAAATATCGCATCGATACCATAACACAAATGAAGGTATTTGTTCTAGCTGTCATATTTTGATGCGATATTTTTCTCTTATTCAATGAATAAGCTATTCAAAGATTTATTTGATGTTGGTGAATACGGGCATTACTATGTAAAGCGCCCTTCGGAACAATTAAAAAAACAATGTAATAAAAACATACAGCTATGACATTTAATTCAAAGGTTATGTTTGTTCAAATATCATTTATTAAGACAACAGCGCCATCTGCACAAAAGGAAGTAGCACCTTTGAATCCCGTGACGTCATTGGCGGACGATTTAAATGTATGTCACACTTTAACGTAATTTAAAAAAAAGTGTTACAATAAAATTATATTTTTTTATATTTAATAATACACTAATACGATTAGAAACAGTTATAAATAAATCTTATCTACAAATTTAATATAAGTGAACTCCCCCATTCTGCTTCAAAGTTCTTCGAAAAAATATAATAATAATTTCGCTTATAATAACAGAACGCTTTATTCGATTTGGATGAAATTTGGTATGACAGTTCATATGGTTATAAATCATCTTTTATGATACTTGTTATTATTAGTGAACCACTAGTGTATGAAACTTGGGTGTTACAACCGTATGAACTCATACCAAATTTCATCCAAATCGAATAAAGCTTTCTGTTATTATAAACAAAATTATTATTATTTTTTTTTAAAGAACTTTGAAGCAGAATTCTGGCTAAATGGTATACTTTTCGGTAGAAGCAAGTTTAGTTAAATTGTCTTATTTTAGTCTCAGGAATCTGTGGTTAAGCCTTGTCCCTCTATTTTAGAGACATCCTGTATATTTCACTATTGTTAGGAATATTAATCACATTACAATTAGTATAGTTAACATATTTTAAAATTTATTTATTTGTATTTTATAGCCCAATCAAAATTGTCTGTGTTCAAAAATATCGAGCTAAGTTCTTCAGGGTTTATATTCTTTATTTATGTATTTGTCATCAAATTCCAATTTAATAGTACTGCGTCTCGACATCTTAAAGAAGTAGGTCATATTGGACGTGTCAGTGTTAAAAAAATAAATAAAAATAAAACATATCTACACTGGGATGTAGTCGACTAGTGAAAAGTGCTACTTTCTGATGAACTAAAATTTTATTTTTACTGAAATGATGGTACGAAGTATGTTTGGCGACCTTCAAATGCAAGCTACAATTCTAATATAACTGTTTGATTTTTGTATCACCTTATGATATGGTTTAAAAATCTGTTTGGCTCAAAACTTTTGCACGCAACTGTATCTTACATTTACAATATTTATATGTACATATTTTGTGTTACAGCGTGGTTGAAAGATTACAATAAGACTGAAGTAGCTTTGAATAAAGCAATAGAAGAATTTACATTATCTTGTGCGGGTTACTGCGTTGCTACTTACGTTTTAGGAGTGGCAGATAGGCATTCAGATAATATAATGATCAAAAGAACAGGACAGGTAGAAAAAATCAATGTATATACATAGTAATAATTTTGTATTTATAAATTGTTTTTGTAGTTGTTCCATATAGATTTCGGACACATCTTAGGGCATTTTAAAGAAAAATTCGGATTTAAAAGAGAGCGCGTTCCTTTTGTGTTGACTCACGATTTTGTTCATGTTATCAATAAAGGCAAAAAGGAAGGGCTCGAATTTCAGATTTTCCAGAGAAACTGCGAAAATGTAAGTCCCATTTTATACGAGCCCAAACTCAGTAATTCGGCCGGTTAACATTTTCAACAAATTATAAAATCTTAACAAATTTCATACAAAGTCAAGGAAAATGAAACTATACAAACAAAAAAATTTCAACATGTGTATTAATTATGCATTCTTTACAATAAAATTTTAAATGTTTAAAGCAGTTTTTTTCGGAAGTAATATTTGTGGACATGGTACATTCCAATAATCGGCCGACGAAAACGTTAGAAATTTCTACAAAATTATTTTTGCTACGTTAAATATAGATTTAAAACATTAGAAAACTGTGGGCTAAATGACTGGTTATAATAGTTCGACCGGAATTTAAGGGTCCCCTTCTAGTTCACCTGTAGCTTCTACCGAGACCATTACTTTTGGCACAATAAAAAACAGCTTACAGTAAAAACTACGTTACAAGACATATGGGACAATACTCACAGAAAAATGTGCAGAGCTTGCTTAGGGATACAATGCTTAATAGAATGAGCCTGTTTCACATTTTTCAAAATCTATTTTAAATGAAAGTTTATGGAATGATTTTCTTAGTAATAATTTTAATTTTAATAATTTGTTGTTATTTGTGGAAATAATAGGGCTGTTGCAAGAATTTTTATATGACTTCTAAGCATTAAATTTGAAAAGATATTGTTCTTTAAAGAGCCTCAAATTTGAAAATATCACGAAATATCCTTTAGATATTTTACAATTAATTTTTGAAATTTGGATAAAATCACGTGATCTGAAACAGAATGTGACGTCAGAATACATACATCTTCAGCGGTTCTAAGGTGTCAAGTGTATTGTCAAAGTTGTCAAACAAGTGTCAAATAAGAATCACGACCAGAACTTTAAAGTAAAATATATTATCAATTTATATAATAAATTCAGTTATTATATTTTATTTTACCTCAACTCTTTAACACCTCTTATTTCGGTAGCAGTAAAACAATCGTTCTGATATAAATTCAGCCATCATCCAGCTATTGACCTTCGGTTAATTGTCCGATTTAGCCTGTGTGTAATTTGAATTAGCCATTATTACTTTATTATTCATTTACAATGAGCAATGTCAGCGTCAAATGTCAAATTAAAATATTTTGTTATTAACATGTGACAAACTTTAGCCTACGTTTATTTATATAAATAATATAAATAAACGTAGGTGATGGAAAAACTATTTTCCTATTGGCTATTAATGATGTAATGTATGTGCTTCTATGTCACAGGAGTGGGGGGTAGTTTTTCAGGACGCCAATCTTTTTATTTAATTATTTCCACAAATAACAACAAATTATTAAAATAAAAATTATTACTAAGAAAATCATTCCATAAACTTTCATTTAAAATAGTTTTTGAAAAATGTGAAACAGACTCATTAAATAAAAAGATTGGCGTCCTGAAAAACTACCCCCCACTCTTGTGACGTAGAAGCACATACATTACATCATTAATAGCCAATAGGAAAATAGTTTTTCCATCACCTACGTTTATTCATATTATTTATATAAATAAACGTAGGCTAAAGTTTGTCACACGTTAATAACAAAATCTTTTAATTTGACATTTGACGTTGACATTGCTCATTGTAAATGAACAATAAAATTACACTCAAGCTAAGTCGGACAATTTACTGAAGGTCGATAGCTGGATGATGGCTAAATTTATATCAGAACGATTGTTTTACTTCTACCGAAATAAGGGGTGTTAAATAGTTGAGGTAAAATAAAATATAAAAACTGAATTTACTATATAAATTCTGGTCGTGATTCTTACATTGTATCTGCTATAGGGCATGTAGATTTATGTCGAGAAAAAATATCTGTATGGTCAGATGTAAAGATTGAAATGATCTTCACAAACATGAAGACACGATTTTTCTGACAAATTATCGGCTCTTCGACCTACTGCTTCTAGCTACAATTTTCTTTTCTTCGCATCTTTTGTAAAATTTATAAACTCTATAGTAGGTTTGTTCCTAACAGTATTTTTGTAAGAAGGCATAATACAATATCGTAAATTACTCATTTCATTTTGAACTTCTTATTAACTACATATTATACAACTTGAACCAATCTAAAAATTTGACACTTGTTTGACAACTTTGACAATACACTTGACACCTTAGAACCGCTGAAGATGTATGTACTCTGACGTCACATTCTGTTTCAGATCAAGTGACTTATTCAAAATTTTATCCAAATTTCAAAAATTAATTATAAAATGTCTAAAGGATATTTCGTGATATTTTCAAATTTGAGGCTCTTTAAAGAACAATATCTTTTAAAATTTAATACTTAGAAGTCATATAAAAATTCTTGCAACAGCCCTATTAAAGCTAATATTATTAATAAAGGCGATGTAACCCAATATTAAATAGTGGAATATTTGAATAACATTTAGTTTTTGTAAGTTTAAAATCTATGTTTTGAACTAGTCGAAAGAAATTTGTAGAAATTTCCCACCATTTGCGTAGTTTTTATAATTTGTTTGTTGAAAATGTAAACAGACCGAACTATTATGAGTGTGGGCTCGTATTTTATTTAATAATTTTAAAAATGAAATTATTTGCAGGCGTTTTTAATTTTACGACGGCATGGTTATCTAATATTATCACTGTGTGCAATGATGATATCTACTGGTTTGCCGGAACTCAGCTCAGAAAAAGACTTGAACTATTTGAGGGAAACTTTGGTGAGTGAAACAATTTTTATTATTTTAAATAAAATAATATTTGTTTATTCGATTATTAGTTAAATGCACCAATAATTTTTTGTTTAATTTATGAACGGCTGCGCAACTGATGCAGCCAATGAATTGATGAAAGATGTGATGGGATTCGAACTCGGAACCCTTGAGTCGCGAAGTGGCATCGCTGCCAACTAGAGTATTGTCGGCTAGAACAAAAATAAACTCGAACTTTACTTCTAGTTATCAAAGTTCGACTGTATTAAAAACTTTAAAAAAATATTTCATTAAAACTAGAAACATCTGATATAAAATACATATATTTATGTAAATAATTTTTGAGAAAAATTAATAATTGGAAAACGTGGAACTATCCCTTTCTTAAACAAAAAACAGTAAGAAACGATGCGTAAAATTCGTATTTATTTCGAATAAAAGAACTTGCTTGATAACTATTCTTTTTTATATATTTTCTTTGCACTTTACTTAAAACTTAAGAAAATTATTTTGCAGAGAGACAAGAAAATATCTGAAAATAGATACACAATTTTGGGTCAAAAAATGAATCATTCTCTTTTTTCTTTTATTATAATAAGTCTTCTCTTGTAGGTCCTTGACAAGTCTGACGAAGAGGCAGTAATTCACTTCCGTTCAAAGTTCGACGAAGCGCTATGCAACTCTTGGAAAACTTCACTGAACTGGGCTTCACACAACATGGCGAAAAATAACAAACAGTAACAAATCGGGTAAGCGAATTTAGTACCACACTTTAAAAAGGATTTTCTCTTTCAAAATAAAGAGATGTTGTGTGTTCGTGCCAATACCAATCGCATGTGTACATAAACTTTTCTACTGTGTAAATTATATCGAGCGATAAGCAGAATTACTTAAATAAAAGTAAAGTGTGTGTTACTGCGTTTACATGTTTCAAATGGATTAAATGTGTTCAGATTAAGTGTAAACGTGGTAAGAATGGGGTATTCTACAATTTTAAAATTTATTTTTTCCAAAACCACTTCAAATAAGATTTTTTTTAATTTTGCGGTTGTGACGTAGATAAGCGCAATAACATTTACAAGTGCGCTGTAGACGAGGACAGGGAAATTATGACGAAAAATGTTGAAAGTGATGCCAGAGTTTTTTCCAGCAAGGATTCTGCAATATCTACTTTTAGCTAAAATATAACAAAGAAATACAAAATTAGAACGAGAAAACAGGTATGTTTTTGCAAAAATAAAGTCAGATTTTATCTATTTTAGAAGCTATACCTGTGAAAATTATGACTTTTTCACTTGCAAATTTTCAAAAAAAATGCTAGTGTACAAAAATCGCCATTAAAAGTTAAGAAATCGGCACTAATACGACGCTTTCATGCAAGTGCTGTGTTGCCATGTTGCCAACTTTATGATAATTATTGAACATATACCGGGAGTTTATTTTATCAGTAAACATAGGGTTATATCATTGCCATAGTTACGGTATGAATGTTTGACAGCAATGTATTGAAGCGTTTATTTTATGAGTAAACATAGGCGTTTAACATGGGAAGCAGTTTTTTGTAAATACATAGTGTCCGGCTAAAAATCTAACAATGCTATTGAACATGATAATAGTACATTACATCTTGTACATTATTTAATATTAATTACGTTAATAATATTGCAAAAATTGCAATAAATTACAAAAATTGTCAAATGAATAATTGTTTCAGTTCTTTATTATGCAATATGAAAAGATTTCGAAATGTCTCCGTGGCGCAGTGGTCATAACCGGTCATAACATTAGCGTATAAAATTTTTGGTTGGGGTTCGATTCCCCATTGGGGTAATTATTTTATTGTTTTACATAAAAATTGTTGAACTTTTAAAAATCAGTTTATATTTCAATATTACAATCATTTAAAAATAATAATAACATTGTAATAAATAAAGAGAAAATAATTGAGAATAATTGATTACAATAATCAAAATATTAATGCAATAACAATGCATTGTATTTCCTTTGATATTAATAAAAATAACTGAAATATAATAAATTTGTAGAAATATTATGTCTTTACTGTATTTATCAAATAAAATACAATGCATTGTTATTACATCAATATTTTGATTATTGTAATCAATTATTCTCAATCATTTTCTCTTAAATTTATTACAATGTTATTATTTTCAAATGATTGTAATATGGAAATATAAACTGATTTTTGAAAGTTCAACAATTTTTATGTAAAAAAATAAAATAATTACCCCAATGGGGAATCGAACCCCAACTAAAAATTCTAGACGCTAGTGTTATGACCACTGCGCCACGGAGACATTCGGAATTGTTTTCATATTGCTTATTAAGAATGAAACAATTATTTATTTGACAATTTTTGTAATTTATTGCAATTTTTGAAATATTATTAAAGTAATTAATATTAAATAATGTACAAGATGTAATGTACTATTATCATGTTCAATAGTATGGCTTGATTTATTGCCAGACCTTTGTATTTAGCAAAAACTGCTTCCCATGTTAAACGCCTATGTTTACTCATAAAATAAACGCTTCAATACATTGCTGTCAAATATTCATACCGTAACTATGGCAATGATATACCCTATGTTTACTGATAAAATAAACTCCCGGTATGTTAAATTGAGTAGGTGTACGATATATAATAGTAAATTTATACGTAAAATGACAAAAAATATATCCAAGAAGAGCGAACTAAACAATGGATGCATTGCACAAAGTGAGAGAGAGATAGTAAAAAGTGAGATGTTTTCAATGCGCAGTTGATTTTTTGCGCATAGATATAATGAAATGAAATAGTTGGCAGTTTTAAATTCAAAAAGCTTGGTATGAATTCAGATTCCTTAAAATGCTTACAACAGACAAATGCGAATTGCTTTTCTTCTTTATTAATTTTTAATGAAATTAACCACTTTTTTTCTCATTTCTGGGTTCCTCGGAATTCTATGATACGATAATAATTGCGATGACGCATTACAAAAAGCTACGGAACAATATTTTCGATATAATTTGTGTTTCTTAACACATTTTACTTGTATTTGTTCCATATTTTTGAGATATATTTTGAACTTATAACATTTCAACAATGCTTCACAAACTTAAGCACATTAATTACATGACAGATAATCCATTGTTGCCAGTTGCGTTTATTATTAAATTTTACTACTGTTTAAAACTTAATTTTGACACAAAATTCATTTTTCTTTATTGGATATATCATTTTTAATTTCAAAATTGCAATAATTTATTTGTTTTGGTATTATTAGAATAATTTTTAAATAACACAATCCGTTTTAATTTTGTGGCAATAGAGCATCATCTCTACAAAGCTTTACAAAAATACCGCTAGATGACAGAATTAATATGACGTCATCGTGCTATTACTATGCAATGCATTCATTCCGATGAAGATCATAAAACATAATTTTGAGTATTTTTTAGGATAACCTCAATTTTCGGAGGTTAGGAATATGGAGTGTCCGACTGACAGTTACAAAAACCTATAAAAATAAATATTCCTTTCATTTTCAAAAATTTTCGATTTCAAATAAAATTTAATATGGACCTCTGCAAAGATTTCCATTTTATCACTAGTATGGTTTATTTTCCTCGACCTCGGCAACTAGTGCACAAAAATCGTCATTAAAAGCTCGGAAATCTGCACTAAACTTATGATAATTGCTGTACATGTAAGATAACTTGGGTAGATGTACGATTTACCGTAGTAAATTTGTACGTAAATTACAAAAATATGTGCATGAAGAACGAACTAAATAATTCCAATGAATAAGTTTGAGATAAAACACATAATTTTGTGTTTTTTTATGAAAACTTCGATGTCCGAGGTTAGCAACACAATGTTAGATTGACGGATTATATTTAAACATAGCGTATAAAATAAATATTCCTTTCATTTTCACAATTTTTCGATTTCAAATAAAATTTAATATTCAACTCGGCACTGAATTTCCTTTTTATGACTCATATTGTTTATTTTTCTCGATTCTGAGGGCCTCTGCAAATAAATTCCACGTGATAAAAAAGTAAAACTTCAAATACCTTGATACATAAATAGTTACTGAGAACTGACATGTCCGATGGCGGCAGCACCATCGGACCGATCAGCTGTTTCTTAATTAGTACTCGCAATGTTGTGACATATGAATGCAAACAACAAGAACAATTTTTTCATTTAAAATGAGGCTAGGTATCATGGAACATTTTAGATATCTGGAAGCAACAGCTAATTCTATATGTTAATAGAAGGTATTTATAATTTTATATTCATTTAATCAATCGAAATTGATGATGCTAACCACATACTATGTATAACTAGAGCAATTACTGCGAAGCCACATGAAATCAAAATACATTTAGCGAGTTCTTCAGACAATTTAGATGCTAGTGCTGATGTATTATTAATATTATCCTCTACTACTTCATTTACTGCATTGCAATGTCACTGGCGTTTACTACTTTTGGCTTTACACGTTTGGTTTGTCGCAGCAAACGTTTATTATCAGGAATTTTTACTTGAAATACGAGAAGACAAAGTGATGGTACCGCAGTTCTTTTTAAAGTTTTACGCTTAATTGTATAGAAAAATACATAAATAACTAGAACGAACACAACATGAACTTTTTATTCTAAGACAAAATCTGAACATTGAATTTTTTATTCACTAGGAAATATGTAATCATCCGATTTAAAATGACGAGAACAAACTTTCATATGTTTCGTTATTTGTTTTGCACTAGGAATTGCATATTCCCATGCTTTTCGTCAATCCATATCCATTTCAACACCTACACTTCTCGTAATTTTAACTTTATTTTAGCCATGTTTCGGAATATTATAAAACTCAATGCCTGTGTCTCGATCAGATCTTGAGTTGCATCCGAATACACAACAATTAGTACAACTTTTTCCCATTTCAATTCATATCAAATGATTAAACCACATGTAACTCAAGCATACAGTCACAATACAGTACTAAACCGGAAAATTCATATTTTTCCCAGCAGATGGCATATCGCAGCTTGTCAGTTGTCAATAATGTAACGGTACCTAACATACAGAACTTAATTTGGCGAAAATCCTAGTTTCCTACCTTCATTTTATAGGAATTTAACCTTTCTATTTCCGCGCCATAATTTTTGTGGAATTTACTGGTTTTAATGGTTTTGCAATTATACTTCATTTCACGTAAGAAAATAGCAGATGGCGCCAAGAGTCGACCGATTTTACATGCACTAAATAATTTTAATTCGTGCAACTAAACTTTGTCAATAATCAAAATATTTTTATCTGTAAAATTTACGAGCCTTGGATATTAAAGATTACATCAAAACATGGTTAAATATATCTTAATTCTGTCGATTTTATTTAATAATAATGTCAGTTGACAAGTGATATTTTTTTCACTTTTGTGAACTGGGTTAGAATCCTGATCAATCAAAGGGCAGCATTTATTTCCGTATATAAACCAACGCTATTTTCTTAGATAACATGGAGTATATATATAGAAACATCAAAATAAAATTCTTAAGTGGTAGGCATTCTAGACTTTGACCTTTTCTGTAAAATATAAAACATTTTGAAGAAATATCAATAAATAATAATAAATAAATAAATAAATAAATATAAATATTAGAGATGATAGATCGTCTATAACTCGACATCTAGCTTCCGTTTTATCTACGTCACAAATTTTGCGCGCCAAACCAGCGTTTTTGAAACTGTGGTCCACGAAATAAAATCTAAAATATTAATATATTTTTAAAAAACAAAGTAATAACTATTATTTATGTCTTTAAAAAGTTAAAGGAGCTTTTCGGTTGATTTTTTGTAAGCTCCAATCAATATTAAAATAAGGGGTCCCAGATTGGTGCCTTCAAAAGGTGGGCCGCGGAACATTTTACAAAATATACCGATCCGCAGTATGAAAAGTTTGGGAAACGCTGTCCTAAACATTATCAGCCTGATTCACAAAAAAGTTTAAGCTAATCCTCATTTTTGGATTAGCGAATTCTACTCTTAATTTTAACAGTTTATTTCTTAAAATATAGTCTAATCTATTCCTAGTATCTACCTTTTTTGATAATATTATGAAGATCAAATTTTAAATACCGGAATAGAATAGAATTCACTAAACCAAAAATGAGGATTAGCTTAAACTTTTTTGTGAATCGGCCTGTAAATGATTTTGAATTTTTTGCATTATTCTGATATTTTTCTAATAATCTACATTCTTCTTGAATTATATTGTAGTAGAATGCCCCATTTAGCCGTTTTTGTAACATTTGCGTCAGAAATATTTACTTAATTTGATTACAGAGTGTTGCAAAATAATTTGAATCGCTCTGTACACATTTATTTCATCGATTGAGGAAAGTGTTACAAAATGGACGTAGGTAACTGTTGTAAATGCATAGCAAATATTAAATTTTGTTGGAAAAATATTAATATACTTTGACCATACTCGCTAAATTATAATATTCCATAAATACGAATTTAGCTAATATAAATAATGCCTATTTTTCGAACAAAATTTAAGAAAAATATAAAGTTAATTTAGTATTTTGCGAATATTTTGATCTCAGTAATTTTAGCGAACATCACGTAGATAGCGAAATAATTATTATTTTTTTATAACAAAACTAAAGTTCTGTTAATTAAAATCAAAAAAATACAAAAATAATAAAATTGGCAGAGATGCCTGAATTTGTGATAATTCATTTAGAAAATATGAAACACAATAGCAAATTATGAACGTAGGAAATATTTTATTTTTTATAATTTAACCTCAGATAATTAGATTTTGCACAAATGAAATATAATTAGTTCCTAAATAGTCAAATAATAATAGAAAATATTTAGTTTTCCACATTAGCCTTGTTATATTAATTTTGATTGAATAACAAAATATTAAACAATGAAAATTAATGTAACACTATACAATTAAAAAAGCATCAGTTTCTCTAAAATTCGCAAAATTCAGTGCAACAATCGCAATGCAAATGTATACTAAGTGTCTGTAATTTACTAATTGTTATTTTTACTAATTAATATTATTTTCAGTTAATAATTAAATATTTATCGCAAGGATATATGGAAACCAATTTTTGGGTTTTATAAAAAAAAAATTATCGGAATTTCTGAAAATAAGTTTTATTTCTTGTTAAAAACATACAATCGTATACGCGTGAACAAAATTGAAAATTTTGTTTAATAATAATATAAGAATCTGTTGAAAAGTATAAATGTTATTGCATATTTTCGATATTTGTTAATTATTAATTTTGTTGCGTCAATATTGGAGTCATTGTAATATATCATATTCGTATACATTATTTTTTAATTTATATTGTTCATATTTATATTTAATTTTATTTTTAATAAAAATACTGCAATTTTGTCCATTTGTATAAAGTCATTTTGTATTTAATTTCGTAATTATATGTATATACATATTAAAGAATAAATTTGAAATATCATATTGTAATTTTATTTTATTAATAATTAACAAATATTACTTGAATAATTCTGCAGGTTTAATAGGCGTTGCATCCATATAATTCTTCAATATTTCTTCACTTCTCTTGATGATATCTTCAGGAATTCCAGCTGCCAACGCAGTAAATTTAGCGAAACTTTTTGAAATCCCTTTTATAATTTTATATAGGAACACAACTTTATCATCTATTACTTTTATCGAACATTTCAAATGTTCTACGGACTTAGATTCCGGAATTAAATTAGTGAGTTGTATATGGTGAGTAGATATTAAAATATGGGGGCAGAATTCTTCTCGAAGAAGATAGTGTTCAAGAAAAGAAGTTAGAAGGGATAAGCCGTCTAATTCAGTAGTGGGACGGCCGAATTCGTCGATGAGAATGAGTGAGTTTTTCTTTGCTGTGTTTATTGATTGCGACATCTACAAAGAAGATGATGAAGGATTAAACAGAGTGATCAAAGAGAAAGTACGTGGGGGGTAAGTGAAACAACAATGATTTTAATAAAAAATTGTAAATACCCAAATTTAAATTTTCAAATGTCACTGCTAACAGTGTCAAAAATAGGAAATAAATTTATATATCAATCTTAAGTATTGCCAACTGAATTAATTATTTTTTATCACTGTGTATTTCTTTCAATGAGGTCATGCACTATTTTTCAATTTTAATAATAGACCCGAATTTTTTATTTTTCCTGAAATCAATCATTAATAATGAAAAATTTGCAATTAAAAATGGCATTATTCAAAACGCAGGTGATTTTCCCCGCCTCGTCCCTCGCCAAGTAACGTATGCTATTCAGCAACGGCGAACGGCCATTTTGATTTTCACACTAGATTGTAAACATCAAAGTGACATTTAAAGATAATCAGCACGTCACAGCGCTGAGGACAGGAGTTTGCCGAATATAGTTGCAGAACCAATCGCATTTGTTCATTTACTGCATTTAGCGAACTTCGGCGCTCAGCGCTGTGACGTGCTGAACGCGGCCATTGTCAATCATGCCGAAATACTAGCGAAAATCGTGAGAAAATTCGTGCGTTTCTATAGCTAAAGACATTTACGAAAATTCTACCGGTAGATACCGCATCTACCGACTGCGTTCGAAAACACAAGTGGTTAATAATTACCGTGTTCCATGATTTGTGGATCGAGTAATTCAGCCGGTAAATGAAGAATTTAACCTCAAAAAAAGGTAGAGATGCCAAGCGATGTTGGAATCGGAAGTAAGTTTCAGAAGTTAATTGTGATAATACAGAAGACGAGACGAGATAACGTTTAACTACGTCAAATTTGAAATATGTTTCATCTTTCAACTGCTTTTCATAGGTTACAAATCTACCCTGCTTACCACTCGCGTTCTTAAAATATCTATCCCGGTAGCTGTAACCTAATAAACAGCTGTTTACCGATATATACCGGTAACAGTTCACCGGTAGAATTTTCGTAAATGCTTTAAGCTATTTCTCACGCAAGTTGCCATCTGTAATATACATAATGTTAAAATTTAAATATGTGTTTTTTATTTACAAATTACGAAATATTATTATAGCATTTCTTTCAAATATTTATAGTCTATATATTTTTTCTTTTAGAAATTTTGTTCATATAATAAGACTCATCTTTATGAAATGAGTCTGAACTTGCAGTTCTGAAACGCTGACGTCTCAATACGGCTGGGTTTTGTAACTTTTTAAAAATATACTTTAAAACAATTTTATACAACAAAAAATGTAAATAAAATAGTTATTTACGATACAAGTACGTAAAGCTAGACTTTAGTCACGAATGGGTCATATTTAAAACACGAACGTAGCGAGTGCTTTACGTACCTATGTGTTTCGTACAATATTTTATCTACGATAGAATCCAAAAATCTAAGAAATATAAATAAATATTTTTAATTAGGATAATAATATTAAATAAAAAGTTTACCATGATAACAAAATATTCACCTGTTTTGGAGATTTAGCAGGTTTAAAAATTTTAATCACTGGTTGCTCGGCAACCCGTGACTAATAAAACCTTGTTACTAAACAACCGTTTGACAAACTTAAAACTAACAACTAATCTTCAATTTTATGCTCTATCGTAGATAAAATAATTTGACCATAGAGAACGATAAATTAGACTATGCTGGTTCGCTTTAAACAAAAGAGGAACAATTATTTTTTCGCATGACCTCTTTTAATAATTAATATATTTTCTACCTGTGTAAGGTGCGCGCCAAAGGACGACATGTAAGAACTATTAGCACAGGTAGATTTGGAGCTAGTATTCGTGTGAATACTATACATCATTCCAATAGTCGCAGATTTAGCGGGAACGTAAGAACCAATATGTGCCAGATACACAATCAGGGCGTTCTGAAAATCAAACTAACTATTTTCTGCTTCACGCTATCAAAAGGGTAAGTACCTGTTTTAGATAAACACTCTTCCCACTATTATTTGGTCCTGTGATTATTTTCATATTTTGGTTGTCGCCTCCAGAAAAATATGAGTTGGGGACGAAGTTTGTGACGTTCAACAAATCAGCGAGGGGATGTTTTCCATCTGTGATAGATATGACGTTTTCGTGGACTAAATTTGGGCGTACGTATCCTAATTGTTGTGCTACCTCCGCCATACAAATAAGACTAAAAAAGTAATTAGAAAGTTTTTTTTTTAATAAAATACATAAAGCATCATTTATTCAATCAGTTAATAATTAATTGAAAAATATTGTTCCTCACGATTGTTGAGTAATATTCCAATAATTTCAGGAGGAAAATTTCTGTAGTACTAAATTATAGAAAAACAGATTTCCCAAATTTTAGTGTCTTGGTCTTTTAGAGAAAAAATATTATACTGTATAGGTGCATACTCAACGCCCGAATATTCAAAACCAGAATATCCAAATCAAAAGCAGAATATGCTTAAACAGAATCATTCAAAAACAGAATCGCGCATTGCACGAAAGCATGTCGACAGCAAACCTGAACCAACCACCGTTAACATATAAAAAGACCTCCGCTTGGCCACTAGGCCACGCCCACGTAGTCGTTTTTAGAATGAATCGGGCGAAGTGCATTCTGACGGTGCGCGATTATGTTGTTGAATATTCGGGATATGAATTATTCGGTGCATGCCTTTCCCTAGTGTATTCCAGATAAGAATAGTAGTAGTTTTGTTTCGTATGACATACTTGATAGCTCGAAATGTCAAAAAAAATTTCTTTGGTATTTAGAAACCGGCGAATGACAATATTTTTTCCTTTATTATATTTTCTCTTTAAAATTACATTTGAAGATCAATTTTGAATGATGATCAGACATACGTTTCTCAGATTATAGCGTACTTTGAGTTCGTTTTTAACCAAGGAGCTCCATGGTTTTTAACACGCTGTACATACTCCCCATTTGTGGTTTACCATCGCTTACGACATTCATCCACTTACGCATAGGACGTTTCATGTACATGCGAGGGTCACGCTAGAATTATTGAGAATAAGAAAGTCAGGTACTGGTTTTGGCAATGTGCGACTTTTGTCCATTTTTTAACTTACTTAAAATTTGCTGGTTAAAACTCTGAAGAAGAGATTGATGTTACGATTCAAAATAAGGGTTTCCATTTTTACCTCCCGCTACCCTTGGTAAGGGAGGTATAGGGATCGTGCTAAAAATCACGTATCGAGATTTTAGTAAATGACCACGTTTTAAGGTCCCTAGAATCCAATTTTCACATTTTCACGATGATGTCTGTATGTGTGTATGTGTGTGTGTATGTATGTATGTATGTATGTGTGTGTGTGTGTGTATGTGTAGGGATTTTGTCTTCGCTCTAACTCAAATACTATCATTCAGAAAATTCTGAAACCTTGTATTTCTATCCTATTCTAATATGAAAAGAAGCCATTAGATTTTGGTGTAAATCGGATAACCGGAAATGGCACTTTACCTGAAGCTCATAATGGTTTTTCTTCAAAAAATATCATTAAATGCCATTTTTTCGCATTTTATGTCTTATGAAAATTAAAGATTATTGAATTTTGTACAGGAATATATTAATACTTTTTCTATATATTTTGCAGATAAATTTAAAACTAATTTTTTTTATTAGTCCCGAAGCCTAAGATAAACAAAATTCCTTTGTTCATATTTCAAATGAATGTAACTTACAGTAAATGTCACTGTCAAAAAACTAAGCACTTCAAATTAATAATAGTGACATTTTAAAAAGAAAATAGTAAATAAATCAATAGTTTTATGCAATGGAACAGTTTGCAGCGTTAGTAAATACGTAAGTATGTATTTAAATTAATAAAAATGGATAGGAAAGTAAAGCGAAGGAAGATTGTTGCGTAACTATTATTGTGGTCCGGATGGGGTTATTCGCTATCGAAAATCGGTCACTTTAATATGTTCTTATGTATGAATGCTATGATGATTGTGGACAAGGCGAAAGAAGAATGTTGTTAAAGAGTGAAGTGAGTCAGCTGAGCTCTTACTCTTATCCCTTTTCTTATTGTTACTATTGTTTCCGGGTATTTGCTAACCCCCTAAGTGGGAATCGCGTGATTTTATGTACGTATGAAAGTATGTAAAAATTAAATAGCGGGAGGTTTTGTGTTGGCCACATCAGATTTTTTTCTTTTTTTTTTCATTTTTTAATATGTACATAAAAATAATACTTTTTTTTTGTATTTCGCCTAAAAGTACGCCAATAACAAACCAGTGCGAACATAATGAAAGGCGGACACGCTCCTAGCTTGTGCGTTCGAACAGCCATTAGCCAATAGCATTTGCCAGTGTCTAGCACGTCACAAACTTGACTGATACTGAATTTTAAACGTTCGGTTTAAATATATTAAAGTTTCATTAGGTATTAGGGTAATAAAAATCAGAAAATTAATGATTATATTCACGTTATTATTACATATACATACACGATGAACATTGATATCCAATAAGATTTTTTTAAAAACCATAGACTTTGAAACACCTATTTTTATAAAATCATTCCAAAAGAAGATTGGTTGGGAGTTTTTAAGAAGTGGAATGAAGGAATGTGAAGTGTATTATTGCTTGAACATATTTAAAATAAAATTCTAATAAATATTAACCGCGTCTTATTCTCAATAAATCTAGCATACCGTTTGTATTAATATGTAGGTACCTATCAAACTGGGCAACGATTTGAATGGGTTTCTTTAATAGTTTATTATTTTCCATTATAATATGAACTAATTCTCCTATTATCTTATTTTCTATATCTTCTATTTCTGATTGGATGTCTCCTAAACATTTATCCAACTCTGCAATAATATTTTTAAATATGAAATAGTAATTTTTTTGTCAGTAACGTACCGTCACATACTGCGCTTTTAAAATTAAATACGTCTCCGATGGTAAACTAAAAAAATAAATATTAGTCCATAAAATAATTAATTATATTTAGTCTTACTTGATGTCTATAGCCATGTTGTTCAACATCTTTATATTGGGCTGTAGGCATCCACTTTTTGATAGCAACCACATACCCAATTCTAGGTATATAAATTATGGAACATTCATTGATATAAGAAGGCAAAGTTTTTATTTCATATCTTGCTGCTAATGTAATCCTTTCTTTTATTTCACTCCTAAATTGCTTTTCTGAAAATGTAATTATCAAAAATTTTCTTAGATTTCAAAAACATTCATACTGTAATCTAAAGTTTTATCTACTCCAATTTTAACTGTAACTTTTCTATGTACACTATTTTCAAAATCTATAGTGTCCAAAATTAGTTTTGTGATGGTTTCTATGACGTCACTTGCCTCTTGAACGAAATTTTTGAATATTTCTATTTGGTTATTATATGGTAGACAAATTCGTTTGATACAAGAAATATTATTTAATGCCTGCAAAATAGAAATTGTTATTTTAAGACATATTATAATATTTTTCTATTTTGGTTGTTTAATATGTACTTTATGAAACTCAATTGGATGTCAAAGTACTTCTTAAAAGAACTTAAACCGAATTTCTTTTGGGTTGGTAACTTAGATCATATAGCTTACGAACTGGATAGAAGAACTAGGGAACGCTTAGGACTGAGAGAGACAGAAAATGCAGAAACCTAGGGAGTGCGTAAACTCAAAAAACAGGGGCCAGTGAAAAGCCAGTGACGGCGTCGATACTTTTGTGGTTTTTCATAGTTCGCTTCCTGTTCCAAGTTGTTGAGTACCACTGATTTCGATACATATCTGGATAGTGTAAAGAGGCCAGGTTTAATACAGCGTTGTGTGACTATTTGAACACCGCCATGTTGGAGGATTTCGGCACAATTTTAGTTGGAGATTGAAACCTAGCTACTTTAAAGTTAAAAGTTGCGTGATCTTTTTCCATCAAATTTGTTGGTGTTATTCGCAATGTTCTATCTCATTGCGAACATTTGAAAATTCACATTTCTCGAACAAATCATCTCAATTAAATGTCTTCACAATTTTTAACTTTAATTGCTCATATCTTTGTAGTTATTGAAGACGTCGCTCTGATTTTTTCAGATTATTGTTTATTTATGTTTTGAGACTGTGCTTATGTACTCGTAATAAAAATATATTTGTTTCCAAGTTTTTTTCAAAATCTTTACCGGTTTCGGAAAAAACGAACACAAAAAGTTATTACGTCGTAAATGCGCGCAACTAGGCGGTAACTCCAGACGTGTTAGTCAATTTCCATGGCTGGGTGAGTGCCAAAGATTTTTTCAAGAAATGGGAATTTTCAAATGTTCGCAATGAGATAGAACTTTGCGAATAACACCATCAAATTTATCGGAAAATTTCCTATAAGATCACGTAACTTGTAACTTTAAAGTAGCTAGGAAGGTTTCAATCTCCAGCTAAAATTATGCAAACGTTTAACATTACGTCCGCTATTCAGATATGTATAGAGATCAGTGGTCAGTACACATCAACCATCAAAAGTATTTTGTCCTTTATTTGTTCACGTGTTTATAATTTGGCGGCATAAGAAAAAAATACAATAAATTACTTTTATTCAGAAATGATTTCAAAAATAGTATTTTGTTCGATTTTTCTTTCTTCTTTTATTATTTTGCGACAGACAAGTGTAATAATTTATTTTATTCAAAAATGAATTACAAAAATAATATAGTTTTTTATTCAACTTTTTCCTTGTTCTATTATTTTGCGTTATATTTGTCCCTTTTTTGAAAATCCATGCCGACGTCCATGGTAAGCCGCGGCGTCTACCGATAACCTTAGGTTTCGGTGAAGTTGTATCCTTTTCTGTATTAAGTACTTGTATAAATCTATCTCTCCTGATCAGCGTTCCCGAGAATCGCATACTAAGGCATAGGCTTTCTCATATCCAGTTCGTAAGCTATAATGATCTAAGGTTGGTAACTACATTTCTAGACAATTTCCATTTTAAAATAAATATTATTTCTAGAAGACTTACTATTGAAATGATGTGTTAGCAACAATCAAATAAAAAATTAAATATTCCTAATCAATGTTCATAAATTAGAAAATGAAATAACGAATATTTTTAAATATTTTTTGACAAAAGAACCAAAATAGAAAAATTGTATAAAATACACGTTTCATAAAACATTTTAGCAGGGCCGTAACTACCATTAGGCAGAGAAGACAACCGCCTAGGGGCGCAATAAGGACATGGACAAAAATTACAATTAAAAAATTATGAAAGAAGAAATGAATGTAAAAATTAGAGAATTCATTATCAGAGACACCGGCACAAAGATACCTTTGCGCCCTTAGAAACAGGGGCAAAGGGGAAGGGGGCGCCAAAAAGTTGACTTGTTTCTAGTAAAAATTTGTCTAGTTTCTCTCCTCCATTTTAGCGAAAGCAAGCCGCTCGTTTTGTAACAAAAACACGTGCGCTTAAATCATGTCTTATGAAACATGCATTTTAATGTACTATTAGTATACTCGTACAACTCACAGTATAAAGTGTTTTCCAATTAATTATTTTGTATTGATGTTTACGGATTTGATTAAGAGCAGCCTAAAATATATAATAGTAGATTAACATTGATATATTTATAAAAGAAAAAATGCAAGTAGATTTGTAACTGGGAACATATGTAAATATTTTATTTTTTTCATAAACTAAGCACCATAACAGAAAATGTATCAAATAAAAGTTGCTTGGAATTTTCTATTCTATAGGAATATGTTATCTGATTCTGATACATTACAGTAATTATAATTTATCGTTGTTCATTATTTTATTTTTGGGGGAACATTAACTGTTGTTACCTAATACCATTCAATTAATTACGCTGATTAATTTAGCCACATTTATAGTCAGGGAATTTTGTAGTGTTGCAGTCAGGTTGCAATTTAAAAGTGTGGACGTGTGTATGGTGTGCTCGTATACTGAGACCTGGCGGACGACTTCCTGCTGCAAGGAAACGACTTCAAATGCACCTGTAGGCCTGGGAACTTCATTTTTCACGGTGAGCTTTTTTTTGTACTTCCATAGTATTTCGGACATAGTACCCACATCTGGGTGTAGTGTTTGCTACTCTTGATTACTATACTAAGCATAGAGATATTCGCAATATTTTTTAATCGTAATAAAATATTTTATTTTAAATATAGTCATATAAAAAAAATCTCCGTACGACAATAGTTTCAATCTATTTTAGGAAAAATAGCAGCCTAAACCCAATATATTTAATTTTCTTTTAATCCATAATAATAAACCATTTATGTATTTTTCATAAAGAAATATATTTAGATGGGTTTCCTTTGTTTTCCACCAGTAAGTAAGCGATGACCTATTGGATCTACCAAATTTTGGTCACTGATGGCTTTATATTTTGCCATTTTTCTTGTAATTAATTTTAAATTCTTTTTTGGTGTATATTCGAATTGGTGCACATAGAAATTAATTTGATGTACTTGTCTTTGTTACGCAGACTGATCTAGAGTATTGAGACAAATACATATGATTTGATTTCGTGAATATAATAAATGCAATTATATAATATATTAGAAAAGAAATTATCTGAATCATAAACGTTTTTAAAAATAAAACAACTCTATATCCTTAGAATAATTGATGAGTTACCGTACCGTTAATAATAATTTGAGTAAATACTGAATATAAGTGAATAGTGAATCGTTCGATATTTGGTATGATTGATTACTAAAATATATTATCTATAAGAGATGTCTAAGAAGGGAGTTTCCGTACTCAAAACCAGGATAAAAATGACAAAACAAAAATATTATTTCAAATGATTTTAATAGGAGTGATAGCGGTCGGTAATGGTAGGAACATTGACTTATATTGTTTTATTCATTGTTATTAACTGTATTTATTTAGTGTACATTTGGATTAAATTTATAAACCTCTACTACATAAATAAAAACACTGCATATGTTCACACTTACATGTTGATATGAATATAAAATATGAATATTGGTATCTTACCGTAATGGGAAATATATGAGTTAAGCATTCTTGAATTGTGGAGACAATTTCTGTATTTATTGGTTTCATACAGAACTCTATAAAATCATGTCTTTGTTTTAAAACATTTATATTATTAGTTGGGGATAGGAGCAAATTTCTAAAACATTTTTATGTACCAATTTGTTAAAAGATAAATATACTTCTTACTTCAAATTATGCGGTCCGATATTTGATCTACATCTATTGAACAATTTAAATATACTTTGTCCTTCAAAAGTACCTCCAGTTAATCGATTATTAGTGTTAAAGATCATAAGAGAATCAAATGCTTCAGTATTCATCAATACCAAATCATTTCTGAAAAGATTACTTTAATTTTTGTACAATTTGAATTAGAAACGTACATTATAACAGGATTAATATTTAAAAACACTAGATCTCCTGGTACATAATGTCCACCAGATGTTTTTAAAAATATTATCAAAGCTCCTAAAGCTTGCAAAGAAACTTTCTTATCGAAATTAACTAAAGTTTGGATGTAGACTATTCTTTCCTCATCGGTTAGGTCGGCTGGTTCACATGACAGCTTCAGAGTTTGGACAGCATGAAGGCAAAGGTCCGCAGCTATAAACGTACGAAAAATGTGTTAATTTACTGAATAAATACGTAGTCGTGCCATAAATTCTGTCCCTAATACAAGGGAATACGAATAAAAAAATAAAATTATTCAAAATGACAGCCATCTTCTTTCACACATTTCTGTAAACGTTCTGACCACTCATCTATTTGCAGGACGCAAAACTTCCAGAGGTATGGAAGCTGCTGTCTTCACCAAACCAGCATTTAATACCTCAATATTGCAATGAGATTTTGAGCAGAACCTCTCTATCTTCCGCAAAAAGTAGACCAAAGGATTGAGGTCCGGGTCAATTTTCAGCGGCAATGAATTCAGTAAAATCAGCTTTCAGGAGAACAAGGAGATATTCAAATGGATTTAAAACTTGCTGTAATATGTCGCTCTGTTCATTTTCTGCTCGCGTTTTACCCCCTTGTTCGCAGAAATGCAACTTTGTAATGCCGTCATAAGACATCCCCACCAAATCATCACTGACGCTGGGTGGTAACCCCTTTCTATCTTCGGGATTTTATCTGCAGCTTTCCGAGAGCTGTGAGCATAAACTCTTTCATTTTGGCGGTTAAATTAAACTGAGGTTCTAAAGGCTGATTTGCATAAGCGCCGACTTTGAAAAATTTTGTCGGGTGCACTCACTGAACAAAAAACTGAGATTATACATATGTAGGATGGTGACCGGGCCCACCCTGCTTCCCTAATTATTTTATAAAAAAAATCTTCAAATAAAAGTTGTTGGGCATAAAATTCTTCATTAGAATCAATAAGCAAAATTAATTGTATGCTTTATAACGGCAGAAATTAGTTATGAAAATGTCGAAAATTTCCGCAGAAATAACGATAAAGATGGAGCCTTGAAAATGAGAAAATAATTAACAAATATCTAATTTTAGTTTCAATTCCATTGCTATTGCTTCAGATGTAGAATTGTATGCTTTACAAACTTTTCTTTGAAGCATTTTTAACTAATATAGGGAAGCAGGAAATTACGAAAATCTGATTTCTATGTCCCATATTCGGCTGTGCTATGTAAAATGGCGTTACTTATTAAGCGCGAAAATAAAAATAATTTTAATAATGTATAACACGTAATTATATTAATCCGTAATTAGTAACGAATGAAAAATGAGATGCATAACAATAATATAAATATGATATAAAATATTTTTTCTATTTTGCTTATTTAATATGTACTTTATGAAACTCATTTGAATGTCATAAAGTATTTTTTTAAAGAACTCAAATCTAATTTCTGTTAGGTTGGTAACTAGAAGACCTACTACTGAAATAAAGTAATAATATAACTAAATGTCAATCAGTGTTACTAACAATCATATAAATAATTAAATATTCGTAATAAATGTTCATAAATTAGAAAATAAAATAATCAATATTTTTTAATAATAAATAAATATATCATCACGGCATATTACCCATTTCTGGGTGTGCCAGTATCTATAACACATGTAGACATCGGTAATGTTGACGATATATTTTACCGTGTGGGCGCTTACCAGGCGTCACCTCACGGGCACTCATAGCTGGTGTGGAGAGTGCACCACAGAGGTCACTTTCATGCCATTTAAAATTGGAAATATTTGGCGTCTGTCGGGATCGAACCCGGTTCCTCCGGGTTCGCGACTAGACACTCAGGCACGCGGCCACGGGACCAAAAGTACCAAAATAGAAAAAATAGTATAAAATACACGTTTCATAAGACATTTTAGCGCACTCGCGGCAAGCCGTTCGTTTTTAACAAAGACACGTGCGCTAAAATCATGTCGTATGAAACTTGTATTTTAATGTACTATTAACGGTTAAAATTTTTGTCGGGTGCACATCTACACTTCTGCACCCGACAAATTATTTTGTCGGGTACACTTGACCCCATGCACCCTACAAGTCGGCGCCTATGCTAATTTGGTAAAAACAGTAGCTTCCATACCCCTGGAAGTATTGCGTGCTGCAATAGATGAGTGGCCGAAACGTTTGCAGAAGTGTGTGAAAGAAGGTGGCCATTTTGAATATATATTTTTAAAGATTATGTAACAATTAAATAACATTCATTTGTTTATCAGATTTCTTTTGTTTATGTAGAATAAGCTCCCTTATATTAGGGACAGAATTTATGGCAAGACTACGTAGGTATACTATAATTCATTTTAGAGACTTTTGTTTACTCACTATACTTATCTTTCTTCAAAATTTGAATATTTGGAGGCAAACTACTAATACGAGATTCTCCAGCACTTGATATTTCGTCATCTTCTAAATCTGATCTCTGAGCAATGTATGATAGCGCGCAAACAAATTTCGACGCTATAGTACCGAGAGTAATAGTATAGCTCGGTTTTATTTGATTATAAAGATTTTTTGTGAGAATATAATCTGGTTGTAAATCAATAATATCATTTAAAACAAAAAGCTGAAAGTATTTGTTAATTTAAAATTTGTTACAATTAGATACTAGATAAATATACTTCTGATTCTTGTAAGGAGAAATACGCAGCGCCTAAATAACCTGATTGCCACATTACGCATAAAATTATATCATTTTCATCGGAAGACGGCACATTTTCAGGGGAAATGCGTTCATTTCTTTGACTATATATTCAATTAATACTATAAAAACTTATAAATTAGAAATATGATTAAAACACTTACAGGTTATTTTCCCGCTCGTCGGAACGTAAACTCATAAAATATTCGCCATTTTCATGTTCTACATCCGAATGAGTATCTGCACTGTCTTCTGGGGCCTCATACAAAACTTGTTCCACAGACATTTTATGATTATTCTATAATCAAACAACAAAACTAACAAACAATACGTTTCACTGTTGAAATTTTTCAATACTAACAATTGAAGGTTTGTTTACAAACTTTTGTTGATTCCATGGCTAGCTTTAATTCTAAATACAAACAAAAGTGTAACTACAAAATCAAAGGTATTTAAAACATGTAGGATTTCATAAATTTATTTCATTTTAATGGAAATATTGCTTGTCAAAATTTCAAAATGTCTGTAACATGCAAAAATAACTGAAAACAAATTTGCTATGCGAATAAAATCAACAATTCTATATACTATGAATAGTAAAAGACGAATTGAAATTCTGACAAAAATACAACATTAAAATCTTTATAACAATATTTGAAATATATAGTAATAATAATTATGTATAAATATAAATATGTATATATGTATAATATAAGTTATAGGTACATGTGCAGTTTACTATTCTCTATAAGATAAGAAATCGCAAAAGTCATACCTAACCTATTTTGAATAAGAAATTTTTCAAATTTTCAAAAATACATTAACAAGTTATGCAACTGCAAAAGATTTAAGTACTCTGCTCTATATTCAAACAGCTAAGAATACAATAAATTAATTTCGAAAATATTCCTAGCTGTAGTACATCTTTACATCTTTAGATTGCAATATTTTAAAAAATTTGATACATTAAAATTTCTTACTTGTCTACGGAGATATATCAGAATTCAGAAAGGTTTTCCTTATTATTATCATTATTATAGTAATTTTAGGTTGGTGTTATGTAAAATGGCAACACAATAAAATTATACCGCAAATAGTTTATTGCAAAATAAAGAGAATCTATTTTTGTACTTTTGCTATTTTTACAATTGCAAATAACAGTGTATGAAGAGAAAGTACTAGAAAATGAATAAAATTTGGAATAAATATTTTCTTTCATTACACTGTTATTTTCATATATTTTTTTCAATCAATAAACTATTGTCAGTATGAAACTTAAACTATTATTGCTAACTTTTATAATTTCTTTTATAACTTTCAAATTTGCATTGTCTTTACAACAAAGGATAACAATATATAACATACAGCCTTTTAAACAAATTGGTCTGCACTAAGAAATCTATTTTTTTTATAAAATGATTTCCTAATTAATATTAAATTGAAAACGCTAATTATAGTACAGACAAAATTCTTGAAATAAAATGCTATCTTAATATAAGCGTACTTATATATACACAATAAAGCATTTGAAACTAATATTAATTGCACAAAACCCTATTTTATAATAATGCAATTTTGAATTTATAAAATAGTACTTAGGTACTAGGTTATTTACTACTTACATATACAGAATGTTTCACAAATAACACCGGAAAGAAAAGAAATATTGTATACTGTAATCAGGACATGATTTGGGAAAAAATATAGTTTTTTAATAACTACAAAAGCAATATTTTGGTTAGGAATGTATAAGAAATACTCTAAAGTAAATTGAAGCATTTTTAAATAGGGAAACACTCTGTATATGCCTAAAATACTGATAAACTTTTAAAATCTTAACCCAAGCAAAATTATTTTCTAAATTCGCCAACGGTGCTAATAAAATGCCAACAATAAATAAATAAAATCCAACTAAAATCAGACTTGCTTATATAAATATTATCGTTTTATTTTACAGTGTAGATATTTTACTCTAGATGTCTAATATTATTAAGATTGTATTTGAAAATTTGATTGTATTGATTGTTGAATAATGTAGACTATATCTAGTTTGAAAATAGTTTATAAAAGATTTTCCCGTGACATTCTACATGTAAATGTAGTGCAACCTACCCACGAGAAAACGGAATGTGTATATTCAAAACTTAAATTTTAATGTGCATTTTAGGCCAATAGTAAGTTCTACGGTTTACTCACTACGAAATATTTCGCTTTACACATTACCAACAATTCATTTTAAGATATATAGATTTTATAAGGTATTCCAATAAATGTTACGATGATAAATAAATAAGAATTCTTGTCATCAATTTCGAGACAAAATTATTCGAATAGAGATTAATTTTGCTTTTATTTAACACGTTCACTGCATTTTTATACATTTTCAAAGTGTAGCAAAATTTACTTAAGATTTTGAGGAAACTAACTTTATTAATTTCTATGGGAATGGAGGCGTTTAGTCCTTAGGATCAAATCGTAATATTGTAAAGTCAAAACTTCGTATCTCTATTTTTGAGTTACATTAACAAATTCCGCATCGAATGCAAAACCCTATATCAAGTTATGAAAAAATGCACAGCGTATCTGATAATGATTGAAAATCTAGAGTGAAAATCTGGTATCTCATGTCTACCGCTTATTTAACTCAACTGCACCCTTCATCATTAGTTCATTTTGTTACCATTCTATAAAGTATTAACGACAAAAGGGTCATATATTACAAACTAACATTTCCGAATTAAATTTTTTTTTTGTTTTTTTTTTTTTTAAACCTATTGTATTATAGATATACTCCATTTTCCCTAGTAGAGCGCACGTCAAACCAAAAGTAGTGGGAGAAATTTTGGCGTCATACATACGTCTTAGATAGATCTGGAATCTGATTGGTAGTGATTTGAAAACATCTATTTCTATTCGTTACATTGATGACGTGTATTTCTCTAACTTCTTTTACCCCTTTAGTTAGAAAGAGATGCATTGATTAAGCAAACGCATGTAGGAGAGAGACAGGAGATATGGTACTTGTTATTTCTTAGTTCGATAGATAATGACGTACATTCTACGACAGGAAAAATGAACTATACGAGGTTTTGACTTTACGACGACGATATTTTGAATTATAATAAAATTCTTACTTCTTGCGATGTGACTTACAATAACATTTATACTGTAATAAAAGTCGCTATTTGTTATGTAAATATTTTTAAAACGTTATTTACAAAATAATATGATTAAATTCGACCTATACACCGTAACGTCACGTTTGCTTACTAAAAGCCGCAAATAGCGCTAGTATCGTTGTTTTACTGCGAAATGTCAAAGTGACAGTTGAAATCTTGATAATAATTAGAAATATTTATCAACCAAACAGATTCCCCTTACCCCGTAAGACATACATAATAAAAAATTATGTGTGCTTAACACCGCACGCACAAAGTGAAAAGTTCTAAATTTAAATGGTTGACATTTGGATCGTACAGCAATGCCATCTCTTCTAACAAAATTTTCACCAAAGAATTTTAATTTTCTTAGAAGAAGGCTGGGAAACAACTCAAATTTTATTTTAAAAATCCCAAAAACTAGTTTTAAAACCGTTGATGAGGGCGATTTATTTCAGTTGTCATTTAAACGCTGTAATGCTCTTAATACGGTTTTTAAAAATTATAAACAAATAAAATCTACAACAAATTTAAGTAATATTTTATTTATTTTATGTAAATAATTAAATAAATATTTAAAGATTTAAATTGAAAAATACTGCCATGAACGTGTTAATTAAAAATGAAGAATGAAGATGTCTTCTTATAAATTGTCTGAAAACATGAATTTAGTATTTAAAAGTACGGTAGATGTGTAAAGATCCAAATCCGTATCCACTAGAATTGAAATCACTCTTTGGAACAATTGTTTTTTAAATATTTCGATGCAAAAGCCATGTTTAGTAATCACAAATTGTTAGTACAAAATCAAAGTGATATATATTATTAATATTGTATATATCTGGTAATATAATATATTTATTTATATATAATATATATTCTGGACGATTAGTTATTTTCGTTTCAAAAATATTATATTTTACAAATTTTTGCTAAGCTATAAGTTTTAAAAATTTGGCCTAGCTAATTTGAAAATGCAAAATCTTATTTTACGTCTTTTAAGCAAAATAAAAGTTTTCTATTTATTAATACCTGTTTGTAACGATTAGTTAATAAAATATCGACATTTGAAGTAATAACAACTATATGAAAAAATGTCGAAAAGTATTTACAAATTGATAATTTTCCTTCTGGACATATTGTATATTGTAAAAACTCTTGGACACCGTCATATGAAGAAGTCAACAAATATATACTTTCAAATTGCTCGTGCAAGTTATTTTATAAAACAATAACATATTTGCAAATTATAAAAATAATAATTTGCATATATCTACATATATTACATATTACAAATTAATTAACTATTATTATTTTATAAAATAATTCACAATAAATAATTTATGTTAAATGAAATTTATTTTAATTGACTTTTAACGAAAACCTGGACCAGCTTTGCAAATTTTAATATTGATATTTGAATTAATTTTTAATTAAATGCATTATTTGTAACAACTGGCAATATAAATATTTATTACAAAATCACTAAAACATATTTTGTTATTAAAATAAATAATGAATGTGAAATATTTGTTTAAAAATTTCAATTTGAAAATTCGCAATGCGGCCTAAATCTACGTTAATAATAATCCGTTATAAATACGAATTGACAATTTTGTGCTAACGTACTTTACTTTTACTGAAAAAGTCGAAATATTTAAACAAAACAAATAAGTTAAGGTCAGTTTTTTATGTAAACCTCTATTCTACAATTGATATGTATTCAAAAGCAAAATATCCTATATGATTTTCATATATAACTTCGATTATATTTTGTCTCTCTGTTCTATATACTTTTAATATTGCTAATGCTTAGGTACATTTAAAGTTATTTACAACTTACAAAGAAATTTTGAAAAGAAAATCTATTGTCAGGAAAATAAAATTTGGTATATACTTTCTACTTTAAAAAATAATCCCTCAAGTCTCTTTCAATGTTACAATACTTCTCAATTTAATAATTTGGCTGTGCCATCCACCTTTTGAATAATTTAAGTATATACCAAATTAAATATCTACACTCTACGTGCAAAAAAGTTATGAAAGGCCTTTGAACAGAATTTTCAAAAATATGAATGATAGGCTCTCTAAAACAGTTATCAGTTCTTGGAAAAACTACATTGGAAATGATGTACAACTCGAGATTTCCCAAAACAACGCACGATACTACATATCAATGGCAGTGAAAAAGATTTTCTTCAAATTTGTGATTAAATGTGCGAGAAATAGTGCACTATACCAAAAACAAAATTTGGAAGAAATAGATAACTAGTCTAGAAATATAGTAGGTCTCAACTGGTTTCTCAAAGCTAAGCTTACTATTCAACTAATTTACTAGTCTCAAAATTGATATTTACAGTTTCATTTGAGATCCCACTATATAGGTTTGAGATATGCAGTATTAGATTTCTAATAGTAAAACTTTTTTCAAAGTCTTGTTTAATGTATTAGGCGGAAATATGTACAAAAAATAAATAAAACGGATAAATTACACAAAATAAATAAATAAATTGACAAGATTAACTCGATATATTATTGCAAAAATATATTTTCATTTTTAAATATTTCATTTATTCAACTTTAAGCTATAACTACTTATAAATGACTTTAAGTAGTGAGATACGTTATATTTTCGCTTATTCGGGCAATTTTAAGCACCGAATAAAATATTCTTCTATTTATACAGGTGTCTGTTTTTGGAGGCTCACCACTGGGATCTCAGAAACTATAAAAGATACGAAGTCTGTTAAATTAAGCAGACCATTTTAAAGACGTATTTGTTTTCCCGAAAAATTCATAGGTCACTAGATAAATGCAAAAATGAAAACTTGTAAATATGAAATAATATGGAATTTTGGTTTGTATTTCTTTAGGACACTTTTATTTTCTTTCGAACGACAATGCTTAAATTTTCATATCACTGTTATATTTCGAGCTATGATGTCAAAGTTATGATTTTATATGGACGCCATATTGGAAAATTACACCATTGAAATGAATTTTTTTAGCTTTCTAACGATGTTATTTTGTTTAAAACAGCAGAAATGCAACAATTATTAATTTTACAGAAGTTTAATTATATTTTATTTCACGTAAGAAAATAGTAGATGGCGCTTGAGTCCCGTTTAGTGAAAATTACATTAAAACACGGTTCAATATCACTTAATTCTGTAGATTTTATTTGATAACTGATAGCTAACAAGTGATAATTTTTCGTTTTTGTTAACTAGGTTAGTATTCTGACCTGAAATGAAGTATAGTTTTAATATTTTTGTATGGATAACCTAGTAGGTGATGACCACAAGGAAAACGAAATTTGAAAAGTGTTTCATAGCTGAATAAAATATTAGTGCAAATTGTCCAAATCATGGTATTTACCCAATAAAATTAATAATTGTTTAATTTTTACTTTTCAATATGGCGTCTATATATAAATCATAATTTTGATTTCATAATTTAAAATTTAGTAATAAATAAATTTGAGAATCGTCGTTTGAAAAAAATAAAAAGTGTCCTAAAGAAGTGTAAACCAAAATCAGCAAAATTTGAATTTTTGCATTTATCTAGTGACATGAATTTTTCGGGAAAACAAATCTTTAAAATGGTCTACTAATGGGGCAACTTTGTCCTAATTTAACGGACTTCGTATTTCTTATAGTTGCTGAGATTCCAATGGTGAGCCTCGAAAAACGGATATCATGTATAAAATTATTATTGTTAAAATTTAGGTAAGTAAGAACAAATCACGTATCCCTTTTTCTATGGAGTGAAAGCAACTGATTTTTTAGAGGTAAAAGGACAAACATTTAAACGTAACTAAACTCCCTTAAAATAGGGCGAAATTATAATGAATCTCGCGATTTATTTATTAGTTTAAGCTGTTAAACTTCTCTATTGTTCTACCGTCTATCAAGAACTATGTCTGTAGGTTACTTTTCAATGAACTTCGTCCTTTAATAAAGCAAAAATTGTTATCACATAGTTTCAAATTAAGTACGTTTAAATACTTTTAGAACACGATGGTAACTTCAAACTAAACAAATATAAATGCAATTTAATTTGGAAGTCAAATAAAATGGAAATTAGAGAAAAAAACAAAACTAATCTTTAGTACTTTCCATTCCGAATAAATATTAAGTTTTAGGTACTATTGTTTGCGCAAATTTCTCAAAACTACATACACATGCAGAAGAACGAAAATAATTTAGTTTTCAGCGATGGATATGTTAAAATTTTACTCGAAAATAATAAAACCAATAATTTATATTCTGCATGTATGTGTAGCTACGCCCTCATGTAACCTAAGACTTCTGAAACAATCTACTTGAATCACAGACTCATGTAATAATTTTATTCGTCAGAGAACATCGTTTGATCTTCGTAGTTAAGTATAAATGACTCTTAATTCTAGACATCTCACTTTTGCTGTCGATTCACATTCTAAGTGAACATTTAAAAAACTTGTGATTGCGATATTCACGAAACAATACAGGTTATTTACAATTAGAAGAATATATGGTAATTCACTGGCTTTGCTACCTCAGTTACTGGGAAACGAAGTATTGAAGATTTAATCTGAACAGTAATTCACTGATAACTACATCAGTGTGTGTGGTTTAATTTATACGCACTGCACTTAGTGGGAACTTGAAGATTTATCTCTTGGCGTCGCGTCTTATGTCCATTTCTCCATCAACAAATCTGAAACACATAAAAAATTTATAATCAAATAATATTAATATTTTTCATTCACACATGTTATCTATGTAGAATTGTTGTAGTAAATGTTTCATAAATAAACTTTATTGTTACTTTATTTTAATAATATTCTCCACTATTTCATTTATGAAATTTAATCTAAAATGAAAGCAATCTGTAGTTCTATAGTCTTTAGCACGTATTACGAGTGCACTTCTATAATAAACGCGCTTAATCGAGCACACTCCTCTTGTGTAAAACACAAAAGTGCGCTCGTAATACGTGCCTTAATTGTTATTTGTCAATCCAAAATATATTTTTTTTTATATTCTATGACGTAGGTGATAAGCTCATTTTGTTCTCAAACAATGGAGTTCGTTAAATTGATAATTTTTGACGTTTGTAATAGTTATTTGTATGTATACCAAGACCGCGAAATCTGTGACAAGGCAAGAGAAGGGTAATAACAAGCTAATAACTTTATTATACTCTGTTCTAAATTATAGTTTCAATAGCAATATTTCAACTCTGTTATATTTGAAAATCAAAATTCTGTTTAGAAATAATTATCATTTTTACCTCCCACTACCCTAGGTAAGGGAGGTATAGGGATCGTGCTAAAAATAGCATATAGAGATTTTATATAATAAGCACGTTTTGATGTCCCCAGAATCCGATTTTACATTTTTACAATGATGTCTGTAGGTATGTATGTGTGTGTGTCTGTGTGGATCATGTGGACACGATTACTCAAATACTATCAATCAGAAAAATTTGAAATTTTGTATACCCATTCTATACTAATATGGGAAGAGCTCATTAGTTTTTAGTGTAGGTATATCGGATAACCGGAAGTATCATTTATACAAGCTTTTAACAGTTTTTCTTGTAAAAAATTCATTGAATATAATTTTTTAGCAACTTTTACTAATTAAAATGGAATATAATGGTTTAATCTTCAATTCTACGATAATAACATTTAGTAAATAACTCTAAACAACTTTAAATATGAATATATAATATAATTTATTTCCATGTATCACCTAGCCCATGCGTCAAACAAAATCATAATTTTAATGACAGGTTTGACATATTTAAACAAATGTCACTGACAGGCAGCAATTATATTAAAATTAATAATGAAACCGTGTTAATGAGAATATAATAGTAAAATATTTTATTAAGGTTTGTAAAAATAATATATTTTCCATCATACATAAATGTTAGATGAACAGGATGATCTGATTTAAATTTGCTAATTGCTATTTTTGCAGCACTATAAATTAATATTAATTTACAACTACACATTTACGAAATGGATTATGTACGGCGAAGAATTTACAAAGATTGCGTTTTAGAGCACCTAGAAGATGATGCTGATTTTTATAAGAATGTACGTGTGTGACGATTTTTCCTTAAAGCCTATTAAAATATGATCCAAAACTTCTCAAATTTGGTATTTAAAACTCATATATAATTTGAAACAACATATTAGATTTTAACCATATATGATAAATCGGATGTAGTACTTAATTTGGAGCTCTAACAAATTTTTGAGGAAAAACAATAAAACAATCCAAAATTTCGTATTACAGACTTTTCTATTTATTGGACAACAAATTAGATTTTATTTACAAACGATTAACCGGTAATGATACTTTACTTAAAGCTCACTGCTATTATAAACATGGAATTGGCGGGAGGTGATGTGTTGGCCACATCAGATTTTTCTATTAACTGTATGTTTAGTCTAGATGTCACCAGCCGGACATTTATAGTATTGACAATTCAGTCTAAAAGTTATTGCAGGCCTACGTGTAGGGTTGATAGTTTTGAGTACGGATGCTATTATGATACCCTACGCCCTGCAACTCCCAAGACATCCTCTCCCGGCGATGATAACGGTTTTATTTGTAGTCAGTTTGGTGGGTACTCTTATGGAGAAAACATATCTGTTTTTGTTACTCATGTCGATAAAAAATGGAAAGTATGTGTTTGAGACTCATGTCGGAAGGACATGTAGTCTGATTTTAGTTTGAGCGCGTCCAAGATGCTAGTACGCGGATTAACAATGTACGAGTAACTGTTTAGTTTATTTATTTAATTATGTTTAGTGCAATCAATAAGTTAGTGCAATATGTAAATAAAATGAGTAAAAATAGCAAATAATGTGGGTGCTCATAAATGTGAAAGTGTGTGTGTTCATCCTCAATGAAGTGGTCGTCAAATCATCAAGCGTCCACCATTTAAAGTGTCATTGTTCGGTAAAGAAGTAAGTCCACAAGAATCGTGGGTAAAACCAGTAAGTGCAGCCAGCATGCAGAAGTCGACACGTCTCGTCACGAAATACGTCATGATACAAAGCTTATGTTTACACTCTTGTTGTATAAATAACTATTTTTAAACTTTACTCCAATAGTAATGAACAATAATTAAGTACTTTCGGTATTATTAAAAATGAAAGTTTCTTGTTAATCTGTCATGCCTAAAATTAAGAAATGTTTACATTGGTTTTTCTTGGAGTAAGCGTCGGCACTACATTTTGTGACACAGCGTTATTTAAAATTGTTTAGTATTGTTACAAATGATATTTTAGGGTGTGTTTGAGTGCTGACCTGTTGTCCCTGTGTGAAAGTGGAGTTCCACTATCGGCAGTGTCGGAGCCGGCGCTACTTGTGCTGTTTGGGCGTCGCGGATGTGAAGAGCTGCAGCTGCGCGCGCGACACGGAGACCTTGCTTGGACACCCGACGGCAGCGGCAGGCGGCCCTCCTGCTTCTCTCTTTCTGCTCGCTCTCTCTGTAATCTATACAACACACACCATTACCGTAACACCCAACAAACTCAAAAAACAAATACTCACTGTTATATTACTTAATGATTCATCCCAAACACTTGAGAAAGCATCAAACAACAGAATTCAATCAATATCATACACTCTTACTTACTAAACTTTTATCAAGGTAGCAACTTTGTCGTACATACATGGCATATATGAGACTTTTATTCGCTATCTCAATCATGTCTTACAAAGGGGTATACGCTATCTTTGTCCAACTAACGGTGAAAAATGAAATAGACACTGTACTTTAACTGCGATAACGAAAGTCATTTTCAAATATTTGAATTATTTGATTTTTCATGTCATTCTGTTATTTATGTGGTGAAAGATGATTTCAACATTAATCATTTCTGTTTCATTGTCAGTATTGCAAAGACAGCGTTTCTAAGATTGCGGCCAATTATTGCAAAATTTTGGTTTTAGACATTAAAAAGAGTTATATTTCATCCATTATACTTATATCGTATTTATTCAATAGAGCACGTTAACGTTAGTGTAACGGTCAATTTGTGGCGGCAAATTCAAACTAAAACCCTAACTTGCCTTTGCCGATTTATGCTCGCATGTTATTCATACGGGAAGAAATATATGCTATTTTCAAAATGTTCAAAAGAACTTTAAAATTCAAATCTTATCTATTAAACTTTATAAATACAAATCTCTAATGTATTGTCTATCTACTTATGTCGTATAAATATCTAAAACACCCAAACTTATTGAATAATCTGTAATTAAAGCAACAAGTGCAAATTCATTAAAACGTAGGTCGTAGCTGTTTTCGATTCTATCAGTCAGCAAAGAAATTATTTATTGCGGACAACTTAATAACCCTTGCAGACATCGCAAATAACAAAAATGAAAAACTTATAACCACCTTATATTATAACTTTAAAGACAAACAGCGTCAAATCCAAAACTAACCTACAAATCCAGTTGATCTGACTGCACTAAGTTACGACATATGTTACTATTTGCAATCCTACATTCTTTAAAATGAAATTATGCTTAACTCAAAATTGTACTTAAGAAACACAGAATAGCTTTAATAATATGAATTGAAAATGCGTTTCCATAAGAATTACATACATTCTGATTTGATTTAGGGTTTCGCGCCAAACGAAAATCTTAACCTCACTAATGTGGTCAATTTTTTTATTAGTGCTAAATAACCATCGACCTTTAAACTAATGGACCAAGTGTCTCCTATTCTTTTATTGTTAGAATAATGCTCCAACATAAAAGGATAGAAATATATATTCTGTCCTTCAACAGTACGGAAGTTCGTACTCATTGTATATCTTTTTCAGCCATATGTAAACCTCTATACATCGCTCTCTATCACTAAATAATTGTCAAAATCTACATTTGACGTTTCGTGACTGTTTGTGTATTATTTACTTTTTTGGAGAACATTTACAATTATTTCTGTCAATATATACGTGTATGTGTTGTGAGGTGTGTATGCGACAAAATAATGGTGAAACGGTGTATTTCGTGCAGTCAGCAATATGTACGCGGTCCATCTGTCATTACATATGTAAGTTCTTATTAATTATTACTTGTCCTCTATAATATAATATGTATGCAATATATTGTATTAAAAATATATAATGAATCTAATTATGCACTAAAAATTCAATCTGTACTCAGGGATTATGCATCAAGTAGGTATAACAAGTTAGGGACAAATCAAATTTTTTATTTTGCTGCGTTTTCTTAACTTCCGTACTGTTGAAGGATAGAGATACTGTGTGTACACCGTTATGGCGGGACAAGTGTTTTGCTCGTACGCTGCGTCTATTAGTTTAAAGGTCGATGTAAATAACTATGTATACTTCGAAATTTGACACAATACAAGTTATACTGTCAGTTGTCAGTTTCATCCGACAACATGACGTCATCATCCCCCACCCCCCGGGGGATTTGAACCATATGCATACGACTCATGACGTGGAGATCAAGTCGTGGAAGTTACTTTATTAATAAAAATGAAGTTTTTTTTGTATGCAAATGAAATAGTTTTAGGATAAAAAAACAAAAATAATTTTTGCTTACTTGTTTTTGGATTGGCGCATAAACTGCTGAATCTTCCTGGCGGCTTGGTGTTGTCTTCTTTGCGAATATGTTCTCCTAATAACATACCCTTTATTTGCAAAACTCTAAAGCCCGGTTTTTTCCATCTCTGGATAAAGTATCAGTTTACTGCCAGATGTTATGAAAATATCGCATCGATATTAGAGCGTAAATTAAAAAAAATTATACAGACGTCAATTAATTGATGCGATGTTTTAACTGGCACTTTATTAAGAGTTGAAAAAACCGGGCCTAAATATTAAAAAATAAACAATCATACTTTAAACCAGAAGAAGCCGGAGTGCCTTCTCTGCTACTTCGCCCACCCTGTTCCCGATAATTTCTATAATAGTTTTGAATACACACAGCCGCTTCTTGGGACTTTTTGAAACGCTTATGCTCACAGTAAGATCTGCAACAACATCAAATTCCACATTTATCTGTTTCTTAAGAAATGATGAAGTTTTCGTACCTGTATCCGCTTTGAATGACCATAGCAGCCCTGGTCATCTGTTTGAAATAGGCGTACTGTTTATATCGACGATAATAATTCTGGATAAGAACAGCAGCTGCCCGTTCTTTATCGGGTTGTTCTGGAGGTGGAGCTAATGGCAAGGCGGATTGTCGGCCCTTGTAAGACCGATAAGCTTTCTGGATGATTTTGGCTGCTTCGTACAATTCTCTCTGTTCCCGGTCTACAATAAAACAGCCCGTATTTGCTATTGTTTAAAATAAAATAATTTGTATAACATTCATAAGCATACATTAATCAATGCCTTGTTCAACCAACGGTTCATCAAAACGAACAAATTCGAATCAGTTTCCTTGTTCTTATAACATTTAAATCAGTGTCGATTGAACGTTGATTAACGTTTCTGCAATCCCAATGTGGCGTGGTTTAGTAATAAAAACGTTCGGGGCTTGTGAAAAATATAACAACAATCTAATCTAACATACAACTCAGTAAAAATTTTCCAAGCGAGAATTTTGTGAGTTAGGTTTGGTAATGTTTAATGTTGAGGTGTATTTAGAAAAATTGCGTAAAACATGCCTCATCGGGATTTTATTTTTTTCTAAACAATCCAGCCATCCAGCGTTCGGGACTATAGATAATTTCTATTTTTAGATACATTAATAAAGTCTGTCTCAACTTATGGTGAACTGACTTCACTTCTTCACTGATGACATGGCCAACTTCATTCAGATGTACTACGATTATTATGGCCGTTTCAAATCGTTGTTTTCCCATATAAAATTTTGTTGCCAGTTTTTACAGATTTGGCACGTATAGTGGCGACATCTAGTTATTTTTATTTCAATTAGGATAATAGTGTCGGTATCGCTGATTCTCCTTGATCCTCTGCCATTAAAGTTAAGATGTGCAAAAGCGCTGTCAGTTTATTAACATTAAATACAAAATGTTATAATTGATTTATTTGTGACATTATTTCTCTAACTAGTACAATTATAAAGTAAAAATTAGAAAATATCATTCTGTTATTATAATTATTAAACGTTTGTATAATAAAACAGAACGTGTCTTGCCTCCTCGTTGTGTCAATTATTTGGGCTTATTCACGTGTACATTGTTATTAAACAAGAAATTGTTACTTAACAAGAATTGATAACAATATTGTTAAAATTTCGTATTCACGTGTCTCGTTGTTAGATGAGCTATAACAATTATTGTTTAGTAACAATCTTGTTATCATTTAACATGAAGTTGTATCCAGTACAGCTGTCATTGTTTAAAATTGCAGTGTTACAACAATTAGGATATTAAAATTAAAAAATTTCTTATTTAAAATAATGATTTTTAAAATTCATTTGGGTTAGTAATGATACGTTTATTATAGTATAATATTCAAAACTGACAAAAATATTTTTTACTAATAAATATCTAATTATAAAAACCATTAATTTTCGCATTGGTATTGTAAGGGTGGTAGAAGTGTTTTAAGATTTGTTTACTTTGTTTATGAATGACAAGTGTGACAAGTAGAGTTGTTTTAACATTTACGTCTAATTTAAGTCAAATTCACAGTAAACATGGCAAAAAGAACAGCAAATACCAGCCAGAAATATGAAAAACCAAGTGCAGCTTGAAACTGCAAGTATTTTCCATGATAAGTACTTTTTATTGTGTATTACTTCGTTTTGTAGTTTATATTATCTTCACATAATTGGGAATACCATCTGCGCGTTGGCTTATCCTAAGGAATGATGTTACTTCTGCAATTGTATTCTGCCATGACATGCGAAACATTCCGCAAAATATATTTTCTTTTCAGATAAAAAAGCGGATCACTTCCATATTCCTTAATAGTGGCATATTTATTCTTAATTCATGCCTAACGGGGTAGACAAAAATATAGCTAAAATTATCCACCTAATTTACATATTATGTGTATCATTTATTTGAAATAGAAATTATTTGACATGTCAGTCTACCACTTAAAGATACGACTACACACTAATATCAAATAAAGAAATAATACGAATTATATATTTGGGTATGGATTTTAGTTTAAATGCAATAAATTTACATTTGATGAATATTTTCCAACGTATTTATGAGCATTTGCCATTTTAATTTACTCTTAACAATAATTGTTGACACCTCGGCAAGTAGTCAGGAGCTCTTGCCTGACTGATAACAATTATTGTTATTATAACGACAGCTTGTTGACACGTGAATACGAATTTTAACAATTATCTTTAAAATAGCAATAAGTCGTTACGTAGCAATATAAATCGCATAACAAGGTACACCTGAAGGTACACGTGAATAAGCCCGAATGTGAATCTTATTATCGTTATACATTTCACGCTGAACATATTCGTAGCTATTGACATCTATTGGGTAATTTTATAATTATAATAATTCTGCTAAAAACAAATTCTTCGTAAATTTAATTAAAATTGCAAAATATTTTCTCACCGTATACCTCTCGACCATTGGATAAATAAATAGTAATTTTATCACAACTTCCTCAAGCACATTGCTTTTAGGTAATAACCCTCCGCCTTCGGCGTCGGGCGGTTAGCAAGTAACGCGCTTTCGGTAACTGTCATAAAATTATTTCATTATTATCGGGATATTATAGCTGATAATTTTGTATGGAACTTTGTTAGGAAATTGAAATACCGGATGTAAATATTTGTATATCCTCGTTACTCCTCCTCGTGTTACATACTTTGTATTTAATATTTTGCCCACTTTAAAATTAATGTATATGAGTGACTGTATATAACTCACCAGAAAGCGTCAAATTGGAGAAATCTTTTTCAAAAACACTTCCTGAAGCTTGGAAAAATTCACAGAAATCAGCTGTTGTAGGAGGAGGTGATGGACTATCCAAAGTAAATGAACAAGGTGATTGTAAACAGCTGGATGAAGCTGGGCTTAAACTTGAAGAAGGAGTACCCACATCATAGTACCTAACAAACAAACACGACACACTCAAATAGAAATACACTAAATTTATTTGACAGTATATGTTGTGCCTGTATTTAATATATTGTAGCATGCGTGCTGCCGACGCCACTGTCGGACGGGTCTCGTCCGATCGGCGGGCTAATTACTGTGCGTGCAGCTGTGTAAATAAACGTCGAGATAAGTTTAATTACCGCGCGCTGCAAGCGGCTAACGTGCACGTCTCGTGACCTTGTACTAGAAGTTTCTAAAAATATTCTAGAGTATTTTTAAGTGAATAGCGAGTGATATAAAAGGAGAGCGACTCTGTGCGTGTGCGAGTGAGTTAGTTGTGTTTAGTAAGTCTACAAGTCAAGTCCAGTTTAGTCAGTCGAGTCGACTCGCATGGCGAAATAAATAGTTACTTATATAAATATAGTAATATAAATGTCCGTAGACAATCTACAATTAAATCTGCAACCGACCGGCAGTCTAAGATTGGAATGCGTAGTGAAATAAATGAATATAGTGAGATAAATATTGCTTAAATAAATAATATTAGTGTTAAGTGTTTAATAATATTCTTAGTCTTTCATTAGTGTTTAATTATCTTTTTTTAAGTTAATATTTCTCTGATTTTTATACTTCACCTAAATAATAAACCTTACAATATGCTAAAAGTTTGTAGCAAGTACCTACAATATGTATTTTATAAGCTGAAAAATATTTTACCTGTAATTATGGTCGGAAAATTCGAAATTGAATTCAGCGTTATCAAAACTGGAAGATGATTGATCGAGCAAAGGTTCCATGAAGACATCTGACAGACTGTCTGTAGCCCCTAAAGAATCTGATGGCTTAGGACTGTTGTCTAACTGCATATCTTCAATTTCATTCTATAACAAATATTATAAAATAAAATAATAACTTTAAATCTGTAAATACATAATAGCTTACCTTTATTCGATCGGGCATGGCGGCGATAATCTGCTCAGCCAAAGTTAAAACTCGTACTTCTTGTTCCCCTAAAAAATACAAATCAAATTAAAAATTTCATTGTTCAAAATAAGTTACAATAAACATTGAACATTGATTTAGCACACAGAATAGCATGTTCGATTCTATTTATTGTAGAATATACAATTTTCCTTTTTAACTGATAATTTCTTTCTTCGTAAATTACAAATCAATCTTTTGTCAATATACCAATATTTGAATAAGAGTAAATATCAAATACTTACAGTAAGTAGGACAGAGCAAACATGCAAAAGCTTAAAAACGAAACCAAATGAAGACTATCTACAAATAAGCGAAAGTAATAGACAACAAAACAAACAGAATGACGTTAAGTGAAGGTATTACCGTTATAGCGTTGTCAAATCTGTGTTAAATTGTTAACTTTACACCATCGTGATAAAGTACACCCTAAATTATAGTTTAAAACATTGATGGATGTTTGAAATGTCTGTGAGAATGTTAGATTGGTTTGTGACAAGACATAGTTCATTTTATCAAAACTTCAAAGACCGGCAGAAAATTATTAAACGCTTCTCTTTGCAAACTTTTCTTCCTACTTATCTACACTTATTTAATGTACCCTCTTACCAAAATTAAATTATATATAATCCAATGCCCATTAGTCGTTTAGTCAACATTTCTATTTTGGGGAAAACTGTAATGGGCCCATAAACCATAATCGAAATATAACAAATCATAAAATACTTACTGGCTAATATGTAGAAAAGCTAAATAATTTCAAAATATATTCTTCAGTTCCAAGTTATAATAAATTAAACATTTTATGACCGTCACGCATGTCGATTTGATTCTATTGGCCAGAAATATGAAAGCTGAGAATCCCGCCTATAATTTCACAGCGCCCCGACTACAGACTATTCATTTTCCATTCCCACTGATGAGTAATGATGGTGGAACTCTCATGAAAAAATATTGTTTTAATGCCAGTGGTGCCACACCGGTGACGTCACTAACTAACCGCAAAACTTTAAAAAGTCATGTCTTGTTTAATAAAGTAATTTTCACATCTGGTTTTCATTGGTCGTATCTTTGTACAATAGATACGAACGAAGAGCTATCGATAGAATGTTAGCACGAATCACTCTCTAATATTTATGCGTTCTGTTGAAATAGTTAATTTACGTTGCATTTACGTAATAGGGGGTTCCACTCATATCGATTTTTTTTCAATATAAATTATATGCATAATTATTTCTTCCCATATAACTGTGTTATTCACGCAAATTTCTTTTCTATATGTTTTAATAATTTTATTTATAAATACTAAAATATATTACACACTTTCAAAATGCACGGATTTTTCCGAACCCGGCTCTCTTTTATTGGCCAACAATGAAAGTAGGCGTTCCCATCATCAAACCAGTGACTGCCAGACTGTTCTAGTGGAGTATTTGGTTAGATTAATTATGCGGCTACACGCTATTATTTTTCCAAATACTTAAATACTAATAATCTATAACTACAATATAATAAATTTAAGATAAGTAAAAGAAAATAAGAACAAAATGAAATTTTCAAATATAAAGCGATGTAACCATAACCTTAGCCGCACAACATTGACAAATGTTTTAGAACCTCTGGTAATAGCAGCCAAGACAGCAGCTGCTGAGAGAGAAAGAACGATATAATGCCTTTATTCTCCACAGTGACCTCTATATACAAAATGGACCGGCGTGTATCCACCGAGAATACCACCCGCCTGACTGGTGGGGTGTCTATCTCTCTCTAACTTTCGTGTATAGTTGGACCAAGTAGATATGCGAAAATGTATTTAAGCTTTCTTCTTCATGTTCATCGTTAATTCGTCGTACTGGTACTAGCTGACGCATGCGTACTTCTCACTGTTAGAAAGAGATAGCCACCCCACCATGACAGTTGAGTGGATACAGCTCGCGCCGTTGTATAGAGATAGGAGTCGCCGGTCCATTTTGTATTATAGAGGTCACTGACTCTCCACCACTGGGTACGCCTACGTCATAAGGCGGGAAACGCTGGATACCATTTTTTTTCCTCCATAAGAAGCCGAATTTTAAAAAAAGAAAAATTAGGGAATTTCTTAATTTAAAAATATTATAACATATAAAAAAATTAACAAATCGTGGAATTCCCATTCTGAAATTTAATCTGTGGAATTAGTCGGTTCCATCTTGTTAATACTCGGATTATGAGCGTCTCCAAATAGTTTTATTTATTTTGAATTATTATAATTATTTTTCGACGACGCCTATGAAATAAGCATTTTTTTCCCTTACCCCTCAGTTCATGACTAGTGTCCCGTACTGTACAGTTTTATAAAAAAATGGTTTATGGGCCTATTTTAATGAGAATAGTAAAAGCTAGCATTTTGAAGCTTATTAAAAGAAAACGTTTTTAAAGTTAATTTTGTTTGAGGAGTTTAGTGCCTCATTACTCATTATGAAAAATATAAATCATATGAGATTTGAGTCGATTAGTTTCAATTGATGTAATATACTCATTATTAATAAACTGTTTATTTCGTATATATTTTATTGTCGAAAATTTTCTGTTACTAGTAGAAGAAGAATTAAATATAATATATTATGCTTTTAAAGTATCTTTAAGTTCATAATACAAGAGAATTTTATTATATTCTGCCGATTCTTCGAGATTTGCTGAAATAAACTATACAATGAGTATAAGGATAATAACTAAATAAATTTTATTCAGATACTCAGAACAACTTAAATGTTAGTTGTGTTTATTCTTGCACAGTAAAGCCACAATTTATCAAATGGAAAGAACATATATACACTGAATTTAGTAATTTATATTAAATTCTTCTTTGAATTTTTTGATAAATGTTGGCTTTGATAAATTAGGTAAAAAGGGTGTTAAAAGGAAACTAAAAACACCGAAATGACACAAAATCTAACATCAACTGTAAGAGAGAAACAGATAGAAGACAGACAGTTAGACAGTTAGTTAGAACGAGACAGAGCGACTAACCTACGACATTTTGCTGTTTGTCGTCCTCGTCGTCATCCGAGAGAGCCTCCACGTCGACAAACGGGCTTTCGCAGCGAGTTGCCTCTGCTGAAATATTCCGCAAGAAACAACAAAAGAAAATAGAAAAACAATACGATAACCACAAGCAGTAATCGAAAATCAAAGTGTGCATGCGTTAGTCACTTTTCGGGCGACGTTAGGCATTTGTTACAGCGATGAGACGGTTATAATTTGTGTTTAGTTCCCCTGTTGCTAAACGTTCCAAAAGAAAACCATTAATAATATATTTATTTATTTAAAATGCAAGATATATGATAAATTTACAATGACTGTTTTTGTAATTCTTGAATTATAAATGAATTTTTGAATTTTTAATGCGGTATTCAACACAAAAATGATAAAACTTGTTAGTATATGTAATTTTTTATATTTGTATAAATAAAAGCATATTAAATATGTCTAAATAAAATACAGGGTACTAATGAATACGTGTTACAAATTTATAGGATATGTAGGGGATGCAAAATAGACTAACTTTTACTAATAAACGCATATCCTGAACGCATCATTTCTAGCTAAGAGTAATTATCTACCTTAATTTTTGATGCCTATCACTTCACTTATTATTTTGAACACGCATTTACGCATTATGAATAAGCATACTGTTCGCGATTACGCTAAGCTGGTATTAATATACGGTCGAGTGTACGGCAGCAAACAATTCAAACGTTTTTCAACGATTGTATCAAAATATGCTCCGTAGATGCACTGAAGTTGGTGGTCGTCATTTTAAGCAATTATTATAATATGAATTTAAAAAAAATGACTAATATTATTTATAAAAATCATTGCAAAAAATTAAGTAATAGGTCACAGCCAACTAAAATTAAGGTAGATAATTACTCTTTAAGGAGCCTGTATTTCGAAAAGTTAGTCTAGTTTGCATCCCCTACATACCCTAGGAATTTGTAACACGTATTCGTTAACACCCTATATAAATAACGTTTAATGCAACTAAGGGTTGTACTTTGTTAATGTTTTGTTTATTTGTTATTTTAGTGAAAGTTGAAATAATTATTTAACCACCATTTTATTCTATATTTTAAACCTAACTATAAAAATACTAACTACAACAAATTTGAGGTAAAAATTCAAAATCCACCGTGCATCAATTTTGATCTGAAACTTACCTTTCAACTTTCACTAAAATATTGCGTCTAAAAATAAATATAATGATACGCATGAATAAAAATACAAAATAAGTGTTCTGTCGAAAATTTAGGAGTATGATTGTGTCATCTTGTATAACTTACATAAAGTACTGTAGTCCATTCTCTTCGCGGGAGATTTTGCGGTGAGGTCGCAACTATCAAATGAGTTGTCGCCATACAGAGGAGAGTTTAGAGGAAGGGACATGCTTCTGTCGAACCTGAAACAATTTCTTTAACTTATTTTAAGTATATCTACACATTTTTTTAATGTATACCTGGACAATTTTGGAATGTCTCTGCTATTTTTGTTCGTCCGACTTCTTAAAGATGGCAGACTATCAGAACTAGTTCCTAAGTTAATACCGCTATCGACAGATGGCCGTTTTTGCAGTTTTTGACCGGAGGATTTGTTGTTAAAATCGCCATTGCCAAAAGAGAATGGGCTGTTGTTATTGCTGTTGAAACGGCCTAAACTGGACACACTTCCAGTCATACTATAAACAGGGATAATATATGAATTAGATTACTAAAAATTACGCTGTCGGATAGTATGAACAACTGATTGTGGATGATTAGCAAGCAGTTGACTAGCTTTCTTATTTCTCTGTTAATCGTTTATAGATTATTTTAGAGAAAAATACACATGTGGTTATAAAGTATTAGGAATGATTTTTTGCAGCGTGAAATAACAGCGCCATCTTCGAATTGGCACCCGAACTATTTCTGGACTAAGTTTTATCAACATCCACCTCAAATTTTATTAATACTGGTTCATTACAGTTCTCATATTAGCGTAGTTTATTTGGGGAGGCTTCATTGATTCGTTCCAATGTTTTTTGTTGGTAAGAGCGATATCGCATGAGCGATATAAAAATAAAGATGTCTCAAGAAGTGACTGCCCGCACCATTCAGAAATGCCGAAAATATCGAAACAATTCGACAAATGTTGGTTTTTGATCAACGTTTTACGATTCAGACGGTTGCAGAGCATGTAGATGTCGACAAAGAAACAGTTCGATTGACTATCGTCAAAGATTTGAAGAGAAAAGAAAGTTGCGCGCGTGCACTATAACGCTCCGGCCTACAAAGCAACAGTCGTTCATCAATTTCTGTCCTCTAAAAATGCTTCTGATTTGATCCGGTGGACTATTTTTCTTCCCCAAACTAAAATTGAAGCTGAAAGGGATCTGTTATGATGATGTAACACACACAAACCAATGTGATGTATGTAGATATTGAATAGCATCCCAGTTTTAGATTTCCAGAACGACTTGAATGGACTGGAAGATCGCGACAAACGCAGTGTAGATTTAGAAGGAATGCACATTGAAGAATAAATTATAATTTTGATTAAATAACGTCTTTTGTATTAGTTATAAAGAAAAGGAAAGTCCTAAAACTTTATAGCCACACTGAGTACTTCAACAATTACAGAAATAGTAATTGTATGCATTTTTTATTTGAAGTATTTTTTTTAAAAAATCCATAAATGAATGACAGAAAAAAAAACAATGCTAGTCAACTTTATACAAATCGCCTAAAGAGTGTTTCTCAGTCTTTATCTTATCGCGGACCAGTAAAGTTATAAATAAATATACGAGGACGCGAGGACCAGTAATTATTTGTGAATTAAATGGCACACAATTAACTGGTGAGAAAGTCAAATATATTTCTGCGGACCGGTGAATTTATTTCGCGGTTCGACGGCTGAGAAAAGCTGGCCTAAAATAAATGATTAAATATTGTGAAAATGTTACCTGTTAACTGCTCCAGGCCGCAGAAAAACTCCATCATGGCTTTTGCTAGTAGAAGCTACAGATGCGATACTAACAATACTACTAGCTGGTGATAAAGCCAAGTCTTGTTCTCTTCTTGTTTCCATTTTCTCTAATTCTTTTACTAAATCTGCATGATTATTCACTCTAGCGCATTCTAAAGCTGTTTGTAACGATATATTCCTCACATTCAATGCTGTATGATTCCAACGGTATAACATAATAGCAGTTTCTAAATGACCTTTAGCACAAGCCCACATCAAAGGGGTAAATCCTTCTTCATCTTGGCTTAGAGCGTCTACTTCTGTTTCTAAAACTAGACTAGAGTTCTCCGAGCGCCATTGAAGCATAGTAGCGATTAATTTCGAATAGCCTAGACTAGCGGCTAGATGCAAAAGTGTCATTCCTCGCAGGCCAACTAGCTGAGCGTATGGGGAATCTTCATTAAAATGACGCCATTGTCTAGCTGTTAATGTTTGGCAGTAAGTTACAAGACGATCTTCAAATGCTGGATTTTGCAACAAAGCTGAATCTTCTACACCATCTTGGTCTGGTTCTTGTTTTATTTGTAATCGTTCATCCATTGCTTCTAACCTATGAAGAAGTGTAAACCGTAGTAGACTATCTCCAGTAGTAGATCTTTCTACTTTAGTATCAGATGTCGGTGATGTTGTTTCTTCATGTGGTGGAAGTTTGTATTCAAACATAACTGAATTAGAAATGACAAACCCTTCACAAGCAACTTGTAAGGTTGCTAAACCTGCCTCGTGAGCGGGACAATAACAACGAAGGACCCCACTTTGAACCAAAGTTGTCGGAACGGGAAAAGTATCAAATAAAACTGTATACGGCGATGTTGTACTGTACCAAGGACCTGTAACTAAAACTTTGACGCCTCCTTCAGGATATGCCCACTCAGGGGAATAATCTGTTATGTTGGCAGTCCCTTCACGGTATTCCATATGAGGACTAGCTTGTCCAGCTCCTCTTTTGTCAACATCAGCTAACAAGCCTCCAGTAGCACCACTGGATTCTAGAACTTCTAATTCTGGGAAATCCCCCAACATGTCAAAAGCGTCTAAATTAACAAAAACATCATCGTCTACAACATGTGTAGGAGAAACTACGATATCAGCCCCATCCATAAAGTCCATAGGGTTCATTTCAGGTACTATAACATTCTGATTTGTTAAATCATCTTGAGGTTCATCTTTGAAACTATCTTGTCTTGAATGTTGTTGAGGTTCATCACACATTGGCATATTAGCGGACAGGGTACGTTGGATATCTTCATGGGATAGGTCTAAAGTTTCGTTAAAATACGAATTGGAAGATGAGCCGTGGTTTGTTGAATTTGTATTGTTAGACTGTTGTTTGGATAAATCTGAACTTAAAAGTATTACTGATTGGTCACAGGTGTTATACTGTTCTGAATGATGAATATCTTCACTTGTATCCATGTGTTTGGTAGGTGTTGAAATGACTATTTCATTATTTGGAGAATGGTGTATGTGTTTCTCATGAGTAAATGTCAAACCTTCATATAATTCTGTAACATTTCCGTTGGTAACATCCATCTTGACATCCATTTTGTTTACCTCATGAAGACAACTATTTGTATCCATTGCTTCTTGTTTTAAAATTAACTGTTGTTTCTTGGGTTGATGGTTTCTCTGCCCAGCTGCACTGCACACAAACGATGCTACTTGTACTGGTTGTTGGGCTGAAGTAACAGCTCCATTACTGTTAAGAATAAGTAAGCCTCCGCCACCTTGTAATTGAGAGAGGGATAATACTAAAGGAGGTGTTGCGCCTGGGTGTTGTCTTTCTCTGGCGTATGCTCGCATACCACTTCCAGTTGTACTGGAAACCTAATAGAAAAATGGGAATCATGTTTGGATATTTCATCTATATTTGGTTGACAATAGTTGTGTTTAAATACTTTACATGAAGGCGAAAGTAAATAAAATTAAAACCAAAATATCAGAGATACATTATAAAAAAAAACTTTAAAATTTTCATGAAATTATTTTGATATTCCCAAAAAATTGATAAATATTCTTTCAATTTTAATGTTTTGTAGTATAATGCCGAAAGATCGGTATAAAACGATTAATAGCACCTGGCGTTTTTGACGATTCATTGAGTTACAAAAATGGTTTTTGATAAAAATTCATTGTATTTTGTGTTGATTTAAATTATTACAACGTATTAACAAAAGTTTTGAGAAAAAGTTTGACCTCATTAAATAGAAGGATTTTTTTTTATTGAAATGATGACATAAGTGATTGTCCCTATAAATTAAGGAGATAAGAAACATAATTTTATAACACTTCTAGGGGAGCATTATCTTCAATGCGACGCAGTTTTGTTTTTTTAATATCTTTTTTCGCGATCGCCCAGAATATGAGCTCTTTCTGATCACTATTTAGACCGGAAAGTCCTTCTTTGCTGAGCTAGCTCGGAAAGTTGTCTATAAGGGATCGGAAAGTACTTTACCGATCCCGGGACCGGTAAAGCTAAATGTTTCCATGGAGATCAGTTGTTTATTTATATCTTATTTGCCCGCAGTAAAAAATAAAATAATACTTTTTTATTCATTTTTCAGGATCGCAAAAAAAATATTGTACGCAACATGACCTGAAAGTGTCTATACTGGGCTCACAAGCTTCCAAAGGTCGCCTACGGCTCGCTCTGGAATATACTTGCTCACCCAGTAAAGTATCACTTTCAGGTCTTGTTACGTAAATTACTATTTCACAATTATTTCTTGGACGATATTAAATTTACTTCCCGGGTCGTCAGAAATATTCTTATCTGGAACTGTTGTTCTTTTTGGTTTTCCCAGCCATTATTGTATATTGTTCTGCTAAGAAATGCCCAAAAACTTTAATATTTCGCGCCTGTGAAACATTTAGGGGATTATTACTCTTTCTCTCCCTCTCTATGTTTCTCTCCAGCATCTGGAGATTCACTCAAGCTGGGCCGCTGTCGATTTAGTTACATTTCTTTCTCGAAATTTTAAATAATTTCTCACCTAAAGTATATTAACAATTTCACGTTTCGGCTCTCTGTCCAACTGTATTAGAGATAGATTTACACATTTCAAGTTGTTTTTTTTTTCAAAACTCTTTCTGGCAATAACTATTATGTATTTATTAACTTCAGTGACAATTACATTAAACCTTATATTTGGAGCGTAAAATTTTTCTCAAAATTTTTGTTACATACATTACGTGGTTAATTAACAAATTCCACAATCAAATTTCATAAAAAAATGTCTCCCTACCTGATTAGCGTCATCCCTGCTGGGCTGGGTGACAGGCGTAGAAATGGGGCCCTGTGAAGTGCCTGCGCCCCGAATCCGACGCATTGGATGCGCACACTGCTTGCCATCTGCTGCACAAGTGCTATCCGGACATCCGCATTCAAGTTGTTTGACCAGAGCAGCCTGACGAGCCATACGCTGCTTCTCCATGAGCTGAGTGACGATGGCTTCCACTGTTTCAGCGGTGGAGATCTCCAATTCGTTGTTAATATCGGGCTCATCTTCACTGAAGACTGGGAAAAGAATAAAAATAAGATTTTAGTAATTAGGGTAAAATAAACAAGGAATAATCTTCCTTCACGTCCTTTATTAAAATGTTCACCTTCAAGTACCGGTATAAACAGAAGTACAGAATTATAAGTTAAGTCACTGCTCGACTCCGTAGTAACGTACTGGTGCTGATTGCATTGGAAGTTCTGAAATCAAGATTCATGTATCATTTTCAATATTCTTCTGTTTAAGCCGGTACCTGATGATGAACATTTTAATGTTCGAAATTGATAATATTTTTATTCACTTGGGGTTTCAGTCTTTTAATGATAGATTTTAGTATTTAATAAGGGGTGATGCTTAAAATTTGAGATTAATTTTGAATGCTTAAAAAAAAAATACCAAATTTTGAAAGCTATAGTTATATTGCATTATGAGAAATAAACACAATTACTGAACAATTCCAATTCGCCGAACGAAGTCCAATTTTTTTGGTACGCCTTCAACCATGGAGGTATGAAACAAATATGGAGGTAGCTTATGCGAACTCAAATGAAGCCAACTGCTCCCCACTGTCAGGACCATCTGTCATTTTCTGTCGTGTACAGTACAAAGTTTTGTTGAGATTTAATTTTCTGGTGTGTTGTGCGAAGTAATATATTGTGGACTATTTTTATTATTGTTACTTCTTTATTAAAAAGGTGTTTACAAAAAACTCTATAATAAGATAATAAGGATGTTATTAACGTGTACACAAAATGTGATATTACATTACGCCAAGAAGACGATAGGAAAATATATCATACATAAATGCTATATTTCATGTCTTTAAATGTTTTAAAAAAATTTATAAATACAGACATTTATTTTACTTTGCATGAACATTGTTCTGAACATGGGCCCCTGGAAAATCACATAGTTCATTTAATTAAATCTATATGTCATAATTATTTTAAAGTTAGGTTGCATTTTTTTACAAAATCAAATATTGATAAATCCCAAAATATTAGAATTTGAATTAACAAAATGACATTGTTTACAGGCTACTAAAATACTGTTTTTTATAACAAAAATGATCTAAATCAATTGTTTATTTTTTAATGTACTCTTATACCTTTTCCATTTTATTTAGATGCAACATATTTTATGTAGCTTAATTTTTACAAATTGTAGTGAATAAAAGATTAGTAATTATTTACTACTGTAATTTAATGTCTAGTATATATTTGAAGTAACTTTTTACTATTTAATATTTCCAAATAGTTTTAAATTTATTTTCATAAGAAATATAATTATCAGTCAATCCCTTTTTTTTAAAAAAAAAAAAGTAATGATATTGTTTTAGTTACACGTTTTTCGCATTTCGTACTTCAAAAATACCGCGAGATCCCCACTCTAGCTCGGGACCAAGACATGTATGCGTCCGTCCCCACTAGGCTTCACTCCCCTCGCCCATAGTATCGCTTTACGCTCCCTCCATATTTGTTTCATACCTCCATGCCTTCAACCATCTTTTGTCATGGCTAAAATCCACTTTTACGATAAAGTACTTAATGGTATTCTGAAGCTCGGTCTCAAATTTTGCTTGCTAACCTTTTAAGTAAACCATTCAGTTAAGTATTGACTAAAAATTCTCAATTAGGCTCAATTTATGAAAATGATAAGGATACTTGGCACAGATTTGACTTAATGTGATGAACCGAGCTCTGTCCAAAATAAGTAATTGTTCCTAGTACCAGGGGGTCTATTCTAATTCACTTATCAAGTCGCTAACTGTTTGGTGTCGCTATCCCCACTACTGCTAGCCGTACTGTAGAGGGGGTCACCGAGTGAAGCGACTATCGCTAGACTTATCAAGACCTAAGTAGGTGTCGCTAAACTGTTTTACTCTCGCTAACTTTGAAGTTTGCTCATGTTAGTGTTTTGTTTGTAAACAAATGAAACAATAATTATAAAACACACTTTAAATTATGGACTATACATTTCTACGTAATTACACTAAGTTTCATATTTTTAAATTAACCATAGGCTTTGTGAATAATTTGAACGTTAATTTATTTTCGATTTATTTATATTTTGTTTATAACAATTAAAAAAAGAAAAATGTTAGATGTCAGCTTCTATTAATAATTTATTTGAAATTCATTAGTTTAATTTAAATCCTTTTTTACTGTTTTCGCGCGTGAACGTATGGTTTATAATAAAACAATTATTAAAATTAAATTAATCAATTTAAAATAAAAATTTATTAATATTTTATATAAAAACTACATTCTGATTCAGCATGCCAAATATCAATTTCTAATTATTAATAGAAGCTGAGATCTAACAATTTTCTTTTTTTAATTCTTATAAACAAAATATAAATAAATCGAAAATAAATTGACGTTTAAATTATTCACAAAGCCTATGGTTATAACATATTAAAATTTAAATTTTTTCCATTCGTTCATTTGAATATTAGACATCAATATTAATTAATTTAAAAATATGAAACTTAGTGTAATTACGTAGAAATGTATAGTCCATAATTTAAAGTGTGTTTCATAATTATTGCTTCATTTGTTTACAAACAAAACACTAACATAAGCAAACTTCAAAGTTAGCGAGAGTAAAACAGTTTAGCGACACCTACTTAGGTCTTGATAAGTCTAGCGATAGTCGCTTCACTCGCTGACCCCCTCTACAGTAAGGCTAGCAGTAGTGGGGATAGCGACACTACAAAGTTAGCGACTTGATAAGTGAATTAGAATAGACCCCCTGGTACTAGGAACAATTACTTATTTTGGACAGAGCTCGGTTCATCACATTAAGTCAAATCTGTGCCAAGTATCCTTATCATTTTCATAAATTGAGCCTAATTGAGAATTTTTAGTCAATACTTAACTGAATGGTTTACTTAAAAGGAATAGACCTCCAGAATGATTTCATTTAATAAAAAATGTAAGCCTTTGCTTAATGCACTTATTTAAATATGCATACTGGTTAATTTCCAGTACACTGAATGACAAAAAAATTGTTGGGAGATCCCTAAAGACGAAATTGCGAACCATAGAATATCTTCTTAGTTCTTATTTGAACTTCATCAGGAATAGTCTCAATGTAAAACTCTGCATTTGCATTTTTATCAGATGAAATATATTTCAAAAAGAAAATATTGCGGAACTCGCCAGCATCCTGAACATAATTTTTGCTTTTGATACTTGTTAATTTGCTCATCCAGGTTGTTGGCTTTAGTTGTGTTTGTGGCTTTTCTACCAAACCCTGGCTGGTGTTTTGTAAAAATGATCTGCCATGAATTCAATTAATAGTTCGCGATTCATGTTGATACCGTTCTGATACAAACACACTTAGAAAACTCAAATCATGAATGATGAAAAGTAACATTACTGTATTTCTAAACGCCAAATAAAAATAAATATTGCAAAAGCTTAATAGATTTCGTCTTGGAAAAATGTCTAGTATTAAATTTTAGTCATCATCCCTCAAGTCTAAAACTCATACTAAATTATTTAAATGTGTCCCTTACACATTGGCTTGAGCTGGGATACCAGTTCCTCCTTGGTCCACTCCTTCTTGTCGGCCCAGAGCGCCAGGCTAGGTGTGATGCAGCTGAGTTTGTTGTCGTCTGGGTACGGCACGTTGAGGTAATGCACGAGGACGATGTCCGGGTTCTGCAGCAGCCAATAACAGCGCCGATGGAAAGTGGGCAAAATGGCTGAGTGGACGTAGCAGCCGTAGATGCATTCCGTACCTTGGACCTGGAGGAAGAAGTGTCAATTAGCAAAAAGAGAAGAAATATTGTTAATTAATTAATTATAATTAAGTTAAGCCGGGTACACATTGAAACGAACATTGTTAGCGAACAAATGTTCAGCAAAATAGTTCGCAAACAGTAATTGTTTGTAGGAATATTAGTTCACATTTATGATATCCACACTATAATAACAAAATACGTTCGCCACAATTTTAGGAAAAGAGTAGTTTTCCTTTTATTAGATTTGCAAATCGAAGACGGCAGTGGCTTTAAAGTTTTTATGACAATGTCACCATCAAATTTTTAATATTTAATAAATTTAATTGGATCCAAACTTCCTCGCTAGATATTAATTTCCAGAAATAGTATATTATGTGGCAAGTGTGTGAAGTTCAAATTTTTACATGAGGGTGGAGATTCCGACACGAGCCGAAGGCGAGTGTTGCAAACCACCCGAATGTAAAATAGGCTGCACACACGTGTTACATACTATACTTTTTCTACGACTTTGCAATAAAATATATTTTTTTTTCACATTATCATTCTTTTAGCGTAAAGCCTCTGTATTATAGACTTATGTAACCATGGTTACCAACGTTACGGGTGTTAAACAGCTTTGTTTTATTAAAATACAATTCAGTTTGTAATATTTAAAATAATGAACGGTGCGTGAAATGTTACTTCACGCACTGTGTGCAAAAACTCAAACTTCACACATAAAAATTGAAACGTGAAGTACTCATTTCACTATGGGAGTAGAAAAAAGAATTTGTGTAATTATAAGCACTTACTATTTTAATACAAAATATACATTTTATGCTTATAAGTTTGAACATTTATTTCTTTGAAGTTTGCTGCCTATTCATGGAACATCCATTTTTGTTAGCAAACATTGTTATTAGGTCGCAAAATGTTATTACAAACTTACTAACATTCTATATCTGCTAACTAATGTTAATGTTAGCGAACATGATAGCAAACAGTTAACAATATTCGTTCCAATGTGGACCCAACTAAGAAAATATTTCTATGGATTAATGTAAGTACAACCAATAACAACATTTCTTACTTTTGAGAAAGAGTGATTTAAAAGTGTTCATTTTTAAAAATTTGCGTTAAAGAAAAAAACTGTCTAGCTTTCGCACTGCTAAAGATAAATATAAAAAAAATATTTACTGAATTTAAATACCTAATAGAAAAATCAATATAGATAAGCAATTACATAATAATTAGTCATTTTTAAAGGACGATTTGAAGAAACGCTCAAACTTTTAAAATGTACCTAATAACTTATGTGCTTGTGACAAAAATACTTTTTGCGAGAAATAGTTTTACCACTGTTCGGCATTACGACATCCTTTAAAATATATGTCACTGTATGTAATTCATATTTACAACAATATTTGAGTTACGTTGTTTTTACCTTTTGGCTGCTCAAAAGGAACCCAAATATATATATCGAGAGAGATTAACAATTAATACTTGCAATTTGCAATCAGGGGTAGACTTGGTTTAGAAAAAGGGCGGTGAAATAAATGTCCGAAAGGTAAAAAATGTAATTTTTATATTCCCAACTTAAACATTAGTAAGATTTAGAAGAAATTTAAGATTAAGATTGTTGCAGCATACATACACTCAAGGACACCCGTGGTTTTTAAGGAAGGGCGTCAGTTCGCTATAAAGAAAAAAAAGACACAATCTGTAGGTTTTCCGGGCCACGGAACCCCTGTTTGCAGTGTATATTAACTTTAAGGATTTCCTTCCAAGTAAATTTTCTTTATAAGTTAATAGTTCAGCAGGAAATTGAATTTTTTGTACAATCCAATCTATGTATGTACAACAATATTGTTGTTGTTTGTTGGAAATTCATTGATGTTTATTCGCGTAAAGAAAATTATTATGCAGGGTGTATCAGAGTTCGTGTAACAAAAAAGAATAGCGTATTCCTGAGCTCATTTTGAGCAAAAAATGTTATATGAAGGTATACCTATTTTTTTCTAAAATTTAAAATATAAAATGAGCTCGTACTCTATTCTTTTTTGTTACACGAGCTCTGATACACCCTGTACATCTTTATGAATAATTAGTCAGAATTTCACCAATAGTTTTATATTTAAAAAATTTTTTTTTTTGTAGTTTTATATTACGTAGGATATATACGGAGTAGATTATGATCTACAAAAATTTACATTTATTTTTATATCTGTTACATAATCACTTATTATGACAATTATAATTATTCTGAAATATGATATACGTTTCAAAAGACCTTGTGGTTTTTTTTTGTTATAATGATAGTGAGAAATGTTACATAACATTTACATATGAAGCGTATACCTATAGATGCAAAAGCAGACATTTGACATTTTGTATTAAAATGAGACAGCTATGAGAAATTGTTGAAGAATACGATATTCTGACCTACGGGGGCATAAGATGCAAAAGCAGATATTTGCCATTGGATTTGACGAAGCAAGTTACGGTTCTTCATTCGAGTAATCATATTGTTTCATTATAAGACGAATTGGAAGACCGAAACGCTTTTGAAAGCAAAACAGCTAATTCAGAAGAAAATTAGCCTAAGGAGGATGACATGGTTGTTTTGTCGGATAATGAAGACGATACATTAAGATTTTAGTTTTGTTCGTTTTTTTTGCTTAAATAGTGATTCATAATTAAAACAATATATATTACTTTCTTTGGAATATTTTTCTATTGTGAATTGCAACCCTAAATTTTCCTAGAATAAACTTTTTGATGTTTGTACTATTAATATAGAGACGTAAAACCAGATATTTGTAGTTCACATTTGCAAGTCTCAGCTGCAAAACAAGACATATGTAATTTTTTAAACAAAATATCTTTTTTGTAATAAATCATACACTTCTGAATAAACCGTCTTCTTTATTAAAATAATAAACAGAAAATTTCTATGAGAACTGTAAGTTGATTGGTTAGTTTTTAAGGTCTTAGGGTTTTTGCGTTTTACTCAAAACTAGTTGTGTCAAATGGCTGCTTTTGCATCTATACGCTTCATTATTATTTGCAGAAACTGAAATAGTCCCTAAACGTTCAATATTATATAAATAAATAAATATATCATTACGGCATATTACCCATTTCTGGGTGTGCCAGTATCTACAACACATGTAGATATCGGTAATGATGACGATATATTTTACCGTGTGGGCGCTTACCAGGCGTCACCTCACGGGCACTCATAGCTGGTGTGGAGAGTGCACCACAGGGATCACTTTTGTACCATTTAAAAGTGGAAATATTTGGCGTCTGTCGGAATCGAATCCGGTTCCCCCAGGTTCGCGACCAGACACTTAGGCACGCGGCCATATTATTATATATAATTATTAAATAAAATTGGCCGTTTTTCTGTTTAAATTAGACCTTAAAACTTTATGACCTGTGGAATAGATTTACAAAAGTTATTAGTTAAATAACTGAACACGAAAGTTTAGCGAACTGTTTGAGAACAAAATAAGATTAACATTACAGAATATAAATAAATTAGTATGGCTTAACGAATAACAGTTATTATTTTCTAGAACAACAGATCGCTTTAATTTTGATGGTTTTATAAAACAAATTTAAAAATTAGTTGGACATATTATATGAAAAATAGTTACAACCAAAATAAATTTGTTTCTGACCTTGAGCTTCATGTGATCCTCCCGGGTGGTCTTCCCATCCTTTCTCTTCTTCCAGCAGTACCCATCTCTGCGATAACGAACCTTCTTCCGGCTGTAGAGGAGCATGGAGCCGCTCTTTGGTCTGATGCGAACCTCCTTCGACTGCCATTCTGAGTGCCGCTCAAAGCTGATCAAAATTGCTGCAATCTCCTAAAACGCAACAAAAAATACTTCGTTAGTAATAGTAAGCACTGTCGGAGAGGTAATATATTTTTTACGACATGCACAGAAAACTCAACTTACTTCTCGGGGGCGAAATAGTAAGAAAAATTAGTTTTCCATCTTTTTGAGAGAGGAAAATTAAGTTCCTGTTTTGCACGAAGAAAGTTCAGTTTTCTGTGCGTGATGTAATTTTTTTTCAATCTACCACGAAAGGAAACACTTTTTCACTCTCGTTTAGAGCTTGAGTGAAAAAAATTAACGCTTTTCTCTTTATTTAGACAAATATATTTCAGACACCTATAGTTTAAAGTATATTTATTGGAGCAAGAGTACAACACGTCTGTATATTTCAAAAAACATAAAGTGACTGATTAATTGTTCGTATAACGCACATTATTGTTTGCGTAAGATAATTAATAAAAATGTTTAAAGTATATTTATTGGAGCACGGAAACCATACAAGACGTCTGTACATTTCAAAAAACTTAAAATGACTGATTAATTGTTTGTATAATGCACATTATTATTTGCGTAAGATAATTAATAAAAATGTTTAATTAAGTTTTAATATAATTATTTCTATACAAATTTAAATGGTGGATGATGTAATACTAGCAGAAATAATTAATAAATAATAGTTATTTAACTATAAAGAGTGGTAATGAGAGTAATTAATGATTGAAACATTTTAAGCGTGAGCGCAGCGAGCGCGATAATCATTGAGATTATTAACCGCCAATTACCACATGTGTTAATTAAATATTTTTAGCACAACCACTTTATAACTGTTTCTTTACATTGTAGTTACCATGACAATTACATCAAAAATACAATGGAAAATATAATCAAGACTCTTATTTTTAAAAAATGATATCAGTTGCGCTAAAACGTCACAAGCAATTATTAGAATTGCTTGAGGAATTACTTCAGAAATTGTCTCCAACCTTCAAGTTTGACATTTAAAAAAGAATCATAACTAAATAGTTAGCAATGCAACGCATAGCCTTATTGTTTTGTGAGATGACCACCTGGTCACCTAATATTTTTACATAGAAACAAGCTTTAATTGTTTTAAATAGTTATTTAACTATCAAGTGTGTTAATGAGAGTGATTGCCACATAAGTTTTGACAATTGTTCAGCAATGGTATGTGATATCTATGTTTACGTACTAAAATACTTTATACATTAAGAAAGAAGTTTACACTAGTGGTGGGATCCGGATAGTTTCAGGTTCGGATCCTAAAATATCCGGATAATTGAATGTTTAACTATCCGGATCTCGGATCCAAATCTCAGTATCGGATTTTGGAACCGGATCTGAGTATCGGATTTTGGATCCGAATCTGAGTATCGGATTTTCGATCAGAATCTGAGTATTGGATTTTGGATCCGGATCCGAATATGAGTATCAGATTTTAGATATGAAATTTCAAGATTCGAATATTGTCAGTATTGAACCCGATATTTGAATGTACCTACATTATCAAATAAATCTGATTATGAAATAATCCACTTTGTTTGATGTAGTTAACACCCTTGGACGAATAAACCTTACTTTCGGTCCTCTATATGTAAATAACTATTCCATTGCCTGTATTCTACTGAATTGGAAAATCTAATTTTATTCCATGACAATTTTTTTTAAGTTAGTAACGTTTGACACAAGTTATGATAATTGTTCAAGTATGGTATGTGGTATCTATGGTTATCCACTAAAAGCATTTAGTAATAAAAATCATACATTAATAGGGATCATTAAAATAAATAAATATATAATTTTATGCGATTTGAAAATTTGAAACATTTTTAAGACTATACAATTTTAAAGGGCTTTAGTACAAAATATCAAAGTATTATTAACGTTAAAAGATTCTTGTTGATTTAAATCTGAAAAGTACGAAACGTTGACAAAGATTGTTCTTCTATTAGTCCCTGTTTTATTTATGTACAAATTTGATAAATATGAAGCAGATTGGCACACCCAGAAATGAGTAATGAGCCGTGATGTTATATTTATATTTAAAAAACCTCCCTTTGTTAAATAGAATGAATGCACGCTGGTAAAAAGAATCCAAAAAAGCATTACAAATATAAAAACACAATTCCAACAACCCCTAATCCTAAAATAACAAAGCTTAAAACAGCATTTCCTATCTGTTGTGGGGGAGGAAAATTTATCACCCCATTTGTCGTGCGTTGCGCAGAGCGATACTCGGATAACCACGAGATTCGAACCCGGAAAGTCAACCACTCAACCGTGAAGATAACGATTCATTGTTTTATACAGAGATATATGTACCATTTGTTTTATTTGTATAAGAGTCAAATTGTTTTTGATGGTAGCAAAGTAATGGATGCATTTCGTTGGAGGGTGTATTATCAATTCTAATATTCCCCGGGCAATGGGATGTGAAATTTAACAGGGGGGGAAATTTGGGAACATATAATAATTTTTTTTCTACTACTAATTAACTTCAAACTGGTTAAAGAAATTATCCAATAAATATTAATTTGACAACTAAAAATCCAACTTTTTGTTATATATCAACATACTTGAATGGTTAAACATTTTAACTAGTCATTAAAAATTAACCACCGAGTTACGAGATAGGCCCGAATAACGGAACCGTTTGTTCGACACGAATGAAATTTGGTATGACTACCCATATGGATAGTTCATCTTTTGAAATGTTATTTGTTATTATTTATGAACCACTAGTGTATGAAAATTAGAGATGCATTCGGGCCGGGCCGGACCGGGCTTTAAAGTTTGGATCGACTCGGCCCGAAAATAAAAATTGCCGGCCCGATTCGAAGATCGACTCGACAAAAAATTAGCTGGCCCGGCTCGAAAATTGACTCGAAATCGGGCCGGGTCGGGCCAAAGCTCGAAATTGGATGCATCCGACATTCCTAATTTTGATTTTTATGTGAGACGAAATGTTTAACTTTTTTCGTGCCAAATTTATAATAAACCGCTGCATCCTTATAACTTTCAACATTAGTTAACATAAGTTGTTAAAAAAGAGACACTTCTAGTGTAAGTTTGTTATAAAAATTACAGACTTACGTGTATTTAACACTTTGTCAAAGGCGCTCGAAAATTTAAACTGTTTCATAAATATTGTACAAAAAGATATTATTTACATAAGGATTTTTTTTATCTAACTTTATTTCTACTCAAAAATAAGACAAGAAATCATTATAATAGAATAGAAATAAAAATCACTTTTATTTAAGTATACGATTAGTAACAATAGTAATAATAACATGACAATAGCATCATTATGCTTTAATGAATAACCTTGAATTTTTGAAGTAAAATAACATTTTTTATTATTAAGATGTGAAGTATGTTGTTATTAAATCATTTTGACCCTTTTCAACTTCATCCATTTTCATGAAAAGCTCAAATTTTCGGGTCGAGCCAAAATCAAAAGTCCGACTCGCCTCAACTTTTGCAAATGATTAGCCCGATTCGGCCCGATAAAAAATATCTTCGGCCTGGCTCGATGATCGACTCGAAATCGAGGCAGGCTTCGGGCCGGGCCGGGCCGAAGCTCGAGATCGACTCGAAATCGAGGCAGGCTTCGGGGCGGGCCGGGCCGAAGCTCGAGATCGAGTGCATCTCTAATGAAAATTAGGAGCCACTACACGACCATGATTAGTCCATAACTTTAATGACGAAGTCAATAACGTAAAATTATTGGATGGTTGATAGCATGAATGGTGATTGGGAGATGACTATGGAGGAGATGATTTAACAGTGTTTTGTCTCTGTCAATCGTTTATGGTTTATTTTAGAGAAAAAAAACAATACAAAAATAACAGTTACATAAAAATTAATTGTACGCAATTTAATTTCAAGATTTTTTCTTTAAAATAAACCATAAACGATTGACAGAGTTAAAACACTCTTAGTCATCTCTTCCCTAGTCATCTAATCATCATTCATGCTACCACCCATTGTTTTTGAGAAAGATATATTCAACATATATTCTGTCTCTGCGTTAGTTGTGATATCTGTAACGATTTAGACAGAAAAAATAAAATGTGACTTCCCCGTGTAATTTTTAAAATAAATTTTATCTAGCAGTTTATCCAAATGTCAAAAATCTAATATTTTTGACAGTAACAATTGTTTGAGTTGTCAATCTTCTCAAGTTGTTTAAGAGTAGGCTAACATTATTTAAACGCCTTATTAATAATGGCAGTAAAATATTATTAGGCCAAACAAACGGATATGTTATTTGTTTTAGAATATTGCAAAGGAATTTTTTAACAACCCATAAACAATTGCTACTATCATTAAAAATTACTTGTTTAATATGTGGGAGACAGCTAGCTGAAATGTACTTCACGGCGCAGTCACATTTTATTTTTATTTTTTTCTGGTTAAACGGTGCACTTTCGGATATAGGCAAGTTTAGTTAAATCGTCTTATTTTGGGCCCAGGAATCTGTGGTTAATTAAGCCATGTCCCCGTATTTCAGAGGCACCCTGTATATTGCTGAATTATCATCTTCCAAGTTCTGATTCAATTCCGAATCCGGTAAAAGAGGAAAAATTCTTCCACCCTCAACAAGTCATTTGTGCGTTCTGTGATCAGTTTCCGGCAAAATGGAGCAATAAACGGGTGAAAATGAATAAGTCAGAAATCGCAATTTGGCAATTTTTTGCGCGTTCCAGTCGAACGGAGCCAGAGGCGATCGAGTTGGCTGCGACCGATTCAGCAAAATGAATTAGCGATCGTTAAAGTTATCCCGGTTTGCGTCCGCGTCCGCGACTCGCGCTTGCAAATCCGACATCCCAACCGGTAATTACCGTTTCAACGGGAAATGTTTTATATTACACCCTACACAACATATAATCATGGATGAACTATGTTATTATAACAAAAATAGGAGGATATTTCTTTGTTATTTATTAGAAAACGAAATGAATGCATGTATGTAGTTCGCCGTTGGAAAATATTATTTCCAAGACATACAAAAAATAAAAATAAAGGAACTTACTGTATGTGAAATTATTATACAAACGCACTAAATGCAAATTGATTGTAAAGAATGAAAGTATTTTGTGTACATGAGATGTGATATTTTGTAAGATCATATAATACCCAAAAGAAGGAGCAAGTGTGCACCAAAATGTTGGTGTTGTAAGAGAATAAATGCTGTATTCTGTTTGACATGGGCTGTGTCCTATGTTGTATTTTGGAATTAGTATTTAGGTTTACTTCACATAAATACATATATAACTCCGATGGCATACTAATGCCATCCATTGGTTTGTATGGGAACACTTTAGATTAGAATAACAAAAGTGAATAGGCTATTCCACGATATTTTTTTAAAATTTTTATCTTGAAGTACATAAAAATATAAGACCACATGTGAAAGTCCGAGTTAAAAATTCCTCCAAATAAGCGAGATATTAAGGTCCGAATTTTAAATTAGCTTTGTGATGTAGGTAATGTGGATATACCAGAAGTAAACAAACAGTGGTTCACAAGCCACGAAAAAATGTTAAACAAATTACAAAATAATGTATATTTAAATTACTCGTATAATATTATAATTCATTATTAGAGACATAAAATAAATTATTATACTTAATTTATTTCACTTATTTTTGTCTTTTTATAAAAACAAAGAAATTAGAACGTCGCCCGAACAGTAACCGAACAGATCCGACACACTCGAAAAAGTATATTCTTATTTAAGGCGGTGCTTCTCAAAGTCGGAGTGCATACTTGAATCCTATTTGCTCAAACACTCGTGCACATGTCCTACATCATCAAAAGCAAAACTCCCTGTGTTTTCTAGAAGGAATAATTTATAATAAAAAAAATATAATTTTCCTTATCCTTTAACTATTATCATTCTTATTTTCAATAAACTTTTACAATTTTTGATTACGGTGGAATAGCCTATTATACAATGGGAGAAGGCGGTGGTATTATAGAGTAACTATAGCGCCACCCTATCTATGAACTATCTTGTATTTGGATTCTTCTTTTAAATAATGCGTTCTTATTAAGTTCTTATAGTTATGAAACAAGAAAAGAATAATAAAATTTAAGTCCAAATATAAAACAAGTATTTGTTTGTAGAAGTCATTTTGAGAGAATGAATTTTTAGTTATACAACTGGTAAAAATTATAATAATTAACATTGTTTCATGTGGATTTGACTTTATAATTGTACTTTTACGTCAGAAACACAATAAAAAATTTTAACAGTCAGTGAAGTCATTCAAAATTATCGGCGGCAACAGTTCATACCTAAGATGCTGCCATCTACTTTGAGCTTTGCCCGCCTGCTCCCATTAGATTTAATTTGATGCTTCAGATTAAATGTTAATATCATATTTAATAAAAAAAAGATATTATTTGACAATAAATATGACATTTGCACAAATTTTAGCAACAAACATGATTTGTTTAATTAGTACGCGTCAACACAAAACCCTACTACTCTAATGGGGTATGTGACTAATTTTTGAATTTTACATATATGATACTAGACCAAAAAATAAAATACCCGTACTTTTTTAAATTGGTTAATTATTCGTAGTTTACGAGAAAATAATTATTAAAATTTTGGAGAAGGTATCTGTGACGTCAGTAGGGTAGAATGATAGAAGAAGACAGTTAGACTGAGATAGATATTTAGTGGTAGGCGAAAGCGACAGCAGCTATCACTTTCGCCATTCCATAACCTATCACAACATATCTATCTCAGTCTAACTGTCTTCTTCTACCATTCTACCCTACTAACGTCACAGATCCCTTTTCCAAAACATTAAATTGCTAATAACAATATTATTACAAACTAACGTTTAGTTTTTATTATTATAATGACAAGATATAGAGGTTTGTTTTTATATATTATGACATATATTAAAATTCGATTAATGTCACATACCTCATTCCTAAAACCCTTACAGCCCGATTCACAAAAAGGTTTAAGCTAATCTTCATTTTTGGATTAGCGAATTCTACTCTAATTTTGACAGTTTATAACTTCAAATATAGTCTAATCTATTCCTAGTATCTACCTTTATTGATAATATCATGAAAATTAAATTTTAAATACCGGAATAGAATAGAATTCACTAATCCAAAAATGAGGATTAGCTTAAACTTTTTTGTGAATCGGGCTGTAAGTGATGAAGTAATTTGGGGGATATAAATTTAGGATTTAGCTATTAGGGCTGGTTTATGATGAATTTAATTTACGAATTTACAATTTATAATTTAGATTTTAAAACATAAACATACTTAAAACCTATACGATGATTTATGAACAATTTACAAATTTGAAATTTAAATTTGGTATATATTTCCAAATGTAAATTTCAAATTCGACCAATTATGAGAGAGCACCTCAAACATGGCGGTATAACTCAGTCTATGTTCTATGTATACGTTTCTGTAATTTCAATGCAACGAGGGATAGCAAGGAATTAAATAATGGCAAACGCATACGAGTATACTTGATAAATTGTTCATAATCTTGTTCTTTCATTTTCGGAAACAAACTATGATAATGCCCGTTTACAAATCTTAATCTGTTCATAGGCCTAACCACGGCCTAACAGTCCGTGTATGTTTTTTTCGCTGTTTGTTTGTTTGTTTCTTCATTATACAAATTAGAAATAGTAAAAAAAAACATCCCTGATATTATGTAAAAAACATCTTATTCATTAGCGTTTAACCATAAATCCATAGCTTATAAAAATGATATCGTAACCTAAAATTTGAACTGAAGAAACGTCAAAATATGACAAGCTATAACAAGTCACATGATGGATACTGATTGGTCAGATCCAGAATTTCAAAATCGATCATACACCAGACAGAAAATTGTAAATTTTAAATCCCAATTTCAAAATTTAAATTCATAAACTAAATTTATCATAAACCAGCCCTTAGGGTAATAAAAGTGCAACAACGGACACATCTTGACATTTCGAGTAATTGTTAACACCTAATATCTTTAATTTAATTCTTCTGTATCATGTAGTTGGTGAGAATAAAATTTTCTGATAAGATTAGCACTTAATAATAAAATATCACCACAGAATTCTTTCTGGAAAATATGTTCCTATCACGAAGAAAAATTTGTACTTTATTAACATGAAATTCTCATTAAAAAAACTAATAAAAACCCCGCCACAAACTCTTAAGAAAAAAGAAATACGTCCCTTTTATTAATAGGGGGATAAAAACAAATGATAATTGTAACAATTAGTTAAGAATAAGTCCCAGGAAGTAAAAAATTAGTAGGCGTTCCGCAGACAAATTTAAAAGACAAAATACTCTGGTGAAAAATCGGTTTGCACACTTTTTGCCGGAGAAAGAAAGTAACAAATTGTCAGATACTTATAGAATGCATGCTCCGAAAATAATCTGTTTCTTTAGGAACAAATTTCCCTTTTTGCACGCCAGTGGCGGCTACAACGCTTAGTGTAGGGAAGGTAAAGGTAAGAACACTCGAATTGCGTGTCAAGTACGCATAATTCTCCGTTCAGGCTACACGATTTCAGATTGTGCAGTAAAAAAGATTGATTGTGACGTCAGCACGTTTATTAGGTCACGTGGACACCACACGTGCGAATTTTCAGGGGGAGGACGAACAGCACTTCAGTTTTGATTACACTCATCCAAATTTACTTTATTACGGCCCCTTTTACACGTTCATGGTTACATCAACAGCAATTTCATTCAAGATTGTCAACATTGAAATATTATACATAAGGGCAGTGGGAGTGGGTCCGGTATTTATCAATACGCCTAAAAGTTCTGACAGCCTGACTGATGACGTGAAATATTTGCAAATCAAGAGAATAAATGAAATACGTAATTACCTATCAAATATACAAAGAATAATTTTTCAGTTACCACTTCTGAAACTAATTGTTATTTGTACGAAGGATTTAAACCGAGATTTGTTCGTTAGGTTGTTACTGTTATTTTTAGAAAAATACAAAACCAATAATAACTATACTCTGTTTGAAATATCGAAAAAAAAAAATTGACAGATAGATTCTTGTGATTCTATTGGTTGCTATGCGCTATGGACAAGCGCGGTTTACATGCAAACACAATTCAAATATTATGTCAGTTATGATTTTTTTCTTTGTAAGTGCTGAGCATTATTTGTTGTATCGTCATTTCTTATTTCACCTGGCTATTTCCTTGTATTTATTCTTTTGCGAATTTGTATAATTGGCGCTTCTTTTTAAACATTGAAAATATTTTGGTGTAAAATAGACTCTTAAACCCCGCCCCAAGTAACTGTCAAAATTCTTTCGATATTTCAAACAGAAAATAATTTATATATTTAGTTTTTCACTGAGTGCAGCTAACGTTGTGCCCTCGGTTGTGCCTTGTTGTTATAGTAAAAAATTGTGTGCAAAGGAGTCACGTCATTAAAGTTTGTAACTAGGTAAAGACGTCACGGAATTACTGGGTTTACATGGTATAATAATTTAATTTTATCAACAAAGCTCAATTGGAAAAACAACTGTTGAAAAATATAAATTTGATACGCAACAAGGCAACAGTGATAAAAACTAAGAAAAAACTAAGAACAACGTTAACAAATGTTTTCACACGAAAAGATAAAAACGAATGACAGGACACCAAATGCCGGTCGACAAGATGTCATATAAACGTATAAATATTGAAATCCAATTGTGACAACATGTGGTAAAAAAATGATCTACAATTATTTGAAATAAATTAAAAATGCATTAAAAATATTATTGTAAATTTAATTAAAATATACTTTTCTTGTAGTATGCAAAATATAGGGCCAGTTGCATAAAGCATTGTTAGCTGATCATGAGATTAACTACACATTCACCCCAATTTTGTACGGAAGTTGTTAAGTATTAGCAAAGTTGTTAAAAATTATAACCAATAGAAATAAATGTTAAGCCTGCCATTTTCATGTTTTATTCAGTGTTCGCAATTATTATTGGTTATTTGCTATAGCAGTGTTGCTAAGTATTAACAATTTTCTTACAGAATTCGGGCAATTGTATCTATGGATACGTATCAAAAATACATTGGAAAATAAGCCTTGTCAGAGTTAACAACGTGATTAAAGTCAACAATGTTTTATGCAACTGGGCCATAGTATTTATTATAAACAACACTCGGTCATTATTACAGTTTTTTTTTTCTTCAGACAGTAAGGTTTTTATGACATAACTCCTCTGCCTCTGCTTAAAATTTTTGCTGTAGGTACAACACATGCGTAACGTATTTTAAATTAAACATGTTACAAAATCGAGTGCAAGTTTGTTAGCTGTCTCTGTTGTAAAGAGGTTACGTAGCAATGGATATCACCATCTACATATGATTGAACTGTGAAGTTTTTATTTTTTTACACAACATTGTACTCACACAAATGTTTTTCACAACTTAACCGTGAATATTTTTTAACGTGAAACATTGGGTTTGTCATATCCATGGTTACGACTCGATATTTGATTGACAGCAATGTATTTGCCTGTCCCATTTAAAATTAAACATAGGGAATGAACTTGACGGAAGTGTTATATTTAAATATTGCAAGAAACTTAGCCAAGTCAAAAAATCACTCGGGCACAATGTGCACACAATATTTAATTTTTAGAAAACAGGTATAATTATTTACATAAAATTAATCTCTAATGACTCTTATCAATATGACAGATAACCGTTGAATTTTCCTATAAGTTACGACTTGACATTTGATTAACAGCAATGTATTTGCCTGTCTCTTTTAAAATGAAACATGGGAAAGAATTTGACAGAAGTATTATATTTAAATATTGTAATAAATTTAGCCGAGTCAGAAAATAACTCGGGCACAAGGTGTACACAAATTTTTTTCTACAACTAAATTTAATTTAAAAAGCAGGTATAATTATTTAAACAAAATTAACCTCTATTGACTCTTATCAATATGACAAATAACCGTTGTATTTTCCTATAAGTTACGACTTGACAAATGTCAAATTCGTTCCCTATGTTTCATTTTAAATGGGACAGCTAAATACATTGCTGTCAATTAAATGTCAAGTCATAACCATGGATATGTCAAATCCAATGTTTCACGTTAAAAAATACTCACGGTACAGGGTGATTGAAAAAGTTGCATGCGAAGTTAAATACCACTTTTAAAAAATTACCAATACTTAATAAAACAATTACCCATTGCTGAGTGGGCTAATCTATTTATATTTGCAGATTACGGAAATGATGAAATATTTGCATAAAAAATCAGCATCTATTTTTATAAAAGTTAATAATTATATTTAAATTTTTATTCAACAGTTGTTTTACTTGATGTTTATAATCATTTAAAGAATTTTAAAATTTCCGTTAAAAAAAAATGAAAGTTCACAAAATACATATTTCTCAAAGTTTATACAGCGCCCATTAAAAATTACAAACTTTTCTCCAAACAGAAAAACAAGGATAAAAATTAAAAATGCAGCCATTTCTCCATTCCTTACTGCACCTAAATCTCAGGGGTTCCAACCAACTAATTACAAAATCAGTATCCGACTTCCCGGCAGTAACTTTTCATTTCTGAACGTGTCGCCCTGCTTTATCAATGTTGCAGGAGTTGAGCCTAATTATGAACGAACCCTCGCAGGAAGAAAGAAGTCAGGGTTCGTTCTTGAATTCCTCCTCCCTTAGCGAGTTAAATATTCAATGGTTCGGAGTTTGTCGACAAAGTGCTGGTACTTCTTATTTGTGCTTTTATGGCGTAAGTTTTTTATTTAAAATGACGGATACGAACGTAAAGAGTTTCAAACTTTTCCTCAAGTAGCCGGGGTTTTTTTATTGCTGTAAGTTTTAAGGTAAGAGTTACGGACAAGCTTAATGCGTTAATTAACGAATTAATACACTCTTTTCTTTTTATCAAGTTTTATTTACTACTTAAAACTGCAAAGTATGTGATGCAAAATATTTGCATGAATGCGTAATGTCTATGCCATTCCCTCCATACTCTTAAAATTGTGCTTGGGTTTCGATTTAAACGATGGCCAATTTGGCGGAAGCTGATACACAGACAATAGGGCTGTTGTAAGAATTTTTATATGACTTCTAAGTACTAAATTTTAAAAGATATTATTCTTTAAAGGGCCTCAAATTTGAAAATATCACGAAATATCCATTAGATATTTTAGAAAAAAATCACGTAATCTGAAACAGAATGAAGAAGATAAACAATAAAAATAAACAATTCCTTGTGTCAAAATATATTTTAACGACAAAACCGTTGCTGTGCAATAACCGTTGCTTTGTTGTAAAGTAACCCATTACTGTACAATTTTAAGTATATTAAAATAGTACATTACTGTACAAAATACAAAAAAAATACTTTTTAAAAAATGTGAAACCGGCTCATTGTTCAAAATGTTGTCGAATGCGTCTACGTTGCATCTTTACAACACAGTGCTAACGTTTATCAACAACTATACTCGCCGTCAAATAATTATGGACTGATGTTCAACTTTTATCCCTTTCCGCACTCTGTCCCTTGCCCAGCGGTGTTGCCGCTTGTAACTTGACATGACCAGGAATGAACGCAAATGTCATATAATACAGTTAAAACCAATTAAAATTTTTAATACACCGTAAATGAAGAAAATATCATAACAAATAAGTATGGTAAGACAGTAATACGTAATATAAAACATCAAGCTAAGCTCGCGTTTGCGTTAAAATACGATAACCGATGAAATCTAAATAAAAGGTAAGAATAATTGATTATTAGGTGAACAGTAGATCTGCCAACACAACATGCTTCTGCAGTCAAATCCAGAGTTCTCTTGTTATTTAATAAATTATATTTTTTTCAGGATGTAACGCCAATTTTTTGAAAAAAATGTGTACATTGGCAATAATTGTTTTTGCTTGCCCATTTAAATCATATTTTCCTAACCGTTTTTTATAAGAACCAGGACTATTTAATTCATGAGTTTCACTCATTTTCTTTTCAAAACTCTAAATATAATGCAATTTATAGGATTGGGAATAAAAAACACACTCAAGTACTAACAAAAATGTCAGAATATAAATTGACATCGACATATTACAGATATTTGTACAGGTAGACACATAAAATTTGGCATCAGTATAGAAATCTCCAGTCCATAATTATTTGACGGCAAGTATAACAAAATTTAATTCACACATAAGCTAATACAGTCAAATCAAACATGTACCTGTCTTAGCTGTTTAGTAAAGACAACAGTAGTTTCTGTGCATAACTATACATCGAATTGCCTATCTCAATTCCTTCAAGGTGTTGCATTTTTTATGGCGAGTGTATTTGAGAAATTCGAAATATTTTCTTCATTTTCACTTGTCCGTCCGTTGTCTGTCTCATTCTGCGGTTGATCGTTAAAGGAAAGCGTAATAAAGTGTTGAGCGAGAAATTCGTTCTTCTAACAGCGCAATTACTTTTATTTTCCCGCATTAAATCGAGCGTTTAGGCCCTCAATTACCAGCATAGCACAGCTAGAGAGGGGTTCCCACGAACCCCCAACCCAACGTCACTCAATGGCACGGAATCATGCCCGAGCTGAGAGGAAGAGGAAGCTAATTGCATGATGGAGCTTGGAGGTTCTACTGCAAATTGAAAACCTACCCGTGTGATTTCATTTACAAAGTTAATGGAGGAACTGTGTAGGAATTAAACTAAATAATAAATACAATAAAGGGGAATTACTCTATAAAGTGAAACGAATACCCATTTTATTCTGCAACTCATCTGAATTTGTTTAATTAACTCTATTATTTAAGTCTGTCTTTCACGAAATCAGCCATTCAACACGTTCACGTCTTGCATAGTTATTTATAAATTTAAACTTTACTGTTACGGATAATAAAATAAAACCTTTTGTTTTTGCAATATTTTTCCGTTGATCGTATCTTATTAAAATGGAGGAAATCTAATTTTATTTCAAAACATTCTTTAAAGTTAATTGTTGGTACACTAAGGTCCAATATATTCATCGCTATAGTTAAACTGTCCAAAGTCTAAATTTAACCATCAATTAAAACGAAAAATATCGCATCGAATAATTGATATATTTGATATAAATACCGAAGATTTCATAAAAAAAAACAGGAAATAGTAGGTTAGTTTCATTTATTTTTTTATTGGGTCATAAATACTTAATTATAAAATTGTATATAATGATAGAAGTGTATAAGCTGACCATTAAAGGTACGAGTGCTTTAATGGCTCTTATACACGTGTATCATAAGCTATTTTTTATTATACCTGCACAATATACTGGAAAAAAGATCTCAAATTTTGATTTTGACGTTTCATAATTTTATGTGATATGACGTAACATCGTTTACATGAAAATTGACTAGCATTTGTTGTTTTTGTTACTATGCGGATTTGCCGTTTCGTACTTGATATGTTGAATTAATATTTTTTATTTACGATAGTGAATGAAATTGAGGTTTAGTTGGTAGTTTTAAGTTTGTAACTAGAGATGCAGTCGATTTCGAGCTTTGGCCCGGCCCGGCCCGAAGCCCGCCTCGATTTCGAGTCGATCATCGAGCCGGGCCGAAGATATTTTTTATTGGGCCGAATCATTTTCAAAAATCGAGGCGAGTCGGACTTTTGATTTTGGCCCGGCCCGAAAATTCGAGCTTTTCGGGCCGGTCCGAAAAATCTTATAGTTCAATCAAATAATGCACAGTTTCCTTAATATTTTAATGAAAATGGATGAAATTAAAAAGGATCAAAATGATTTAATAACAACATACTTCACATGTTAATAAATAAAAATGTATTATTTAACCTCAAGAATTCAAGGTTATTCATTAAAGCATAATAATTATATTGTGATGTTGCTATTATTACTGTTATTACTTGTATACTTAAATAAAAGTGATTTTTGTTCGTACCATAATGATTTCTTGTCCTATTTTTGAGCAGAAACGAAGTTAGATAAAAAATCTTTATGTAAATTATATTTTTTATATAAGATTTATGAAAAAGTTGTTTAAATTTTCGAACGTCTTTGGTAAACAATGTGTTAAATACTCGTAGGTCTGTAATTTTTATAACAAACTTACACTAAAAGGGTCTCTTTTTTAACTACTTATGTTAACTAATGTTGAAAGTTATAAGAATGTAGAAGTTTTTTTATAAGTTTGAAATGAAAAAAGTTAAATATTTCGCCTTAACATAAAAATCAACATTAGGAATGCCGGATGCACCCAATTTCGAACTTTGGCCCGGCCCGATTTCGAGTAAATTTTCGAGCCGGTCTAGTTAATTTTTTTGTCGAGTCGATCTTCGAGTCGGGCCGCCAATTTTTATTTTCGGGCCGAGTAGATCCAAACCTCAAAGCCCGGCCCGGTCCGAATGCATCTCTATTTGTAACAAGTTTTCATTAGTCACGGGTTGCCGAGAAACAAGTGATTATGATTTTTAAACGTGCTACATTTGCAAAAATTATTACATTTTGTTATCATGGCAAACTTTTCACTTAATACTCTTATCCTAATTCATAAATAAAGATATTCTTTATTATATTTATTAGATTTTTAGATTAGATATTGTAGATAAAATATTGTACGATACACATACGCAAAGCATTTATAGTTATTCGCTACGCTCATATTTTAATTCGTGACTAAAGTCTATCTTTACGTACTTGTATCGTAAATAACTAATATTTCATCACAGTCTAGTATGTATAAATCTTTAACTATCTAGTGCATGCACTGAAAACCATATTTCTATACTGATTAGTCTAAAACCCTAAAGTACTTTCTACTAGTGGTTTCTTATTCCATATCGTATACTTTCTTCATCAATAAGTCCCAAAACTGTTCATTTGGGCGATGGAATATTTGTTGTATTGTGTTGTTCTCATATTGTCCCTTAGCCATTATTAAGTGATCCTGGCAAAATGGCACAATGCTAAATTAAACCAAAATAGGACGAATGTTCAAAATGAAAGCCAATGCATTCAATACATAACTCTGTATTATTTAAAAATACAATGGCATGACGAAAACATTACTGTTTTATTAAATATAGAAGGCTTTGCAATACTATTTTTTGAATTAGAAATATTCTAATATGAAATAACAGGTGTAATAATTAAATATCGGGTTGAAATGCATGGAACATTTAATTAATTAAGTCGCATTTGTGTCAAATGAAATAATCAAAAGGGGATACAAGGATATACGCCAACTATTTTCTGCTATTTACGCTTCACTAAATCCTCGGTATCTCTGATAGGAAACGGTATAGCACCAATGTTTATTGGGATTTTTTTCTTTTTTTGGTATCTAGAATTCATACTCCCAAAGCCTTGTAATGTTTCATGAAACATCCTGTAGAAAGCAACGTTGTCGTTTATGCAATTGCGTACTTAAATTTGCAATAGCTGTTGTACATAACAACAATCTTGTCGTTAAAATATGTTGTATTTTTTTTGTGTCGACCGATACATAAATGCAAATTAAGCAAAATTTTGTACCTATTTCAGCATTTTTTAAAAATTTTCATGTTATTTTTATCACGAGATACAAGCACGTACACGCATTTTAAAATCCTTGTTAGAGATATGCAAAACATTGTGTAAAATTTGAATGAGAGCCGTACATGTTTCGTAGTATTATTATCACATTAACCGGCTTATAATTTCAAATAGTCCAGTGCAACAACAAAATATTTTAATATAATTCGCGTGCAATCTTCTGGGAGAGATCTACAAGAGTTGTAGTCGATCTACTAGTTGTCGTTTGCATGTAATTTACTTAAAAATGCCATAAATTCATTTGTAAATTTACAGCAGCTGGTGACGTGCATTGGTGTGGTAGTAGTACCAACATCGTAAACATAATACCCTCAGCTGAAATTCCCCCAGTGATGCACTGGTGAATATTCATGGCGCAAACTTCTTCAGAAGCACAACCAGACGACGAATAAAATTCATTTAAATGTTTACTACACCAAAATAATGAGAATTCATTAAATTTTAAAATATTAAACGCTTCGCGAAACTTTTTTCTTATCTCACGAATGCTTAATTATATTCTTGGGCAGGAGTTTGCTTTAAAATATGCTAAATTAAAAATGGAAAGCTTTGATCCTCCCTAAGACGTTTTCACTTTGCCCGGAATTCATTTTAAAACGCATTAATAAGTGAAAAATCTATGAATAAAATAAAGAATAATGTTAATGTTATATACATTTTACAAGTATGAGTTGTATATTTTTTTTACTTTGTGCATCTTTTAAATATATTCAGTGGTGCTCCTTCCACTACAGCTTTGAGGTGACGCCTGGTAATAAGTACCCTATATTGGCCTAATTCTCTAATCAAAGTTGTTAAAATGTACACCATTTTCAATTGTTAAAATAAATGTTAGTTGCTAAGTTCAAAATTCCAATTCACTATTACATCAAGATGCTAAAATTTAACAACTATACTAGCCGTCAAATAACTATACACTGATGCTCAATTTTTCCCTTCTCCTCCGGTGATGCCGCTTCTTCATGGCGAGTAAATTGGCAACAGTGTTCAGTCGTTACGTCGAGTTGTTAATCTAACAATTGCATTTCTTCCGTTTTTAGTATTAGGATAATCGTTGGTAATTGGCATTTCTTGTAAATTTTATGTTACGAAATGAACTTTATTGGAAACAGAGGAATGATAGGAAACGCAAACTATTTATAAACTAATATATGCTTATATAACCAATAATTATATACATTTTCTAGAAAAGATTTTAGAATTAGTCAAAAAAATTTCCGAGATTTTAGTAATACATTCCCAATATCGAGAAAAATAATTACAAAGATATTCAAACTGAACGAGGGTGCTCTTTCATGATTTAATTCGTCAACTGGATAGTCTCAAGTCACAAGATCAAAGATTTACTTTCATTCGAAACCTTTTTAAATTGAACGATAAATTTACAACTTAAATGTCTTAATTCCTAAAAAGAAATATTCAGATTCTCCTTAAACTTAATTTCTAATCTAAAGGTCTAAACGTGTAAAGCGTGGATTACACGATGAAGTTTTTATTTTCCAGTGACTTGAAAAGTATCTTTATAAAATTAAAATATCATAGAGTCAAAATTTAAGTTATACCTACATTAAATTGTAATTGAATTTTCATCACTTTAATTTTTCGTATATAGCCATCATTATTTCTATTACATCACTATCCCATTTTGCCATTTTTCAGTTTTAAATGATTCACTATATAACACCACACTTGTACATATTAAAAATATAAACACTAATGACATTTGACAGTTACTTGGCAGTCAAACTTATAGGGACTTTTAAGAAAAAGTAGCGCATGTTCCAGTTTTTCTTTAAAAGTTTTTCGTGAAAAGTCTATTCATTTGTCTCTCTTGCACCCAAGTCATTGTGCGAGAGAGAAAACTTTTCAAGTCACTTGAAAAGAAAAACTTCATCCTGTAACGCACGCTTTAACGGATAACAGCGCAAAATTTCAATTTTCCGTGCAGTCAATCAACGATTTACAAAATTTCCAACTAAATTGAAAAACTAGCTTTATTTCATTTGCCCAAAATCATCTTTTTATGATCACAAATGTAATCTACTTTAGAGAACATCTTGTACCACAAATTTTCTTTTCATTCATTGTTAAAAACTTAAACGTCAAACTAATCACAATCTTTCACTTTGCGTTGTCAATAGAGGAGAAATTCACTGTTATAATGACTGTTCGTAACGACCCTGTCGTTATGTATTTACCGGACACAAGTTGAGTGACAGGTTTTACAGGAGTTACTAAAAACGTTGTTAACTCTTAGTTGTTTACAGGGCCGTAGCCAGAGGGGGGCTGGCCAGGGCTAAGCCCTGGTAAAATAATATTGAGCCCTGGTAAAAATAATCAGGCTTACATGTAGAAAACATAGTATAATTACGAATATCAAGATTAATGTACGAATATTTGTAACCCTAAAATCTAATTCTTAAAATCCTAAATAATCACTATATTTACGGCATATAAATTTAGGATTCAGATATTAGGGTGATAAAAATGCAACATCGGACACAGCCTAAGAATAGTTTCATAGTTTCTATTTTATGAAATATACCTAATATTAACATTTATTTAAGTTAAATCGAATTGTATAAATCACTTTTGTTTTTGTTGTTCTCAAGTGTTCCCATATAAACCCATAAATGTCAATAGTAGACTACGCAAGATTTTCACTAAAAAAATTAAAAAGATGCATTAAAAATATACTAAAATATGCTCGTATATATGTTCTTATATGCATGTAGGCCGTTATGTTTAATTATTACCAATACATAATTGCACATAATACATTTTTTTTACTTAAAACTAAGTACTTATTTCAATTCATCTATTTAAAATTTTAAATATAAATGTAACAATATCTAGAGACCGGTTGAACCAACGTAACTTAAATTATCAATATTGCATTGAAATGATATGTCAAATAAATTATATTGCTGTTGTTTTTCTTTGAAGTAATAATTTAAAATTATCCAAATTTCAAAAATTTTGCAAAATATGCACTTATTTTACTTCGCAAAATTTGATTTTCTTAAAATTATGTATGCATGCACTTAATAGGCAGTTTGCATATATTTCGAACTCTAGTCATTAGTTCACCATTAGAAGTTGTATTTATGTGAAGTAGAACCTAAATACTAAATGCCAAAATGCGTCATCGGATTACATGTGTACACGGGATTTTAGTTTTCCTATTCGCCTGTTCATTCTGCGGCAAAAACTGCTGAGTGCAAAATTGTACAGCATTGTATAGCATTAAAAGTTGCATGCAAAACTGTTTTTACATTATTTTATTACGTTTTTGATTTATTCACAATTTTTAAAATTACAAAATTCCTAAGGATCCCAAAATTTGCTTTAAAAAAAAGCACTAATATATCTGCGCTCCTAACTATTAGATATTTAGAAAAAAAACTAAAACTAATATACGTAAGCCCTGGTTAAAAAAATATGAGCCCTGTCTAATATTTAGTTCTGGCTACGGCCCTGGTTGTTTACCTAACGACTGCGTTAACAACTATCGTAGTGAATTGGCCGTAGTGACATTACTGAAATTTATGAATAAAAAAATCAGATTGGCAATGTTTTTTTAGAATATGTCAACCATTTAAAATTGAAACAATATAAATCAATTCAATTCCTTTTAAAATTGAAAAACTAATATTAATCTAATCAAACTGTTCTAAAAATACATTTCCAATAAAGTCTAAAACTCGCAAAAAAACTCCACCGTAAAAAACTCAGCGAAACAGAACAGTTAATCGTAATTTACAAACCCTATGTCGCGTGTGTAAGACAAAGACAACACCACACATAACACGCGAGTCTCGAATCTTTCTTTCAAGAAGAAAAGAGATGGAAGACGTTTATTATTTTGAGAAACTACTGTGCTGCTCTCTGTACAAATATCCGAGTAAACAAACACAGACAGAGATGCTGATAACCGAGAAGACGGAGGTTGGAAGAAGATGGAAGATAAAGGAATAAGAAGGACGAAAAGGATAGAGATAAGGAATCTGGAAGCAGTTAACGAGATATAGCACCAGGGCCGTAACAAAGAAAAATAAATATTTATCAAGAAAAATGGTGGAGGTGCAGAAAATCAGGAATAATTGAAGCATTTATAGATTGATGTTATTTCTTGACATTTGATTTTGATTTGAACGGTTGTTAGAAAGTCATTTTCACTAAAATCATCAAAATTTTAGAAATTAAATCTAAAACGCTGATTCTAAATTTTCAAACCACAGGTTGATATCTCTTTTTGTTCTCGAGATGTTTAAATTTAGAAATTTATTCATTTCCGGGTTTAAACCACAAGTGGATGGATATACAAACCTGCTAGACAATAAATTTAAGTAAAATAAAATACTATTTTGAAAAATTAAATTTTTGACCTAAAAATAAGAAATTTCATGAAAAATGACGAAAAATCTAAGATTTTAGGGTAAAACAAATTTAAAATACAATAACCCTTATACCATTAAAAAGAGAAAAATTAGTTATTTTTTAAGTAAAAATGGCACCCATTTAAAATAAGAAAGTTTTTCAATATTTTGAAATACTCCATCTTGAATTTTATTCTGACATAATTTTTAAGTTTTTTTCATCAAATCATGTAAAATGTTATTTGAAACATTTTTTTATACCTTTTATAATAACGGAGTTTTTGAAATTTTTAGAAATCGCGGTTTTCACTTTTTTTAACAATTTTCAAACTATTTGTAATTTAAATTTTTTCTCGACAAAATCTGAAAACAGCAATAAATGCTCACTTAACCGACATTGTAGCCTATACTTTCCGAAATCCTATTGGCGAGCCACTTTTTTGGGCCTGAGTTTTGTGAGTCATAACTCAAAAATAGGCTGAGATACAGACTTGCGAATATCAAGAGGAGCCTCTGCTACTATTAACTAGACTAATAAGGCCTTTCGATTACACTGCCATAAGTGATGTCGCGGTGTTGTGCGGGTGACGATATTCAAGTGGGAGACGTTCTCATCTACAAAGATGTTTATGACGTGTGAAAAATTCAAGAATTTCAGAGGAGATTCATAGCTCAGTTGGTAGAGCGTCCGACTAGACATCGGAAAGCCCTGAGTTCAAATCCCAGTGAGATTCATGAATTTTTTACAAAATCTGTCTTCGTTATTTATACTATTTATACAATTTAATTTGAACACTTAACACAGGTTCATAGTAACTAAGTTACAGAAATTCACTGTTGAAATACATCTAAACAATTTTTTATATTTATATTTAATGCTACAGTTTACAGCCACTGTAAGAACCTGAAGTATTTACTAAATTCTTGATAATTTTCAAATAAAATTTTCAATTCTTTCGAGTACATCCTTTGCTACATAATATGATTTTACGGCGTCTTATACTTACTAGAAATATTAACAATTTATTTAACCGTTCTTTCCCATTTTACTATAAATGTACCTTAAGCAAAGTGCACTTGTTAAGCGATCCTTATTACCATAAATTCCTTCCCCTTAAAAATAATAAAGTTCTCTCCTAGTCCTGCCCTGCAAAAGCTATTCACAACACTGGTTGGCCATTTCACACATAATGTGCAGGATTTTCATAAACGCTACCAGTTTTTCCCGCCGGCCTTCGTTTCCAAGTCCGTCGCGAGCTGCTATTGGTCCGGTATAATAAACGGAGGTTTCTGATTGGTCAGAAGGAACACGATGTTGCTTTATTGGTCCTCGTAAACGACAACTGTGATATGGGTTGAAGGACAGTGGGTTTAAATTGTTATTAGATTTAAGGATATTAAGAAAGATACCCAGGAAACACACACATATATGATATATAACTATCAAGGAGAAATCATAGCACAATGTAAATGTAATGTGATTTATCCTTGATAGTTATATATCATTATATTTGTGTGTTTCCTGGGTATGTATAGAGAAGGATTTTAATTTGACTAAATATGGATAGTAAGCTAGCAAAATCGCGGGTCTAGATTAACAAGGTTCTAACTGCAAGAAGCTGATTTGAAATTTTAACTCGCTATTATTTGAACACATTATTGTTATCAAATTAACATTTATTAACTCTAATAATGGATTTAAGTATATTGTAAGAATTTGGAAGACAAATTTTACTGGTATGCTTAGTTATCGAACAAAATATTATTAAAATAGTCAGTTAGAACTATGTACTTCAAATTTTTAACATCTTTCACGGGACCCAAGGTCTATCTGAGCATATTAAAAAAAAAAACAATACGACAGAAAATTATTATTTTTCTTCAAACGTCATAAAAATGGCATCTTTTGTGACTTGATACACAAGGAAGAAATGAAATAAATAAATATCCATGGCAACTATATAAAATGAGCGAATAAGAAGTAACTTATAAAGTAGCAACCTGTCATGTCGCTCCAAGTTGGACTATACACTAGATAACCTAAGAATAAAATTACTACAAACCTCCAACAGCTGTCAAATTTAAATTGATAATCTACAAATTGAAATATAAACAGTTTATATTATTTAACGAAATAACATATTATAAAATAGCAGACTTACATATTGGTAATGACGGTAAGAATACTTGGAATAAAAGTGATAAGTTTATATTGTTTTTCAGCGATTGCTCGACATATATCCTTCAGCAATTTTGTTGAACTTCCATCCAATTGAACATCTTCAAGGGCCGTACATGGCAATACTTCAAATTCTGATATAATTGCACATAAGGAGAATACAAAATTGCAGTTTTTATTTAATCGTCAAAACGTGAAAAATACGAAAGTTTCCATAGCAAAAGGGCAATTGAAATCACCAAACATCTTTCACGTAAAATATTTATAATTATTGTAACGTCAAATTGTAATTATTTTATTTAAATACGTAAAATACAATGCATGGAATTGTCCGACTCGCTATCCCTCGTCGTGCAAACTTACATGCTCGCCACACAAAGAATCATAATATACTATTAGTTTTATTAACAAAAAGTGAAAATAATAAATTTCTCCATTACAAAAAAAAAAACTAATTTAATTTTAATATTATTTTATAGTAACATTTGCAATTGCTCAGCTATTACAGTTGTCGTTGTTTTCAAAGCATTCCGCTGCTCGACGCTAGTTTCTGAACCTCTTTTTAGCTTCTTTGGCTTAGGAAATACTTGTTTTAAAGTATTTCTATCTGTACTATGCAGCTAGAACAGGCATAGCCAACATGATAAAGTTATGCGGCCAACGGCTCGAGGTTAAATAATATGTTCGTATTTAACTGTCATTTTTTCAAAAATATTCTTTTTCATATTTTAAATATGCTATCTAGTGTTTCTTTTAAGATTTTTAAAGAAATTCCATAGCTAAATTTTATTTCATAAAATAAATCCTTTTCTTATTTAAGTATTTCGTCCGGCCCGCGAAGTAAAAAATTATTCACAATCTGGGCCCGCGAGCCAAAACTGTTGGCCACACCTGAGCTAGAACATTGCCCTACACGCTTGATTCAATTTTGGCTAATAGAACTTTATTTCTGTAGGTACTCTCGAAAATGTACAACAATATCTAAAAACTATCAGAAAAAGATAGAATAAGACTGACAGAACATACCCATACATAAATCTCATTTTAGCAAAAACTTGTAGTTAGAAACTTGTTATTTTAGACCCGCGAAATGTCACGATAAATGGAAAATGAATTGTCACATTTAATTTTAACTCGCGGAATATAAAAAATATTGATTTCTCTCTCTACTTAGTTATTTATAAATTCTATCTTTTTGTTTGTCAAAAAAGGTGAAAGCAAAAATATTCTAATGTAAAAATAATTATCTGGTGCTGGTGACTTTGAGTTTCAGGGTTGGTGTTTATGGTAATTTAATGCTCTGAAATTTCACGAGATATTTTTCAGGCATCTTGCTTTTCGCTCTCGCGGTCTCAAACATGAATTGTCGTCGTTTCCGCTATTCAAATACTGAGATGGTATCAAGTAAATGATTACAAAGAAACACGGCACGGATTTCGATGCATTTATTCTAGATCGCGGGAGATAATTTTCACAGGAAAACTTTAAAATATTTAAATCAGAACACTACTATTCATAGAGCATCAAAACTAGATGACAAACTTAACAACAAGAAAACAGGAACAGCTACGAAGATAACTTACGTTCAGGTCTTATATAATAAAACATAAACTTTCATCAAAATGCCAAAGATGTAGGTATTAAGTATTCTACGCGAAATATTACAAACATGCTTCAATAATTAACAACATTGTCATATCTACGCTCTTGAAAAAAATAATCTGAGCTTTTATCTGTATAATAAAAATTCTAAAACTACGAGCTCAAGTTCATAATTGTTCGGCTGACTTTCATTTACAATAGTTATTTGTATGACAGCAGTTTTGTAAATGTATATTAGAAGATGTACATACAACTGACTCCGTATTACCCGAGGTAGTACCTTATGGTTCATTTGTTCCCAAGAGTTTCATCTTAAAAATTGATAACACGCATCCTAACTTTACACATATAACAAAGCAACGTTTAAAATAATTCCATATTCAATTATTATGACGGTCAGATCGCAGTCATGACTTAAATTCCAGCGAAAAATATGGGATTAGGTAATGCAAATTGTTCAGCATAGATAATCCATACCAAAAACCATTCAATCGCCCCAAGTAAGAAAGTTGTTAAGACTTAGAAATATTGCTATAGCCAATAATAATAGCGAACACTGAATAAAACATGAAAATGACAGGCTTTACATTTATTTCTATTGGTTATAATTTTTAGCAACGTTGCTAAGACTTAACAACTTCCATACATAATTGGGGTGAATACCTAATAGTACCGTTTTCTGAAGAATGGAACACCAAGAGTTACCAACTGTATTGAAAGTTTACCAAACTATTTGGTAATGTGGTAGATGTCCTTACAGTTCAGGGAGAAAGTAAACACTATAACTTTCTCAATATAAATCATACCTTAGCTATTTAACCTAATTAATAAGCAAAAAGAATTTTGCTACTTTTGTTCATTTTTCTGCTTCAGGAACTTCTTAATAAATAAGGTGTTTGCCAAACTTTTTTTATTTTCTAATCTTATTTCACAGATCAGTTATTCATATTTTAACAAAAACATGACAAGTAAATCCATATTTCGTTTGTTACAAGTCAATAAAAACTTTTTTTGCCACGAGTGTATTATGAGCCTCGGTTCGTATTCTACTTCATGTTTAGTAATGTGTGAAATTTTGTGTAGTATTCTCGTTTATGTTGAGAACATGTGCAACCGTCAATTCTAAATCAAATTTGCAAGTTATGTTAGAATTTAGTGGATTTGCTGTCTAAAGATAAACCCTTGTCAAAAGTTAATACTGAATTATATCATGTCTGAATCAAACTACCTTCAAGTTTGATATATGTACATCCTGTTAACCTCACTTGTAATAATTGAAGCCTAATCTGAAATGTAGCCATTAATATTTTATAATTATTAATTTGTATTTCTCACAGTTTCTCAGTTAGTACATATTTGTCTTAAATGAACATGGCGAACGAAATCCTTCTAATTTTTGTATACATCCTCTTTGAAATATTGCTTCTCATTTAAACAAGAGCGAAATCTGAATGGGTTGTGCGTTATAAATTAGGTGCGATTAGTATCAAATTAAAAACCGGTAAAACATCGGTCGTATAGGATTAGGACAGTGTGGAAAACAAAAATAAATGCTTTGTAATGTGTCAGCGCAGCGGTGTTGTTAGGGGTAGAAACCACCACGTCCCGGAAAGAAGAAATATTAAAACCACAGCCGCCCGGCTCAACCTATCGGCTCTGGAAAGCGCAAACTTTTACACGTGTCCTGCCCAGTGCCGGAGAACGGAAATTTGACTACACTCAGAAAAATGGACTCTGTCGAGGTTAACATAAAACTATAAATATCGTAATTATGATAAGACAGCGGCATATAGCTGTTAGTGTTTGCTTTTACACTGAATATCAACGCGCTATTATTCGTACCACTCTGTTGAAATGAAGACAAGCACTGAATGGATTATGTATAGTAATATAATCTTACTGTTCCTTTAACATAAATGCTATTTTCGTTTGAAATAATTGTTGGAACTGCAGTTTTCAATCGCATCGCATAAGAAATACAGATCGCTTTCAATTAAGATTAAGTTTAATAAATAGTTGTTTATGTAACAAGTGTGTGAAGTAGTACTTTTTTGGTTGAGTGCAAGATAAGAAATGGTATTTATTCACAATCATTATAGTAATATACAGATTCCTAACCTTTTGGAGGTTGGAAAATACGTCATTCCTAACTTTAATGACAATCTCTTGGGTTGGAAATAACAGATTTCACTTCCATCTCTTGGGTTGGAAATGTTTATGTAGGGGTTGCCTAGCAACATTGCCGTAGATCCCCATAATTAAGTAGGCTAAACAAATTTTAAGACAGCTGTCAAAATATTAGTAAAATTAAAGGTTATAATTCATTGATTTATTTTGAAAATTATTGATTTAAAATGAGGATGATTGTGAATAAAATAGTATACATAACCTCGGTGGGAGTTTCATAACTGCCTCGCTCATTATCTCAGCTGGTGGCTTCGCCTCTCGGTAATATACATAAGCCCTCGGCTGTAATGAAACATCTCCCACCTCGGATGTAATATACTATTACACGAGTTGCATACTATATTTTTCTACAACCGAAATGTTACCACTATTTCTCATGATACTGAGTCTGAGTGTACCGGCATCTTCAAATATTGTTTGTGCTAGTTGACAAGTAAATTAACCAAATGTGCATGTTGTCTAGCAACGTATTTACTTTTCTCGCACTAGTGTTTGAAAAGTGATACTTTACACATTGAATAGTGCGTAAAGTATGTACTTTACGCACAGTTGTAGGAAATATTTGTGTACACCTAGTGCGCAAAATGCTACATTGCTGCTCATGTATAAAGTTTGAAGCTCGAAGCGCAGCTGAGAACTTCAATTATGCAAGAGCAGCAATGCCATTTTACGCTCGCGGTATACACACTATTTTTCCTACAAATCTTTTATAATATTAAAATATAAGTATGACCTTTCAATTTATATGGGAAACGAAATTGAAATGTAAATTTTAGAAGTAGAATTTGGAAACGAAGGTATATTGTTTAACAATGGATCCATAAACCATAATAAAAAATAATAAAATGTACACTTTATCCTTAAAGTGCTATTCAATAAATAATGATTAAGATAAAAAAAAACATTTTTTTAATAATTACTTTGCGAGATATTTGAATTTATTTCCAGTGTCACAGATGACGTCACACTATTGGTATCCTTTCTCGTGCAGCATACTACAGAAACTGGTGTGAGAAAGTTAGCTATAGGTTTTTTTAAAAATCAAATGCAGTTATACAAAAAACTATTATGACTTTTTGATACCACGAACTGCTTCAAAATTAAACGAACTTATATTCAAATTAAAAAAAAAAAATGGTTCATGACACGAGAATGTTTCTATTTCCCTGTGTGTGTAAATTAGTGATCTACAAAATGATGAAAAGTGAAAGCGAAAGTGATTTTAGTGGTACCTCTACGGAGATATCAGAAGTTGGAAATTCAGCGATTTTTAATCTTCTCTTCTAAGTCAAAACAGAAATATGAAAATACGTATACTCAGTTCAAGGAATGGTGCCTGAAAAAAGCTAAGACAGTCTCTGAGCATGTTATATTATCATATTTAGAGGAAAAATCACGAAAAAACAAATCTTCAACATTATCATCTTTCTCGCACATGTGCGGGTAACACTTTGTCGCACGTCATCAAGGCAATATTAAGAAAAACATCACCATGAAAAAATGACCTACTTCGCACATTAAAATTGATGCGACAATGTCAACATTTTGTGACAGTTGTAGGAAAAATAATTTTAAATAGTGGAGAACTTTGCTTTTTGTGTAAACCGCTTCCACCAAAATTTCTTAGTAATGTACTTATAACTATTGTAAGACTATAATCCAGTTGGATTTGCATTCCCAAACTAGTATCCAGAAAGCATGTATAATCGTCTTGATGTTACGTTTGTTTCCCAATTTGAATCTCGTTGGGTACGCCTATGTTCGTCGCTTGTTCAGGTGATAATCCCCGTGGTTATCCTGTTAACGTTGTCGCGAAGCCTTGGAACTATACAGCGTGGCATGGCATATCGACCCTGTGTTCTTCCCTTCCAGTTCCAGTCTCCAGTTCCTGGAGATTTATAGCCAAACTTAACCGATATCGAAGCCAGGACCTCCCTTCCATTCCATCATACATGACGGACGCGGAATTATAAACTAAGGAGGGAAGAAAAACTTCTCAGCCCAGGGAAATATTAACTGCACAAGTCAGCGTTTCTTATCAACTCAAGGGGCACAAATTCCAGAAAGCATTTTATCGATAGCCATTTAATTGCTTGTTATTATTTGGTTGAGGACTTTAAGGGCTGGTCACGTTTGTCATTACGACTTGTAATATCTATTGTAACCCTATCTTCATTTTCTGAAAGCAGTCCCAGAGTTCTTATGAAGCCAATTACTGATCTAGGAATCATTTAGTCATTTGCCGTGAGCTACCTTTTACGTTTTACTTGACATAATTTATTTTTTCTTTTTTTTTAATAGAAATCATTGTGAAGAAGATAGGGCTTATCCGATCAACCAATCAGATGTAACGATGTAAATTAATTGCTCCAACTCTTGTTCACAAATACATAGGCATACAATTTGGTTGTGCGCGGTGATATATTAATGTACTAGGCAGAGTATGTAGCAGGATGTTAAATTATACTAAGGTTAATTACTGGTAAAATAATATTTTTTTGAATATAATTAATGATACTGTTATAAATTGAAAGTTAAAAATCAGTCAACTGAAAGTATATTTTTGTTGATTAGTAAGGTTAAATAAATTCAATTCTGATTATTTCATTTTCCTCTTGGTTTTTTCTTGCATTTTATTACTATTGTCGCCTTTTGATATATAAATATTTCCAGTTTTAAATGGCACAAAAGTGACCCCTGTGGTGCACTCTCCACACCAGCTATGAGTGCCCGTGAGGTGACGCCTGCTAAGCGCCCACACGGTAAAATATATCGTCATCATTACCGATGTCTACATGTGTTGTAGATACTGGCACACCCAGAAATTGGGGAATATGCCGTGATGATATATTTAATTATTTATTTTGATATATAAATCTGTATTTTCCAATACTAACAATAGTTCCATTTTCCAAAAGAAATGAAACACCACCTTAGGATAGAATATTGCTTATATTGTAGGATGTATTTTATTCGCAGTCATCATAGTAATATACCGATTCATAACCTTTTGGAGGTTGGGAAATACGTCATTCTTAACTTTAATGACAATAATCTCTTGGATTGGAAATAATAGATTTCACTTCCATCTATTGGATTGGAAATGTTTACGTAAGGGTGCCTAGGAACATTGTCATAGAATAAAATAGTATGCATAGTATTTATAACACTCCACGAACAAATTACTAACTGAAATCTCCTATAAGGCAGTTGTGTAGAGTGTAGCATATATAATAATATTTGTAAAAAAATTGTTGAACCCGATATTTTCGCTGTCTAAATTTTGGAAAAAACTTTACCTGATTGCTTGCTGAATCTCTGCCATATTTTATATTATATCAATTTATGAATCACTATATCTGTGTGACTGTCTTGTATTTTCTGAAGTAAATGTATTGGTAGTCTATATTTTGTGCTACTGTTTGTAAAATTTTATGTGTATTAATCCTCTATAATTGGGAACTTGCTTCCTGTTGAGTGATTAGAATAATAATAAATAAATAAATAAATAAATAAATAAATAAATAAATAAATAACCTCGGGGGAAGTTTCAGCGCAGCCTCACACTTTATCCACATAAGCCGTCAGCTATAATGAAACATCTCCCACCTCGGATGTAATATACTAATATTACTGATTTTAAATAGATATTGTATATACCTACTCGTAATTAATTATTTCCCAGGCAATAAAAAATAAGGAATTTATTTGACCCCCGTTCTACGCTATTCAAAGTTTAAATCAGGCTTTTAGTTACTGAATTCTTAAAAAAAAAAAAAAAAATAGAATATAGAAGATTAAATCTACTTATGGTTGGCCATTCACATACATGTGTTTCGATATTTCTTCTTTCTCTTCGCCGTCGACAGATGCTGTTTTCAGAGGACAATAACCAGTACAGATACTTGTCATAGTACTAAGATCCTTTTTGCTAAGAGCTAATTAATAGCTTTTATGCGTTTGTCGACGAGGGTGAAATGAATTTCTTCGGCTGACTGGCTCGAGATGTCTCTCTAATATAAGTCTATGGTTGAGGTAGACTCATCCCAGTTTGGGATCTTCTTTATATGGCTGATCAAGAGTCCGCAAAAAGGTCCAGGCCCATAAAACGGTGATTTGGCTCCCTTTTTAAAGAGCTCATCCGCTTTTTCAATAATTTTTCATCCACAGTAGGACGTGGTTGTGTTTAGCCAGATTTTGAAGGGTGTTCATGTAATTTCAAATTAGCTTTGACTCAGAAGCGAATGCACCTAGTGCCTTTAAAGCAGTCTGTCCGTCTGACATTGTGTTGATTGTTGCTCATTTGAGTCATTTGTTTAGGTTTATTTGAACACAGAGATTTATTTTGTAGATCTTTGCTTGAAATATAATAGTAACCCGGACCAAATACACCCACTGCAGTTTCTCCTGAATCTAGTTTCGAATCATCCGTAATTGCTTAACATTTTTATCTAACTGTGAAATAAAATGAATGAATATTGACTCACTTCTGTTTTGTTTTTATTTATTCTCGTATAAGTTTCTTTTTCCTCAGGGTAAACTTTCTTCGTTGATGTTATCAGATGGTAGTCGTTGCTGGCGTATGTCTGTGTATATTTATCTAATAAGCGCCTGTAAATCTAATATAAATAAAGTGAGTAAACAGGGGGCATAGCAGTTGGTATTTATATTAGGGTACGTAACTCGTAACTCGCTGCGATATGTTTACCATGTTAACATTTTGTTTCATTACATCAAACATTAGACGTCTAGAGCTACCGCTGCCTCGCCGGTTGCTAGGCAACGCAAAACCCTTGAGAAATTTTATCCCGTTGCTTCAGCTGCTGCTGGTAAAAGCATAAAAAAGAAAAATACCAAAATTAACCTTTTTTATTTTCAATTTATTAAGCAGTAATTTCTTTATGTAGCTATTTTCTCTTAAGTGCCCCATTAATACGGGACATTCGTCTTCTAAGCGGTTTCTTTTTTACCAACCAGCCACTTTACAAACAAAAAAAAAACTACAATCATTTATACACAGCATATTAAGCTGACCAACACACTTATACAATAATTCTGTTGTTTAAACTAAGAACCATTAATGTCTATATTTGTATGAACAACTGATTGAAGGTGATTAGCGAGCAGTTGACTAACATTGTTATGGATAAATATTTTATTTGAAATCGTCACTAAAGTAATCCATTATAAGACGATTTCATGCAAATGTAGTGTTATCAACCTTATAACAATGATTGTATATATATACAGTATATCCGGGGGGATTGAGTTTACAAGAGGAAAAAAAAAAAATTATTTTTGATTTTACGAAAAAATGCCAAGGGAAGAAAAATTTTTGCTTGAATTAAAACGTATGTTTCAGTTATTAAAACTTTTAATTAATGTAAGGTTCTTTTATTATAACGTTTTTTTCGTTTTTTGTCCTCCGAATAATACAGTTATTACATTGAATCTAACATGATTTTAGTTATTGATAAATGATTATTAATTCTAATTTCAGAAAAGATTCAAAGCTAACTAAAATCATGTTAGATTCAATGTAATAACTGTATTATTAGGAGGAAAAAATACGAAAAAACGTTATAACAAAAGAACCTTACAAAAAATTAAAAGTTTTAATAACTGAAACATGCGTTTTAATTCAAGCAAAAATTTTTCTTCCCGTGGCATTTTTTCGTAAAATCAAAAATATAATTTTTTTCCTCTTGTAAACTCAATCCGGGGATTTACTGCATAAATAAGATAATTTGGGTAGGTGTACGATGTATAACAGTAAAATTGTACGTAAAATGACAAAAAAGAAAAAAATATGTGCATGAAGAACAAATGAAACAATTCCGATGAAGAAGTTTGAGACAATACATAATTTTGAGTGTTTATTATAATAACTTCAATATCCGGAGCTTCGCAACACTGAACATAAATTCGTTTGTTTGACTGACAGCAACTGACATATGTCAAAATAACCTATAAATATAAATATTTCTTTCATTTTCACAAATTTTCGATTTCAAATAAAATTTAATATGCACGTCGACACTGACGTTCCTTTTTATTACTCCTACGGCCTCGACAAATAGATTTCACATTCGTGATAAAAAATAGAATTTCATTACCTTGATATACAGGGTGTCTCTTAATAGGGGGACATGGCTTAATAAGACGATTTAACCAAACTTGCTTCTACCGAAAAGTGTACCATTTAGCCAGAATTCTGCTTCAAAGTACTTCGAAAAAAAATTAATTTTGCTTATAATAATCGGACGCTTTATTCGATTGGGATGAAATTTGGTATGACAGTTTATATGTTGATAAGTCATCTTTTAAGGTGATACTTGTTATTAATAGTGAACCACTAGTGTATGAAACTTAGGTGTCCCAACATTAATCAGACCGTAACTTTTTAATGGCAATGCCGAAAACGTGAAATTATTTTTCTTAAGAAAGATACATTCAATAGTAAACTTTTCTCTCACTGTGTAATTTGTGATATCTGTTACGGGTCACACAGAAAAAAATAAAATCTGAGTGTCTGCACTGCTAATTTTTTAAAATAAATTTAATCCAGCAGTCTATCCAAATGTCAAACAAGTAATTTTTAATGACAGTAACAATTGTTTTACGGGTTGTCAAAAATTTTCTTCGCAATATTCTAAAATTAGTAACATTCGTTTGTTCGGCCTCATAATATTTTACTACCGTTATTATAAATAAGATGATTACATATCTCAGCTTACTCCTAAACAAGTTGTGAAGATTGACAACTCGTTACTGTCACTTTTCGGTAGAAGCAAGTTTGGTTAAATCGTCTTATTTTAGCCTCAGGAATCTGTGATTAAGCCATGTCCCTCTATTTAAGAGACACCCTGTATAAGTATCTGTTAAATAACAGTTATAGAAAAATTAATTACACACATTTTTTATTTGGGTCCAGACCGACGCCAAAATTACTTCGAATTTTAAAAGGCACAAAACCCCTGTGGTGCATTCTTCACGCCAGCAATGAGTGCCCGTGATGTGTCGCCGGGTAAACGCCCGCACGGTACAAATATGTCATCAATATTACAGATATCTGGCACACCCAGCAACGAGAAATATGTACGGTAATATGCCGTGATGATATATTTATCTTTATTTATATATTAGATGAAACTAGTAAAGAGATTTATTTACACCATAAATGATTGATTCAATTTATAAGTTACCAAACATGGACCGGCCGCAGAATAATATTGAAATATGTAATGAATGTGTTTCTATATTTATTCGAATAATGAGCTACAAAAATTTAGCTGCAATACCAGCAATAAACAATCTATTTTGAAGCAGAGGTGAAGTGAACAATTACATACTGCGAATAATATATCGTTCGTCAATAAATTCGCCTGACGTCATTATCTCTGTTCTTTCCCATTTTTATTATCTTTGTTATTTACTTTTTCTCTCCAAATCGCCTACTCTTTTCTTTGTATTTCTTTCACCCCGTTTCACAACGTTATTAAAATTTTCTTTTTGTTTCTTTATTCGTTTAGTCGAGATAAAATGTTTTTCGCAATCAATAAATGTTTCTAAAGTTGAAATGTTTCAATTAGTTTTCACAGTGAACTCAGATTCACTTAAACTTAATTAATTATAAAAATAAATATTTACTTTTAAATACAAAACTATAATGTTAACGATTAATATAAACTATGCATTACAAAAAAAGTTATAACTTTTCAAAATATTTTAAATTAAAACGCAAAAAGTCAATATCTGTAATTACACAAATGCGAAACATTCTTCAAATGAAATAACAACCGAAACATGAAAATAAAACAAAGCAATGAAAAACAATAAAGGTATAACGAACCAGTACGCATATTAACAAACTCTAATTACCCTATCCGGAGGCACATTTCCAACAAGCATATGGAACAATGACATGGTCCATTAATTCCGAAATGAGAGCAATGTCGGAAGGAAAATATTCCAGTACGACCCTGTTTACTAAGAGGCGGAGGAAAATTGGGAAGAAATTCGGTGGAAATGGGGAAAGGTCAAGGTTTATTTAGGATATTTGCTTCAGGGTAAATTGCTACGTATTTTAACCTTATTTTAACGGAATTATCTACTAAGGGAAATATATTTTCTTTTTTAAAAAAAATGTCATCACGGGATTCTCATTTTACAAAATGACGAACAGAGTTTGCACTCTCGTTTGAAATTTTGTTTTCCGAAATATTATTCAGCAATAAGTTCATTTCAGCATAAAATTGTGCAATAAAAGAAAAGAAGAGTAAATTTAAGAAAAAAAATATTTCAAAAATTTTATTTACCTATATCGTCAAAATATATATATATATATATATATATATATATATATATATATATATATATATATTTATTTATTTTTGTAGCTCTGTCCGCTATACGTTGTTTGTGACATCTCTAAATCGTCCAGAAATACTTTTTTACCGGCCAAGGCCAGCAAAAAGTAGGGACTTTTATGGTTTATAAGTTGACATTATTGTTTGCTGTCATCTTTGTAAACCCATGTCTCCAAATCTTCTGATATTACTAACATAAAATTCCCTACTATTTCATATTTGGACAATAAATCAAATTCATTTAATAAATTTAGGGAGAAGTCGGTACAAAAAATCTTGTATAACCACACTTCCATAAACTGCTTTGCGAGTGCTTGTGTGTGCCTCATTCACACTCGTAAAATTATAGTTTCTAGATTAGTGTTACAAATAAATACACTCTATGTATATCTCTGAATTGATAACCAACGTCATTGATTTCTGATGCAAAAATTAAGGTTTGTTGGATGGATTTAATTTATAAATTTAGATTTATGAATTTAGTTTTATAATTTAGATTTATAAATTAATCCAATCAAATAAATGATAAGTATGATACGGTTTTATTGTCATACAAATTACTGTGCAATTCTACATCAAAAAGCAATTCCATACTTGATTTATACTGAATATCCATTATGAAATACATTTATTAGATAAATTACATGTTTTTGACCTATTTTTGATACTGCCAATAACTGTCACATAATTTTGTTTATTTAGTTATTTGTTGCTATGAATTTGAAAGAACACTGTATTCTAATTGGTGTGATTTAAAAATTTAAAAATAAAATTTCAAATATAACAATTTGTAAATCTGAATTTCAAATCTAAATGCATCATGAACTAACAAATGCATTTATGAACATTTTATATCTAATTTTATAAATGAAATTCATCATAAATAAGCCCTTACTAACCTTTTCTCTAGCATTTTTGTCGTACATACAATGGGCATAGGTATATGACTTTTATTCGCTACCCTATTACCGTATGTTACAAAGGGATATACAAACTTGATAAATGAAATAGAAACTGTACTATAACTGCGGTAACGAAAGTCATTTTCAAATATTTGGATTATTTGAATAGTCATATCATTCTGTAATTCATGTAGTGAAAGGTGATTTTTGCATTAATAATTTGTGTTTCCTTAAGTTTTGGATATTTCTTTAGTTATTATTATTATTATTATTGCACGATACTGCTTTTAGACAATGAAAAAAAATCTGATGTGGCCAACACAAAACCTCCCGCTATTTAATTTTTACGTACATACATACATACATACATACATACATACATACATAAAATCACGCGTTTCCCACTTAGTGGGTTAGAAAAAACCCGGAAACAATAGTAACAATAAGAAAAGGGATAAGAGTAAGAGCTCAGTTGACTCACTTCAATCTTTAAGAACATTCTTCTTTCGCCTTGTCCACAATCATCATAGCATTCATACATAAGAAGATATTAAAGTGACCAATTTTCGGTAGCGAATAATCGCATCCGGACCACAATAATAGTTACGCAACAATCATCCTTCGCCACACATTCCTATCCATTTTTATTAATTTAAATACATACCTACGTATTTACTATCGCTGCAAACTGTTACATTGCATAAAACTATTGATTTATTTACTATTTTCTTTTTAAAATGTCACTATTATTAATTTGAAGTGATTAGCTTTTTGACAGTGACATTTACTGTCAGTTTGAAATATGGACTGTGTAACAAAGGTATTGTGTTTTTCTTAGGCTTCAAGACTTGTAAAAAAAAAATTATTTTTAAATTTATCTGTAAAATATATAGAAAAAGTATTAATGTATTCCTGTAGTAAATTCAATAATCTTTAATTTTCATAAAGACAAAATGCGAAAAAATGGCATTTAATGAGCCATTATGAGCTTCAAGTAAAGTGCCATTTCTGGTTATCCGATTTACACCAAAATCTAATGGCTTCTTTTCATATTAGAATAGGGTATAAATACAAGGTTTCAGAATTTTCTGAATGATAGTATTTGAGTTAGAGCGAAGACAAAATCCCTACACATACACACACACATACATACATACACACATACATACACACACACACACATACACACATCATCGTGAAAATGTTAAAATTGGATTCTAGGGACCTTAAAACGTGGTCATTTACTAAAATCGGGTTATGTTATTTTTAACACGATCCCTATACCTCCCTTACCAAGGATAGCGGGAGGTAAAAAGTATACAGTAATTTTGTGTAGGTACATGTTTTATATTTTGTAAGATCTTACTATCCTGAAGAAGGTGCAAGTGTGCACCGAAACGTCGGTTTTGTAAGAATAAATATTGTTTGCCTAAAATTTCGAGTAAATGTCCACAAATCATTTCTGTAAAATACTTTTATTATAACCGTGCTATAATGAGCTATTTTGAATGGAAAACCTCTTAGTATGTGGAGAATGGAAGTAAATTTAGATGGTTAATGCATTCACCTCGGTTGGTCATTATAATTCAAATTTCTTGTATTGTAACAAACGGCAGCGAATATAATTGTTCGCAATATTTTCAGGGCGGTGGTAGTTTGCGGTAAAATTAATTTAAGCAGCTCATATAGAGCCGTGTAAACTAGCGAAATAATTTAAACATACGCGAGTACAGTGCAAGCGAGCACCGTACCGCTTCTTGTTCCCTGTAGATTCCCAACGAATCGCAAACTTGCCTCTTAAATTTTATACACAATTTCAAACTTTCGTCTAGTAGCAGAGCAACTATTTGCCCTCTACTCATTTGCTTCTTGTATAAACTTCTCTTCATAAAAGGAAGTACTCTCCAGATTCGTTACATAAATATTTCAAAGGACAGAACTTTATATCCGTTAAAAAAGTTTCTTTAATTATTTTTTGATATTTCTTAAAACCAATGAAATATTTATGTTTGTCAAGTGTCTGCGGTTTAACCAATCCTATCATTTTTATAGTTAGTATTTAATTCAAAAGTAAATAATCTCTGCAGCTTTTGTTTTTATCAACAAATGTCAGATAGTTATCAACACATAAGTAAAATGAATGAAAAATACCTGTTTAGTGTCGTTTCTGATCATGAAATAAACAAAAAAATTATAGAAACCACTTCTGGAAACACCATAATTAGTAATCACTGGGCATGGAGACGATTATTTATATTTATTTTGCCTTGTCAAAGTTGTGTTCTAGTTGTCAAAACAGACTTGCCAACTGCGCCATGTAAATAAATAAAGCTATTTAATTACGACAGTAGATGACGTTGCAATAGCATGACAGTGACAGTGTTGTTTGAAACAAATTTGTGGATCAAAAGATAATCTATAATTCGAGAGTGAGTTTAAATTGATAAATTAGTTTTTAACCAATGATGCAAAACATTTGAAATTCTACCCATGGTAACTGAAAAAATATCATTACCTCGATAAAATTCCACTACCAAGTAAATAACCAGTTGTTATTGTTTATAACTGTTAGTGTGACAGTTAATTAAAAATTCAAGTTTAAAAATAATTTCTAATATTAAATTGTTTCATTTTGCGTTATCTTTGGAATTTATCTCAACAAATACAACACGACCTCTCTAATTTTTCTCAGATAAACTTTTATTTTTAATCACTTAAGCAAACTGACATTATGTAAATCCCCTCCTCCTTCGGAGTCGAGACTTACCATGCACTCATGCAGTTTGCTTTCGTGTTTGTTGTTAAGCAAAAAAAAATCGTGCAAAATAAAAATTTATCGACAAATCAGGAGGTCTTGTGATATTATTTCTGAAAATTATTCTTCAGATTTTTTCTCAAAATGGTTGCCATTTGGCAATAGTCATGAAAGCCCGTAGTCAAGTTTTCAAAAAATCTCTCAAAATATTTTCAATTTATTTTCACTCTCTTGTTATAATATTACTGAAAATCTTATCTTACAATTAAATACTATTTAATTGGAGATTGTATGGTTAATTGTTAATCTTCTTTTAATGTATAATAAAGTATTTCTTGTTTTTGAAATCTCAGACATCGGGTTCTATTTTTTGCGAGATTAATTTTCGTACATCTGTTACACCATTAATCAATGTATCCATTTTCCTTTACTAAATCCTTGGGCTGGTTGCTGGGTACCCCAAGTAAATACTAAACAGTTAAGTTCACAAGAACAAGAAACAGTCACGGGCGATAGTGTTTTGTCATAACTCACGAGAAACAAGTGCCGGTCGAGACATTTGGTGGAGTCGCCGCACTAGGTCACATGACCACACACGTGCAATAAGATGAATGATCCAACACGTGGCAGTGAGGGGGATTTTTTTGCGGACTTCCACAAAATTGAGAATATTAATTAATAATAACAAAGAGGAAAAGTTTTTTGATTGCACTATTAAATGCAAGTAAAATGCCAAGAATAGATATGTATCAAGGTACTGAAGTTCTACTTTTATTATCACGAATTTGGAAGTTAGTAGCCGAAGCAGTAGGGCCGAGGAAAATAAACCATATATAAAATTTGTGAAAATGAAAGGACTATTTAACTTTATAGGTTAATAAAATATTAAGAAAATACTCCCCATGTTTCACAAGAGTTCAGCGTTTCGGCCATCATCAGCTAGTAACCAGACGCGTTTCGCTCTTGTTAGAGCTCATCTATATGGTATAATTATTAGTTTTCTTTATAAAATTATTCACAATAAAATTGATTGCTCATATCTTCTCTCTAAGTTAAACTTTTACACCACTCGGATCAACTCCAGATTCAATTTTATTTTCTATTTTCAAAATCACCTATACACATAATGTGCAATAATTATAATTTGATTTCCGCTAACACCGACATATTTTTCTGTTCTCTTAAAATATTGTTAGATTCTTTATCAAATGAATGATGCCTGTATTCTATTTGTAAAACATTATTTATACTATAGGTAATTCATATTATTTTTTGTATTGAATTCATTTACGTTGGTACTCATAATGTTATATTTTTGTAATTGCTTGTCATTGTTTTCCTGTAATTGGGCTTATGTCTGTTGGAAATAAATAGTATTATTATTATTATTATTATTATTATTATTATTATAACAGCAGAGACAATGGGGGATTACGGCTCAATCGAATTAAAGGAAAATAGTAAAAAATTACGAATGTATATGCTGAATAACGAATATTAATAAAAAAAATGAAATGGTATAATTGAGATATTTCAGAAATAAAGGGTTTTTTGTTATAGCGCTTCGACACTAATATGAAAATATTTTGATTAGCGGCCGAGAAACCGCCTATACATGCATTACAAATAGCGTGTTAGGAGGTGGGATTACTACCAATGGAAGTTAAGAAATTCAAGTTCGAAAGGAAGGGCTAACATTCCTGTACTACAGTTTTCAAACAGTTTTTATTTTAACACAAATTTCTTGCATTAAATTTAATAATTTAAATACACCTGTAATTATAAAGTATGTAGACTTGTACACAGGGCCGTAGCCAGAGGGGGGCTGGCCAGGGCTAAGCCCTGGTAAAATAATATTGAGCCCTGGTAAAAATAATCAGGCTTACATGTAGAAAACATAGTATAATTACGTATATCAAGATTAATGTACGAATATTTGTAACCCTAAAATCTAATTCTTAAAATCCTAAATAATCACTAGATTTACGGCATATAAATTTAGGATTCAGATATTAGGGTGATAAAAATGCAACTTCGGACACAGCCTAAGAATAGTTTCATAGTTTCTATTTTATGAAATATATCTAATATTAACATTTACTCTGAAGCATCAAGTTAAATCGAATTGTATAAATCACTTTTGTTTTTGTTGTTCTCAAGTGTTCCCATATAAACCCATAAATGTCAATAGTAGAGTACGCAAGATTTTCACTAAAAAAATTAAAAATATGCATTAAAAATATACTAAAATATGCTCGTATATATGTTCTTATATGCATGTAGGCCGTTATGTTTAATTATTACCAATACATAATTGCACATTTTTTTTACTTAAAACTAAGTACTTATTTCAATTCATCTTTAAAATTTTAAATATACATGTAACAATATCTAAAGACCGTTGAACCAACGTAACTTAAATTATCAATATTGCATTGAAATGATATGTCAAATAAATCATATTGCTGTTGTTTTTCTTTGAAGTAATAATTTAAAATTATCCAAATGTCAAAAATTTTGCAAAATATGCACTTATTTTACTTCGCAAAATTTGATTTTCTTAAAATTATGTAAGCATACACTAAATAGGCAGTTTGCATATATTTCGAACTCTAGTCATTAGTTCACCATTAGAAGTTGTATTTATGTGAAGTAAATACTAAATGCCAAAATACGTCATCGGATTACATGTGTACACGGGATTTTAGTTTTTCTATTCGCCTGTTCATTCTGCGGCAAAAACTGCTGAGTGCAAAATTGTACAGCATTGTATAGCATTAAAAGTTGCATGCAAAACTGTTTTTACATTTTTTTATTTCGTTTTTGATTTATTCACAATTTTTAAAATTACAAAATTCCTAAGGATCCCAAAATTTGCTTTAAAAAAAAAGCACTAATATATCTGCGCTCCTAACTATTAGATATTTAAAAAAAAACTAAAACTAATATACGTAAGCCCTGGTTAAAAAAATATGAGCCCTGTCTAATATTTAGTTCTGGCTACGGCCCTGCTTGTACAGTGTTATAATATTCATTTATTTTTATGTAAATATAACTTAAAATAGCATATATTTCAAGAACATTTAGGTCCATGATGAAAACAGTTTGATATAAAAACATATATATGTGACGTCACGTCAATCTTTTCAAAATTCGGGAGACCATAACTCGCTTATTAATAGGAATTTTTTCATCGGATTTTCATCAATAGTCTTAGTTTTCCTAATATTTTCAGATGAAATTATAAAAAAAAAATGGTGTAATCCCCCATTCCCAACTGAGCATGGCGGAAGATATAAACATCTCATAAAAGATAGTTGACTTAAGAGGGAAATGTACCCACATGTAGAGCCATCTATCGAAGAATCGCCAAAAAATGATTACCGAAAGGTTGATTCAGACGCTGAAATCTTGTGAAACATGGCGAATGTTTTTTAAATATTTTATTAAATATTGTTTCACCTAGAGTTCCTTATTGTACTATTCTTATTTATAGGTTAAGTTGATAAATCTGTCAGTTGTTGAGTCAAACAAATTATGTTCAGTGTTACGAACCTCCGGATACTGAAGTTATAGTAATGAAACACTCAATTACGTGTGTTATCTTAAACTTCTTCATCGGAATTATTTTTTCTACCACATATTACGTAAAAAAATTCTATTGTATTATCTTATAAGTCTAATAATTATCATACGGTTGGCAACACTACAATTGCATGAAATCGTCGTATAATGGATTACTTTAGTGCCGATTTCTGAACTTTTGATGATGATTTTTGTGCACTTTAGTGACGATTTCAAATAAAAACCTTTTATAAAACGTACGCTAATTTCATAGAGCCAGTTTTTCAATCTCTCGTTAAAATTTTAACTTCTATTTACGTAAACAATATTACATCGTTTCGTTGACAGCAATGATAAACCTATCATTTGACAGTTCATTTAGTTTCATTTTTGTTTATTTGTCTTAGTTAAAATTTTAACCAGATATTGAAAAACCGGTCCTTAATTCGTTCAGGATACAAATTGTTTTGATTAGACATTTTTAAAAAAATAAACTATATAGAAAATATTTAAATATAATAGTTTATTTATGTTTAAACAATTCCACCTTTCAATTCTTCCATTTTGGAAACGTATTTTACTGAAAAGGAGACATTTTTTTCCTCGCAGTTGTTTGTACATAAGCTGTGGCACTTTGTGTGGTAGGTAGGCCATCATTTGGGTTATGTATGGGGCTATGTCTCTGTACGGGAACATATGTGTGAGTTTACGACTCTTCCGATTCTGTATCGGTATCGGAGAAAGTAGATGGCGCTATAAGAAAGACAGTTAGGGGCCGTAAGTTTGAGAGAAGACTTACTTTACTAAGAAAAACACGGACAGAGTTTTTATTCAACTGTAAAGAATTTTTCAAACTTTGTCCATGTGGATCTTTTCTCAAACTTGTAACATTGATTAAGTAATATATACAGGAAAATCTGCGTACCACAGTTTTATACCGATTATTCACAAGAGAGTCACTTTTATGCTCTTTGAAAATTGAAATATGTAGTATATTACACCTAGCAATAAAAATAAATAGATAATAGTTATTTACATATCAAAGCAGGGAAGTTCGACTTTTTATAACGAATACCTACGGAAATTGTTAATATACCATAATGAGTCATGAAAAGGAATTTCAATGACAAGATATTAATTTTTTTCTGAAATCGTATAAGAATTCAAAAATACTGAATGGTACATATAGCCTATTTTCATTTAACAAATAAATCACATTGAAAACTTAAGGAACTCTTTCTAAAATTGTACAAGAATTTAAAACAAATGTATACTGGATATCACTTATTTCTATTTTATAATTGTATTTCATGTTAAAACATAAAATGTGTCTGTGAAAATAAATATGGCAACGTTGCATTTTACTTCCCTGCCCAGGCAGGGAAATTCAATTTCCCTTCCGATTTTGCGGCAAGAAAGTAGTAGATTACATGACGATTTCAGGAAAAAATAAATCATCGGGAGTGGAAAAAATCTTATTTGAAACCCAAAAGGTAAATTTCATACCTTTCTTGTATAGTTGTAGTTATCTAAGTACAGGCTGTCCATTTTACCTGAAAATTCAAGAATAGACAACACATAATACCAGAGCTGTTTTGACCTCTAGCATGGTTTACATGCTGAGTAATCTTAACTTCTCTGTTTTTTTACTTTGTAGTTTCTACTGATGATAGGAACATAGTTCTCGAAATAAGTATATAATTAAGGTTAAGGGTTTTTTTCTTTAGTTATAACACATAATATATTTCACTAGCCACTGAAAATATTAGTATTTAATTGGAATAATCACAATATGTAAGAGCAACAAAATTTGAAAAACCAAGTCACTTACGAAAATTAACATGGGTTCCATATTTATGAATTTTCAGGCGGGAACAGATAAAATGGGCACCCTGTATTAAAGGGCGGTAAGTGCAGTTTTCCGCTAGAGAATCCTAATGCTATTACTGAGTTGGATGTACAAATTATGTTATTCACAATCGTTTAGTAATATTCCGATTTCTGACTGTTAAATAGTTGGGAAGTAAGTTCTTGCTAACCTCATTTTCCAAGGCGGGAAGATGGCACATCCCAACTTCAGAGCTATTTGCTATTCCCACCCTGAGCGATTAGGGATAGCTATCTACATGTAAACACAACTTTTTACTTTTTATAAGAAACGAATGAAATTGTAAATAATATAAATAAATGTAGATAAATGTGAATCAATATTTAAGGTTAGGAATCAAACAGACAATTCATGTGACTAATGAACAAGCTCAGACCATTCGTTTATTTATGTTAGCTTATTATTATTATTTAAATATCAATTATTCATTATTAATTTCAGATTTTGAATAAAATCAATAAATAAAACTTACTGCCTTGGAAATAGGGTTGCCAGACCTCCCATATTTAATAGGAGTTTCCTATATTTTGATCAAATCTCCTATATCCTATAAACAAGGTAAATGCTCCTATATTTTCAATAATTCAATAAACAGAATAAAATCAGAACTACTAATAACTGTAAATTTTGAAATGAATCGCTTAGAATTTTATGATCCTGTTAAAAGAGAAAAATATTTATTAAAAAAAAACTCAAAGCCATAGAAAATATAATAACTAACCATTTTTTTGTCTTTGTTAATACTTTAATTAAAAGTTTGAAATTTAAATGTATCCTATATACCAAATCTCCTAATTTTTTTGTACATTCAGTTCTATATAGAAGTTATTAAAATCTGGCAACCCTACTTGGAAACTCTGTAGGTAAACATGTAAAAAATCCTGATCATGCAAAAATAACTATTAAGTTCGCAGAAATGATGAATTTAAAATAAAATTTTCCTCTTCCTATTTCTAATTTGGTGTTTTATGTTTGAATAATATTAAATTCCCTTTTGTATATAGCCTAAACTCCTGCTTATAATATGTAATATAGATACACCCTAGTTATGCTAGATTATCTATAATTCCTGCAATAAACTGACAGGGATGCGCTTATATGGTAAAGTCCCCTTCTCTCTGCACGCTAGTGGTGCTTCTGCTGTTTATCCTGCAAACTTGACCCGGATTTGCACGTTATCCTCCAAATCTCTTCAATTTCCTGCCGCCAGATACATGCGTAATTTTATTTCCAGACACGACAGAACATAAAAACCGGCAAGGGAGCGACTGAATGCAAAAGAGCAGGAGATAAATTAAAAATTCAATTTTAATAAGCAAACATATTTTCACGACTTCCTAATTACGAATGTAAATAACTCCTAAACATTTTTACACTCGCAATCAAGGTTTAAAGACTTACGAATTTCTGTTTCATTTTCAGGGGGCGACCTAATTAATATTCACATTTTACCAACTTTAAAAATAAAAATTGTCAATTAAAAAGTTCCTCATCTCTATATCTACGTCACATATTTACTCTATTTTAAATAATCACTAATTTCAAGCCTTCTGCTATTGCCTCTAGGGAATACGGAATCCATTTTCATATACATATACAGGTGTTAATGAATACGTATTACAAATTTATAAGGTATGTAAGGGATGTAAAATAGACTAATTTTTACTAATAAACTCAAATCCGGAAACGTATCGTTTTCGAATTACTTATCTAAAAGAGTAATTATCTACCTTAATTTTAGTTGACAGTGATCTATCACTCCAGATATTTATTTTGTCTGGACGCGAACCTGGAGGACCGGGTTCGATCCCGACCGGCGCCAAATATTTCGAATTGTAAATGGCACAAAAGTAACCCTGTGGTGAACTCTCCACGTCAGCAACGAGTGCCCATGAGGTGACGCCTGGTAAACGCCCGCACGGTACAAATATGTAATCATTACCGATATCTGTGACAAAACAGATTGAGACACCCAGCAGTGGATACTATGCCGTGATTGATATATTTGTTTTATTTATTTATTTATTTTATTCATTTTTGTAATACCTACATATTGGCTGGTGGTGCGAGTTCGGTTTTAACTAAAACGCTGTTTCAAGATTTGTCAAATTCAAATTTCAATAATTTAATCATGTTCAAAGAATGATTTTTTAAAAAATAATTGTTTGAATACAAATTATGTTCTGCCTAAAAATCATATTTTGATAAATTTGGTATTATTTATTTTTGTTATTAAATAATGAATTTTGACATTTCGTAAAATAGCTTTCTAGTTAAAACCGAGCTCGCACTAACAGCCATTAGGTTTGTTCGTTCCCCTATGCTGCTTTTTACCGCAAAACGCGGCGGTAATTGTTACTGCGTTTTGCGGTTTATTGCCTATCGCCGCGGTAATAATTAGTTCCTAAAAATTATTTTTTTGTTCGCTCCATTTGCGGTAAATTATTTAGTTATTTTCGAAGTTACTCTATAAAAATATATTAGGGATTTCATTGTTTACTATTGTTATAAAATAATTTTACTTTATTACAAATCAAAATTCATATGACATTTATTTATTTTAAAAATGTATTTCAATTTCTAAAACATACCATACTTATTGAAAAATATCAATTTTTTCCTAATATTTATTTGTCAAACACTGTCACATTGGCAAATATGTAGACGCAAACATTCGCCGATTATTTTTTTACCACCGAGTCATGAGTCTCATTATCACCGCCAGCTGCCACGGCGTTTTGCCGTAAGTTACTAGAAAAACGGCGCGGTCTGCAGTAGAAGCAGGGTAGCAGAACGAACAAACCTATTGCTAATTGCTAAAAATGACGACCACCAACTTCAATGAAAGCATATTTTGATACATTCTTTCAAAAATCCCTTCAGGATTTGTTTGAATTTTTTATGCTGCCGAACACTCGGCCGTAAGTTAATATATAATATTACCGAAGTTCACTGTTTAAGAACAAAATCATATCTCAATATCTACGTCACAGAATATTAAAATAGTTATTAACGTCATTAGGCCGATATGAAGCAAATAACGGATTCAGCTGAGGTTTATATCAGCCGAGTTCGTTATTTGCATATCGGCCCGTGTGACGTTCAAGATTTTTTGTATCAAGATTTTTCGAAATAACATAAAATTTAGACATTTAGGAATAATAAAATTCTTCTCTGTCTGTCATACTGAACAACTTTTTCGTTGATTTAAAAATTCTCCTTGACAACGGTCCATCAAGATGCTGTTATTTTTCTAGGAACACTTGATCCTTAATTATAGGGGACTGTTATAAAAAATTACGGCTGGCGGCCGTTATTTTTATCTTTTTAATTTTCTCTTTAGTCCTATTATATCTTAGTATGGTATTACGAAATAATTATTACGGCTTAAGACTTTCTAAAACTACAAATCTCGTTCAGTTTCGATGAAATTTTATTAACAAATTTCAGTTGTACCTACCCTATAAAAAGTTAATAAATTTCTGAAATATTTTCTTTCAAAACCAATAAAAAGGAAATCATTCTCATCGTTTTCCAACTTTAAACCTTCAAGGTTCGAGTCATCTTTCAAAACAAAAGTGAAACCTGCGCCCCACTTCCTGGTCCGGAAGTGACGTCATCAAACATTCAGTAGGCAGCAGGGATGGAGATGGAAAGAAAACACGAGTTGTGAAGAAAGCAAATCTGGAATGTGTCCCTTTGTTCTATTTGCTGATGTGTTTTATCTGCGTTTGAGCGAAGGATGGGTTTGGGGTTGTGATATTTACATAGTACCAACCTGCTAGTAGATACAGATTAACGGACGACAAAGTTTTTATGTGTTTTCTTCTTATATAGGTCACGTCAACCCAACTTGGAACAGCGGTAGTTAGTGACAAATAGGAGGAACACATTGTAGTTTATGAATAGAGATCACATCAAAAAATCTGATGTGGCCGGCACATTACCTTAGGACAATTCTATAAATTTTGTACAAATCCCATTCTATATAGGTATTCAGTAAAATTATAACACGAACATATTCTATTTTCTACAAATTCCATTCCGCAAGTTCATTGATAAAACCAATAAAATTATAATACAAACATACACAATGCAAATTGCACTTGACACTGTCATCTGTCAATTAGAATTATTTGATTATATCAACTGTTTCCATGATTATAGAAAAGCTGGCTAATTTATGAAAGTTAATATCTTTATAATTCTTTAACTCTATAAGTATCTATTGAATATGAAGGAAAATGTATAATCAAACCTTATAGACAATAAGATATTCTTTCATATTGTTAATCACATAAAATGTCAAAAAATGATATTTAACTGCCTCTTTTCAAGAAAAACGGTTAAGAACTCCAAATAAGGGTATGGTTGGCGAATTATAACTATATATTTAATGAGCTCTTTATATGGATGTAAAGAAGAGGAATACGAAAGAATTATAATTTTTAGAATTGTAGTATTGGAGTTATCGTCGGAGAAATATTTGTCACACACACACACACACACACACACACACACACACACACACACACACATATATATATATATATATATATATATATATATATATATACATCACCGTAAAACTATTAAAATCATGTTCTAGGGACCCTAAAACGTGCTTAAAACTCACCACCAAAATTTTTGACTAAAAATAATACTTACCTTATGGTGACCGAAGGTAAAAATAGGAATAATAGAAGGGTTTGAGAATTTTTATCTACTCCTGTTGAATAATATGTTGACGTTTATTTTGATGTAAATAAATCCACATTATGTTGAAAATTTACTGAGTATACAGGGTGTAACAACATGATATGTCACAAATACGTGGACGTGTTATAGTAACAAAAACAAGAAAAAAAGTCCTTTAAACTTTTGCCATACCTCGATTCGTTTTCAAGTTACAGGGTGTTAAAATTTTTCGATAAAAAAGGCTTTATTTTATAACATCTATTATTTTATTGGCATCTAATATTTACAACAATTGTTCAAAGTGACGTCCGTGCACTTGAATGCAGGCTTCGGCTCTGCGTAATAGTGATCTCCGAACTCGTTCGAAAAGTCCCGGGGTTTCTGAAATTGTTCTACAACTATGCTGTATGCGACTCTTCATTAGTAAATGTAACAGGTGTAATTATTGGAAAATAACTGTTTAATTTAACACAATAAGTATTAAGCTTTAGCACTGACCAGTGGCGTAACTATAGGGGTTGCAGGGGTTGCGTCGCAACCCGGCGCCAAGGTGCTATAGGCGCCTACCGACTGTAAAAACTCGAAAATGTGAAAAAAGTGCAAATGCTTAAATGATATACAGGTGTCCCAGATTTAAACGGCATAACTTGAACCATGGATTAAAAATAAGGTGACAAGTTCATTTGAGCAAATGTCCGTAAATGCTTTTTTCAGAGATATTCATGTTTTTCTTATTGGAGCAGCGCTTCTTTAAAAAACACCTTTATAACGAGATATCAAATATTATCTTATTAAGTTATGACATAATAATTAGATTAATTAGGTATAGGTAAATGATTTGGCTATTACATAATTTCAATAAAAAATTTAGTTTGTTTGCACTGAGGTCAGGACAAAAATGAAAATTATCGATGAATTCATCAAATTTATTATTTATGTACAATAAAATAATAACTATTATTTATCACATTTGTTCAAAATGTTTACCTGTAGCAAGCAAACATGCACGACAACGATCTGCCACTGCATTCGTCGCTGCGTGACATTGCTCGGGAGATATGGTTTTGATTCAAAAAATTCTCATCTTTGGTTACATGAAAATCCTCATGCAATTAAAGAGAAAAAATTTCACTATGAATTTCAATGTAATGTTTGGCTAGGTATTATTGAAAATATTTTAATAGGCTCTTTTTTTTGCCAGATCGTTTAAATTCAGAGAGGTTCTACAATTTTCTAAATAATGATTTGATTGATTTAATGGAAGAAGTTACATTAGCAGTAAAAATAAACTGTTGGCTACAGTTAGATGGCTGCCCTGCACATTATGGGAGACAATCAAGAGAGTGGTTAAATTTACACTATCCACAACGGTGGATTGATCGGAGAGGACCTGTACCATGGCCAGCCCGTTCGTCCGATCTAACACTTTTAGATTTCTTTGCTTGGGGTGCCATAAAAGAAAGAGTTTATGGTGAACCGATAGATAATTTGGACACTCTACGCAGAAAAATTATTCAAGTTTGCGAAACCATATCTCCCGAGCAGTGTCAGGCAGTCACGCAGCGACCAATGCAGTAGCAGATCGTTGTCGTACTTGTTTGCTTGCTATAGGTGATCATTTTTAACAAATGTTATAAAAAATCGTTATTATTTTATTGTAAATAAATAATAAATTTGTTTGAATTCATCGATATTTTTCATTTTTGCCCAGACCTCAGACAAGCAAATTAAATTTTGTAATCGAATTTTGATTTATTAAATATTAATAGGCGCTAGTACAAGTTTTGCTACCCAGCGACTGTACTTCTAGTTACGCCACTGGCACTGACACTTGTCTAATAACTTGGATTTTGTTTTCATGGTCTACCGGATTCAAATACATTGTAGCGCGCGAGAACACAATCCGCTTTTATCGAAAAATTTTAACACCCTGTAATTTGAAAACGAATCAAGGTAGGGCAAAAGTTTAAAGGACTTTTTTTTTGTTTTTGTTACTAAAACATGTCCACGTATTTGTGACATATATATTGTTACACCCTGTATATAAAAAAACAGACGTTTTTGAAAAGGTCATAAAATTGCTTAAGAAAAAATTATTGACAGATTTGAGTTCGTAATGAGCATTTGATAAAATCAAGTGTGGAAAACAACATCTTCCATGTGATGTACGTTCATTCATCATTAATGCATTTCTGGAGGCGTTCTACAAAGTTTACAAACACTCTTTCCAACATCGCTCTTGACAATTTGGGCGACTTCTACGCGAATATTTTCTTTCAGTTCTTCCAATGTGCGGGGTTTGTCTTCATATGTCCGTATCTTGAGTCTTGAGGTGATTCCACAAAAAAAAATCGTATATGTACAAATCTGGGGACCAAGGAGGCCAATGAATGTCACCAAACCTGGAAATGAGGCGATGGGGAAAGAGTGGGCGAATAACGATGCTCTGGCTGTGTGCACTGTCGTCCCATCCTGCTGAAACCACACACGTCGTGTAGGAACACGGTTGTGTATCATTTCGATATAGCGTTCCGAGTTTACGGTAACAACAGTCCCATTATCGTCGTCGAAAAAATTACGATAGTTTGCTCACAGCACACCAAACCATTACTTTGGGGCTGTGCAACGGATTTTCAAAAGTTATTCGCGTAGAAGTCGCCCAAATTATCATAGAGATATTAGAAAGAGTATTTGCAAACTTCGTAGAATGACTCCAGAAATGCATTGATGAAAACGGACACCACATGCAAGATGTTGTTTTCCTCACTTTGATTTTGTCAAATGCTAGGTCATTACGAACTCAAATCTGTCAATAATTTTTTTCTTAAGCAAAAAGTATCAATTTTGTGACGTTTAAAAAAATGTCCGTTCTTTCTGCCCAACCCTGTACTATCCTCTCAAAAACCGTCCGGTTCCCATGTGTCACTTTGTACTACCGGTCATAAATTCTAATATTTCAATCGTTTTTCAGCATTTCATTAGGACAGTTCTTTATTTATTATGTATTATTTAAGAAAAGTATAGGAGGAAAACTAAGGTTAATAATTTTCACATTATTGTAAACCCTAGGTTTAGAAAAACAATTCTTCGGAACAATAATGATTTTTTTTTCAGCTTGTCTCTTTATGAATTTGCCGCCATCTCCAATTCCTTGTTTATTTCCCGCCACCATACGAACATTTCTAAGAAATATTATTAAGTATGTGTTACGTATAACATCAATGATACTATACTACTATACTTTTGCATGGCATGCAAGTATATGTGGTGTTATGTGGAAGGCACATTTTCTCTCCAGCTAATATAATACAAGTCGTGCTATTGATCGGCTGGTGTCAGCCGCCGCCGCGAGAGGCGTCACATGACCCTGACCTCTCACATGCTAGGTTAGGAGCAGGAGTTATACTTAGGGGCAACCATGGGGGAAAATCCACAAGAAAAATTAAGACAAATAAATAATTGCTACTTTTCGAACCCGAAAGCAGGGTTGCCAACAGTCACAGAAAATCAGGAAATCAGAGAAAAGTTAGGGAATTTAGTATTGTCTGAAAAAGTCAGGAAATTTTATCAGTTGAGAAAAACAAATAAATTTTGTCAAGGAAAAAGCATGAAATATCAGGGAATTGCAATATTTAAATTTATCCACTATAACTTTAACCCTCAACTGGTATGATGTCAAATTAGACTCAGAGTCATTTTCATTCGATCATTATTATTCGCACAGCCGCGCCCCTCCCAGAATTTTCCTAATATTTAAAGTACTTGCACATGCCACATGCGTTAGTTACGTGCCTTGCGTAGTTTTGAAGAGATATTAACGTATGGGACACATCTGACCCACCATGCCATAAGTGTTATTATTTATTATAATAGGCCCATAAACCATAATAAAAAAATAATAAAATGTACATTTTACCCTTAAAGTACTACTCAATAAATAACGAGATAAAAAAAAATTAAATAATTACTTTGCGAGATATTTGAATTTATTTCCAGGGTCACAGATGACGTCACACTATTGGTACCTTTCTCGCGCAGCCTACTACAGAAACTGGTGTGAGAAAGATAGCTATAGGTTTATTTAAAAATCAAATGCAGTTATGACTTTTTGATACAACGAATTGCTTCAAAATTAAACGAACTTCCATTTAAAAATATTTTAAAAAATCTGATGTGGCCAACACAAAACCTCCCGCTACTTAATTTTTATTAATTTAAATACATACCTACGGATTTACTGACGCTGCAAACTGTTCCATTGCATAAAACTATTGCTTTATTTACTATTTTCTTTTTAAAATGTCACTATTATTAATTTAAAGTGATTAGTTTTTTGACAGTAACATTTACTGTCAGTTACATTCATTTGAAATATGAACTGTGTAACAAAGGAAATGAGTTTTTCTTAGGCTTCGGGACTTGTAATAAAAAAATATTTTTAAATTTATCTGTAAAATATATAGAATAAATATTAATGTATTCCTGTAGAAAATTCAATAATCTTTAATTTTCATAAAGACAAAATGCGAAAAAATGGCATATAATGGTATTTTTTGAAGAAAAACCATTATGAGCTTCAGATAAAGTGCCATTTCCGGTTATCCGATTTACACCAAAATCTAATGGCTTCTTTTCATATTAGAATAGGGTATAAATACAAGGTTTCAAAATTTTCTGAATGATAGTATTTGAGTGAGAGAAAATCCCTACACATACACACATACATACACACACATACATACACACATACACACACACACACACACACACACACATACATACATACATACATACATACATACATACATACAGACATCATCGTGAAAATATTAAAATTGGATTCTAGGGATCTTAAAACGTGGTCATTTACTAAAATCTCGATATGTGATTTTTAACACGATCCCTATACCAAGGGTAGCGGGAGGTAAAAAATTGGTTTATGGGCCCATTAACATATTGTTAAAATGTATACAAAGCCGCTGCTTACAGAGCACGAATTAGAGATATTGGTCTTGGATGCCTACATAATTATTCCGATGCTGAGGATGAACTGAGCACCCACTGCACAGATAATGAACAGAACAGTGTTTCAAACGATGGGTGACTTTCTAGACATTGAAAGAAATGAGATATAAAAACGAAGATGTTACATGTGTCACGATGACATCAAACATCCCCTTAAATGCTCCACATCCAATAATGAGGTACGTAAGGCCCACAACATCTCTACTATAATGTCTATCAGCAATGTAGTGATTGAAAACATGATAGAAGTAAACACTTGAGTCTTTTTGGTAGACATTTTTTTTTGTATTTATTTTCATATAGTAATATGAACAAACAACAAACTGTGAACTGTATAATAAGAATTCGTACAGACTTCAACCTTTTGTGGAATAATTTTTTTATTTTAATATTTTTCTATAAAATGCTCATAAAAGTACATCGTTTTATATTTGTTGTAATTGTTTCTGCTCTTAGTATAAAATAAAAGTTATTTTGTTATTAAAGTCAAATTAAAACCTTTAAATCACCAAGAAAGTTTTACAATAAAACAATGAAAAAACCATACCTTTACCTTAAGTGATTGTCCAACATACCATACCAATTGAGGGTTAAGAACCTGTGAGGAGAGGTCTGGTAAACTCTCTCAACAGTAAATAATTTTTCTCACTCTCACTCCCGATACCGTAAGTAGGCTATTAGGACATTGTTTTGTAGGGGATGTATGTTTATTTTATTTTCAGAGTATCCGTTTCCATAACAACGGGATGTAAGTAATTCCATTAGAACCCTACGCAGATGACTTACCTCCCTCTCTGAGAAATACCAACAGTTAGCTGTTTTAAACTTGTACTTTTATTTGTTCGTTCTTGTAATTTATGATTTTGAATTTAATTTCTTTCAAATTGTTCTCATTTCGAAAATATTGTCATTTAAAAGTTACCATTTTAGTGTCATTTGTGGCAGATGACACTGTTTTTCTTCTTAAATTTAGCATGGAATACTAAGATCCTTTGTTTCAATGTATCAATATTCAACGGTATTCCTTGACATTTCTGGCATTAAATATGAAAAGGTAAAAAATAAATCATTATAATAAATCAAGTAAATAACCAGTCTAGGACTTAATCGCATCCTCGACTGGTAGGTAAATACTATTTTTGCCCTCCTGAAGTGGAATGGGAACTTTACAATTGTATACGCAGCAAGTGTAACCTACATTTTACGCCTACTGTGTTGCAACTTGTCTAACTATGCGGTAAAATTATCAAAATACACTGGACGTTTATGGGCATTTAGAAAAGAAATCATCTTTACTATGATAAAGTTCATGTAAAAAAGTACTACCTACGTAAGTTATTTTTTTACTTTAACATTTCCTATAATTAAAATTAATTTATATAAATTAAAATCACGGCAGCGACATCTGTCATTATTGTAAAAATCCGCCGTTACCGACATAGTCACCGATCGATATACCTGTCAAATACGCGAGGCGAACATTGCTGAAATGTCAAATATCGACACCTACCTATTATTTATTACGAAGCAAACATGAGCAAATAAATATATTATCAGTCATAAACAACGTCTATTATTACAAATAAATTTTCGCTAGAAGAAGTAATCTAATGAAGGTAAGTAAAATCAAATTTGGAAATTGACTTAACCCCAGTATTTTAAACTAACCCTTTTCAGAAGTACAACCTATCTCAATAAAAAAAGTGATTTTCAGTATCGTCGGCCAAAAAGTTTGATACAATTCTCGTGCGTGAAGTATTTTACAGCGCTCCAGCTAATAAGGCACTCGCCTTAAGGGCTCGTGCCTTAAACAAAGCTGTCGCGCTGTAAAATACAACTTACACTCACTCGAATGTAAATAACTATTACCTCTCTTTATAGCATTAACTATTACGTATTCATTTTTATCATTTCCAAAGTTAACACAATCAGAATTTTGTAATAAAATTTTTCACTTTCATAGTCCATTCCCACCCCCTGAATTAGTGTACTTCCGGCGCGTCTTCCCTCCCCGGAGTTTCTCTCCCGGAAGTGATCTGGAGCCGGCGCCGGATCCGGTATTAATAGATGCGTTATTTATGCGTTCCCTCGATGTGATGCGAGAGGGAAATCATCCTATTCGAACACGCGAAAGAGGGAGATGGCGATTTATTGTGTACTCAGTCTATCTTGTTTATTCATACATAACCACTAAGTACTGTTCTATAAACAGAATTGGGTTATTGTGCTAAGGAATGGGAAGGGAAGGGAGATACAAATTGAAGGGTGATGTTAGCAAAGGATAATTGTGTCCAAATGAATAATTGTAACTGACAACGAGCCTAAAATTAACGGATAGTAGGATGTGAATGATCAGTTTTCGAAATACCAACCAAATTTAAATCTTCATATCTTTGAGTGCTCTGAATAAATAAATTCAGAGACAATGAGGTCAATTCACATTCCTGATTTATTTTTTTCTTGAAAGAATAGGTCAAATTAAATAAGTAGGTGGTAGGTGTTTTACACCTTACAAGTCTTTAGAATCAAAGATATATTTTATTCAATAGTTGCCTTTAATTTCAAATATTTCAACGGCTGACGACACAGCTTCACAGATACGAAAGTCGAGATCTTCTACTTTAGTTTCGAATAGGCTATTCCACGACATTTTTTTAAAAAAATTTTCTTGAAATACATAAAAATATAAGACCACATGTGAAAGTCCGAGTTAAAAATTCCTCCAAATAAGCGAGATATTAAGGTCCGAATTTTAAATCTGCTTTGTGACGTAGGTAATGTAGATATACCAGAAGTTAACAAACAGTGGTTCACAAACTACGAAAAATTGTTAAACAAATTACAAAATAATGTATATTTAAATTGTAATATTATAATTCATTATTAGAGACATAAACTAAATTATTTCACTTAATTTATTACACTTTTTTTTTCTCATTTTATAAAAATAAAGAAATTAGAACGTCACCCGAACAGCAACCGAACAAATCCGACACACCCGAAGAAGTATATTCTTAGTTACGGCGGGGCTTCTCAAAATTGGATCCTATTTGCTCAAACACTCGTGCACATGTCCTGCATCATCAAAAGCAAAACTCCCCGTGTCTTCTAGAAGGAATAATTTATAATAAAAGAAATATGGTTTTCCTTGTCCTTTAACTATTATCATTCTTATTTTCAATAAACTTTTACCATTTTTGATTATTGTGGAATTTTTTACCCAAGGTTATCTGTCAAACAGGTTAGTAACCCTCTGTTTGTGTATGTAACTCTGGGTTAGCATAACTCGAGGATTAACCCACTTTCATGTAACCCACTCTTAAAGAAATAGAAAATAATAATTATCTCTCTTCTATAATCCGCTGTCACATGTCATAATTTTAGGTTAGACTACAGTTTATTGGTAAATTTATGAATGAAAAGTCGCATATTTCAAATTATTTTATGTATATTATTATATTTATTAAATGAGATGGATTTTATGATTTTATAAAAAAAATCAATAATTCTTTTTTAAATGACCCTCTCTTTCAAGTTTTGAGAACATAAGTCTCTTTTCCTATTTGAAAAATTGAAAAGCTGATATAGTTGTGAATAAAAGAACAAACAACTTGTTATATGAATATGAATCTAGATCCACCCCCTGTTAAATAATTCATAGGGGTGGTGTTGTGGGGTGTATCTTCATTGTCCTTCCTTATAGAAACATCAGTCGGCCGCTTAGAAGCGACCAGCGAGCACAGCACACGATCAATCACTCAGCTCGAACGCAACAAACAACGTGAACACGGAATCTAATAAACAGATCACTATACACCCACACACACAATTGTCTACAAATTAACATCTTGTCGGACGGAGAACTTACACTTTACACAGATGTAAAACATCCTACGTGTCTGTCAAATGTAAAATCGGTAGCAGAATAATTTATTTCTGTCTTCAACCAAATTACAAAATGATGACTTTGTCACAGAATTTTTTTTTGCAACTACAATGTCTGACGAATGATTGTTGGTACGGTTATAAGTTTATTATTGGCTGATATAAACTATGAACACAACCACGTCAATTTGTGGTGGGTACCGGGGCATGAAGAAGTTCTATTCAGTAAAAAAGCGGATGAGTTCGCTAAAAAGGCAGCCAAATTATTGTTTTACGGACATGAACTTTTTGTGGACTCTTGAAAAGCCATATATGGAAGCAGATCAAAGACTGGGAGTAGTCAGCCATAGCCTCATATTGGAGAGGCATTTCTGGGCTTAATCACTCGAAGAAATGAATTTCTTTGGTATAGCTGAAAAAATATTGAAATGATTAAAAAACAACAAACACTACCAGTCTACATGTAAACTCATTAATTAAAAGTAAATTTTGACAATAGAGGAGCGAATGAATAAATACCGTATGTCTAAAGAGATTGTTGCTTGTTGAATCATTTGTTAATTGTTAGTGGTAACCACGATTTAAAATATACTGGTTGTGCCACTCTGCACAAAACGAGGGTCCAAAGCGAAACGTGTTTCCTCGTTTTTCCCGCTAGAGGCGCAACGTGAAAACGACCCAACTGACACCTGTCATTTTGAAAATATTACATATTATATCTTATAGAAAGGTAAATAAAACAGGTTTTGAAGTACATATTCGTATTATATGTAATGTAATATAAATATTTTGTTGAAAGATATTGCAATTAATGCAAAATGAAAAGAAAATTAAATAGAGAATGTTTCATTCCTGGATGTGAAACAGGTTACAAGAAATCCACTGAAAAAGAATCTCTGTTTGCTGCTCCACTCGATATATCACTTTTTAAAAAATGGCAATATGCAATTAGTAGAGATGATCGCGAATTAAGATTGAATGATGTTTGTCGGAAACATTTTCGGGAAGAAGATATTATTACTGAATGAAAATCTGGAAGTGTACGGTTCTATCAATTTATTTAGTTTTTCCAATTTTAAATTCTAACAATGTATTGATTCAGGTTTCCATTAAATATATAAATTTATATTAAAAATAAATTCATTATGCATTTCATTTTTTATATTTTATGTAAAACTAGTTTGCTGTGGTAGGGCGTTCTCACGTAGTGCATCTAGCGGATTATTCAACGAAACAAGTATCAAGCGGACCATCAGAAACAATGAAAAACATGACAAGTGGCATAACCAGTATATTTTAAATCGTGATGGTAACTCGTTTCACGCCGTGTCCAATATGATCAAAGCCACATTTTCACTCAGTCAATAATGACACCAAGGCAAACAATCATTTTTTTTATAAACCGGCTTAAAAAACTGGTTAACCAGTATATTTCTAAGATGTAATTTTTAACCGAAACTATCATTTATATTTTCTAAAAAAAAAACGATAATCATTAAACGAAATTTTTCAAACCAGTTTTTTTTTCAAACTTCTTTTACTAATAAAAGTAACTACTTTTTTCACTAAAATAAAAAAAATTAACGTGCGTAGAAATAAATTAGTTTTTTTTTCTGAATAATTATATTAACCGGTTAATCTAAACATTTTAAAAAACGGTTAAAGTGTAAACCGATTTTTGAACAAAACCGTTTTAAAAATAACGTTCTTTGGTTAACCATTAACCGTTATTTTTTTTCGGTTGGATTACCTTAATGACATTATGATAAGTAACCACTGCTAAACAATTAATATCAAAACTTTAAATGTCAAACGTTATTAACCTAAAAAGAAAAATGTCATGGAATAAAATTAGATTTTCTCCAATTTATTACGATACGATCAACAGAAAAAAATTGTAAATAACGCGTGTGTTAATGAATAATACGCCATAACTATACATTAAATAGTTGTTTGCAAATTTGCGGGTTCTCTTTGATTAGGCGGTACTGTAAACACTTTGGAGTGTAGGTTTGCTCTGACTCTGAAGGGGTATCAGATTCTATTAGAAACTCTAGCTTGTAACGACATAACAAGAGGGAATTTATCTTTTCTCTGTCCTTTGCTTCGCTTCTGCTTCGGTTCGGCTGCTGTTTAATGAAATACGATCCGAAACGCGAGTTTTATAACGAGATAAATCGCTCTATAACCACCCAACAACGGGACAGACAATGACACTCAAGAATCACCAGTTTTTTTCGTCATTTTTTTTATAATTTTCTCTAAAAGTGACTTAGAAGACAACAATAGATTGACAGTATTCAGAAAAAAGATCACACTATAATATATTCTCCGTAAGAATAGAGTTAGGAGTCAGATGCCCTATCTTTACGATTCCAGCTTTCTAAATGGTCTATCAATGTGAACAAATTTCTACAGCGAAAAACTTGTAACAAAACTTTTCAGTCATAGCACAAATTAAAGATAGAAATATGCAAGGTACACGAGCAATATCGATGTTAAATAGTTATTTCGTGGGATCAGATATCAAAAGAAAAAAAAAATACGTTTCGAGCTATCATGCCCTATGTCTTACACGAAACAAAAATAAGTTCATAAGTTTTATTTGTGTGAAACAGGCTGGCTCCGTAGCGCCACCAAGTCTATTCTTATAGCCGAGACAGACGAAAAAAATTAATGATCATTAACGGTTAGATATAGTATGCGTATTACAGAAAATATTGACAGTGAAGGGATTAGCATAGCTTTTATTCTAAGGATCGACATAAAACGATTAAACGTCGCTGGACGCGCAACTGTGTAAAATTTTAATAAAGACCAAGGATTGGATTCTATGAAGATTGTTCTCTTTTTAATGAATAATCCAGCTATAAGTACACTGGATTGCAAAAAATCGTGTACACCTTAAAACTCAAATAACGAAGTTTTTACTTTTTTTTCAGCTATGTAAATTCGATTTCTTAATATAATTGGAATGGAGTTATCACTGTTGTCACTATCATGTCACTATTTCATCTATCGTAATAGTTATTTACATTCGAGTGCGTGCAAGTTGTATTTTACTTCACGCACGAGAATTGTATCAAATTTTTTGGCCGACGATAATGAAAATCACTTTTTTTAATGAGATAAGTTGTACTTCAGAAAAGGGTTAGTTCAAAATACTGGGGTTAAGTCAATTTCCAAATTCGATTTTACTTACCTTTATTAGAGTACTTCTTCCAGCGAAAATATATTTCTAATAATAGACGTTGTTTATGACAATATATTTATTTGCTCATGTTTTCTTCGTAATAAATAATAGGTAGGTGTCGATATTTGACATTTCAACAATGTTCGCCTCGCGTATTTGACAGGTATATCGATCGGTGACTATGTCTGTAACAGCGGATTTTTACAATAATGACAGATGTCGCTGCCGTGATTTTGGTTTATATAAATTAATTTTAAATATAGGAAATGTTAAAGTAAAAAAATAACTTATGTAGGTAGTACTTTTTTACATGAACTTTATAGTAAAGATGATTTCTTTTCTAAATGCCCATAAACGTCCAGTGTATTTTGATTATTTTACCGCATAGTTAGACAAGTTACAACACAGTAAGCGTAAAATGTAAGTTACACTTGCTGTGTTCTCGTTTTTTGTTAACTTTAGCATCTTATTAATTGACACTAATGACATAAAAATTAAAATTCAACACCGACTTAATAAATACAGCAAAAATAGGTGTACGCGTTTTTTTTTTGTAATCCAGTGTTCTTCCAAAAATTAGTAAGTGTTTAAGTTTGCATCAAATTTGAAATTCAAACTACAGGTCTAAATTAATCATAAAGATAGCCATTTGTACCTAGATTGTCAATCACCTCGTAAACAAAAAAAAATGACACCCGGTAGAACTATCCCTTTTATTTACACTAATAATGAAGCAGTACTACTATAATCGTTATACCCAAAAAATGGATATATGGATAATAAACTTATCTATATTTTTTCCTTATTACAGCCGTAAAGACAGGAAAACAATAAAATACGTGCATAAATAAAAATAAATTTTTCATTGATATTATTTTCATATACATATACCTATAGAATTCTAAATTATCAAATGCATCCTAAGAAAATTTCATATATCATTCTGTTTTAAAATAAATCGCGAGAATAGAAGTGGTACGATAATTCTGAAAATTAAAAATCGAATTATAATATTTTCGTTTTTCCTAAAAATTTAATTCTATTTGAAAAAACATTTACTATTATCTCTCTCCATTCACTTAAATTTACTCCGACAACAGCGCCACAGAGCGTAGCGACGCGTCCGTCAACTACTTTCTCCGGCGGCGTCCGACCTAACGTCGCGACGTCGACGTCTGGCTAATGTCGCTAAATTCTCCCGCTCAAGAATTTCACTTGGGTGATTTCTCTCTCTGTAAGTCTCTCTGTCTCTCGCACGCAACACAGAGTTTTACTTGTTTTGTTTAATTGTTTTTAATGACGTCATTTGTCCTACAAGTAATGTTGCTGAAAATTTGGAATTTGTCGGTGGACGAAGACATTGAAAAGGTTATTTTTTATTCTTAACTAATTTCGAGACGTGTAAAATATACTATGAATATAAAAAATCAGTTACGTACTAATTGTCGATACCTATATCCGAATAAATTGTAACATATTATTTCGTTAGAGTGTATGAATGTAAATAAATACATATATTACTTTTTATTTAATTGCCCATTATAATAATAATTTACGCCCGGTTAAATAATTATTAATTTAAGCCAAAGGTTTGAATACATTTGGGGTTGGACTCGTACTATTTCCTAAGAAAAAATAACAATTTTATACCACTTTCAGTTTTGAAATGAATTATTTTTTAGAAATTAGACCACAGATTAAAATAAAATTTATGTTGTTTGAAAGATCATTATTAAGCTTTAACATGAGCCTAAATTTGTCAAGAGTGCTTGTTATTTATCACGTACAGAAACCAATAACAAAAACAGTGCATATTAAATATTTACGTGGTTGTTATCACGAGTATAACACATTTTTGACAGATTGCAGTTATTGTCTGCATTAATTTGCACATAATCCGTTTTTCAGTGTTGCATTAGTTTATAAGTGAGAATGTTAATTTGTGTCATGCATTGCATTTTAGAACTTTTCGTTTAAGAACGGGAAATTTATTCTAATTAATTTGGGCTCGTGTTAAAACGTGTTAAATGATTTTTCAAACAGCATAAGTTTTATGCTCATATTCATAGTCAGTACTTCGCCTCGACTCATAATTTAATCTGAGATTTAGTTTCTAAAACAAAATTAAAAACTGAAAACTAGTAGATTTCTATTTACGTAAGTGTATTAGATAATAAAAATGCCTACCATATAAATAAAATTTTATTCTGTCATTAACCCCTAAAACAAATATCCGACGCCAATGTATCGTTCCTTATCTATGCTAAATATTCACGTTACATTAACCCGGTGCGGTCCATAGGCGACTCGTCACCGCCTCGCAGGGGGTACATAACCAGGGCGCCCTTTTACCATGATTACATGATAACATTAAGAGATGCGACCTCCTGTGTAGGGATGTTTGCCCCTTCCACTGACGCACGCCTAGGGTGTGACCGGGTAATAACTGGTTTGCGTGGAAGACAATGGCGTGCGAGAAAGTTTTAAGATGGGAGGATCAATTAGCGGATGAATTTTTGTTGGCATTAGAAAGGAGATTTTATAATTAAATATTTTATATAACTGTAAAAAAACAGGTTATATATATTACTTATTAATTTATTATTACATTGTTTTGATGAAAACTATATTTTATAGTTACTGACAGGTAAAATATCACAAAATTTGTTTGAAATTTGAACACTATAAAAAAGTAAGTTTTGTAAAAATTTTAATTAAATTTTTTCGGTTCCCAAACATGCGAATTGACAAGATACATATTTATCATTTTCAGAACAAATTGTAAATTAGATGCATTATGAAAATACAAGTAAACTAACCATACTGATTTATTGCTGGCCAGATAAAATATGTGTATTAGATTGTGTTTAAAGTAGCATTTTATTTAAATCAAGTTAAAGTATTACCAACAATTACATAACTTTGTTAAACTAGTCAACTCCAACAGCGAATAGAATAAAAGTATAATATCACCAATAAACAGAGCTCTAGTGGCTGAATCCGTAGATAAAAAGCCGGACAATGCAGTTTTCCGTGTTTAAACAGCGGTTCAAATGTGTAACCCGGTTTTGTTTGGATTAAAAACCACTGGCCTCATGTCGAAATTGAATTAATATTCATTTTGCACACACGGCGTATGAATACTGTTGGCGGCCCGAGAATTAAAAATAGACAAAAATACACAATAGCAGAGGGATATGAATTATTTATGTCTCTATCATATGTAGTTTTATTCCAAAATTATTGTTTTAAATTTATTTTTGTCTGTTGATATGTGATGTTTGCTTTTTATTTCCTCTCGGAGTCTTCGCTCAAAGTTGTGCTTTTCCTTTTGGGGCAGCTTAAAAGCACAGCTTTTGTACATGCTCGTATTTTGGCAGAGAGTTGTGCTTTTTATGTTTTATGTCTTTGATACACATTTCTTTAAACGTATTATAGAGAATTTCAAACATAATGCAGAAATAGATGTTTTAAAGACGAGGAAATATATCTCAAGAAAATTTAATTTATTTTATTTGTATTTTCATGGACACGTCAATAATATACTTTATTCAATTTTGACGTTTTAAACTGTCATTATTAACTCTATAGAAACAATTATAAGCAACACTTTATTCACAAGTGAATTAAAAATTTTTAAATCACTCTCACAAAATTTTAACTCACTCTTTAACTGTAACAAGGTGGGAATAGTGAAATAACAAGTAAATAACTTTAATATAAACTCTTCTAAATTATAGTTTCAATATCAACATTTTAACTCTATCATCTTTGTAAGTCAAAATTCTGTTTAGAAATAATAATCATCATTCTCTCATATTCTGTTTAGTCTAGATGTCAACCGAGTAGACATTTATTGTTTTGACAATTAACTGTATAAGTTATTGGCTAGACTACGTGAAGTCTTGTTATTTTGCTATGGAGGCTACACCCTCGCTCCCTTCTTTAGATATACGTCTGAAGAGGTAACCCTTTGTTTTTAAGGCAGTCGAGTTTTAAGAGTGAAACGAGTCAGATCAGACATGTAGTCTGTGTTGAGATTTTGGGCGTTTTCCGCCAGTACTATTACAATGTAACTGTAAGAGTATAGTTTTGTATTAGTAGTTTAGTGTAATCATTAATAATAATTTAGTATTAATGTAAAATTAAATAAAGTAAAGTAAAGTTTAGTAGCTTAATATATTGTGCGTGCCATCCATCCAAAATATGTTCATAACTCTGTCAACAAGTGTTAAGTGTTTAGTGATAGAGTGAGTGTAAAAGGGTGTTCCTCCTCAGTAAAGTGGTGGACAAACCAGCAAGCGTCCACCATTGAGATAAAGTAAGAAATAGTGTCATCGTTGGGGGTAAAAGAAAGTAAGAATTAGAAGAATCTTACCCCCCCCCCCCCCCTGTTACATAACAAATAATGCATTTGAAATATCATCAGGCACGAAAATAACACTCACCATAGGATTTATCAGACATTATCAGCCATTTTCATTATTTTTCACGGCACAAATGACAGACAATAAATCATTTTAAATCGATGACGATTGTCATGCTCAGCCTACTAACTAATCAATTTTTTATTTTGTCAAAATTAAATATTATAATGGTTTTTATTATTATTTCGTCAAAATTGAATAAAATATTGTACAAACCACGTGAGCTAAGAATGTTTATTCATTCGAAGAAATTAACTCACTTTCTTCTCATGAATAAACATTATCTTAGCTCACTTGGTGTGTAAATATCTATTAATATTAAAGAATACAGGCTGACACTGAAAAAAGGCCACTCAAAATAACTTTTTTATTTATAATTATTTTTTAATTTTCTTGTTATACTTGTAAACTAGGCTTAGAGGCTCACAACTCATGTTATTTGGCATGATGATAGCGCTTCCGATTTAACCGGAAGTGACATTAACTTTCATATTTCAATCGGGACACCATATATGAGTATATATTTTTATATATTTGGAATCTACGAAAAAATACGAATTCAATGATATGCTCGAAGCTCATTTTTATTGAAGAAATAAATTATAAAAACGTTAGACTATATTATGAGAACAATTTTCTCTTACGGTTTTGTATTATTTCTTCAATAAAAATTCACTTCAAGTATACTGTTGAATTCGTAATTAACGTAGATTCCAAATATATAATAATATATAGAGCGTCACACGCCCAGTTTACAAATATATAAATAAAATTAAAAAATAATTATAAATAAAATACATAGTTATTTATATAACAAATGTGTAAAGTAATACTTTTTTGGTTGAGTGCGATGTTAGCGGAAATTAGCATGATAGTATCTGTGGCCCGTTTTTGTGCTACCTTTTACCTTGTAAATTCCTTTGAAAATGATGCCTCAATTTGTTAACCTTGTTTCGGCATAAATTAATAACCATTATCTTAGATTAAAATGATTCAAAATGATACAGTCAAAACTAATACCCTATTGTACCAGTATGAAATGTGAAACATTCCGTTTTTATGTTAGTAATCAATAGTAATAGTACTTATTCTGATTCTGGTTTAGATAATTAGGTACGTAATTCATTTCATTCGTCCGTTTTTTGCGACATTAGTAAAGATAATTAGAAACAAACCACGCCTTGGCCTAAATTTCCCGCATTAGCATTGTATTATCTTGATGAAAAGTACTTACATTTTGCTAACATTAAATTCAGTTAACCTAAAATATTAAAATGGAATCAGCGAGGTAAAAGTTTTTTCGTGTTTCTTACACATTGAATCGTAAAAAGTATAGATTGTATTCGGACTTTTTACAATCGGAAACGCATTTTAATTTTTTCTTCCTGAATTAATTGACCTATTTTTTCAGGAGCTCTTAATGCGTAAGCGTAAAACGCAAAATCAGAAAATGAGAATTTAAAAAGAAACAAAGAAGTTAATAGAAAAAAGATATAAAAACAACAGTAATTGTTTAATAAGCGCACTTTTATAGGTAGTAAAATGTCGTATGTAAAATTCTCACACTTAAAAACTATTAACCACACATACTAACAACTTAAATAGTTATAAACTAGAAATGAATATGTCCATTTTACACAAATTACACCATTAAATTGCTACGAGACCGGTCCCAGATCAGTTAACTCACTTTTCAAAAATTCATTTTATTTGAAATCGACACTAAAGTGCACAAATATGGTCATTAAAAGCTCAAAAATCGACACTAAAGTACTACATTATACAACGATTTCATGCAATTGCAGGGTTGCGAACCTTATGATAATATAGTTTCTTCTCAAAATACATTATATGTCTATGAAAGTTGAAAATTGCTTAACTATTTAAAAGGGGAAAAGTTTTATTGGGGTTCCTGAGAACCATACTTGACTTGTAAAATTCTTATCCAAGATGTTATGCTTGCTTTAACAATGAACGCTCATTACTGAATTGAGCAACTGGTAGAGCCAAAATGTAAATATGCACGAGGTACAGAATTGTATTGAGTTATACCCCAATACCCCAATAAAACGTTTCCCCTTTTAAATATAGTTACAAGCAATTTTCAACTTTCATAGACATATAACGTACTTTGAGAAGAAACTATATTTGCGTGAAACGTAAAAATATTCACAGTAGCAAAGATTGGGATTAACATAGAGGATTTAAAAGTCATTTGTTCAAATGAAATCTGGACGAGGTATACATGCAAGATAATTTGGGCAGGTGTACTGTATACAGTAGTAAATTTGTACGTAAAATGACAAAAATATGTACAAGAAGAACGAACTAAATAATTCCGATGAATAAGTTTGAGATAAAACACATAATTTTGAGTGTTCTTTACGACAACTCCAATGTTCGGTGGTCGCAACACTGAATATAATTTCGTTTGTTTGACTGGCAGTAACTGACAGATTTTTCAACATAACCTATAAAAATATATATTCCTTTTATTTTCACAAATTTTTATCATTCAAAAATTGTTTATTTTCATCGGCTCGACAATTAAATTCCATATTCGTGATAAAAAGTAGAACTTCAGTACCTTGATACATAAATAACTATGTATATCATGACAACTATAATAGAATTTATAATTATTTAATAAATCTTTACTTTTTATTTAAAATGAAGATTTTCAACATTATAAACAATTTAAAATTAAAATTTTGGAAAAATATTAACAATTTAACGGTATAACAATAACACAAATTGAAATATTAATTTCATATTAATTATCAATATTGGGCAATATCGCTTTCATTGTAAATTAGTACTGTAATTCTTTTAGGGCCGGTTTTTCAATCTCTGGTTAAAATTTTAACTTCTAGTTAACCCGGCAGCGGGCAGGTGGGGTGTGGTCACTTTATAATTGCCGCCATTTTTGCAATAACGGCCGTACATCCTCATCTAGCCATCTACCTTTCGCAAATATATTGGTCTGTCAATACGCAACAGGATTCAGTCTCAACTAAATTGCGGAAAGAGTATCATCAAATCAAAGTGACGTGGGGTGTATTAAACCCCACCTGTCCATAAACGTAACATAATTTCTCTGAAGTGTACTGATACGAATATACTTATTTTGAAATTTCAAGGTACATTTTATATATCTTTTATATATTACTGAATTTTATTTAGTTTTTGTAATTTGTAGGATATAATATTTTTAAAGATTAGGCGCATTTGTTGGCCTCGTGGAAAGAAATAGATACTGAAGAGAAAGTCAATAAATAAAATTTGTGATGATGACAATGAATAACCATCGCAGAAAAAATTAAATTCAAAGCAAGGTCGCTGCACAGAATCTCCTAGGACGAGAGATAGAAAAAGAAAATACGTCTACAAGTCATGTCAAACATATTTATATATGTAGAGCACGCGATAATTTACTGTGAAAAATGCAGCATATTTGAATCTTCATAACTTCTCTGTAGCTAAAAGCAACTTAGTAAATGTTTTTTTATATCATAGGTTCACTTTTCAAGTTTAAGAATGTTATTTATTTTTGTTTGTAATATTTATATTTTTCTTTGTTTTTATAATATAATGCCAAAGAATATTTTCAGTGAGTGTTTATAAGTTCTATTTTTTTTTTTTTTTTTAATAAATAATGAAATAATTTTATTGTTTCTTTTTTCCGTTGAACGAAGATCTACTAAAACACCAACAAATATAATAATATCTAAAAAAAAAATTACCGGATGTTTCATAAAATTAAAGTTAAATTGGGGTTTGTCACACTCCACCTGCCCAAATTAGTAATTTTTTTTCACCTGCCCGCTGCCGAATTAAGTAAACAATATTGTATCGTTTTGTTGACAGCAATGATAAATCTGTCATTTGACAATTAATTTCTTTCAATTTTGTTTATTTAACTCTTAGTTAAAATTTTAACCAAATATTGAAAAACCGGCCCTTAAACATACATTCCATTCTACATAAATTCGGCAGGGTATCCAGGGTCAAAAATAAAATGTTTAGTTTTGTCCGTTACACATTATTTCTTTTTTTTCCAACTTTCCACTTTTGTTTGCGTGATTCCTGCTTTTAAGACATGTGCAACTTTCCCGCAGAATTGTCGTTTAGTCCGGCCATAGAGTGTAAGTCACCCAGAGGTGTACTAACCCTAAACCTCTTGAGGACAATTAAGCAGCAAGGTCGTAGGATTACACCTCTAACATGGCCACTTCAAGGGATGGAAGGACTAAGTGAATTTAACGTGGATATTACGTAATTTACGAGAAGTGAGGAATACAATCGAGGGTTGCGAACCAAAAAGCGTTATCTAGAAAATTGACAAAAAAGCTTTAAGTTGACATAACTCATTGTGCTATTAATGCTTATAAACTGTAATGTAGTTAGTTTTGATTACCTCAGATCTATAATAATTGTAAATACAGTTTTGGCAGATTATTTATCATATAAGACTTCTATATTTGACTAAATCAAAAATTTAAATCTTCTAGATAACGCTTTTTGGTATGAAGCCCTCGCAATAAGGTACGCTATATTGTAAACGTTAAACGTTATATTTACAGTATCTAATACGGTACTAGTCAGAATTGAGACTTTTTGCACCAACAGAGAACGATAACCTAAAAATGCAAGTAACTTTAATTTTACCATGTTCTTTTTCTAAGTATTCTTCCTCCGTATCGGATTTTTTAAAGTTTGCTTTATCTTCTTTTGCAAATAATTTTATTTTCACTACATTTCCATGCACAAGTTTCCAATCTTCGATGTTTTCAAAGGGATTCACATTCAAAACTTCTCTTAGAAGGCAAAAATCTGTATTCGTGGAAAAGCATAAACGATTATTACCACTCATTTTTCAATTTCTAACCTCAAAACTCGAATTATGCGTTGAGTAAAATATGCGCGCTAAATGTTCGCTATTTCTCTATAAATATCGTGTCCCGCTATTAGTTTAGCGTTTCGGTATATTGTAAACATGGGCACTTCAGTTGCTACGTAACTTTAACGTTTACCGTATTCGCTACCTTATTTCCACCAACTCCCTAATAATATAAATTTTATATGATAATTAAAATTTGGAGTAGAGTTTGCTGTTCGTGAATAGCTCTACAAATAGATGCATCTATTTCGAATTTTACCAGTAGGGAATTTATAGATAAATGCCTTTAAACCTATATTATAGATAAGTTTGAATTATTTTTATTTCTCACCATTGAAGAAGAAAGAGGTATAGGAATCTTGCTAAAAATTGTATATCGAGATAGTTATTTAATTATTAAGGGCAGTAAGTACTTTCTACCAATTAATTAGAACGAGACGAAATTCAGATCTCCAATATATCTAAGAGAGCACTTACACTGATCGCAAGGATTATTACGTTTCTTGAACGATGGACGCAAAAAAATAAAACAAGATTAGAAAATTATTTTCACACATTAAAAATTTTTAGTTGTCACTTTTAAAAAAAGTTTTGATCGTTGTTTTTATTTACTTTTTGCATGATTGGTTAAATGTTTACCGATAGGGTTTCGAAGGCAGTAATTTGTAAATTAAACCTCCTGCCTTGGAAACCCTTTCGGTAAACATTAACAGCCCGATTCACAAAAAAGTTTAAGATAATCCTCATTTTTGGATTAGCGAATTCTGCTCTAATTTTGACAGTTTATTACTTAAAATATAGTCTAATCTATTTCTAGTGTCTATCTTTTTTGATAATATTATGAAGATTAAATTTTAAATACCGGAATAGAATAGAATTCACTAATCCAAAAATGAGGATTAGCTTAAACTTTTTTGTGAATCGGGCTGTAAAAAAATACCCGATCGTGCAAAAAAATCATTACAGTATTCATGCAATGAGGTCTTATGAAAATGACACACACACATTCTCCCCTCCATTACTTTTAGAAGAAGACAACAACAAGCTCAAAGAGAGAGATAGTTTTGTATTACCATGGTCTATCCTTTCTTCTCAACGTAATGTCCTAATCCGGTTTGACATTTGCTCTGTTTTATTTTGCCGTGGTGTTTGACGTAATTTTAAAAATAATAAAAAATATTCAACACGTTTAAATACTGTTTTAAATACTATCTCAGAGGTCATGGTAATACTTAACTATCTCTCTTTTCGAGCTTGTTGTCTTTGTTTAAAGAGGTTACTTCAGAACTTAGTAAATGGCAACAATAAAATTCTAAAATTATACTTTAAAACAGCGCACATTAAAATTCAAACTCCGAGCCCATCCAGACTCATAATAATTCGACTGGTTTACATTTTCAACAAATTATAAAATCTACACAAATAGTTAGAAATTTCCTCCGGCTACATAGACTTAGAGCTTTGAAAAACTGAGGGCCAAATGATTGGTGATAATAGTTCGACAGGTATTTTAAGGGTCAACTTCTACTTCAGATTCAGCTTCTACCGAGAGCCTTTACTTTTGGCACAATGAAAAATGTGCAGGTCTTATCCTCGGTTTTATAAAGGGCAGAATAAATTTACTTCGGTAGTAAATTTATTCAAACTAACAAATTCGAATCAATTTTATTCATTTTATGACATTTATAACATTACTGGCAAAATTTCGACTGTCATTTAAAGGAATAAATTTTATTTACTTCGGAAGTACATTTATCCATCGTTTGTTGTTTGTAAAACCGGCCATTAGGAATATAGTTCTCGTCACCAAAAATCGAAGAAGAGTCATAAACAGCTTAACCGCCCCTATACTATAAAACTAGAATAGAATAGTTTAGTACGGTACACCGCAAATTGCTTTAGTTTTGTGTGTAAAACAGTGACAGTATTTAGTCTTATTATTTATGATGGGCAGAAGTTTTAGGTTTCTTTGTGAACTTAGTGATAGGCGGTTAAGCTGTTTACGACTGTCCCTCGTTTTTTGGGGACGAGAACTCAACTAATAAAGGCGATTTAAACCAATATTAAATGGCGGAATACTTGAATACTTGAATAACATATACATATTCGGTTTTTGTAAGTTTAAAATCTATCTATGTTTTAAACTAGTCGAAAGAAATTTGTAAAAATTTCTACCATTTAAGTAGATTTTATAATTTGTTTGTCGAAAATGTTAACCGGTCGGACTAATATGAATTTGGGCTCGTATTTCTTATTTTACTCAGAAACCCATTTATTTTCCTAAATGGTTTATTAAATAATGCATTCTTCTATAAATTCCCCCTATTGCTTAGTGCGTAGTACTCTTCTTCATTGTAGATTCCGTTTCACTTGCGAAGCCCTTTCGTGAACTGTCAAAACGTCGCCACCTTAAATAATATATCAAAGTGTACCTTCCCTGTCATATAAAGACATGGAGAAGCTATACTGAGTCTCTTAAGTATACATCTATCTATGTTTTCTTGTGTGTTCGCACCTTTTCGTAGTCAATTGTCAGGTATTCGACTGGGAATATTTATTGACACGTTTCAAGTATAACACAGTACCGGACTCAGGGGGAATCAACAAAGAAATAATTTGTACGTATATGGGAAAAATATATATCATATTTTAGATAAAGTAGTTCATAGACAGATCTCATAAGAATGATACATTTTATTCTAGAATAGTTAGAAATAGTTCTCAAGAGTATTTTCGTATACGACTGAAATACATGATATTCCTGTCGGTTTACATTATAAAACCAACGCTAATTTTTTAGTATTAGTATCGTTTGTGTCAAGATAAATGCACACTGACTTCGATTTCTTAAACTTGTCCAACCACACTACGGGGTATTTCCTTACCTGAGAGGCCCAGTAGCGGATTTGGATTACCAAATTTACAGTATAAACCGGGAAATATACAGTTAATAGTTAATTATTATACATGCGGATTAAATGAATGTTCAATGAGCGCGCGAACGTCTTAATCCCGCGAGTTAAACATTCATTTTAACCGCCAGTGTAATACAACTGTTTATTCAATTTTGATGTTTTAAACTGTCATTATTAACTCCATAGCAACAATTATAAGTAACACTTTTTTCACAAGTGAATTAAAATTTTTTAAATCACTCTCCCATTTTTTTTTTAATTCACTCTGCAACAAATAATGCATTTAAAATAACATCAGGCACGAAATTAACACTTACCATAGTATTTATCAGACATTATCAGCCATTTTCATTATTTTTCACTGCACAAATGACAGACAATAAAGCTTTCTAAATAGATTACTTGACATCTATCATCGACGATTGTCATGCACAGTCTACTAACTGATTAGTTTTTTGTTTTGTCAGAATTAAATATTATAATGGTTTTTATTACTATTTCGTCAAAATTGAATAAAATATTGTACAAACCACGTGAGCTAAGAATGTTTATTCACTCGAAGAAATTAACTCACTCGCCCTTGCGGGCTCGTGAGCTAAACTTTCTTCTCATGCATAAACATTACCTTAGCTCACTTGGTGTGTAAATATCTATGATTCAATTTTGCCCTAATAAAATTTGAGTGTAAGATTTTTAAAAATGAAATCAGAATCTTGAAATGTCGCTAATCGCTTACGGTTATCTACTCGTTGAGTGTGAGTTTTTTATGCGTTGCCATAGTGAGCTGTGGTTGCCATGGGTTGAATTGTTTATGATACACTTTGAAATAAATTATTCTAAAATTGTTTTTTTAGTAGTTAACATCTTAATATGACATACAATATTTTATTCCAACAATCAAAGACATGCCTTATTCCAAAATTACTAGCGAAATAAAATTGTTTATAAAACAACAACTTTAATGGTCCGTATCCAAGGAAATAAACATGACTTTATACGGCAAAATTTAATAAAATCTTTTAATGTGTTTCGTCGACATAAGTTTCACAAAACTTTGTTTCACGTAATTCTTGTTTAACTGTTCATTTGTAAACAACAAAATATAAACATATTATTTAATAATAACCTGCAGTAACTTTATTATGAATTTTAATATCTAACTGGAAAAAATTGTGAATACCTTTCTGTCCATTGCAAATTGCTTAACCCGCGATCGGTACCGCCTCCTATAATTACGCGATCGGTAACGCGTTAGATTTTTCTAACATAGCAATTTTTATATTTATTCACCTTATTATGTAAAAATTATTAATGTTGACATTGGCAGGTATTAATTAGATTGATTTTAAATATAAATAAAACAGTATTTCATATTTTTTTACGTTTTTATATTATGCGAAAATGTCAACTAAAACATACATAATGTAAACAAAAAAAGCAAATGCAAAAAAGAAAATGTATATGTCTTCTTCTCGATTTAAACACTCCGTGCAGGTCAAAGCAATTTTAGTATGTTATGAATACTGTGATCTGATGGAGCGCCTTCATCTGATGAACGACATTCTTCTGTTTCACGTGATGTATATAGCGAATCATCACCTTCTTCTGACAAAGCTTCCTCCCAAAGAGCTTGCAAATGTTTATATTCCTGTTTGTACGACATCATCATACTATTACTAAACAATGTTGTCAAAAACTAAAGTTTTCAATGTAAAAATAGTAACTAACTTACAATTCCACGATAGGTACCGCGTTAGATTTTGTCTAACATGTTGACACGACTTGGAAAAAATATGAACTGATCACGTACGCTGAAATTTTCAAATAAACTGGTACTGAGGATAACTGAGGGAGGTTCTTGGGCAGGCATAGCAGGACGGCCTAAGATGTAGGGCTAACTGTTTTAAAAAAATATGGATAAAAATGTTAGAAAAAATCTAACACGGGTACCGATCCCGGGTTAAGAAATACATGCTGAGATGGGCAGAAAAGTTAATGTGCATTTATCTTGACACAAACTATAATACCAGTTTTAATTCTACTACTCATTGTATCCCTAAGCCCAGCACGTTATTTATGAGTTTTGTCCCATACGTCTTGCAAGGTGGGTTTTACGCGCTGGAATTTTACAAAATTGTTTTTTATTGTGCCAAAAGTAAAGAAGTTAAATTTGGACTAGAATTGATCCTTAAAATGCTGGTCGAACTATTGTCAACAGTCGTTTGGTCCACCGTTATTTAAGTTTTTAGTTTTAATTTAAAGTAGCCACAACAATTTTGTAAAAATTTCTAACCATTTGTGTACGTTTTATAATTTGTTGAAAATGTTATCCGGCCGAATTATTATGAGTTTGGGCTGGTAGTAATGAAAATGCACCATTAGTAATTGGTTAGCAGTTCATATAATATACATGAGTTAAGGGAAAAACTTTGCAAGTTTATAAAGTCTATTTTTTACACACTTTTTGTATTGAAAATAAAACAAAATTGTTTGAAAACTGTTTAATGAACTTGTGCATATGTAACTTTACTATTAAACTTTATTATTCATATATAAAATATTCAAAGTTTTATTAAACTTTATAGTTAAATGTTTTTAAAAAAAAATATGCATGTCTTATAAAATTATTACAACTATTACTACAATTGAGATGATCTACCCAAAAACTATTTTACCCATTTCTAGGTCTACCAATCTGCTTCTAATTACAGGGTTTCCAAAAAAAGGTTTCTTAAATTTTATACTTCGTTTCCAAATGAGCTTTCCAAAATATTCAGTTACAAATAACTATATTACTACGAAATAATGCTTAATTTTTATTATAATAACGAACAAAAAGCTTAATGGTTAATTTTTCCACTTTAAGAACCACTGAAAGTTCAACTACCCCACTGTCACTGTAGACAATATCCATTAGATTGCAACTGTAAATTATAAATTAAGAAATACATACATACAGTGTGTCCCATTTAAAAGTGCCACCAACTATAAGAGATACGATGTCGGTTAAATGGAACTTTTTGTGCGCCTTTGGGAGGCCATCTCAGATGTGCTTTTGTTTTTCCAAAAATTCTCATAAGGCACTAGATAATGACGAAAAACTGAATATTTTTGATTTTTTCTATTTCAAATAACTTCTAAACTATTATTAATTGAGAAAAATGTTTCAAATATAAAAGATAGATATTTTTATTAACTAACCAGTGGCGTACGAAATAAATTGTTATATCCGTAAATTTTCGACATATAACACAAACTTATATTTTTTTAAATGGAACCCATATCTGATTTTAGTCTCAAAAAAATCAATATTTTTTTCTCTTTTCAATGATGTAAGGGTTATTAATTATATTGTATTTGAGCAAAATAATTTGTTTTATGCCTTTATTACTTAATATTTTCATTCTAGACTCATAATTACAAATTACACTATAATGTGCCAAAGGCGACCTGATACAAAATATTATAAAAATGAATTTGATACGAGTTTTGAGGAAAATTTTTTAACGAAATAAATTATTTAAATACGAGGAGTATTTCTAAATAGAAATCTACCATTATTTTCAAAATATTTGTGAATTTAATACAAAATAACCAAAAAATAATAATTTTGAAAGCAAAACAAATATAAAACATAATAACTCTTACATCGTTCAAAAGAAAAAAAAATATTTATTTTTTTGAGACTAAAATCAGATATGGGTTCCATTTAAAAAAATATAAGTTTGTGTTATATCTCAAAAATTTACGTGTATAAAAATTTGTTTCGTACGTCACTGGTTAGTTAATAAAAATATCTATCTGTTATATTTGAAACTTTTTCTCAATTATTAATAGTTTAGAAGTTATTTGAAAAAGAAAAAATCAACAATATTCAGTTTTTCGTCATTATCAAGTGCCCTATGAGAATTTTTTGGCAAAATAAAAGCACATCTGAGATAGCCTCCCAAAGGCGCACAAAAAGTTCCATTTAACTGACATCGTATCTCTTATAGTTCTCGAGATCCCAATGGTGGCACTTCTAAATGGGACATACTGTATATAAACAAAATAACCGTCAAGCTATTACATCTAATTTACAATGAAACTTGCAGATTATGGGATTTTATTCACAATCATTATAGTAATATATCGATTCTTCACCATTTAGAGGTTGGGTAATAGGCCATTTCTAACTTCAATGACAATCTCTTGGGTGGGAAATGACAGTTTACTCTTCCTCCCCAAGGATGAGAAATATTTATGTAGGGTTGCCTAACGATAGTGTTACAGATCGCAATACTAAAGCAGGCTCAACAAATTTTAATAGCTTTCAAAACATCACACCAACATGATATAAATCTTAGAATAACTTATTCTTCGAATAAGAGAAAATTATCGCATTGAAACCATAACAAAAACTTATTCTAGCTGTCATATTTTGATGCGATATTTTTTACTTATTAATTGAATAAGCTATTCGAAGATTTATTTGATGCTGGTGAAACCGGCCATAAAGGTTATAAATCAATGATTATTTTTTATAATTATTAATTTAAAAATATCTGATGTGGACAGCACATGACTTCCTTGTACGCCTGTTACACTATACATATTTTGTTAATTAAAATATGTATTATAACAGACCCAATCATAAAATTGCACATATTTGACATAATTTGATATCAACATTTTATTTTTTTTGTTATTTTTTGTCCTAATCCATAGCAAACTTAATTAGAGAATACAAAGAGCTAATTTAATCATAATTAATGTTTTCGACGCAGAATTCAATTCTCTAAAACTTTTATTTGAAGCATTTATTACTAAAATCAAAATAACACCATTTTTTTCAAGAAAAACTGATAACATCTTCAGGTAAAGTATCACTTCCGGTTAGACTATTTTAACCAAAATCTATTATGTTATTCCCATTGATATAGAAGTCTTATATATCAAATTTGAAAAGTTTTGGATTATATTTTAATATAATTTTTCATTAAAATCTATTATAGACTTCAAGTAAAGTACCACTTCCGGGTAAACCATTTTAACCAAAATCTATTATGTTATTCTTATTGATATAAAACTATTATATACTAAATTTGAAAAGTTTTGGATTATATTTTAATATAGTTTTCATTAAAATCTATTATAGGCTTCAAGTAAAGTACCACTTCCGGGTAGACCAATTTAACTAATATATATTATGTTATTCCCATTGACATAAAAGTCTTATATATCAAATTTGAAAAGTTTTGGATTATATTTTAATATAGTTTTTCATTAAAATCTATTATAGGCTTCAAGTAAAGTACCACTTCCGGGTAAACCATTTTAACTAAAATCTATTATGTTATTCCCATTGATATAAAAGTCTTATATACCAAATTTGAAAAGTTTTGGATTATATTTTAATATAGTTTTTCATTAAAATCTATTACAGGCTTCAAGTAAAGTACCACTTCCGCAAGTTATGTAATGACCAAAAAGGGAGGTGCACAACTAGATGTTATAACAGTTCTAAATACAAAATTTTAACTTTCTACGGCTTCCCGTTTTTCAGTTATGCGAGATACGTACATACGTACGTACAGACGTCACGACGAAATTAGTCAAAATGGATTCAGGGATGCTCAAAATGGATATTTCCGTTGAAATCTGGAAACCGAAATTTTTCGCGATTACAATACTTCCTTTACTTCGTACAAGGAAGTAAAAAGGATGACTGGGAATAAAATAGTACCTTTACGAACCCTTTACAAACATAAACTTCACATACCTTGGTACCTCCGTAAACTAAAAACTAATAAAGATCGAAATTCCAAAATTCTTCTTTTATTTTTATCATACTACTCTAGTTTATTTTATAATGTAGATTTATTTGACCATAATTTAAACAGTCATTATCATTAAAATAATTTATGAGAGAGACCATTTATGTGTGTGCTATTTAGAAGCTATATTTCCATCAATTTAATTCAGTATCGAAGTTGCAATAAAACAGTAATAATATGTCGGTCGTTAGAAATAACTGTGCGGTAAATATAAATGGCATGGCTGCCACTGTCAGTGGGAGTAAAATATAAAAGTAGCGTCATTTACCCGGTTAAATAAGCGGGTAATTTGGCGTGGGAGATCGGCCGTCACCTCAGTGATAAAATCACTTTTAATGTCGGTATTAATCCCCGCTACTTTACCGGTTCGCCTAGTGATTTATCCTTCTCGCTGATGTGACGTTTTTATTTTAATTCCCAGGTGTTAAAGTCGATATTTATGGCGCAATGATTTCATGCCGGAATCATGTTTAAATGTTGCTTGCTGCATAAATATTCCAAATTGTTTGTTCTACTCGAAATTTTTTTCTTTGATCTAATTATGTTTTACAAACGAGATACATCAAACTGAGTTCTCTCTATAAACAAAAATACAATATAAGGTGTTCTACAAAAGATCAATCACTAGAATATATACAGGGTTTCCGATTGGGCTTTGTTTATATAATTTTATATTTATTACTGACTTGTAAACTTCATTATTTGATATCTCCTGCTACTTTTAAAAATTAATATTTACTAGTTATAAAAGTGACAGCTAACTTGTTAAAATTTGCGAGTTAGCAATGATGTTAATAACGTTGTTGACATGTGAAAATTGTGATTTTTTACTGTCATTATTAAAAATAAGTATCATTTGAAACTGACAGGTTTTGGTTATCATTATAATTACGTGAGTAACAAATGAAGTATTGTACAAGACACGACAGGTAACTGTTTTACAGCCTCAATTAGGTGACCAGTTTGTCTGTTCGGCTTGCCAGTAATTCCGTTTTACCTGACTTGTAATATAATAGCTATTAACATACCTTGGATAGTTGTATCATAACTACCGCAGATATTGGTTTGAAGACATCTAAGGCCAGTTATGATTCATAACACCCGTGATTTGTTCCATGGTTTATCGGTTATGTTATTAATAAATATTATTTTTATGAAATTCTTTTATTTTATGCTTCTTTCAAAATGCTATGATAAACAGAATAATTATTTTGACATTATAATGCAGTAAACTGTGTTACGAACGATATACGTAACGTTATCTCTATGTATTACACTTTCAATTTATTTTATTTTCATTTTGACTGTTGTTGAAATGTGAGTATGGTAATATTACCGTACATATACAGTTATTATTTAGTTACCAGCTACTTTAGTATATGTAACCAAAGGCTTAATATCCCGAAGCCGGTAAAATAAATTACTACGTTTTGAAACAACCTCGTATTCACAGTGCAAAGGTTTTTTCGCGTCCTTGGCGATTTTTTTGAATGTGTATACTTGCTCATTAAATATGTAAAGAATTGGTACTTCAACTTTAATGAACATTGAAGGTAATAAAACTGTAGGGAATTTTAGCACGTTTTCAACAAGTGACGTATGTAAATTTGTTGTCGGGTTCTTACGTCCTACAGTTACGTAGTCGTAAAGTCGAAAAGTATGTGTAATATTCTTGAAATGTTATGTTGTACATGCTCCACTTGAATTACATGACAGTATAAGGTTTTATAGACTTTAAACAGCCTCAAATTAACACCTACATTGCCAACGAAATATTAATTTCTCACAAGAACTGTTGCTAATTGAGTGATAAAAATAAATGATTGTAAATTAAGTCTTATTCCGAAGAGTTGTTTAGTTATTTATAGAAGCTTCTTAGAAGTTTCATGACTTTAAAATAATCGGTAAACAAGTATTGTTTATGTATGTAAAGTTGACAAAAGACAACTGCTACAAAAATATCGCATAACAAACTAATATCAAGTGTGACGTTTTAAAAGAGGCGTTATTGGAAAGATCCTGAACTGAAATGAAGATTTCTACATGAATCAATCTTATAGTACAACTAAATAACAAAGTAATCAAAAATGGCAGCATAATACATAGCCCGTAAGGTTGTAAATCTATACATATTCGGCTTAAATCTCTAAGCAAAGTTATTAAAATTAATAACCATTTTCAGATGTCAAATTGAATGTCAGTTGTAAAGTTCAAAATTCCAATTCACTATTACATCAAGTTGTTAGTATTGAACAATCGTTGGTAAATGATATATTTTCTAGATGTTAGTTAGTAGTTCTAGATTCTCAATATCGAAAAAAAAAAAAAATAATTACAAAGTATTGAAACTGAGAAAAGTGCTCGTTCATGATTTAATTCGCGAACTGGATATAGTCTCATGACACAAGATCAAAAATTTACATTTATTCCAAATTATTTTAAATTTAATTATAAATTTATAACAAATGTTTTAATTCTTAAAAAGAAATTTTAAGATTCTCCTTATAAAGGGATGACAGAGCAACATTTCAATTTTCCGTGCAGTCAATCAACAATTTACAAATTTTTTAACTAAACTGCAAAACTAGCTTTATATCATTTAATTTGCCAAAAATCATCTTTTTATGTTCACAAATAATCTACCGTTAGAGAATATTATTTCACTGAACATCTTGCATCACAAAGTTGTAAAATTTACAACTAGCAGAAATGAAATACAAAACTAGCTTTATGTCATTTAATCTGCCTAAAATCAAAATAATCATAATGGCTCGTAGTATGATCACGGTTTTAACTAAAACATTGTTTTTAGAAATGTCAAATTCAAATTTAAATATTTAATTTCACCCGTATGTTTAAAGAACGATTTTTTTAAAAATATTTGTCTGAATACAAATTATGTTCTGCTTTAAAATCATATTTTGATAAATTTGATATTATTTATTATTGTTATTAATAATAAAATTTGACATTTCTTAAAACAGTGTTTTGTTAAAACCATGATCATACTACGAGCCTATATGTTCACAAATTTAATCTACTATATGAACAGTATTGAGAATCGACATACTTTTTAACACACTTGTTAATAACTTCAATATTATATTTAGCAATAACGATTGTTTACAACGACTTAACAACGTCGTTAAATATGTATTTACTGAATACCAAATGAGTGACAGTTGTTACACGCGTTGCTAAAAATCGTTTTTAACTCAATTGTTAATTAACGAGTATGGTAACAACTATCTTAGTGTATTAGGCTGTATATTTAATTTCTCCTTTTCTCTCTTTCTTTTCTCGCACCCGGAAGTAATTTCCTCTTTCGTTTGACATTTCCCAGATTGGTCAAAATTACTAAGATATATCTCCCGAATAAAAACCATCTAAAAATATTTTCTGACGAATGATGATACGAATTCCATTCGACACGAACGAGATTACTTCGCAGATCTTTCTTTCGACTTCGATCGGCTAACCTCGAATTAGCCACGTGACAGATGGACTTAACCTCACTCACATGATTTTAGAATGGAGATTTTTTGACAAGGCTCAGCGTTATACGGGAAATTATTAATTCTGGGCCTTTGGTGGGAGTTAAGGTGTTAAGGCACCCTCTGGGTGATGACAAGTTAAGTAGACCGTACTCAAAGTCGGAGGCTTCTTGACACCGACTATTTATAATTGTGGAAATATTTATAACAGTGGAAAGACTTACCTCGTTGGTGTTCCAGCGATGTCTCTGGATGGGGAAGTGGTCTGCCTTGGGGAGGCTTTCCAGGTTCTCTGGAAGTTTAATCGGCTCTCCATCTGGAAAAAAAATTAAATTACAAACATGCCAAAAAAAAAATAAAACAGAAAAACAAATAAAATATGACAAAATGATGCCATGGTGAAACGTATAATTTGCTGAATTAATATTTTTGAATTATGCCCCCAAAATTTAAATGCACCTACCTTTTATTTTAAAATAACTACAGTGTGTTCAGAAAAAAAAACTTAATTCGGACTAGGCTATGAACACAGAAACGCATGTCTGATTATTATTCAATTCAAAAATTAAGTCAAAATTGATCGTGAAATGTTTTCTAATTTATTTCTATTTCTAAAATAAGGATTCAAAAAGATTTCTTTAGATAACATATATCTTGTTTCAAATTGGCATTTAATTAAATACTTTCAAATTGACATAGGTTTTTTTGTTCATAGCCTACTCCGAAATAGGATTTTTTTAAAACATATAGATAAATTTTACTTTTGTTCAATCCTGCTTCTGAAACTTATTCTATGGCAATGGGTGTGAGAAAGTAGTGAGCAGCAGTGCATTTTCGCCTCCTCACCTGTCATTGTCGAAGTAACTATGAAGATTTAATCATTATCAGCCCGATTCACAAAAAAGTTTAAGCTAATCCTCATTTTTTGATTTGTGAATTCTATTCTATTCCGGTATTTAAAATTTAATTTTCATGATATTATCAATAAAGGTAGATACTAGGAATAGATTAGACTATTCGTGCTATTCTGTAACTTTGCTCTATAACACTGTAACTCTATACACTCTGTAAGCTATAGAGCTCTATAAGATCACACCTTATAGAGTAGTAAAATTACCTATTCTGTAACTCTCTCTGTATCAAGTCTGGCTATAGAGTTGTTTTGGTTGTTATTTATGTCAAACTGTCAAATATTCTATAACCATATTTTTGACAAGACGTTAAGGAATCATCTATAACTAATAATATGTAAGTATATATTTAATTATATTATTAAATTAATGTTTATTGTCATATACATTTTAATTATTGTAATTTTAATTCTTGTTGCTGTTGTGATATAAATAAATAAAATAAATATACCATCACGGCGTATTGCTGGGTGGGCCAAACTGCTTTATATGCAGGTATCGGTAATGATGATGACATATTCGTACCGTGCGATCGTTTAAGATTCGAAATAATTTTGGCTTCGGTCGGGATCGAACCTGGTTCTCCAGATTCGCGACCCGACACTCAGGCGCTGCGAGACCCCAGTTATTATTAATTATTAAGACATCATTTAATTCTTATTTTACATATTCTATTAAGTTATGAACACCAATGTTGATTCCTCCCCTTGTCTTGACCTTTCTAATATAATATATTTTGTGACAAATATAGCTACGTAAAATGATTCAATTTTATATCATAGAAAATGTTTTAAAATCGCTTTAATTAATTTTTTATGTAAATGTAACACGAAACGAAAAAGGATTCCAAACACAAGTGAAGAACATTATGAAATTTTTTAAATGAAATGAAAACTGACTATGTTTTTGGAGTGTAACAACAAATTCTTTCATTTTCCATTTCAATATTTCGTAATATTTGACAATATTTATTTTAATATAAATATTTTTGACGTTTCACTATGCTCTATAAATACTTTACAGTCAAGATTTTGGCGCTGTAAGATTTATAGAAATTTCTATAAGACTATAGTCCTTATAGTACTGTAACCTAGTTACAGAATAGCTATTTTCTTACATACTATAACGTCGGTTGTTTATAGAGCCTATAGAGCTTATAGAACGTTACAGAATAGCACCATATATTTTAAGATATAAACTGTCAAAATTAGAGTAGAATTCGCTAATTTAAAATTGAGGATTAGCTTAATCTTTTTTGTGAATCGGGCTGTTAATCTTTAAAAAAAAGTTTAATAAAGAGGTTAGTTTTATACATGTTCAGAAAAATAAATAGTTATATTTAATATAAATTTTTTGAAAAACTCGCGTAATTTTTGTGTTAAAATGATACGGAAGAGAGAAGTTGTACGTGTGTATGTGACAATTTTGTTATTTTAAATGGAAATAAACCTATTATTTTATTAAAATAAGGTGTTTTGAATGTCGTAAATTTACATTCTGTTTCTTAATTACTTTTTGATGATATCATCTGTAGAAAACGTGGTTGTACAACATTAATTAATTTTTTTATAAATGCACTGCACTAGGGATTTACAGTAATTTACCTTTAATGGATAACTTAAATAATATGCCAAGGAGAATATTCAACATAATATGAACTATGATACCATGAGAAATACACATTTCTACATATATAATGCTTTTTCACATTTGGCATTATGATAACTTCAAAATATTCGTTGTTACTTAATTCAAATCATGCCATCATACCATTGTCATTAACTTCCATATTTTCTAAATTTCACACTCAAAAAATAATTTTGTTGACAATTACAAATGTTTATAAACACAAACAAACAAACGATAGCAACGGAATCCCCCGTCTTTGTTTATTTATATACCATTTACATATAAATCTATTAGTACAAATTTTTAATATTTTTTGTAATATTTCAATAGCAGGATTGAACAAAACACTATGCAACAATTGTGAAGAAACGAATTCGCCCACTTATGTGCCTTTTGCACATGTGTGAGCGAAATTCTTAGTTCCTTCACTCGTATTGTAATATACTATTTCCTGTTCTTTTCTTAGTTTCTTAATCGGATTAAAATTGTGTGGTTGACTTCTTGGTGAAAGTTCTCGTGCAAGTTATGAAACGATGAAAGTGAAATATGAATATAAAAAATATTGTGGTATATTCTGGAGCGACACAATACAATCTCACGATATTTTTCATTTTTCAACTTCCTTTAAAAACTAATAAATCTTTCTCGCCGTTTCTTTTCTTATACCTCGTAACATTGCACGAATCTTACGACTTCATAGAGTATGTGCAAGCTTAAAGTGCATATGTACCTACGTTGAAAGCTATAAACAACCACGGCCAACTTAGAACTTGAATAATGAAAATGTTACAAAGATTTCCTCTACATTATTCTTTAAAGGGTGTATTTTCACTGAAGCTCGTTTTAAACGGTTATTGCCTGGACGACCGTGGGAAACCGGGTTCGATCCTTACCGACGCCAAAATTCTTTCGAATTTTAATTCTTGTGAACATGGGTCAAGAGTAAATAATTATGACATGTTCATGATCAGTGGCAATCCAACCCCACATCTAATAGGGCACCTGCACGTGACGTTTCAACATGGCGACCACCAGCTGATCTTGGACAACCAAACCTTCAGTTTGCATTGTGTCTTACGGAGAAATATCGTGCCGTAAGCTTTTATTGTGTTTTTACGGCACTTATTGTTTTATTTGGGAAAAACTGATTAGAGTGTGTAAAAGTGAGTATATGAGGAGTGTTTTCCGTAAGAAATAAGTCAGGATATTCTTATTATTTAATGAGTTCCAGGTTATTAAATTAAAACTAACCCAATCCTATTTTTTTGTGTATACTTTTATTGCATATAAAATAATTTAAACATAATCGGATAGGAACATATTGTATCAATGTTTAAATATATGTAATTTTCTTTAATAACATGTATAAAAAACATGAAAAAATATTTTTTAAATGACAGAATTACAAATTTTGAATCACGTTTTTTTTAGTAACAGAAAAAATATATATATTTGTGTCTGTTTCTCACGAAAGTTTAAAAATTAGATAGGTAATCAATTATTGATTTCATATTGATTTTTAAAAGACATTTATAATCCTCGTCAAAAAAATGTCAATGTATAAGGATCCACATTATGTATCCACTTAAATTTATCAATTTAACGTACTTTAGCTTCCAAAGATAAATTTTTGACGTATAAACTCAATAAGCTCATTTATATACAATAAAAATACACAATATGACAATAAGAAAAATGAACTCGAAGATAAATATATATTTCAAATTTAATTTTCTTTATAAATCCACTTAAATTTATCAATTTAACGTACTTTAGCTTCCAAAGATAAATTTTTGACGTATAAACTCAATAAGCTCATTTATATACAATAAAAATACACAATATGACAATAAGAAAAATGAACTCGAAGATAAATATATATTTCAAATTTAATTTTCTTTATAAATAAAAAAAATCTAATAATTCAATTTATTTTAATTTCAATATTCATGTTTTCATTTAACAAGACACATAAAAAACTTATACAAACTCAAATGAATGTAATACAACCTGATGCTACAAGCTACTTATTTCAATTTAATATTTTTAAAAATATATTTATAAATACAACTGCTTTGTTTTACTAGTAAATAATTCATACACTTATCTTTAATTATGGCTAATTACCTTTTTAAAATAGCATGTATAAATTTAGGAAAAACTGAATTTCTTTTACAGAAAACACATTCGCTGCATAAGACGCAATGTTAAACTGAAGCTTGGTTGTCCGAGATCAGCTGATCATCCGCCATGTTGTGACGTAGGTGCAGGTGCCCTATAACGAATAAAAGTATCCTCAATTATGAGACGACATTAGCTGTTAAAGTAGATCATTTCAATTTGATTGATTGAATCCGTCGTTGGCACTAGGTGAAACATTTTAATAAGGTAAAATAATTAACACTTGGCTAAGTTTCACAAAATAAAGTTTATTATCTTTACCGCGATTTCGGCTTTTACGCCATCTTCAGAAGACTGACTGACTCTTGTACATTTCCCATTCTTCTGAAGATGGCGTAAAAGCCGAAATCGCGGTAAAGATAATAAACTTTATTTTGTGAAACGTAGCCAAGTGTTAATTATTTTACCTTAGATCATTTCACTCATCGTGATAGTGCAGTCATATCTCAGATGGTTAGAGCGTTGCTCAGTAAAATAAGGTCTCGGATTCATATTCCGGTGGCTGACATGATCTTTTCACAATTTATTTCAAATACACTGTTAATTCTTTGTCAATTATTCTTGATAAAAATTTATATTATGTATAGTAAGGTGACTTCAGCTGATATCGAAAAATAATTGAGGCTGAAAAGGTCGCTCTATCGAAATCAGTCTTTTCGATTATCTATTGATGCTCTACTGGAATATTTTTGACGGGCTGTTGAAACGGTTCGTTATTTACATATTTGAATAAAATAGTTATTAACGTCATTAGGCCGATATGAGGCAAATAACAGACGCGGCTGAAGTTTATAATCAGCCGAGTACGTTATTTGCATATCGGTCGTGTGGCGTTCAAGATTTTTCGTAATAATATAAAATTTAATCATTTGGGAATAATAAAATACTTTTTCTACGACCGCCATGAAAAGTTGACATTTGTGCTCTATTTTGTCATCGTAAAGTTGATGGTTACTAAGGAACGAGCAAAAAAATACTTTACCGCGCGTCTCCCATATCAACGCGCGGTAAAGTGCTTAATTTGCTCGCTTAGATAAATACATATTTTTGCTGAAATCTTAATTTATTAAAATAATACTTACAAAATCTAAAATATAGGTTAGGTTCATTTTTACACTAGAAACGTGCTACAAACAATATACCTGAAGTTAGTTACATTACCAATTTAGTTAGGTTAGGTATTTAATATATATATAATAACAACTCTACTGGTGAATGTACATTTTATTACAACTTTAAATATTTAATAACACACATTTCATAATTAACAAACTTATTGGATTTAATTATTGGCGGATAATGTTAAAATTGAATGTGCACTTTTGGCAGTTTTGTATATTCATTCCAGAACTTGAAAACAGCTGACGAAGATAAATTAGATTCTGTGACTATGACACTCACCAGAGTTTTCAGTTCTTAACTGCTAGTGTTGATTTTAGCATGGGGTAAATGGGTCAAAGAGAAGATGATTTCATTAGATTTTTACAAAAAGTAAGCTAGTAAGACATTTTCACTGTAATTCTTGATTTTTTTAACTTACACCATTCAATGGAGAGGTTCTTTTCGTATAATGCTTTTGATTTTGCAGATAATAAATTCAAGGAAGTATTTTGCGTCGTTTCAAATATATCTGGAGGAGTGCAGCAAAAATCACTATCTTTTACTGACAGAATTTTGTATTTATTTACCTGGATACTAACATCGTCATGGTTACACACAACACAAAACAGAAATTGGTTGAGGTTGAATTGAACTTACTAAATAGGTATTATTATTTTTTTCTATTTTGGTTAGTAAAGTCGTAGAAAAAATTATGTGTGCATCTCTAGCGTAAAGTATTTATTGCTCTCGCTCGATTGTAGCGCGAGCAATAAAGATCCACTATATGCTCTTGATACACAAATAACTATTTTCTGTCATATTGAACAACTTTTTTGTTGATGAATAAATTCTGCGTGACAACGGTCCATCAAGATGCTGTTATTTTCCTAGGAACACTTGATCCTTAATTGTAGGCGACTGTTATAAAAAATAACGGCCGGCGTCTGTTATTTTTATCATTTCACTTTTGTTTTTAGTCCTGTTTATATCATGGTAACAGTATGGTATTATGAAAAATATATAACACATTCTGTACATATGCGAACAGCATTCTATTTGAAAACTATTCCATTTGAAATTCAAATTTTTATTCTTATTCGATGCTTGAAAACACAGTGTTGCCAACGTCCAAAAACTAATATTTAGTAAGATTTCTCAACCCTATTGACCGTGACGGCACAATAGAGCTATTTATATTCTATGGGTTTAATTCGGTGCAGCAGCGGTAGCCAAACTGTTAGAGCCCGGGTCGCGGATGATATATGAAGCCTTTGTTACAAGTTTTCAAGTTGGAGTGTGTTACAATGAATTATTACTGTAAATGGGAATGGGATAAGTCGTGATATGAATTCTATCAAGATGGATGTGAGGAGATCTTCACATTTGTAATACCTAGAACTTTTAAAACTAGGAACATTATTTAGAAATTACCAGAAATATATGGCTGTTCTAACATTCCAAATTCGAATCGGTTTGCGTCAATTAAAATTAAAAATTATGTCAGTAAGCTCCATTTTCAACAAGCTCAGTTAAATAATTTATTCTTAGGATTAAAATAACCAAAGGAATAAATACTACATAACTACAGATTTTTATGTCACTAATATCAGTTAACTTTAACAACGGAATAAATCACACGGTTAAATTAATCCCCTTGATTTTGATCCGGATAAATATTTGATTTTGTGCGTTGACATATACAATACGATACATTGACAGTTCGGATATTTTTGTATAAATAATTTATTTTGTTATATTTGAAGCAGGTGTATTAAAATTTGTGTCTAATTGTCTAATTATATAGTATCTACCTAAAAATATTTTTGATCACAGTTGTACTCCGCTTAGTTAACTTAAAATGCAAAATTAAATTTGTATCTTTTTTATATAATTTTTTTTTTGTGGAACTTTACAAGTGTACAGTGTATTATAACGTCAAAATGAATAATTTTTCTCATAATGAGAAGGTAGAGAAATGTATGAAGTATACATTTTATGTAGAAAAAATTCGAATGCATGCAGCAATAACTTTGTATTCATGTCAATGGTGGCAATTTTGAACAATTTTTATAAATTATTTGTCTTCATATGTATGTACCTTTTTTAAATAATAAATATTCACAAGAAAATTATTAAGCTTCATTTCCACCGATTGTCCTAAGAGCTATAATTAATGCTTAAGAATTAAGAGCAATGCAAAGAAGAAAAGATTGCAAACTTCTAACCTGAACTGTCAACTGTCAATCTATTTTATAATTAATAAATTTTTAATTTTTCGGAATGGATATAGATACAGAAAGTTATGTATATCACATATTTAAAAAAAAGAAGAATTGCTGCTGCAGTCTGCTAGACAACAGGTAATAAGGGAAAAATTGTGACATTTCTGTTGAATTTGTCACTAAACAAAATATCTGGAACTGGTAAATTGTCAAAATACATTAAATCTTATGCACTAATCATTATGCATTAAGCATTGAAACATTCGGTGGAAATGAAGCTTTACAGTTTCTGTAATTATTTGTTTTCGTGCATAGCACTCTTTGTACAGTCATATTTAATTAAAAATGATGCATATTTAATTTTATTCACAATCATTATAGTAATATACAGATTCCTAACCTTTTGGAGATTGGAAAATATGTCATTCCTAACTTAAATGACAATTTCTTGGGTTGGAAATAACAGATTTCACTTCCATCTCTTGGGTTGGAAATGTTTATGTAGGGGTTGCCTAGCAACATTGCCGTAGATCCCCATAATTAAGTACGCTAAACAAACTTTAAGACAGCTGTCAAAATATTAATAAAATTAAAGGTTATAATTCATTGATTTATTTTGAAAATTATTGATTTAAAATGTGGATGATTGTGAATAAAATAGTATACATAACCTCGGTGGGAGTTTCATAACAGCCTCGCGCATTATCTCACCTCGAGGCTTCGCCACTCGGTAATATACATAAGCCCTCGGATGTAATATACTATTGCATTTTTCTCAAATATTTAGTAATATTAAGGTAACTATTTCATATGGATACCATTAAATTAAGAAAAAAATACTGAATCGAATAAGCAAATAAAAAAATTCTTGTTTTGCTCATTAAAGTAGTCATAAAATAGAAAATGAATAGCAATAGTGTCCTGTATAAAGAAGTACTCGTAGATAAACATATATCTTCATATAGTTTTATATTTTTTAATTCATTCTATGAATAAGTTTCCTCTTATTCTCCTAAATGTTCGAGATTCTTCCAATTCATTGATGAGATTGGAGGTATTTCTGAAGGGCATATGTAATATATGTATCTATAATTATAAATATTTAATTAATAATAAAATAAGAAATATGAAATGTACTTCCCAGAAAAAGTCTATTTATATTTCTCTATCTCTAATTCTAGAGAATATATAATAAAATTTTTAATTGTATTGGATAGAGATTTTTATACTCTTTAATATTTGTAATGATATGATATCTGCGATAAAGCAGATTGTGGCACACTCAGAAATGGGTAATATGCCGTAATGATATATATAATATTTGTAATAACAAATTTTCAAAAAATAATATTTAATTTTTTTTAAGAAACTAGTATTAAAAAAATCTAATCAGTGATGTCAGATTGAGAAACCGTGCAGAGACATCATCGTAAAAATGTTATAATCGGATTCTAGGGACCTTAAACGTGCTTATCCACTAAAATCTGGATATGCGATTTTTAGCATGAAGCATGATTCCAATACTTCTCTTAGCGAGAGGTAAAAAAGCGGTGAAGTTATATAAGATGACTAATAAGTAATAACCTAATAAAGTCCGGAATGACATGACACTGAGCGAAATGAGGTAGAAAATTGTGATCTGATTACAAGCCAGCTCACGCACTATTACAGTAATCCAGTAAAATTTTACTGCTTGAAATGTAGCTAAGTAAAATCAAACTACCATCTTTATATCTAGGTCGTAAAACCTTCGTTTGCTGAATTACATCGGCTAGCAAGCACAGTCGGTCGCCGAGTCGAGCACAGAACGCACAATTATCTCGCAAATCAATTCCCAAAGCTCGTAACTTCACTGTTCGCGGAATTATACACCCAAGCTAAAAATACAACCATTGCCGATTTATGGTAATACTAAATACACAAAAAAATTATATTCATCTTCAAGGATATTATTTTAGTTTTACATAAAAGAAATATATCGAGTAAATTGAATCATAGAATAATAGAATTACGGCAGATTATTAAAGATCTACTTAAGTAACCAGTGATAGTACCTACACTTACATACTTACAAATTAAAATGTTTTTTGATAACTAAGTATTTTTAAACAAATTATTCTCAGTGAAGTTAATTATGGGGTACCGTGGCCGCGTGCCTGAGTGTCTGGTCGCGAAACTGGGGAACAGGGTTCGATCCCGACCGACACCAAATATTTCGGATTTTAAATTGCACAAAAGTGACCCCTGTGTGCACTCTCCACGCCCGTGAGGTGACGCCTGGTAAGCGCAAATATGTCATCATCATTACCGATATCTGCGATAAAGAGTGTGGCACACTCAGAAATGGGTAATATGCCGTGATGATATATATATTTATATTTATATTTAAGTTAATTGAGTTCCAATGGGTCATATGTACAAGTGTTAAAAAAGCCCATTGGAAATTATAAATACGTTCATCTTTTGTCCCAGTTAGGTTATAATAGCCCTCAAAACCGAAATGCACCCATCATCTTCTCCAAAATTTCCAAATTTCCGTATTTGCGATTTTTATATTTTCTACACACTTTAACGCTTTGATTGAAAATTTTGAAACCGCAGGTCGGTATGTCTTTTCATTCTCAAGATATTTACATTTAAAACTATACCCATTTCTGGGCTATTACTGAAAAATGGGTGGAGATACAAGTCTGGAGACTTTGCCATTTGATTCTATGGACAAAATCACATAAATTTTCAAATTTTCAAATTTTTTGAACTAATGGATAAAATTTCAAGAGCAAAATACGAAAAAGTCGCACCTTAGATTATATTCATTGTTTAAAAAAATAGAAATTTTGTATAAGGCCCGTTCAGAATAAAAAAAGAAAAATAGTGGGAGTGATGGAATTAGTGGCAGCAGTAACGTACGAAATTTATAGTAAAAATTATTACCGTTCAAAATGAAAAATTATTGACATTATTTTTTTTATTTTTGCGCAAAAGGCATCTGCATGGATGATGATAATTTATTCACTCTTATCCATAAACACACCGTTGTATAAAATAAGAGATTAAAGGAATTTAAAAACAATAAGAAATTGCGTGGACACAAATTTCTGTTGAAATGAGCGAAAATGGTAAGTTATGTTTCATCAGATGCCAATGAACGTCAAAACTATAGCGGTAGTGGCAACGTAGAAGTGTGGAGCTTGCAAACTTCTACCGCTGCCGTTGCGACTGTGTTACTACTAATTTTATTAATTTTTGGATGTGAACGAGTGCGTTTGATATAATGCATTCAATTTTTTTACCCATACCACTACCACTGCCCCTAATTCTACGGCTACCTTAATTTTTACCTCCCGCTACCCTTGGTAAGGGAGGTATAGGGATCGTGCTAAAAATCTAATATCGAGATTTTAGTAAATGACCACGTTTTAAGGTCCCTAGAATCTATTTTTAACATTTTCACGATGATGTCTACGTGTGTGTGTGTGTGTGTGTGTGTGTGTGTGTGTGTGTGTGTGTGTGTATATATATATAAATATGTGTATGTGTACGAATTTGGTTTGCACTCTAACTCAAATACTATCATTCAGAAAATTCTGAAACCTTGTATTTCTACCCTATTCTAATAGGAATAGAAGCCATTAGATTTTGGTGTAAATCGGATAAACGGAAATGGTACTTTACTTGAAGCTCAGAAAGGTTTTTCTTCAAAAAATACCATTAAATGCCATTTTTTCGAATTTTATGTCTTATGAAAATTAAAGATTATTGAATTTCCTACAGGAATGCATTAATACTTTTTCTATATATTTTACAAATAAATTTAAAAATATATTTTTTTTATTAGTCGCGAAGCCTAAGATAAAAACTATTCCTTTGTTACACAATTCATTTTTCAAATGAATGTAACTGACAGTAAATGTCACTGTCAGAAAACTTATCACTTCATATTAATAATAGTGACATTTTAAAAAGAAAATAGTAAATAAAGCAATAGTTTTCTGCAATGGAACAGTTTGCAGCGTTAGTAAATACGTAGGTAGGTATGTATTTAAATTAATAAAAATTAAATAGCGGGAGGTTTTGTGTTGGCCACATCAGATTTTTTATTTTTTATTGTGAACGATATTTAACATAATTTTGCCCGCAGAATAGCGAAGTCAACAGGCATTTTGGGGTTATCACCAAAAAATATTAATTTGCGGTTTGAAAATTTAGAATAAGTGTGTTGAAATGTAACTAAAAGTATAAAAAATAGATTTTTGAATTTTTTTTTAATATTTTGAGATTGGATAGTGCCGCTCCTGAATATTCATATTTCACTTTCATCGTTTTATAACCTGCACGAGAACTTTCACTAAGAAGTCACCCACACTAAGAACAGAAAAAAAGTAAAATTTATCTGTAATACATATATATGTATTAGGGGCGTAATTAAAAGATTATAGCTCGAGGAATGTTTGAAGCTCAACGCATAGCGAAGAGCTTTTAATTTCCCGCGTGCTATAATCTTGATTAAAACCCGTGGACATGCACCGTTTTATTTTATTTTGAATTCGAAATTCAAAGATTCATTGGTTATTCAAAAACATCGGATAAATTTGAGAGTGCACAAGGGAAGATGGTTCCACAGATGTCAAAAGACATTTATGAGAAAGAATACGAAATGTTTTGCGAGTGGCGGTGTTCAAAAATTAAATTAAACTATACAGGGTGATTGGTGAGGAAACGGCCATACTCGAAGAACTCAGGAGATTAAAATAAACAAAAAAAGTCATATAAACATATGTCCGATTCTTAACCGTTACTGAGACATTAATTATTAATAGTAAGCGATTAACCGCAGAAAATAATAGTTCACATTGTTAGAAATAATTACTGTCTATGGGGGTGGCTAAAATCTTTAGTTTATGCTACAAAAGTTCAAACAAGAGAGGAATTATTAGACCGCATCGTCAATTCTGCCGCTGTTATAAGAAATGACCAAAAAGCACTCCAAAGAGCCACACGTGCGATCCACAAGCGAGCTAGTAAATGCATCGAAGTTGGCGATGGTATTTTTGAAAATATTCTACATTGAATTGTTTTTCCTTCACTTGTATAGCATAGTACATTATAATAAATAATTTGTATCGTCATTGAGGTGCTGCTTTTATTATATATTTTTTAAGTGATATATCCGTAACGGTTAAGAATCGGACACATGTTTATATGAGTATGGCCGTTTCCTCACCAATCACCCTGTATATGTAAATATGAGGAGAGAGTTTGAAGACATCATGAAATACTAATGGCCAGTTGCACTGTTTATAGTTAAATTTTAACTTTTGGTTAAATTGACAATATTGTACGAAATGTCATATGAGTTGGTAAATATTACTGTCAAAATTTTGAAAAGCATTTTTTACCTCTCGCTAAGAGAGGTATTGGATTCATGCTAAAATTCGCATATCCAGATTTTATTAAATAAGCACGATTTAAGGTCCCTAGAATCCGATTATAACATTTTTAAAATGATGTCTGTGTGTGTGTGTGTGTGTGTGTGTGTGTGTGTGTGGATGTGTGTATGTGTGTATGTCTGGATGTTATAGACACGATTCCTCAAAAACTATAAGACTTAAAAAATATTTAACTGCAGTTTTCTCAATCTGACATTCCTGGGAAGAGCTGAAAAGGTTTTGGTAACAATTGAACAACCGGAAGTAGTAATTTCTTAGAAAAATTCTTCTAAATATAATTTTTTGCGAATTTTTTTATTAAATATTGAAGAACATAAAATTCTCCATCTAATACACTTACAATTTTTATTATATGTTGTATAGATTTAGAGATAAAGACACTATAAATTTATAGAGTTAGTCCAGTCATTAGGTAGATTTACCCTGCAAAAGGTCGGGTATTTTTGATTTTTGGATATGTTATATATTTTACTTTTCTGGGACTGGATTCCGTTAAAAAGCTTTTGTTGTAATTACTTTAAGGTAAAATCATAAATTTGCTGGACTATAAAAAATCTTTAAAATGAAAAAAAACTATAAACAATAATTAATATTTATATATATTAGTTAAATAATAATAATTAATAATTGTCAAAAAGTAATTTGAAAAAAAACGTAAAAAAAATATAATAAAATATGATTTAAATGAAGCATTCATGTAATTTTCAAGAAATTTGCTCTGTTTGAAGCACTGTAGCTCACTATCTATTAATTATAGAATAAAATGTTTTAGATAAAAGTTATAGGGAATTTTATAGTCAACAAATTAGATAATAACTATTTTTGCCTAATGCAAATCAGTGAAGAGATATTTAGAAAAAACCGCTTTTTTGCGCCTTTTCTCTCAAGTTGGCGGTGCTTCCCGAAGGCCCCCGAGGGGGAAAACTTGCATTTTTTATTAGGACCCCTAAATATACAATATATCCAAAAATGAAAAATACCCGACCTTTTGTGGAATAAACCCTTATTTTTCTACCAAATGACTGGACTAAGTAATCTATTCGCAGAGGCTAAGGCACTAAGGAAACCAGTTGACAAATTCCAATGTTTATAATATAGTTTGTAAATGACACATGTCAGTGTCAAAAATCAACAGTTTTAGTGACATTCTGATATCTTTTTCTGGGAAGTATATTTAATCTTTCTTATTGTTTTATTAATTAAATATTTGAAATTATAGGTAAAATTGTGGTAAAATGCATATATCCATCAGAAATACCGTCAATCTGGTTAATGAATTGGGAGAATCTCTGGCATTTAGAAACTTCCTCATACAATGAAAAATAGATATAATTAGAATTATATGTGTGCAGAAGACATGTTAAATACAATAAAAAACAATATTTGGGTAAAGTTCTGTAATATTTTGTTATAAAACGACGGTTCGAAAGCGATGTGCAATACAATACTTATATAGCCTAATATGAAAATGGCGAGAGGTCTTGTGCTGGCCACAACAGTTTTTTTTTTTATAAACTGTAGTTAAGGCTTTAACTGTAAGCGGTGCAACTGGCCATTAACAACACAAGTTCCTGATCTTATGAATTTTAATCCAGTACAAATTTTTGTGTGATGAAGCAATTAACCGTTGCCACCCTTGGCCATCTCATTGTAAGGGCTCGTGGCACTGGCAAGGGCAACTAGGCGTATAATTCAGGCCGTATCTACGCGCATGTTTGCCTACAAAGAGGACTTTAATATCTATAATGGCCAAGTCTGTGAGCTGCGAGGTGGCCCTATTCTGCCCGGAATATGAACTGGGGCATAGGCGTGCAACGGGGGGACAGACGAAAAGCCAGAAGGAAAAGTCATCTCCCACGCCAATGGATAGTCGGGGAATGTAAAGCAACGGGGCATTTGCATATAACAGAGTCGATATATCTTTAAAGCAGAAGCGTCCACATACAAGACTTTAATAAGGGCGTTTTATATTCGATTCCCGTTTCAAAAATTCTGATGTGGCAAGCACATTATCTCAAGGTATGTAGGTAATTTTTATTAATTTCAAAAAATACATATTGACAAATGAACTCCTGGACAAAATTATCGCATTATTTTTCGTTTTCATAGTCTATTATGGGAAATTAAAATGTAGAAAATAACGCAACACAATAGATTTTAATTGAAAAACTACAATATTATAACAAAAGGACACAATTTGAAATTTCAAGAAAAAACATTTATTTTTATTTATTACCACCTGTTAAATAACAGTTTGTATTCTTGGCCCTATGTTTCCAATTAAATTTTGAATCGTATGTTGAGGTATATTTTCTCACTCTTAAACTGACTCATGTCTCATCAGAAAACAAAACATTGTTCCAATCGGCAGAATTCCAGGGAATATGTTATCTTGCAAATTGTAAACGAGTTATTTGTCAGTTCTGCTGACAAACGGTTCTGTAGTCTTCTTCTTACCGTACGGCGAGCAATCGAAACAACCCCGGTTTCAAAAATGTGTGTTTTTTTTTAGCATTTTCTTGTAATTTGTCTTCTTCTCAGAGTTTCTCAGTCGTTCCGTTCTGTCGTTGATCTCGGACGACCTTTCTGGTCTCCTAGCGTTAAATCTAGTCTTTCAAACCTCTTCAAAACTCGTCCTATATTATAGTAAGATCAACTCCAAGGTCTCTGGTCTCATGACGTTAACTGCAGCCCCCCATCCAATAGAGTTAACGCCCAAAAACCTTCAAATTCGGTCAAATATCGACCTCTTTAATTTTTCAAACTCAATTTAACTTTATTTTGTAGTTAAATACAGAAATATTAAATTAAACATAAAAACACCTCCAAACCTTTCTATACTTTTTCTTGTCAAAACAAGAAACAATAAAATATCCGTATAAACAAGAATTGATTCTTAATTATTATTATTTTCTTATGTCTAGAACTCTAATCTTTCATCATACGAAAATTTCATGTATCATTGTTTTAAAATAAATCGCGAAAATAGACGCGGTGCGACAATTTGTCCAAGAGTTTATATTAGGTATCTTTGTACATGCTATTTTCCAATATTTCAATGTTCTGAATTTATCTTGCTTTCAAGTTTTGATGAGTATTGTGACTTACTTAATTCAACTTTATTTAAGACTGTTGAGTTGTCGTGCAGAGTTTAATATACAAACAAATTAATTTAATCTTTTGTTTGATAGTCAATTATCTGGTAATTTAATGAACACGGCAATCTTTGATCTTGAGTACACAAACTAATACACATGAACTTCTTAATCGTTTCTCTTTTATCTTATGTACTTACACGGTTCTGCAGATAACTAATTACGAATTAAATTATAGCTGTTCAAACATAACCATATTCGGTGATATAAATAGATATGCCCACAAACATCAACAATGTAATTAGTTCGAGCTAAAATCAATGAAGTTTGAAACTATTAAATAGATTTAAAAAATTCACCGCTTATTACCCATTTATGAGTGTGCCATTTCGAAAATTTGCAATAGTTAAAATTATTTTTTTATCATTTGGCAAACGCAATCCAGGAGGTCTATTCTAAATTCATAGGCACAGGTGCTATCCGCTATATAAGTTCCACTACTAGCCAATAGATGGATTCAAGTCGGATAGCCACATGTGCTATCCACTGTATAAGTTCCACTACTAGCCAACAGATGGATTTAAGTCGGATAACCACATGTGCTCTTTGTTACAATTATAAATAATTATTATAATTTAAATAGGTACTTACAATATATAGATATTAATCAAATATTATTGATACAACACACGAACAAAAGTATTTGATTACAAAATTGAAAAGCCGAACTACTTGTCAACTGGACATCTGGCAATATTAATAAGTTCCACTACTAGCCAACAGATGGATTCAAGTCAGATAGCGGGATGGGGACCACCATCTGTTGACTAGTAGTGGAACTTATATAGCGGATAGCACATGCGCTAAGAATTAGAATAGACTCCCAGGCCACGAAATTGGATTTCTCGATCGTTGTTATGGTAATTAAATGTAACCTAAAATCACTGTAATATTTGCGAAGTGACATGACGGATAATATGACAATGGCAGTGACATTCTCAAATATAACAACCTTAATGGCCAATTGTATTAACGTATCTTAAATATTAAACATGGTTAAAACTGACATATTGCATTGAAATAAAATGTCAAATGAATTATAATATTTTGCTGTCAACATTTCGATTTGCTTTTATTTGTTTAAACGTAGATTAAAATTTTAATCTTGTTGGTGCAACTGGGCATAAGTCTCTTAGTTTGTTATTTTAAATAAATACAATAAATATTGTAAAATAGTAATTTTAGAAACAACTATTATTTTTTTTTTCAACAATTTTTTACAAAACTAATTATTTTGTTTCTCAAATACTTATCAATCCCATCAAAGCCGCCGTTCTATTTCAATAAATTAAACTATTTAAATACAATAAAATTTGTAATTACATATTTTTTATGATTGCACAAAAACTATTATGTACACCTTGACCGCGTAATCCTTTAGCGCCCTCGAGATTGTCTTGCCTCGGCGACAATTTTTCTCTCGGAATGCTAAACAGTGATTTCGCGGCCTTAATATACAAATAACTATTATCCCCCAGATATCCAGGGTCCACTTGATTATCACCCTGTTGAAGCACCAAAATCTATCCTCTTGTGTATTAATCACTAAACCTGCGTACAATTAATGAATTCCTAATCGCAAGTTAGTGCTTCGCTTTTTGCACAACCCAAATTCGAATCCTCGTCAGGTCCCGTCAGATTCCCATGTGTCCTTGAATCCCTGTGGATGGTCGCCGCTTTCCGTTTCCGGTGTGGTTAATGTGTCCCGGAAATGGGCGAAGCGGAAATTGCTTGTTTCTAGCTCTGGTGGGTTTGGTCTGCAATCGGCAAATCAACCACCGAAGCCCAGTGCTAGGCCCATCAGTTCGAGGTGCTTCGTTCGTGAGCCGAATGCTCAACGACAAGAGAGATCCTGAGTCCTGAGCTTTGACGTTTGGTTGTCGGGAAATGCGCAATCAATGAAAGACTGATTGGAGAAATTGGATGTTTTAGAAGAATGGAGATGGAAATGCTTACAATTTCATTCTAATTCTAAAAGCATGTTTGACTATTTATTTGTATATTCAATCATACAGTGTAATTCGGAGATAAATAAAATTCTTTTAAATACACCCCCTTACACAGAAAAAAAAGAATTGAAATTTTGTCTAATTATATTTAGATATTATTTTATTATTCAATGTCTAATAATTTAGGATAATTTAGAAATCTTACTTTGGCATTCTAACTAATCCGAATGGATAACAAATCGTTAATTTAAATATAATAATTTAATTACTTATTTTATTTAATTTTACTATATTTTGGCTTCATTACTTTTTTCCTCCAATTTTCGGTAATTTATCTAACGAATTATGTAATTAAATAGAAATTTAAATACATATTTAGAGCCGGTCTTATAAAACCATTTAATCAACAGTTAAAATTTAGTTAGCTACTAAACTAATTTAACTGAAGATTTGGGTATTATAAAAGTTTATTGACAAGTAAATCGACCTATTAAAGTAAATGCGGAATTTCATGCTATTAGAATTAAATCAGTTGTTAAAAAAACGTCAAACTGTATTTTTTTTTTGTTATGTTTATTTTAAAACAATTGAAATAGGGAACTATTTACTTTTTAAATATTTTTTTAAGAAATGTATGTGTCGAGTATGTCATCTTTAGAGTCTGTATCATCAGTGTCCTCGGATTCATAAACAGATAATGATGATGCATTTATATTTGCACGAGGTAGGCTACCAAAATTGTTCCGAAACAGGACAAATCCATATAAAATATATGATGACAATACACTCTTTTAAGAAATATCAAATTTCATTATTTAATGATGATAATAAATACTATGAAATTTATCAAAATATGATTTTAAAGCAGAACGTAGTTTGTATTCAAACAAATATTTTTAAATAAATTGTTCTTCTACCATAAGGGTGAAATTACATTTTGAAATTTCAATTTGACATTTCTTAAAACAGCGTTTTTGTTAAAACCATGATCGTGGTACGAGCCATGAGTTTAAAAAGAGATTTCGATTGTCAAAACAATGTGTGTTACACATATGGGCTCGTACCACGATCACGGTTCTAAGACCGGTATTAGTTAAAACCTTGACGACGACTTGACACATACTTCAGGGTTATCAACAAAAATCAGTGATGCCACTACACTGATTAAACCGAAAATGTACTGACAGGCATATTCAATACATTTGGCTTCAATATTCTAAATAATTTATCTTAAAAACAAGTCAGAGACAAATCATATTAAACAATTTAAAATAATGAAGCCAAATGTATTAAATATGCCTATCGGTACATTTTCGTTTTAATTAGCATAGTGGCATCACTGATTTTCTTTATAACCCTGAAGTATGTGTCAAATAGTTAGCACGGTTCTAGCTAACACCAATGTTAGAACCGTGATCGTGGTACGAGCCATGGTGACAGATTGAAGGAAATATAAGACTACTAACATTAAGAAATATGTCAATTTCCGCAATGAATCAGCTAGTAATAACCTTACGATTTTACGCAACCGGGTCGTTGCAAATTATATGAAAATAATCTTCAACAATATCTAATAGGATATATTTTTCAATATCAATATGATTTTTCCCACGATCACGTTTCTTTCCAATTGTCAAATCAACTAATTTACGTTTATAACGAATGTGAATATAGAAACTTTTCACAAAACCACAAACACACTACTAAAATTTAATTAAATCCCCCGTTAGTTATTTGATAGTGAGATTAGTTTTATAATATCCATTTCTTTTTTAATGGTCCATTTAATTTACTTGTGCAGTAACTAACTGAGGATTAATTTATTGTTTATAAGACCGGCCCTTAGTTAATTTTTTATTTATATATATAGTTAAATACTTATTACGATACCTATAAACGTAATTATTTCATCCCATTTTGTATTTAATTTTATTTTACTATAATTTGTCCTTACAAATTTAGAAAATTTAACTAAATCAATTTAGATATTTTAATGAAACATATAAGTAGGCTGAAAAGTAAAGAATTTATTTAGTTAATTTAACTACAATTTAGTAGGTTTTTTTTTCTGTGTACTAACAGGTCGCGGTGACCGGTAGTGTAAATCAGCGCACTATTATTCTCACCAGGCTATATTTTGTATTTTTATAACTATAATAATGTAATCAATGAATAAATTCTATGCTCTGTGTAGCAAAAAAAGACTATTTCATTTACGTATGTCGTCAAGAATCAAACACTTGTTATTGCGCAACGACATTCTTACGTGAAGAATACTATACGTCGGTTCTCCATACTTATGGCGGAGTGAAGCTGACGTCACAACTTTCTAGCCGGAACTTTAATAATAAATTTGGGTGTTATGAAGCAAAATTTTTAGAAAACAATTTAAATTCTTAATATTAAAAAATTCAAAAAATGTTGGACGGACATATACATATAAAAGTTACTATATTCATATAAATAATTTGTTTGAAATCTTAGATTTGTTTAACATTCCTTATTTTATGGGTTTAGTAAATGTGTTTAATTTCCGTATCAGTCATTCTAAATGATAACTTCTCGGATCAAATGTTGAGCGACATAATTCCAACGTTGGGAAAACATAATTTCCCAGCTTTTCCTTTCAGACCTAATCCAAAAAGAGCAGTTTGTCAACGCGGAAAAACTTTCATCCAGAAAGAAAACCGACTCGTCTGATTATCTGGAAAACTTTAAATTGCGTTGTTAATAATTTAAAAAGCTCAGCTAAGCCTTTGTGCTTTTAACAAATTAGTTTGTTTTATATATCAGCGGATTAAAATTTCTAATGTGTTTTTGGCACGAGTCGCCTGAAGAGATGGCGCTGCTTTCTACAAACCGAAACAAATGAAACCGCCGGAATCATGATTTTCTTTTTGCCCATGAGCTGGATTATATTATATACTTCATAATTTTTTTAACTTTTTGTACATCCTTTGTTTTCACACATTTCTTCTTCTATCCATAATAGATTCAGGCCCGGTTTTTCCATTTGTGGATAAAGTGTCAGTTAACTGAACTGCCAGATGAAAGAAAAGTATCGCATACTCTCTAATATTGATATGATATTTTCATTTTGTCTGGCAGTTAAATTAACTGACACTTTATTTAGAAATGGACAAACCGGACCTAAACAGACAAATCTGATGTGGTCAACACAATACCTCCCGCTATTTAATTTTTACTAATTTAAATACATACCTACATATTTATTAATGCTGCAAACTATATTAAGTTCCTTTGCATATAACTATTGCTTTATTTACTATTTTCTTTTTAAAATGTCACCATTACTAATTTGAAATGATTAGTTTTCTGCAGTGACATTTATCTGTCAAGTTACATACATTTGAAATATGAACTGTGTAACAAAGGAATTGGTTTTATCTTTAAAACATAGGCTCTGGGATTTATAAAAAGATTACGTTATCTATAAAATATATAGTAAAAGAATTAATGTGTGAGTATAGTGCCTGGTGGTGCACTCTCCGCACCAGCTATGAGTGTCCGTGAGGTAACGCCCACACGGTAAAATATATCGTCATCATTACAGATATCTACATGTGTTGTAGATACTGGCATACCCAGTAGGTAATGGGTAATATGCCGTGATGATATATTTATTTATTTATTATTTATTAATGTATACCCGTAGAAAATTCAATAATTTTTAATTTTCATAACGACATAAAATGCGAAAAATAACATTTAATGGCATTTTTTGATCAAAAATAATTATGAGCTTCAAGTAATGTGCTATTTCTGGTTATTTGATTTACACCAAAATCTAATGGTTTCTTTCCATATTAGAATAAGGTAGAAATAAAAGGTTTCAGAATTTTCTGAATGATGGTATTTGAGTTAGCGCGTTGAGAAAACCCATACACATACACACACACACACACACACACACACACACACACACACACACACACACAAAAACCAAACATACATCATCGTGAAAATATTAAAATCGGATTCTAGGGACATTGAAGAGTGGTCATTTCCCAAAATCTCGACATGCGATTTGTAGCACGATCCCTATACCTCCCTTACCAAGGGTAGCGGGAGGTAAAAAATGCAAACATGCAACAAAACTATTTATTTATTTATTGTTCTAAATTGTTTTGAAAATTGTAACTATTCTATGAAATTAGAATGGTTATAGCTTTTCCTAATGAGGTAATCATATATGTATATTAGTGATACATATTTGATATCAAATATGATTTTATCAGAAAAAAACGCTCATAAAACATACAAATATTGCTCCCAAAATGTACATTAAAATGATATGAAAACAAATATTTAGAACAAATTATTCCCTAAAGTATTTTGAAACTAAATACCACAAACTGTTTTTCAAATAAACATTACAATATGGTTTAAAACAATATGAGCAAAATATGTTTGTTAAATAAATGTTGTTGAACATTATACATAAAATAATAACTTGCTGTTTTGATTTTAATTCAAAATAGAGGTGAATACTTAAAATGAATAGTTTGATAACTGTTAATTTATTCAACTAACTGCAGTAGGAAGGTATTTTAGTAAAAAACTACTGCTTCTGATACTGAACGTAAACGATATAGTGTCTGATCTCGAGCAAAAAATATCACTTTCTTCGTAAACAACAAAGTATAATATTCCAGTCTAAAAAAATAAGTATTGAAAACCATTGCGAGGACTTTCAGCTTAGTTAAAGATATTTTTCCCTGACTCCGTCTCTGTGTTTCAAATTGCAAAGTACCATTTGCACATAACGCAACGCAACACAACATGAGGTTTAATCGCAAAAATCCTGCTTTATAACGAATTCGCACACATGCACACCCTTTCATCACGTAATATATGAAGTAGCGTATAGCGTAGCATGCACTGGCTGGGGCCGGGGTGGTAATATCGCTACATGTGTGACTTCCATTGCGAGGCTAAGCCTCTTTGCAAACACCGGATTTAACTAATGAGGGAACCTAAAGCCCATACATTTATTAATAACACTGTATAACACACCAGTTATTGTTTATTGAAACGAGATAGGAGCAAGTATTTTTTCTTTACAAATTAACTGGTTCATCAATTGTTAATTGCTAATTTAACCGACCTCGTAGCTCTTATATTTCTCGACATACCAGTGGTGGACAAAATAAAATGAACAGCCTATATACTAAAACTTGCTTATTAACGTGCGCCGAAAATACCAAAATACGGTACACCGTGGTAAGTGTAAATTCGGGATAAGTAACCTATACAAATTTGCACGTTTAAATATTGCTACAGTACTATCATTTTCGTAATATTATACTGTTACTATAACAGGACTAAAAACAAAAGTGAAAAGATAAAAATAACGGCCGCCGGGGGTTATTTTAAAGATCAAGTGTTCCTCCAAAAATAACAGCATCTTGATGGACCGTTGTCAAGAAGAATTTATATATTGACAAAAAAAGTGCTCGTTACGACAGAAAAATAAGACTTTTATTATTCTTAATGTTTAAATTTTATGTTATTACGAAAAATCTTGAACGCCACACGGCCGATATGTAAATAACGAAGTCGGCTGATTATACGAGTACACCTCAGCCGCGTCCGTTATTTGCGTCACATCGGCCTAATGACGTTAATAACTATTATGGTCCAGTAGGTCTATTATAATGTGAACTAAACACAGGACTAAATTTTTCACCAACTCAACTGGCAACTCGAACGGGAAAGATACGCCATTAGATGTTGTAGTTGTAGATGCGTCGACACTGCGTAATTCTATTATGTTTGATTATTATTTGTATATGTTAAAAACTTATATTTTCATTGCATTTTTCGCATAGAACTTTGTTAAAAGTATTGTTTAACAATAAATGACGCATTTTTCTTTGAAACTGTAAGAATATTATTTCGATGATGGGGTTTACAATTGCCCCAAGAAAAATCTCGATTGGGGCAAGTATGAAACATGGCAATTATATTTTCCCTAACGGAAATTTTAATACACTTTCATATTGTTTGTAGTACAGAATATGGTTCGAAACAATATCCGTAAGAAAACTTCACCAACCTATAGCAACAATTACTCCAAATATTTATAAAACAGGGAAATTTTATTTCAACATTATATATGATCCTGTTTCGTTAACTCTTTCATTTGCACTTACCCAAATAAAGTTTCCATACTTTTGCAGTAATTCAGGCACGGAATTTACACTTGCCCCAACTTTCTGGGGAAGAGTAAACCATTTAATTTAATTTCTATCAAAAAAAACTACGTTTTTTTTTGTTGTTTTGCTTTTTAAAATGTCAAAGAAACTTCAAATCTTAATGTGACCTTTTGAAACTAAGTCCTGCTTAGTTTAAAAGTTATTTTTAATTTACTTTCGTTTTTATTTTTTTAAATCAAGTATGCCTTCGCAATTGAGCAAAAACTATTTAAGTTTCAGGTAAAGTATCTATTTCGTTCACAGTATGCTAAAACGTTAAGCAAAAAAGTTGTTTTTAGAATGAAAAGTTATGGCGTTATGCATTTTTTTTTTTTGAATAATTCGCTTACTTTGATAAAATCCATTATTTGTCAATTACGTATCAGGTAAAGTGCCTTTTCCGTCCACAATGCGCCAGTTTGTTCAGAATAACAAATTATGAACCTAAACAAAATTTCAGGAAGATCTACTTCCTTTGATTAAAATCTTGTAACATCAATCCTGGGACACCTTGTATATGTCGTAACCGTATTACAAAATCCGTCTTTTAATTAAACAATGGTATGTTTCTCTAAGGCCCGAAATTTTCATCTCTGATGTGGCATCGAAAAATTGACACGTGTAATTTTTACAATTTAGGCTATAATATCGATGTTGTTTTTCTTTTAACTGACAGTTAAATTAACAGACTGTTTAACCGGAGATAAAACACCGGGCCTAAATATAACTACAAAAATCTAACGCACAAAAGTCACGCTTGGAAAACTCTACCAGAGTATCTGTGAGATATATACATAGGTACGTTCCAATACGCGAATGTAACATTTCTCGATAAATCCGTTTACACAAAAATTCCTACAGAGGCCAAGTTCTTAACTTGTCGATAATTTTTACGAGTGACAGTTCTACTCGGGCGAGTTCGGCTGTTTTAGCCACATGTCGGATTAGGAAAGATGGACATCGCAAGCTTTAAGCCCCGTCACAGTAAAAATGCACTCCTCTCAACAGTATTTCAAGATATTTTATGTTGGGGGTTTTGTTTTTATGCTCTACTGTGATTGGTAGCACTGTCTGGGGATATTGATGATTAATGGTGTAGTTCGTATTATTTAGAAAACAAAAAAAGAAATATTGAGTTTACTCTAAAATTTGTTCTAAGTATAAATGGGAGGTATTTATCTTACTTTAGACAATATTTGTTAGGGAACGTAGGATATTGAAAGAAATATTGAAGATGTAATAGACAAATTACAAGAGAATCCCGAAATATATGAAACATTATTATATTTTTTTGAATAACGCCGAAAAAGTTAATTTTTGGAATAAATATTTACGTTTAATGGCCTATAGGTTCTCGAAAACAATGGCTCCTATCAAAATTTTACAAGATTACAAAATTAATTGGTCGATTCTGTTCACATTTGTAATTTTTACAGATCTGAAAATCTGTAAATAATGAACAAAATCGTAACGAAAGCTGCCACTCTTATGCACAATTTTATACTAATCAATAATAATAGATACATTTTTGTCACTTTTTTAGATTTACTGATCTATAAGATTTACAGATGTAAACAGTATCGATCCATTAAGCTCGTATTTTTTTGTACAGAAAAGGTTTCTTACACTTTTTACCTGGGATGAACTTTCAAAGAGTTATGTTAAAAAATAGTTAACCAGAATAACAATTTATGAAAAAAATTAATGCCCAGTTGAAGCTTAAATTTTAAGTATTCCTTAAATTGACAATATCGTATAGAAACGAAATGTCAAATGAGTAAATGAATATTGCTATCAAAAATTTCGATCTGCATTTTTTGTTTAAGTCTAGCTTAAAATTTAAGTGTCAGCGGTGCAACTGGACATAAATCACTCAAAAAATAAATAATATTATACTCGCCGTCAAATAAATATGGAATGATGCTCAATTTTTTCCCTTTTCCACACCCTGTCCCTTGCCCTGCGGTGTTGCCGTTTCTTCATAACCTAGCATTTCAACATGACTAACGTAATTGGCAAAAGTGTAGGAATCTCCAGTCCATATTTATTTGATGGCATATGTAGGTATTTAATACTTAGTCTAATAGGTTTTATTAACAGTTTACTTTCTTCGTGGTATCGATAGAAGTAAATAGACACTTACACAATTGCAATTTGCAAGAGCGCATCTAGCGGGAAAGCAAACAAAGACCTGTCATCAGCCATAGACCTCTACACTTCAGCCATCGTTTTGGTTGAATAATCGAATGATCTTCAATATTATCAAACAAAAAAATTTGCCTCACGCACATCTTGTGGTTTTAAACTCATTTTTAGTGAACACAGCGAACAAATCACAAAGAATTCGGTTAACACTGAATGACAGATGCAAACATAATGACAGACAGAATCAGGGAGCGGGAAGTAAGACAACGAGGGGAGGTTTGTTTGGAAGCATTATCTTCTATCTCTCTCTCTCTCTCTTACATATGACGTCAATTCTGTAAGTGTCTATTGTCGATGATTTTAAATGTTTTTTGTCAACGTTTTCCCACAAATTCATCCATCACTCTGTCCCGGTTAAAGATACCATAACGCGGCTTGAAAATTTCAATTCAGCATGAAATTCTCTTTCATATTATGTATTATTCGATTTTTGCCGATGAGAGGTTCGCGAGTTACTAACACCTTAAACTTACATGAAATTCCTCTAAAACTTTAAACATCTGCAAATCGGCTTACTTCTTAAGAGGAATCCACAGTGGTTCGTAAAACAAGGTTCCGTATTATACTAATTACATGTTTCCTATGTACTCAATTTAAAATGTGTTAATGGAATATATAAGTTAAATCTTTGCTGCTCCTTTCTTGTGTTTTAAATTTTGTTAAAATTTTGTAATTAATTAAATAATGACGTCATAAATATAACAAATTTCAACTTAATATAGTTATTTTATAAGGGCCTTATTTTAAATTTTAAAACAATAGAAAGTAAATATGAACCTTCTACTTCCAGGTAATATATTTATTATTTACAAAATCTGCACAGAATTGCGAAATTTAGTATAAAACAAACCCTACTTTTTCTCTTTTCCAACGAAATATTTGTGCTGATAAACCTGACACCTTGCGGAACTAAGTGAAACTATATTTTGACTCCTCCTTCTTTCCCTAAAGTTCATTCTCATTGACAAGTATACCAGAAACTGAACTAAACTGTACATCTTCAGTGCGCTTGCCTGCTTTTAGCGTAGACAGGCGGTCTGTGAAAAGTTCATGAGTGCATATTTATGAATATTGCGATTTAAAACTGAAAATTCATTCTCATTATGTTTGATGGGTTTGTCTATTTCAAAAGCTTCCAAGAAATTTAATTTGGAACTTCTCTTTTTACGTGTAAAAATTTAAGTTTTTATTGAACAATTATTGTGTTTATTTTCAACAAGATGTATGGCTAGATTAGTCTGATTTTTTATTTTTCCAAGATCTCATATGCATATGTTTCCTACAAAATTTCAACACGATTAAAAATAAACAATATTACATATATAATACGTACTGAAGTTTCAGATCAAAAATGAGATCTGAGGATCTGAGCCGATTTGCAGATGTTAAAATTTTAGGGGAATTTCAAGTAAGTTTAAGTTGCTAGTAACTCGCAAACCGCTCATCGGCATAAATCGAATAATATGTAACATGAAAGAGAATTTTATGCTGAAATAAAATTTTCAAAATGTGTTATTAGTATCCTACACCGGCAACACCGGGTCAGAGTGGTGGATGAATTGGTAGGAAATCGTTGATAAAAATAACGACCACGAGTTTTAAATGAAAATTATATTAATCTTGCACGATTTTCAGTCCTCTTGAAAATCTCTTAATCTTTCTTATATCCCCAATTAATCAATTACAGGTTGACGAAAGCTACAGCTTATTTTACATTGGTGATATACGGCAGTGGTGTAAGTTATTTCGTCGGTTAGCGATGATTTACGCTTGTTTTTCTACTTCTCTTATCTCTCTCTAATCAATTGATTTTCCTCATTCCACGGCCTTGGCGTGTGTTGTTGTTTCTCTCCTACACATTATAGGATAAAGAAGTGTAATGTGATTTTATTTTTAGGGCTGTTTTTACGAGATGAAGAATTTTGAAAAGGCAGAGACTGTGTTACTGGTGAATTATTTAAATTAGGGTGCAAGTTTAACGTATTTGTTCTACTTTTCAACAAGATGTACGAGATAAAAAAGGATCAGTAATAACTGAGGAGCTTTTTGCATAAACAACCATAGTCCAAATACTATAAAAACGAGTTGCATACAGCAATGATGCCAAGCAGTTAACTTATTATTATGTATGCTCAACAATGCTTATTTTTCTATTACTTAACTTCCAGTAAATAATTTTCTAATATTTAAACATGATCCTGAGTTAAATTAAGTTAGAGAAATCTCTAAGGGTTGGTTTATGATGAATTTAATTTAGGAATTTACAATTTATAATTTATATTTTAAAATATAAACTCATTTAAAACGCATACGATGGTTTGTGAACGATTTACAAATTTACTTACTTACTTAATCCTGCACCTTTCTACCCTCACGGGTGTAAGGCGTTCCCCCGGCCTGCGGGGGAGGGGGTTGAGTTCTGATTTGTTGGTCTTCTCCATATTTCTTTCCACTCTGCTCTATCTTGTGTTGCTGTCTTCGTTTCTTCCCAAGTTAGACCTCTTCTTTGCGCTGCCTCCTTTACTTCTTCCAGCCACGTTCTTCTTGGTCGTCCTCGTGGTTTCTTTCTTCCAATTTTTGCTTCAAACACTTTTTTAACTATTCTCTCCTCTCCCATCCTTTCTACATGCCCATACCATCTCATCTGTCCTTCTGCTATCTTATCTTCTATTGCTTTTACTTTTAAGTTTTGTCTGTAGGTTGTGTTTTCAATTCTGTCCAGTCTTGTTTTCCCCTCTATTTTTCTCAAGAATCTCATTTCGGTAGCCGTAATTTTTTCTTTTTGTCTTTGCGTTAATGTCCATGTTTCAGCTCCGTGTATGAGTATAGGTGTCACTACTTTCTTAAATATTTGTACCCTGGTCTCTTTCGGTATTTCTTTCTTTCCTAAGAAGCTGTGTTTGATGCTATTGAATATTTTGCCTCCTGTTGTTCTTCTTTCTTTTATTTCTTCATCAAATCTTCCATCTTCTGAGATCATTGCCCCCAGGTATTTAAATTTTTGGACTTGCTGTAGATTTTCATTTTTTAGTTGTATCGTGTGGTGTTGTTCATTTCTTCCTAGTATCATGGTTTTCGTTTTTTCTTTATTGATCTTCATGTTTAATTTTTGTAGCGCTTTATCATATATTTCTATATTCCTTATTAAGGTTTTTTCGTCTTCTGCTATGATGACCATGTCATCTGCATAGCATAATTCTGCTATTTCCACTCTTCTCAATTTCCAATTTCCTATGTAGTATTTCTTTACTTCTTTCTTTGTCTCTTTTATTCCTTCGTCAAGAATTAGCGTAAACAGAAGCGGGCTTAAAATGCATCCTTGCCTTACTCCGGCTGTAGTTTCAAATGTATTGGAGGTCTCTTGTTTCACTCTTACATAGCTCTTAGTGTTTGAATATAGGCTCTGAATTCCTGTTATTAACGTATTAGATATTCCCCTTTTTCTTAGCGTTTTCCATATGTCTTCTCTATTGATTCTATCAAACGCTTTCTCTAGATCAATGAAGCACACATGTACGTTTCTCCCTTCTTTTATTGCCTTTTCCCCTATTTGTCTTAGTATGAATATCGCATCATTTACTCCTCTATTTGGTCTAAAACCAAATTGAGTTTCCTCTAAAGATTCTTCCAGCTCTATTCTTAGTCTACTCTCCAGGATTCTTGCATATATTTTGGCCACTGAGCTTATTAGGGTAATTCCTCTATAGTTCCGGCACTCTCTGCTATCTCCTTTTTTAAATATTGGTGTTATGATACCTATTTGCCATTCTGCTGGTGTTATTCCTTTTAGCGCTTCATTCATTATGTCTTTAAGTTCCTGTAGTGCTGATTCGGGTAGTGCTTTCAGCATGTCTGCTGTTATTTTGTCATGTCCGGGAGCTTTTCCTCTTTTGGTTTTTCTTATTGCTTCTATTATTTCTTTCAAGCTTATTTCTTCTTCTTGTGTTATTTCTGTTTCCTTTGTTCGTGTGCGATGGCTTTCTTGTTGTTCTTCATCTTTAGTATCATTTCCCTCTAGTAATTCTATGAAATACTGTCTCCATCTATCCATTATTCTGTCTTCTTCTGCTATCGTCTTTCCTTCCTTATCTTTAATGTTCGTAATTGTTGCTGTCTTCTTTTGTCTTATATTTTTAAGTGTTCCAAAAAATAATTTCTGGTTTTCATTGTATGCGTTTTTCATTTTTTCACCAAATTCTCTCCATGCTTTTTCTTTTTCTTCCTTTATTACTCTTTTTACTTTTTTCCTTTGTTCTTTATATTTTTCATAGTCAGTAGGTTCTTTCGTTTGTAGATATTTATTCCACTTGTTCTTTTTTTCTTTCACTGTAACTTTTACCCTTTCCGACCACCATCTAGTTTTGTTTGTGTTTCTGTTCACTATTCTAGTCGTGCCGCAGCTTTTTTCTGCTGCCTCTAGTACTGTCTTTTTGAAGTTCTTCCATTTCTTTTCTATGTTTCCTTCTTTTTCTTTTGCTTTTTTCTTAAACTCTTCGTTGACGTTCTTTTGAAATTTTTCTTCTATCTCTTGTCTTCTAAGTTCATGGCATTTTATTTTCTTATTTACTATCTTTCTTTTGGTTTCGTTTTTTGTGATTACTTCTTGCTTTAGTATCATTGTTACAAGGAAATGGTCGCTTCCAATCTCTGGTCCTCTTTTTACTTTTATGTCTTTTACTCTATTCCAGCTGTCTATGTTAATTAGGAAATAATCTATAATCGATTTTTCATTTCTGCTTATAACTTGTCTTGTTATTTTATGTATTTCTTTGTGCTTGAAGTGTGTATTTCCGATTTTGAACTCATTCTCTAGGCAAAACTCTATTATTCTTTTCCCGTTTGTATTCGTCACATTCTCTCCATTCCTTCCTAAGCACCACTCTATTCCATCATTCTTATTTCCTACCCTCCCGTTAAGGTCTCCCATTATTATTACTCTCTTTTCACTTCTGTCTACTATTTCTTGTAGTTCTTTAAAGAAGTTATCTTTTTCTTCTTTTCTTGCGTCCTCGTTCGGTCCATAGCCCACAATTAGCGTGTATTCTTCGTTTTCGTCTCCTTCCTTAACATTTATTGATAGTAATCTTTCATTCAATAGGTTTTCTTTCGAAACATATTTCATCTTATCCTCTTTAATTAAAATTGCCACCCCTGCCTTGGCGTTTTCTTTTTCCGATACTCCTACCCAGTACATCCAATATCCATTTTGTGTCTTTGTGATTCCTTTGCCTTTCCTCTTTGTTTCTGTTATACCCACGTAATCCATATTCATTTTTGCCAGTTCTTCTGTTAATTCATATTCTTTTCCTGTTAAACTTTTTACATTCCATGTTCCAAATTTTATTATTTTCCCTGGTTTATTTACTCTATTTTTTATTTTGCCCATCCCGTACTTAATTATATGTGTTTTGTTGTTCCTTATCGTATCCTTTTCCTTTGCTTGCGACGTCTTTCCTTTTTGTTGCAATTTTCTTCGTTTTTCCCTTAGTTTTTTGACGCAGTACCTCCTTCTTCTTTGACCTCTATCATCTTCTTTTGTGTTTTGTCCCATTTCCATTCCTTTCCATTTATTGTTATTTTCTGATAGCCTATCTTCAATATATCTCCTGCCTTTTTATTTTTCTCTGCTAACATTTTTATTTCCTTTTGTATTTCGCGCTCATTTCTTGTTAGTTCGTTGTTTATGAAGATTTTGTCCTTTAAGGTTCTTAGGTTCTTTTTATTCGCCATTACTTTTTGTTTATCTTGAAAATTTTCCATTTGTACCTTACATGTCTTCTCTCCTATCTTTATTGCTTCCTTCACTTGTACATTAACTCCAATTTTCTTGTGTATGAAGTCTTCCACGGTGTTTTTTAGGTCTTTTCTACTGATTGAGTCTGTTCTTAGCCCTACAATCACGAAATTATTTTTGATTTTTTCTTTATCTAATCTCTCGATTCTCTCTTTCATGTCGTTCAATTCTTTTTTTATCTCTATGCTTTCTTCCTTCAGCTGTTCATTTATCTGTTTCATTCGTAGTAGTTCCTCTTTATATTCTTTCTGATCCTGTTTTATCTCTTTTGTGTCGTTCTTTATTTGTAATACAATTTTCATTAAATCTCTTAATTCTATTTTATCACTTCCTTCTTTGTTACTTTTATCATCTCTATCCGATGACATATTTGCACAACTTTCCTGAGTACGGGCCTGACTAAAATTTTTATCTTGGTATGCAGGTTCTAGCTTACCGCCGCTAAACTACGCTTGCTTACCGTTTATATGTACGTCCTTGGCTACTGTCTCACCGCTGTATACACTTTTTTACTCTAATTTAGAGCTTCTAGGTACTTCTCACTTCACTTTCTTTATTCACAACACTACCTTGTTTCACTAGAGTTTAATTATTTCATATGGTCCGCGAATTAAAGCGTGATATCTATCGTTTAACGAATTTGACTATCGCCGCACGTTCGCCACAACCGTATTCTCTGCCTTTCACAACTCAACAAATTTAATAATTTGAAATATCAATTTGGAATATAACTATATTTTACATTTCCAAATGTAAATTTAAAATTCGACTAATCACAAGAGAGAACTATTAAACATGGCGGTAAGGTACAACTTTACTTCATCCGTCAGCTGTATTTTCTGTTTTGAGTTATTGACATTTTGAAGATGGATTCACAGAAACAAATTGATATTTTGTTTTTTGTTAATAAGCAGTATTCAAGAACTTCGTAATTTATGCAACAAAGCAAATGAATTGTACAAAAATAAAAACGTTTGCGTAATTTCAATGCAACGAGGGAGAGCAAGAAATTAAATACATGCACACTCATACGAGTGTATTTGAAGAATTGTTCATGATCTTGTTATTTCACTTTCAGAAATATACTGATACTGCCCGTTGACAAATCAATGTGTTCATAAGCCTAACCAAGGCCTAACAGATCTACGTTTTCTAAGTTTGTCTTTGTTTTATTTCTTTATTATACAAATCAACAATAGTAAAAAAAAACATTCCCGATATTATTAAAAATCATGTAGTTTATTAGAGTCTAACAAATTCATGGCTATGAAAATAAAATTATAACATAAAATCTGAACTGAACTGGTGAAACGTCAAATGACAAGCAGTGACAAGTCACGTGATAGATACTGATTGGTTAGATCCAGAATTTCAAAATCGAACATAAACCAGAGAGAAAATTTATTAACCTCATTCATTCTGTAATGTAATGTCACCAATAACTTGTTTTGTGGAATTGTTTATACATATTTTATAAATTAACAAATAAAATACAATTTTTTTTACATCGATAAATATGTGTGCAAAGGGTAATTATAACTAATATACATGAAACTAATTAATCATAATTTCAAACACACCAAAACATTAACATAAAACAAAATAGCTTACTTTTCATAACCCCAATTTTCGCCATCAAATTTCACCAACAAAAATCTTTGGTTAGAAAACGCATTTTATATATAAAAATACGCATAAAAGTACAATTATTCCGTTCATGACACTCATGGCACTAGAAATTGTAATATTTCACTAATATTTTGTAAAAAAAACTGCTCAGACAAACAACAATGTCACTTATTTACCCAGAAACAAAACACCATTGTGCCTAAATTTTTATATCACAGCTTATTACGATCCGCAACTAACTAAAACAGGGATCTGTAAGATTTCTTCGTTGTATAAGCATAATAATATAACTTAGAAATTATTATTTATGGATTTCTAATCGATATCTTAACATTTGCGATATTATATATTGTAATATTTCATTTATTGAGAAAAAGATGCAACAAAGTCACTGACAGGAATAGTTCAAAGGTGTTAAGGTGTATTTCGGTTGAGACATGATGTGCAGTTATCAGTCAAACACACCATGGCACCCAGGGTTGGATGTGGATCTTACCAATCTCTAAGGAGCTATGATGTGCTCGCCGCTAACAATCTACAAAATACTGTACCAACACCATACTATAATACTACACCACACTAGACTACACTAACATGCATTATACATCTAAATACTAAATACTACACTATACATAAATACCTCTATTGTATTGCTTAACAATTATAAATAAAATGAATAAACGTATTATCACGACTTATATGTATATCTATGACACCGTAGTTGCACAGTAAAATTCATATCTAAGATGTTTTGCTTGCTTTAACAATGAACGATCATTACTAAACTGAGCAATGTAAATGTATACGAGTTACAAGATTGTATTGAACGCATCGACCTTTAAACTAATGGATCAAGTGTCTTCTATTCATTTATTGTTAGAATATTGCTCCAACATAAAAGAATAGAGATATATATTCTGTCCTTCAACAGTACGGAAGTTCTCAGTGAAAATATATTGCGCATGCGTTCGTACTCTGTCTACATCTTTTTCAGCCATATGTAAACATCTATACATCGCTCTCTATCACTAAATAGTTGTCAAAAGCTACATTTGACGTTTCGTGACTGTTTGTGTATTATTTACTTTTTTTGGAGAACATTTACAATTATTTCTGACAATATATACGCATATGTGTTGTGAGGTATGTATGCGACAAAATAATGGAGAAACGGTGTATTTCGTACAGTGAGCAGTACGTACGCGGTTCAGCTGTGTCATTTCATATTTAAGTTCATATTAATTATTACTTGTCCCCTATAATATATTATGTATATAATATATTGTATTAAAAATATATAATGAAACTAATTATGCACAAAAAATTAAATCTATACTCTTAGGGAGTTAGGGACAAATCAAATTTTTTATTTTGCCGCGTTTTCTTAACTTCCTTACTGTTGAAGGATAGAGATATTGTGTCTGCACCGTTATGACGGGACAAGCGTTTTGCTCGTACGCTGCATCTATTAGTTTAAAGATCGATGATTGAACGATATTTAAAATATTTTTTGTTACTAAAAGCAAATGTTGCCAAATTAGAAAATTCATACTTTTCACATTTTGCATCTGCTCAGCCATGTATTATAGAGTTATATATTTTTTAGGTACCTTGGAAAATATTAATGATAGAGCAAAATAGTTTGCACATTCCAGACCAACTTTTTGAGTAAAGTTAATAGTCACCACATGAATTTTGCGATATTCTTTTGTTTCTGAGCTACATACAAAAACTCGTTTTTCGTCTCATTTCCAAAATATCTCATATCTTACTTGTTATGTTAGAAAAAAATGTTTTAATAAATTTTGTACCATTTTTTAGATAATATAAAATGGCGTAATTAGATTTTTTGAAATCTTAATAATATTCGAGATATAACATAAACTTCTCATTTTTTAAATGGCAATTTATGTTGAAAATAGTATCATTTTTTTTGCTTGTTTTATACGCTTTTCAATCATATATAACAAGTCTACATTCTTTTGTTTTACACATGAATAAAAGATATATAATAATTTTTTGGGGCGAAAAATTTAAAAAGAAACTATATTTTCACAGTAGCAACGATTATACCGAAGATTTAAAAGTCATTTGTTCAAATAATTGCTGGACGAGCTATAAGTAATGTTTGTCTTATTTGAACATATAACGCACTCAGCCACGCGACTTCCACTTCTGTAATATATGCTGTTTAATAATAATAATAATAATTGGATTTGTAATTTACACCTTAAAATCTTATAAAAATAAAAACCTTTCCGATTATATTAGTATTACATTACTAATAATGAATATTCTTATACCTTCAATTCGCTCTCTCATATGCATGTACCAGTCATATATTTCCCGGTTAACTATGTACATCTCCATGTGTAGGAGTGAGACAGTATAGGAAGTTACATAAGTGGGAGAGGGTGCGAGAGACGAAGGATGACGCGTTGGTAGGAACTCGAGGGCGGAAAATCAGGCCTATTTGTATGCCGCGACGGGAAACGTCGGCGATTTCACTCTTCGATTTGCGGGAAATTGTTCAAGGATTCAGCTGATTTCTTCTTCCCTAATAATGGCGGCGGAATAGATCACTATTAATTGGGGGTAAGGATTTTATTTTATCTATTTCATTAACTTTTAAATATAAAATGAGTAATATACAGGCTGTTCGGTAAATAGATGTCCATCTATTTATAAATGGTAAAGGTTACCACCAAAGTCAAAATTTACTGTTAAATTTACTCTGATTGGCCTCCAACGTTACCTACTCCGACGTTAGGTTGAATTTCAGTTTGTAATCATGGATCCACGTAATTTAAGAAAAATAATTAATAACTACTCACTTAGAATTTGAATAGCTGACATGCATCTTATCTACGGTAAAGTTGGAGGCAACAACCCAAGATCACTACACTGAGGGTTGAGAAAGTTGCATGTAATATCGCGTTACCGTGTTTACACTACCTCTATGAACAAAAGTTACTAAACCCAGGTTTTGCAACTTATGGAAATTTATAATTAGAAATATTTTATAGACATACAAAATTTGAAATAATAACCTCTGATTAAAAATAAAGATTTTATTAAGTTTTTAAATATAATTACATATACAGGTGTTATGTAAGTAAGCGTGCAACGCTTAACCGATGGTAGAACAAACCCCGTGGGTAGTAAATGGGGCAATAATTTTTATTTTACTTGCTTTCTATAAGAACTTGAGGCCCTTGAAACTAATCAATTACATCATGGTTCAAAATTTATACATATACCAAGAATACTCAACTTTATTTAATTAATAGTTATTTATTATACGTGTGTGGAATGCAATATATTAGTCACGAAATAATTTTTTTTTTTAGTGACGAATATGAACTCCACTCGATCTTATTACGTTTTATTATCCAATACTACTAGCAAGTCAATTGATATGCTATTTTAACTTACAAAGTAGCCATTGCATGTTTGCTATGGTTCTGTTATATTGTTATAGAAAAATATTTGCTGTAATAATTATTATGACATTGGTAAGTATTTGAAAGAAAAATACATTAAATTGGCTGCAAATGAGGACCTTTCTTTAAAACAGTGTTTCCCAAACTTTATTGGTTCGCGGACCCCTTTTTTTCGCAGATTTGACGACGGACTCCTCTTGATTTAGATTTGTACAGTTGTAACGATCGTGGCCGTCAAAATTAATTTTAAATTACTTCAAAAGCAGAAAACGTATGTAATTTAAAAAAATTCTATTATTTTTGCAAAAGCAGTTTGGGAAACACTGCTTTAAAACATATTCACTTCTTTGAAATTAATTTCGAATAAATAAGTTTAATAATACTTAATTAATTATTAGAATAAACGTGAAGATATAAATAAAATATTATTTGTGAAGAAAGGTTTATTATTGTTTTTAATTTAAGTTTAATAATGTTAAATTATTTCAATAATATAATAATTTTGTAAACTTGCATTTTATTTGTATTAAAAAACGCAAAAATTCTCCCGTGACTTCTTAAATATTCTCTCATGGAGTGAGTAATGTATATTAGTTATTTCAAATGACCATAGTAACAAGTGTATTATGAGTCAGTGTTGGATAAAATTGATATATGGTGTATAAACGATTATCCATCATAATTCTAACCGTACTGCCAACAGCTTTACTTTTAGATCGCATACGAATCTAAGTATCCACTTCAAAAGTGAATAGACTATTGAATTTTATTATTGTAGTAAGTATTATTACTACGCGTGTTCATTACATACGTGTATATATTTATTAATGCCGCGTCCACCAAAAAATGTTTAATTCCCTCATTCTCGCGTGAAATATAAATGAACTATTTTAAACAACCATTATTTGAAACAACGAAAATTAAACATTTTAACCAACAAATAAAACGAAAAATGTCAATAACATAGAATAGTTCAAGTGTATAAAATTTAATTAGCGAAATAAATGAAATTTATACTGTATATAGAAGCATACGGTTGTTTTTAAAATATACAATTACGCTGAAAAACACGAACAATTATCATACAAAACTGATTAAAAGTTTAAAATGGTTGGCAAAAAATATTCAAATTGATTGCCAATAAATCTGGATTGTTACAGCTAATATTTTAAGTGTGACATGAGCACCGTTAATATTTTTTACATTCAAGATTAATGTCTTTGTGACATTAAAGTATTGCTTAAAATTTATGCCAATTAAGCTCTTTAAAACAAAAATTTGTACACTAGCGTGTCAGCTAACAATTCCCGATCATAAATCAACCGCAGAACAAAAATCTTAAAATAATTAATCTTTTTTCTGTCCCTTAATTACTTTCAATAGTGTGTTAGAATAAATAAATAACACCTAACTGCAACGTACACTGCATTCCTCTGTAAGTTGCAACGTGCAACGGAAGAAAAACGAAAGAAAATCATCGGAAATGGCGCCATTTTCCCCACAATTTCCCTCCACCGTCATTTGTCACTGAGTGAAGCCAACTGAAAAAATTGGCTTTTAATTTTGCACTACATGCTTGTCAAAAGTCCCTAGACAGAAGTGAAGGCATAATAAGTGAGTATTGTTAGGGAAATTTGCATCCAAGGCGTTAAAATAAGAACTGAGACGTTATTGTGATATTTCTCGACAAAGATATGGAACGTTAATTAAGGTGTACGGGACAATATTTTTATCTGACAGCAGAAAAATTAAACCGTTTCTGCAAATTATTGTGTATTTGTCAAAAACATTATGCATATTTATAAGGACGGTAAATTTATTTTTAAACGGCCATTTATCAAGAAGTGTATCATTAAACAAATACAATAACTTACTACGTAAATCATTTCGATTGAAAAATGTCATATAAACGTTGTACTAGGTGTGGCAATAAAATAACGGGATTGATCTTAGACCATTGACTATTCAAAAAAAAATTATGCAAAACTAATATTTCCACCCTCAATGTAGTACTCTCCTCCCCGAACCTAACACTGCCCGAATTTTCCACTGTTGGAAGCAATGCCTGTAGGCATTTTTTGTTAAATTGTTCATAAGCTATGCCGGTTTTTCTATAATGGGCTACCTGAGTACCTTTTTTTTATTTAATATTTTTGAAGAGCAGGTAAAAACTTGCTACCCATATTTTTTCTTTTGACAAAATTTTTGTTAATTAGCCAGAAAAAAAATAATGAAATTTGATTATTTGAATTCCCGCCATGTATGACGTAGAATTACCCCGCACCAATGAATGGTCGTAAATCCATTGCGTTTGTTTGTACAGGTAATGTAGATCTCCTGTTTGGCGTTTCAACAATAGTTTGGAGGTTAGTATTTTAATTTATCTTTTTGGTATCTATATTTTAAATTACATGTAATTACCTATGTGTTTATTTGTGAAGTAATTAATATATTTGAGAGACCAGAGAGAGAGAAATATGAACTAATGTCAAATTCAAATTAAAACTTTCTCGCATGCCATCTATACGTTACATTTTTAAACATGGTTCTCCAGTTAAATATAATGACCTCACAGAAAATTTTCTTTCTTAATTTAATAAAAAACAAATAATTTTTTTAAAATATAATTTATATTTTTATATATGTTTTCAAAATAACATTATATGTATAGTGACAGAAATCGGATTTTCAGTACCACGCAAGTAGCCCATTGCATCTCGGATTCGACTTTGGTTCCTTTTAACGCAGATTTAAATTTTGGGAATAAATGAAAGTCACATGGAACTAGATCAGATAGGTACGGTTTATGTATCAACACGGTGATTTTGTGTATCGTCAAAAATGTCTTGATAGACAGGGCGTTGTGTCCGGCGCGTTGTCTTCATGGAGACTCCATGGGCTCGTACCACGATCACGGTTCTAAGACCGATGTAAGCTAGAACCGTGCTAACGATTTGACACATACCTCATGTTTATAAAGAAAATCAGTCATGCCACTATACTGAATAAATCGAAAATGTACTGACAGGCATATTTAATACATTTTGCTTCATTATTTTAAATTGTTTAATATGATTTGTCTCTTGACTTGTTTGTAAGATAAATTATTTAGAATATTGAAGCCAAATGTATTGAATATGCCTGTCAGTACATTTTCGGTTTAATCAGTATAGTGGCATCACTGATTTTTGTTTATAACCCTGAAGTATATCGTCAAGGTTTTAACTAACCCAAACACCGCCATTTAAAACCGTGATCGTGGTACATTTCAGACTTTTTTTCTCACCCATGCATGAAAATTTGTGGCACCCAATCCACGTGAATAATAACTCGGATTTTGAAACATAAAACTACATCCGTGCACGGCCAAAGCGATAATCGTCTCCGATCTCTTTTCTTCCCTCTTCTAAACCTTCTAATCTACTCAAAAACTTAAGTACTAGATAGATACTCATCACCACAAACTTTCTTCAACAAACCATACGTTTCTCTAGCGAATTTCTCAAGTTACACAGTACTTCATAATGACGTTAACATGATTCCGACGGAGTACAATAAAGCGGGTCACTTCAATCATAGGCTACTGCCGAACGGTTTGCCTAATAATTCTGAAATTTAACAGTGAGTAGAGGGAAGATGAATAGACACTTACAGAATTGACATCACATGCAAGAGAGAGATAGAAGATCATGATTCCAAACAAACCTCCCCTCGTTGTCTTACGTCCCGCTCCATGATTATATCTGTCTTCATGTTTGCATCTGTCATTCAGTGTTAAGCTAATTCTTTGTGATTTGTTCGTTGTGTTCAATAAAAATTAGTTTAAAACCACAAGATGTGTGTGGGGGCAACCTTTTTTGTTTGATAATATTAAAGATCATTCGATTTTTCAACTAAAACGATGGCTAGAGTGTAGAGGTCTATTGCTGATGACAGGTCTTTGTTTGCAAGTGGTAACCATAGCAACCTTTAGTTCTATGCTTTGCCGCAAGATGCGCTCTTGCAAATTGCAATTGTGTAAGTGTCTATTAATATGACACCCTGCAATGTTGCCAAATGTCAGGGAAGCCGAAAAAAAATCTCGTTATTTTATTACATATTTATATTCTTTTCCGAATTATTTAAGCAGTTTGCTACAAAACAATTATTATTACAGTCGATGACACGAAAGAAAACCGCTTTGGTAAGGGAAAGTATTCCACCTAATCGTGATTATCTAATAAACCATGGGAGTTGTAATGGTGCAATCTACTACTCCTGGTAGGTGAGATTCATGTATTACGGTATCATAAGTCAAAGTAAAATATTTCTAATCATAGTGCCACTTTATAGAAATTCTGCTAACCCTTAACATTCCTTAGACCGGGTTTCTTGCATGTCATTAGGTGCGTTCAATAGAGTTAGCAAGCTAGCGCTAACGAAGTAGCAAAATAAAGTTAGCAAAACGTTTACTGAACGACAACTTTGGCGCGAATATGAATATTTGACATTTGTTCTTTCTTGTGGTTGTGTTGTCCAGATAATGTAATGCTACGTTGAATGGCCCACTGTGCTTTATTTTTAAAATGGATGTTCATTATCCTTCTCATTTTCTATTAATTCTCCATCAAAACATTTTACAACAAATTTAGATTTACTTCAACATAACCACAAATGTCAAAACATACCTACTGTGATGCCAATATAATTGTTATTTTCGAACATTTAGCTACCGTCTTCATTTAAAAAGTGATTTAAAAACTTTTTTATTCCATTTTAAATTTGGTGTCCTAGCAGCACTTAGCAGATCAAGCTAGCGAAGTAATCGGCGCTAGCATTTCTCGCTAGCAAAGCATTAAATATGACGTCACTTATAACGTCATATACAATTCGCTAGCGTAGCAAGCTGGTTTGCTAACTTCATTGAACGCACCTATTAACTATACCATGTCATTCTAGTACTTACAACCTCCAAACAGAATAAGCTAGCAATAAGGTTAGAAATGTCAACTCAAAATATTTATCTCGTCTTTATTAATTTGGTATAAAAATTGTTTAACTCCTCTCCATAAATTCTTCATAAAATAGTCTCTTCCTGACATTTGCTAACCGAAAGTGCAGCTAACCCTCCTTGTCTTCTTCTTCTTCTCTGTCTTTGTCTCTCAAGTGTCGGGCGTGAGTGTCTGTGTCGCGACTTTTTACCTCACCTCACAGTTAAACTTTTTACTCAACACAATTTATTGCCCTCCGGGGCTTCCTCACCCCCTAAAACCAGGCCTGTGTTATGACGTCATACGGAGACAGGCGAATGAGTGATACACCCTCGAGGAAAGGTGTTAATGTTAGATGAAGAAGACAAGGACGGACTTAGGGAAAGTGCTTTATTATTTTAAAGGGTTGAAGGACTTTGATGTACGAAAGACAGAGATAAAATATTACACATATACTAAAAACAGGACGAGCACTTCATTATTTAATAAAATACCTACAGATTTAACTTAGTATTAGTAAACGCCCACAACGGTATAAATACAGCAACTGACATAAGAGTGACTCTGTACAAAATACTCCACCATATTTTTAATATTCAATATATTTTTAAAATGGCTGAAGGTCAAGTGACCACGTTTGTTCAAAAATAATATCAAAACTATTATACAGCATATCCCCGGATTGAGTTTACAAAAGGAAAAAAATCTTATATTTGATTGTACGAAAAAATGCCAAGGGAAGAATTATTTTTTGCTTGAATTAAAACGCATGTTTCAGTTATTAAAACTTTTAATTAATGCAATGTTCTTTTATTATAACGTTTTTTCGTATTTTTTCCTCCTTATAACAAAGTTATTGCATTGAATCTAACGTTATTTTAGTTAGCTTTGAAATATTGACAAATGATTATTAATTCTAATTGCAAATAAAAAAGAAATAGTGAAAATCAAAATACTTTTTTTATTTTATTCAATTAACTCTCTTTTTTCTTGTTTTAACGTTAACATTTCTTCAATAAATTCTATTTTAAATAATACCTACCTTCTTATTTTATGATAAAGTAATTCTTACTTTTGACATTTAATCATTTGTCAATATTTCAAAGCCAACTAAAATAATGTTAAATTCAATGTAATATCTATATTATTAGGACAAAATACGAAAAAACATAATAAAAGAACCTTGCATTCATTAAAAGTTTTAATAACTAAAACATACGTTTTAATTCAAGCAAAAATTTTTCTTCCCTTGGCATTTTTTCGTAAAATCAAAAATAAGTTTTTTTTCCTTTATAAACTCAATCCGGGGACATACTGTATATTATAATACAGGTGCATGGCATTTGATTAATATCATTACCGTACGTTGATTTGATTCATATAAAATTTCATTATGGGTTTTAATGATGAGCGTGACAAATTTCTTCTTGAAGCATATTTTTGTTCGTGTGAATGTAAAGAAGACAGTTCTTAGAATTATTCTCGTCAGCTATATGGAACAGAAAATTCGGAAGGGTACGCCCATGAAAATAGTATTGCTGCCATACTAAGCGTCAAATCACCCTATATAATATGAAGGTATCATATTCATAAAATCTTTTGTAGTTTTGTACGGTAAATGAGTAATTCAAAAGTATCGTAAAAATAGAGCGACTGTATAAAAATCTTATATTTACTTCAAAAAAAAATCTGATGTGGTCAACACAAAACCTCCCGCTATTGAATTTTTATTAATTTAAATACATACTTACATATTTACTAACGCTGCAAACTGTTCCATTGCAGAAAACTATTGCTTTATTTACTATTTTCTTTTTAAAATGTCACTATTATTAATTTGAAGTGATTAGTTTTTTGACAGTGACATTTACTGTCAGTTACATTCATTTGAAATATTAACTGTGTAACAAAGGAATTATTGTGTTTATCTTAGGCTTCGCGACTAATAAGAAAAATTATTTTTAAATTTATCTGTCAAATATATAGAAAAAGTATTAATGTATTCCAGTAGAAAATTCAATAATCTTTAATTTTCATAAGACATAAAATGCGAAAAAATGGCATTTAATGGTATTTTTGAAGAAAAACCATTATGAGCTTCAGGTAAAGTGCCATTTCCGGTTAACCGATTTACACCAAAATCTAATGGCTTCTTTTCATATTAGAATGGGATGGAAATACAAGGTTTCAGAATTTTCTGAATTATAGTATCTGAGTTAGAGTGAAGACAAAATCCCTACACATACACACACACACATACACACATACAGACATCATCGTGAAAATGTTAAAATTGGATTCTAGGAACCTTAAAACGTGGTCATTTACTAAAATCTCGATATGTAATTTTTAGTACGATCCCTATACCTCCCTTACCAAGGGTAGCGGGAGGTAAAAAAATCTGATGTGGCCAACACAAAACCTCCCGCTATTTAATTTTTACATACATACATACGTACATAAAATCACGCGATTCCCACTTAGGGGGTTAGCAAATACCCGGAAACAATAGTAACAATAAGAAAAGGGATAAGAGTAAGAGCTCAGCTGACTCACTTCACTCTTTAACAACATTCTTCTTTCGCCTTGTCCACAATCATCATAGCATTCATACATAAGAACATATTAAAGTGACCGATTTTCGGTAGCGAATAACCCCATCCGGACCACAATAATAGTTACGCAACAATCTTCCTTCGCCGCACTTTCCTATCCATTTTTATTAATTTAAATACATACTTACGTATTTAGTAACGCTGCAAACTGTTCCAATGCATAAAACTATTGATTTATTTACTATTTTCTTTTTAAAATGTCACTATTATTAATTTGAAGTGATTAGTTTTTTGACAGTGACATTTACTGTCAGTTACATTCATTTGAAATATGCACTGTGTTAACAAAGAAATTGTTTTTCTTAGGCTTCGGGACTAATAAAAAAAATTATTTTTAAATTTATCTGCAAAATATATAGAAAAAGTATTAATGTTTTCCTGTAGAAAATTCAATAATCTTTAATTTTCATAAGACATAAAATGCGAAAAAATGGCATTTAATGATATTTTTTGAAGAAAAACCATTACGAGCTTCAGGTAAAGTGCCATTTCCGGTTATTCGATTTACACCAAAATCTAATGGCTTCTTTTCATATTAGAATAGGATAGAAATACAAGGTTTCAGAATTTTCTAAATGATAGTATTTGAGTTAGAGCGAAGACAAAATCCCTACACATACACACACACACACACACACACACATACATACATACATACATACATACACACACACATCCACACATACAGACATCATCGTGAAAATGTTAAAATTGGATTCTAGGGACCTTAAAACGTGGTCATTTGCTAAAATCTCGATTTGTGATTTTTAGCACGATCCCTATACCTCCCTTACCAAGGGTAGCGGGAGGTAAAAATAACCAGAATAACAATTTATAAAAAAAATCTTAAATTACACAACATAAACAAGGTTACATTTAATACTTTAATAATTATAACAGCATGCATTCGTCGTGGTATCAAGAATGATTTTGTTGTTTATAAATTTCCATACCTACGTTATAATATGAAATAATAGCTTGGAATTATTATATTAGTCCTTGCAACATTTTTGTCTACGTTTTTCCACATTTTTTCAATTTTATTAGATCCGGAGACTATTTTCGAGGTTGCGGGTTTTAGACCCATTTTCAAATCGGCGAAGTAACAGAAAAGAATAGTGTGTGTATTATTGTTTTTTTAACATATTTAAAATAATATGAACCATGTTTCTTATTCTCAATCATTCAAGCATGACCCTTGTGTTTTAAATAAAAAACTAGTTACAGCAATAAATTTAAGTGCAATAATAATTATTAACCATTACATTCTTCATAAAAATGTAATATCAAGTAGTTATTTTAGTAGACAACCTTCAGATAATAACTATGAAATACTTTGTGAAAATTTCATTATTATAACTTTGTATTTCGCGTATTTTCATGACCTTTAATTCGCGCAAAACACGAATTTATCTTATCACGTGAGTATGTCAGTCTTGTAACAGTATAACTGGGTTTTGACATACAATGGAGGCGTATAGGACACAGTAACAACAATATTATAAAGTCATGTAGTATGATGTCAAAATAAACGAGCACAAATTTAACCGCCAGATTGGAAATGTCTGAAATAAACGGAAATAAAAAGATATCGCCACTGCTCTAGACTTCGTTTGTTTCAGTTCCGTCATTTCCGGTGCAAGATTGAAAAATGCCGCTAGATTTCTCATAATGACAAACCATCTTTTCTATAAACTTTTCAAAATAGGTAAGTACCTATTATTATTAACTATTAAATTATTGCTACAGTAGTTTTGTATTTAATAATATATTATACAAGTTTTACAAACGCATGTCTTACAGAGTTTTTAAAACGAGTTACATCATACTATACTTTTTCTACGACTGCCCATTAAGATAGCAGAAATTAATATACACTTTTTAGGTTACTTATTTTACAAAGCCACAGCTTGTCAAGTAGTGATTAAGATGTTTAGTGTCATAGAAACCAGTACATTAAGTAACTTTTTATTTTTAACAACGGAAGTATAAAAAAATATAAAGAAATATCAACTCATTTTTGCTGATGGTTTGATAGTGTAATATGTGATGTTTGCATGTACATTTAGCAATTTAGTACAAACGGACCTGTACGTATACAGAGTTGGACTGGAGTAGGTAATGACTAAGGAAATTAAATCACCATTAGACGATATGGAAATAGTGTATTTCTTTCGTTGCATGTTCAAATTTCACGTATTTTATAAAAACATTCGTAAACCGTGTTTCCTAGTACATGCTTCTTTCTATTTTATAGTTGATTTCTTTTTATGTAATCAACTTGACCATGAAGGAAATCAATTGAGTATTTTATTTAACTTCATTTGCAAACCAAATATTAAACTTTTTGATGTTTTCTTTTGCTTTCTTCGCGCCTGGACAGTAACAAAACATTTTCCACATCTATTAGTAGGTAATAAACTCCTGGACAAAATTATCGCACTTTTCACTTTTCGCTTATTTTACAAAGTTAAGTATATTATATACGGTATGTTTTATGGTAGATATTGCAAATTAGTCTGTTATAGGAAAATAAAAAATGTGGAAAATAACGCAACTTATATATTTTAATTGAAAAACTACAATTTTATACAGAGGAACACAATTTGAAATTATTTAAATAAAATAAAAATTAAAATTTCAAGGAAAAAAAACATTTATTATTTGATATGACCACCTCTTATGTTAATAACGGTTTGCATTCTTCGTTCTGTGCTTCGAATTAAATTTTGAATCGTATGCTGAGGTATGTTTTCCCACACTTCTAGCAGAGCCTAGTGATTTTAAACTGACTGATATCTCGTCAGAAAACAAGACATAGTTTCAAACAGCCGGATTCCAGGATATATGTTGTCTTGCAAATTGTAAACGAGTTAATCGATCAGTTTTGGCGATACACGATCCTATAGTTTGTCACCGGACAATACGATCCGAATATATTTATTTTTATTGTTTATGTTGTTATAGTTTTGAATATAGATTGACTGATATGTTGACATGTAATTTAGTACTTAATAGATATTTATACACCAAGTGGACTAAGATAATGTTTGTTCATGAGAAGAAAGTTTAGCTCACTCGCCCTTACCGGCTCGTGAGCTAAATTCTTCGTGAATAAACATTCTTAGCTCATGTGATTTATACAATATTTTATTTAATTTTGACGAAATAATAAAAACCAGTATAATATTTAATTTTGACAAAATAAAAAACTAATCAGTTAGTAGGCTGTGCATGACAAATGACAATCGTCCATGATAGACGTCAAGTCATCTATTTAAAAAGCATTATTGTCTGCAATTTGTGTCGTGAAATATAATGAAAATGGTTGATAATATCTAATAAATACTGTGGTTAGTGTTATTTTCGTGCCTGATGTTATTTTAAATGTATTATTTGTTGCAGAGTGAGTTAAAAAATTTGTGAGAGTGATTTAAAAATTTTTAATTCACTTGTGAATAAGATGTTACTTATAGTTGTTGCTATGGAATTAATAATGACAGTTTAAAACGTCAAAATTGAATAAAATAAGATATATATCTTTCATTCATTCATTTCTAGTTTTGTATTAATTAAAACTAGTGGCGACCATGATAAGTTCTACATCTACTGGCCTGTCCTGCTTCCTCTTCTTCTTACCGTAGGCTAGAAATCGACACAGCCCCGGCTTCAAAAATGTGTATTTTTTTAGCATTTTACTTGAAATTTGTCGTCTTCTCAGAGTTTCTGGGTAGAAATCTCTCGTCAAGTTCTGTTGGTGGTCTCGGACGACCTATCTGTGTCGCCTAGAGTTGAATCTAGTATCTTCAAATCTCCTTAAATTTCGTCCTATAATACTAAGATCAACTCCAAGGTTCTTGGCCTCAAAAAACTTCAAATTCGGACAAGTATCGACCTCTATTAATTTTTCAACTCAATTTAATCTTAATTTTGCAGTAAAATATAGAAACATTAAATTAAACATAACACTTTCAAACTTTTCTATTTTCATCCTAAGAAAATTTCATATACCTATCTCTGTTTTACAACAAATCGCAAAAATAGAAGTGGTGCGATAATTTTGTCCAGAAGTTTATTTTCCATTTTTTATTCACCCCTCCCATCGCTGAAATCTCATTTCGATTCCACCAGGTATAATAGAATTCACAAATCATCCCTTGTTATCAGAAATCAATAACCTCCCACCCCTTGGATTTGCACCCACGTGAACATGGCAAATAAATTGCCACTAATTGCAAAGTTACACATGTAACGTGTGAACGTGTTGTGTCCTGCACAACACATTGTGCAGGCAACGTGCTCGGACAGGTTCGTGGCAGAGGCACAGGGTTGGTATTTGCGGGGGTGGGACAGGTAATGATATATGCTCAGCTGCAAATCAACCCAGGCTATGGCTGGAGATAGTGGGATTTATTTAGTTGGGGTGTGAATTTGAAATAGTGGGAGGGATACAAGATATATTATAGTACACAGGGTTAACAAAGAAGGTGTTTCCACTATTTGTTTTATTGCTTTATTATTATTTTACATTCAATTGTTTCCCTTCAATCAAAATATATCTTATAAAGGACAAATTAAATTTATATCCATAGCATATTAATTCAAATAAACAAATTCTAATCTAAACAATTTTGTTAATAACATAAATAAAATATTGCGTGCCTGAGTGTCTGGTAGCGAACCTGGGGGAACCGGCTTCGATCCCGACTGGCGCCAAATATTTCGAATTTTAAATGGCACAACAGTGACCTCTGTGGTGCATTCTCCACGCCAGCAATGAGTGCCCGTGAGGTGACGCCCGTACGATACAAATATGTGATCATCATTACCGAAATCTGCGACAAAGCAGATTGGCACACCTAGAAATAGGTAATACGCCGTGATTGTATATTTATTTATTGTTGTTAGTATTGAACAATTGTTAGTAAATGGTATTTCTTGAAAATTTGATGTTAGAAAATTAATTTTTATTGAAAATAGAGGAGCGACAGCAGAGGTAAATTATTTATAAACTAATATATTTCAACATGACCAATAATTAAATACATTTTTTTAAAAAAGATTTTAGAATTATGCAAAGAAATTTGCGAGATGTCAGTAATCTATTCTCAATATCGAGAAAACTAATTAAAAAGATATTCAAACTGAGCAAGGGTGTGCTTTCATGATTTAATTCATGAACTGGATGGTCTCATATCAGAAGAAAAAAGATTTACATTTATTCCAAACCCAAATAATTTTAAAGTGAATGATAAATTTATTGAACAAATTTTCAAAATTCTCGTAACACTTAAATTATAAGCCTGGATTATAAAGGGATCACAGGACAAAATTTCAATTTTCATTCAACGATTTGCAAAAAATTCCAAATAGCAGAAATGAAATGCAAAACTAGTTTAACATCTTATTGCACCACGAATTTTCTTATCATTCATTATTAAAAACTTTAACATCAAACCAATCACAATTTGTTACTTTAGGTTGTTGATTACAAATATGTACAAATATTGAGAATCGACATGCCTTTTTTTTAATTCACTCGATAATAACTTTTCTGTTTATTTACCGATTGTTCACAATGACTGTTATTAACAATGTCGTTAATTATGTATTTAGATACTTAATAACAATTGAGTAACAGTTAGAAGACTTGGCAAAAAACATTGTTAACTCTCAATTTTTACCTAACGACTGTGTTAACAACTATGTTAGTGAATTAGGCTGATTATTTCTCCAAAATTGCTATTCCGAAAAATACAAATTTAATCGTATCAAGCTACCATCATAATTAAATAATAATAACAATCAGCCTAATATCTTTCTTCCTCCCTGAAAACAATTAGGGTGAACAATAGTCATCAGTGGGACTGCCACGTGCACGTGGAATCGCAGAATGTTATAGCTTGATTTCGTGGATGCAAACAAGCTTCTTCCTAAACTTTTCCTTACAAGCGATAAGTTTCCAGGTCAATATGTCACAGCTAATGATAGTGGAGGCTATCAAACACAAGATCTCAGCCAATGGGATTAGGGTAGTTGGAATATAATAAATTGTATAGCTCCGAAAATTTTTACTATAAAGCAGGAAAATTGAGGCACATAAATTCAATTCTTTGTAATGGTGCTTCTATTTTTATAGTTTGTTTGAAAGAATATGGAAATAAATTTTATATAATAGCGCATTTTACGGTTCGATATTTCACAGTTACTTTATATTAAATAAATCTAATTTTACATTAATTTTACGAATTATTTTCAACAAACAGTTAAAGTTTGAATATTTGGACAATTACTTTTTTCATCGATTGTCATTAAAAGTATTATTTTATTGGCAATAACTAGGCAACAATGTTTTACTTCTCTGTCTAGTAAATGTCAATAAAATATTATGACAACGACGAAGGAAATAACATTTAAAATATTGTAGGAAACGAGAGAATTATAAACGCAAATTTAACGAAAATTTATTATTGATTTGTAATTTCTTCTGCATTTTCTTTTACCGTATTTTATAATTCAGATAAATGCTGTATTTGTTGTAATACAAGTACTGCTGATTGATCAACGGTTTTGTATTCATTGACATTCTTATTTATTTTTAATTTACTTTCCGTTTTACCAATTGCTATCTCTTGGTCTTTCATCGTTTTGAAATGTCACGGTCGCCATTTGAATCCCACTTCTGAATTATTGTAGGAAACGAGAGAATTATAAACGCAAATATAACGAAACTTTATTACTAACAAATGACATTTCAATTATAACAAAACATATCAATTATTATATTAACAAAACATATATTATACGCCAAGGTTGAGAAGATAATCATTATTGACCCAGCGCCAATATCGTAACCCGAGGGCGAAGCCCGAGGGATATAACGTGCCTGGTAATGATCTTCTCAACCGTGGTTTATATACTATTTTTTTCACTACTAGCACATAAATTATCTTTGAATTTTTTTTTATTGATAATAACAATAATTTTGACATGAATAATAACGTTACTTATTTGTTAATATTCACAAAAACAAAAGGGGCTGCATTTGTTTTTATCTGACGTTTTGCTCATTTCGCTGGTTTGATAACCTCACTTATGGGCCTTGATTTGTATTTGATTTAATTATTTAATAAAAACACTTTGTGCTGTTACAGTCAGCAGCCTTATTAGTTTATTATTATTTTTAAATAAATCTAAATGTATTTACCTACAAATACAAAAAAATAGTGATTTATTCATTGTTACATGTAGACATGTTTCATATTTTTACCAAAACAGCACAGTGGCCAGGCGAGGCGGCAGCGTAGGTCAATTTAAAATTAAGCGGCAAATTTAAATTATATACTTAACACCTTTCTTGAGTTTAATGAATTAAATAATATTTGGATTTGGAGGCTTGAGTTTGATTGAAAAGTGACAGTTTGTATTATAGACCTAGGTTAATAATAAATTATTATTGACCTAGGTTACCATGGTTACAAGCAATCGGTAGTGAAAAACAATTTCTCATGTCAAATAAAGGTAAATAATAGTGGGTTCCTAGGCTAGTAGTGAAAAAACATATGTACGTCCATTGTAGGCGATTTCTCTATACTACTGAAAATGTTACTTCTAAACAATTAAATAAAAACGGCGCCGCGACAGTGAACCTGCTACTTTTTTGCCGTGTTACAAATAAAAATTCTCTGGACTCTTCAAAGCAATAGATTGAAAACCTAAACAGTCCGTAAGTTTTTCATTTGTACTTTTCGGTATTATTTTAATGATTAGGATAAAAAATCAAACAAATGAACATATTAAAAATATGTGTTGTACTCACTGGCATTGAGAGGCAGCTGATGATGGTGGCGAGTGTATGGGGCTCCATGTGCATAAAGCACAGCCCCAGGGGGGCGGAACCCCGCCACCGCAGCCCGGCGCGCCGCCACTGCACTATACTTGCCCCGCGTCGTGGGGTATACACAATATGGCATGACGAACACTCACTGATTTATTATTATTACTACCGGGGATCATTGTGTGATGGGACAACTACTTTTACACAAAATTATAAAGATAATAATGTTAAATTACTGCATAGAAAGAAGAAAATTATGGTCCATATAATGAACTCGTTTTTATAATAAAAGTGGTAAAAAAGAGTACGGTCCAGATCTCCTAATTTGTTCTATTTCATAGGTACATTCAAGGTAATATGGGGTCATTTAAAAAAAGTTGTAAAGTTGTCGATTTTTTTTATATAGTCGTGAAATCCATCTCATTTAATAAATGTAGTAATATAAAATAATTTGAAATATGCGACTTTTCATTCATAACTTTGTTAATAAACTTTTACGGCTGTACACACGGCCTAAATTTCTGACGTCACAGCTTCAAACTCACACAAAGTCATTTCTCTCACACAGCCACACATTTGTTCTCCAAGTGATTTCCGTTTTAGCCGTTACAAACAAAAAAATAACAATCTAACCTAAAAGTAAGACAGGTGACATTAGATTATACAAGAGAGAAAATTATTGTTATTATTATTATTATTGCTGTGTAGGTATTTCTTTAAAAAAGTAATATGTAGTCCAGTAGTACGAGTAGAAGATATGTAAATAAAACATTTAGGGCCGGTATTATAAAGCTCCAGTTAAATTTAGTTCCATAGTAAATTTAATTAAATGAACAAATGCAATGCGAATTATTGATTTAAATGGGGTCCCGTGGCCGCGTGCCTGAGTGTCTGGTAGCGAACCTGGGGGAACCGGGTTCGATCCCGACTGACGCCAAATATTTCCAATTTTAAATTGCACAAAAGTGACCCCTGTGATGCACTCTTCACGCCAGCTATGAGTGCACGTGAGGTGACGCCTGGTAAGCGCCCACACGGTAATACGGTAATCTATCATTACCGATGTCTACATGTGTTGTAGATACTGGCACACCCAGAAATGGGTAATATGCCGTGATGATATATTTATTTTATTTATTTATTTAATGATTTAAATGACATAAGAACAAAGAAAATTAAAACTATTTGTTCACTTTATTAAATTTACTTTGGAACTAAATTTAACTACACGTTTATAATACTGGCCCTTATTAAAATAAATACAAAACCAAACAATCATAGTTCCAAACTAAACCGGTAGAGTTCGATTGCCATCAGCGTTGAAATATTTTAATTATAGGTAACTATTAAAAAATCATATCTCTGATTCCGACTTATAAGGTGTAAAACATGCATCTACATATTAACCTACTTTTTCAAGAAAAAAAAAATAAAAAAATTTGAAATGTCCACACTGTTTCTGAAAAAAAATTGGTGGCAGCGCTATTGAAACAGAACATGAGGTTGGTATGGTAGTACAAAAGACATTGGTCACAGATATGAATTACAACAGATTTTAAAAAAACTGCAGTATACCATATCAAATATTCAAATTGAATAAATGAATCAATTTTAGTAAATAAATTTGTGCAATAATTTAACAATATCTTCAATATAAAACTATCACAAATACAAACAATAAAATACATTTCCCTGGAAAACATTTCATTATTTGTATTTTCCACATTCATACGAAAAATAAACACAACGAAAACAAACAAAAATATTTTCCAACAATAACAATTTTCCATGGCTCTGGTTACCTGTACTCCCTCCAGTAATTATACTAGGATAAACAATTACCTCTAGCTCATAATTATAATTAGCCCGGGCAATTAATAAAAACATTCACCAGGGCAACGTCTAAAAATTTCATCCGAAACCACACGGTTACATTTCCTACGCGCTAATTGAAAATTTAATCATTCTATGAATTTGGAATCAGTGCAATTTGTCTCGTCAATAATTCATCATTTATTAACTCAATGGCCGGCCAATTAAATCATTGTAAATAATCATTATTATATTTGATGCTAGCTGTTTACTGTACAAATTAATTTTCATACGTTACTTTTCGATTGTGAATTCATTTTAATCTATTTTCATATTAATACGCTGTGTTTGATATATGGAATGCATGAATACAGTGAAATAGGTAGACAAATTATAAATTACTATTGTAATTGAATGGTATCAATACGGCATATTATTGTTTATTAAACAGAAATAATAATTAGTTTGCAAAATTATCCGATACATATTTTCCCTATAGCTTCTAATAGTAATACGTCTATAATAAAGCTTGTTTTACATTATAATGTACTTATAAAGGATGAACACGAGAATTTGTGTTACAGGCGTTTAACACAGGAAAACAGTTTTTCCCAAATATTATTTGTACCATAAAACATTACGTAGTGATTTAAAAATTTAAATACAGAGAATAAAATTCAGAATTTTTGGGTATCAAAATACACTGACGTGCACTGAAATCGACGAATTCGCAGTTTCATATGCTTTTGAAGTAAATAAATTGAAAAAAATGAGTAAAATGTAAACAGATATGAGATATAAACAAATTATAATATATAATTGATTTTTCATTTGTTTCTTAATAATTTTCAATTTTTTCACCCCCAAAAATTTAAAATTAATCTTTTATTCATTATTTGTAACAAAAGAATGTAGACTTGTTATATATTATTGAAAATCTTATAAAATAAGGAAAAAGATGAGACTATTTTCAACATCGATTCCCATTTAAAAAAAACATAAGTTTGTGTTATAACTTGAGAATTATTACATTTTCAAAAAAATCTAAATGCGCCATTTTATTCTACCTAAAAAACGGTACAAAATTTGTTACAACAATTTTTCTCTGACTATCATAATAAAAAAGATGTAAGATATTTTCGAAATTAGCGTAAAACTAGTTTTTGCCTGTACCTCAGGAACAAAAGAAGATCGAAAATTTCTATGGTAACTATTAAACTTTTCTCGAAAAGTTGACTATGCAATGTGCAAACGATTTTGCTCTATCGTTAATATTACCCGAGATGCCTTAAAACATATCGAAAATGAGACGCCTGTACATAACATACTAAATTCATTTTTACCATGTGTTTAAGTTTACTTGGGCAATAAAATAAAATCTTTATCTATAAAGCACTGCGTACTGTTTTTCGGGACAGATAATATTTCAGAATACCTGTTTTCTTGTGTTAAACGCCGTGTTCATTCTGTATAGATTTACAGAACAAAAATTCTGAATTATCAAAATTTTTAAATTCGCTCGTTTAGTGACCGAGTAAAATTTTTGCTCGATCTCGTCTTCTACAGAAATACCATCTTAAAAATGACCATAGAAGTAGGTGTACATTATTTTTCTCTCTAATTTAAAACCGGTTTAAATAAAATTATGATACATCGTCGTATAAGAACAATATTTTGTAAATTTTTCACAACATTCCTTGATTGTTTACTGAAAGTGAAAAGTTTTATTCTAACCTAGCTATTTCTACTTGTAAATGTATTTCCAATGACTTTTTTTTTTCTAAGTTTCAATCTATTCTCTTTCTCCATCCATATTTTTGTTCCTGTTGTGAGAGATGATCTCACAGTTTCTCATCCAATGTCATTAAAAGCGGAAATCCTATTTAAGTTTTCTTATGTCGCGATAAAGTTAAACATCAACTTATGCAATTAACACAAACAATGCAATTACTGATAATAGCAGTGTATTTTCCTCTATGCCTGACATGCCGCTCGTTTGTCTTGGGTGAGAAAAACGTTGAGGAAAGTCAACAAATCGTAAATGTGCACACTAAGATGACAACTGATAATATTTTGTTTATGCCACTGTTTTGAACATAACACAGGAAAAAGTTGGCAGTTCAGAATAAATTAAGAAAATTGCTGTTTATATTATAATGATAGTTTTAAATTGTTCTATAATTTAGAAAGTAGAAGTAGAAGTAGAAGAATAAGAACTAGTTATAATTGAAGCATTTTAATTAAAAGGGATTTAATTGCACTTTTATGTTTTAAAGTTATTTAACAACAATAATGACAGTTTCAGTTTTCTTTATTAACATTCTTATGCCCGTATGTACCACTGGCGCCTAAATTTTAAGTGTTTCGTAAATTAACAATATCGTATCGAAATGAAACGTCAAATGAGTAATTGAATATTGATATCAAAAGTTCGATTTGCATTTTTTTGTGTAAGGTAAGTTCAAAATTTAAGTGTTACCTGTGCAACCGGGCACAGCAACAACATTTTCTTCAGTGACTATAAAAATTGTACATAATGAGGCGTTGTATGGTTTTTCTTTCTTGCTTTAATCGAAAAAATAAGACAAAAATATTATGCCGTATCTTTTATTTTTTTCATATTACTCTTTAATTCATGAGATAATTGTCTTTGAAAATTTAATTGTTTAAATTGCCGCTTTTCCTTTCGCCTGATAACGCATGTAAACACCAATAAGGAGGTAGCTTACATTTGCCGCCGACAAATTTAAACAAGTGACAGCCGTGACAGCTATCAACTATTTCTTAGAGACAAATGTGGTTGTAGAAAAGCGTTTTGTGCTAGTGTGCCCAAAAGAAGTATTAATAGTAAAAAAAAAAGTTTTAGTAGTGGTGCCTCAAAACGAAGAAAGAAGATTAAAGTGGTTGACCCAAGTAAAAATAAAACCACAAATAAAATACTTTTTTTTTATTCTGTGCAAATCAATTTGATGTAAACATAAATATTCTTATAATTAAATAAGGAATATTATATATTTTATAATTTTTATCTTTCCAGTTCTGTCATTAGCTAATAATTTTTGGACGTCACAAGCAGAACAATTTGGCGCCAATTCAAAAAGTACAATTTTAAATTGCTAATTTAATACCTTATATACAAGAATTTGAACAGGAAATCATTTGTAATATACCTATAGACCGTACATATTCGAATTTCAAAAGAAAAAAAGATATGTTAATTGTTTTTGCAATATCTCATTATGTATTTACATATAAATAGTTACTGTGTATCACCTACTATTTTCTCTATTTATACATTTAGATTCGCTGTTCCATGACGTTGTCTTCATCTACCAAAGAATATCCTGAGTACGTTTCTGATACGTCAATCAATATAACGAGAGAGACAACGTTAATAACAAATGATAATTAAAATTTAATGTCAAGTTATTGTTACCACTGTGACAGGTATTCCATGTCTATAAATATGTATAAAATGCATGTGCACTGGTTGTTCTCGATTTCAAATATCAAAGAGAATTAACGTAAATAAATAATGTACGCAACCGTAGCCAAAGGGTAATCGAGTAGCCTGTTTTATTTTATTTGTCATTTGTTTTATTTTTTTGTTTTTGTAAATGAAAGGTAATTTTATAAAATATTTATAAATATTATGTCAATGAGCTTATTTGTGCATTTTATGATTTATTTTGTGTAAATTTATATGACAACAATAAATAAAATGTTTCCAGAAAATATGAGACATGTCATAAATTTTTATACATAGCAGGCATAAAATTGAAGATAAACTATATATTCCTAACCTAAACAAATTAAATGTCAGTAAAAATAATATTTTAGTCTTCTATTGAATTTTTACCGGTATCCATTATTGAACCAATGTCATGTCATAAAATTTAATAGAAAAAAAAAACATAATATGATATAAATATAATTCCTAGAATTAATTTGTTTATATTAGATTAATTTGTGTAATCTATATACAGGGTGTTAATTAAAAAGAGGTCCATAGGCGTTTAACATGGGAAATTAGTTTTTCCTTGAGCAAAAGTTCCCAATTAATTTTAGACAAAAATGTTTCAAATAAAAGTTGTAGATAATTAAATTCCATGGGCAAATCAATAAACAGATTTTATATTGATCGTTTGGTAACCTGTAAAATCGAATTTGAAATTTTATAAATATTTCTCATTTGTAACGATAAGCATTTAAACAAAATTACATAGAAATACATATCGTTTGAAATGTCAAATTCGATTTTGCAGATGACAAAATAAAAATAAATAAAATCTGGTTATTCATTTAGGTGTAGAATATAATACAATAGTATATTATGTGGCAAGTGTGTGAAGCTGACATTTTTACATGAGGGTGGAGATTGCGACACGAGCCGAAGGCGAGTGTTGCAAACCACCCGAATGTAAAATAGGCTTCACACACGTGTTACATACTATACTTTTTCTACGACCTTGCAATAAAATATATTTTTTCTTCACATTGTCATTTTTTAAACGTAAAGCCTCTGTATTATCGACTTGTGTAACCATGGTTTAACAGCTTTGTTTTTATTAAAATACAATTCAGTTTGTAATATTTAAAATAATGAACGGTGCGTGAAGTAGCACTTCACACACCGTGTGCAAAAACTCAAACTTCACACATAAAAATTGATACGTGAAGTACTCACTTCACGCATGGGAGTAGAAAAAATATGTTTAGTGACATAGGTGTAGGAATATAATTATCTGTAATTCTTACTTGGAAATCGAATTTGCGATAGTTCAAACAATATGCATTTTTTATAATTTTGTTTCAATGTCATGGCTATATTTACAAATGAGCAATATTTATAAAATTTTAAATTTTACATGTTACTAAACGTACAAAATAAAATCTGTTTAGTGATTTAGATGTAGAATTTAATTATCTACAACTTTTATTTGAAACATTTTTATCTAAAATTAATTGGGAACTTTTGCGCAAGGAAAAACTGATTTTCCATGTTAAACGCCCATGTCCTGCTTTTTAAAACACCCTGTATGTATAAATAATAATATGTATTGTATTTATTACAAAAGTATTAATAAATATAGTGCAAATATAATGACATTAAAGCCAAGTTGCACTGACACTTAATTTTTAAGCTAGGCTTAAACAAAATAATGCAATTCGATTTTATGACAGCAAAATTCAATTACTCATTCGACGTATCGTTTCGGTACGATATTGTCAATTTAAGAAACACAGATTAAGCGTTATCGGAGCAATGAGACATGAATGATATTTATTGCGACAGACTTTTTTTAAATTTTAATTCTTTAGTTCAAATAATGTTATACTCATCCCCAAACCGAGTTATCTTAAATGAGATCAGAGTCTTTAATCCGTGCGTCAATCTATGCCTATTATTATAATACATATAAGCAATCTTACAAACTTATTTTTCCGAATTTTATTTTTTTGTTTCTAACAGTAAAACTGATATACTAGCCCCCTGATCAATTCATAAACATGTTTGTAGATTTTAATCTGTACGACATTTTGTTTCCATTATTATAGATAGCAGGATTGACCCTTACAAGCGCCATAACATGTAACCAAAGCGTCAATAATTATAATAGTAATAATCCCTTTAAACCCTCTAAATAACCAAAAATAAAAACCAAAATTCCAAATTCCAAAATTTCAACATCACTCTCTCCTTTTCCATTCACGCGCACTCACTCTCTACACTATCACTGCCGGTCACGCTGTGTAGTGTCACGTTCACGTTTGCGTGTCACGCGGTCACAGCGTTCGCGTCGCGACGCTGGTCTGGGCGCTGTTGTATTGTTTGACAGCTGAGCAGCGACTGAGCGTGAACCGAGAACTGACCCGCGGACAAGCGAACCACGCGCACGGCTACGTCACGCGCACGCGCAAGCTCAAGGATAGAAAGGAGATTTTTGGTGGAGGCGAGGACACTTGGAAATAGCGAATTGGGGATGGGATGATAAAAATAAGAGATATTTGTTTAATAATACTTAATAGGATTTTTGGTAAATTATATTTTTAAAGTACCCTCCGGAAATATAGACACATTTGCTAAATGACACATAATAATATGATTTTTTTAAAAAATTCACCATTCTTCCTAGTTCTTAAAAGCTCTTAACCAATCTTCTCATGGAATGAGAGTGATTGGTCGCAAATCTGGAAAATCTGGTTCGATCCCGACCGACGCTGAAATATTTCGAATTATAAATGGCACAAAAGTGATCCTTGTAGTGCACTCTCCACGCCAGCAATGAGTGCCCATCAGATGAGGTCTGGTAAACGTCCGCACGGTACAAATATATGTAGTCATCGTCATTACCGAAATTTGTGAACAAAGCTGATTGGCGCACCCAGCAATGTGTAATATGCCGTGATGATATATTTATGTATTTATGATTCGAAAATCCATTTTGGTTAATTTTTTTAGTTTAACTATTATTTTTTTATGTTAATATGACGTCACAGCGACACCTATTGCTTTGTTTCTCTCGCACCAGACTCTAAGTAGGCTGTGGGAGTATGACGTCACATTAGGGATGCACTCGATTTCGAGCTTTGGCCCGGCTCGGCTCGAAGCCCGCCTCGATTTCGAGTCGATCATCGAGGCGGCCCGAAGATATTTTTTTATCGGGCTAATCATTTTCAAAACTTTGGTAAACAAAGTGTTAAATACTAGTAGGTCTGTAATTTTTATAACAAACTTACACTAGAAGTGTCTCTTTTTTAACAACTTATGTTAACTAATGTTGAACGTTATAAGGATGTAGAGGTTTTTTGTAAGTTTGACAAGAAAAAAGTTAAACATTTCGCCTTACATAAAAATCAACATTAGGAATGCCGGATGCACCCAATTTCGAGTCAATTTTCGAGACAGGCCAGCAAATTTTTTTGTCGAGTCGATCTTCGAGTCGGGCCAGCAATTTTTATTTTCGGGCAGAGTCGAGCCAGACCTTAAGCTCAGTCCAGCCCGGCCCGAATGCATCTCTACGTCACAGTGACACTGAAAACAAATTTCAAATATCTCGCAAAGTAATTATTAAAAATATTTTGGTTTTTATATCTAATGGGTCTATTCTGAACAAATCTGTAAGTCTTACAGATCTGTAAATCTGTAAATAAATGTATAATTTTATATAAATCACCAAAATAGATGCGTTTTTGTCAGGTTTTTGCAGATTTACAGATCTGTAAGAGTTACAGATTTGTTCAGAATTGGCTTATTAATCATTATTTACTGAGTAATAATTTGAGTATAAAGTATACATTTTATTATGTTATTCTTATGTTGGAAAGAATTTTGACAGATAGATTTTTGTGATTCTATTGGTTTACTATGCGCTGTATTCAAGAGATCAAGAGCGGCCTACACAAACTCTATTCAAATATTACGCCAATTATGATTTCAATCTTTGTACGTGCTATGCGTTAATTGTTGTGTATTGTCGTTTTTTAAGTTCTACCTGTCTTCTCAATGTATTTATTCTCTTACGGTTTTGTACACTATTTTAATTCATGATTATACTAATTTATTTGCAAAAAAAAAAATAATAACTACATCTACATTACTATTTTAGGGGTAATTCTTTCTTCTTTCTATAGTTAATTCTGTTCTAAACAGGGTTGGAATTAAAATTCATTTAGTGGCAGGAAATACCTGCTCACTAAATTAATCTAGTAAATTAAACGCGCGATACGAAGCAAGCAGGATAACACACAGTTGAGGTTGTTTGTTTATTCCTGCTGAATGTACCACCGTCGGCTAAATTAAAAATAATACATCGCTGGATACACAGGCCCGGACTTGTCTGAATAATGAAAGTGAAACTATGTCACCTGATGAAAAGTTATGAGCAAACATTTTCGGTTTGTGACGGATTTTAAATGTAGGAAATAATATGTTTTTGTACCACTGGGTTACACACACTCACATAACGTAATTATATACATCACAATACGAAGTTGGAATTAAATTATACTTTGGTTTAATAAATAAAGCGGAACCGCAAAACCGAATTATGTAGTAGATAATGGAAATGAAAAGCAAACACTCTCCACGACAACTTTCAGTGCCCGTGAGGTAACGCCTGGTAAGCGCATTTAACAGTATAGATTTATTGTAAACATGTAAATCTGGAAATGGGAGAAACAAAGAATCAACTAAAGATTTGGCCCGCCCAGGACATGTTCATGTTGCAACATTTGATAAAAATGTGAACAATGTATCAGATGATTAAATACGAGGGCTGTTCTGAAAGTTTTTAGTAGAAGTGACAGTCGAAAAAGAGATTTATTAGTAATAGTTTTATAAGTAAATTAACAAAAAAAATAGCAATTATTTATTCTTATTCAAACAAGAGTAAACGAGAATCAGAATGGAGGTGCCCCGAAATGCATTTCGTGACACGATTTTGTTTGACTTCAGAAGAAACTTAACGTTTGAGCTGTCATCAAAATTTGGTGACGGCTTTTGGTGATACTGCCCCGTCATCAACATTAGTTATTGATATCGTGAATTTTTTTTTTATTATTATTACACGCTTTTTCTTAAATTGTTAGTATATAAGCGGTGATATAATGGCGCTGAGACAGTTTTCTTCGAAACTTTTTATATCTTTACATTTTGTAATCATTGCTAATGAGAATAAAATAATAACAGCCATGCGTTAAGCCGGGTTTACATTGGTATAGTAATTGGGTTAGTTGCTTGTACCAGTAACTTGCAAGACAGTTACTAACCCAATACTTGTACAAGTAATCAGGACAGGTAAGTGGATAGCCTCCCAGACTATCTACTTACCACTTGCAAAGCTACTGCCCTTCCCCCACCAGCGTATTTGACACTAGCCTACCGGCTTGTATATCTACTATACCAATGAAAACATTTGCTCGCTAGTGTATTTGTAAGCTAGTACCAGTAAATTTCTGTTTGTACAGAGTTGAAGTGTATATAGTTGCCGGTTTTTTTGATTAAGAATTAAAAAAAAAAAAATTAAAGTTGGTCTGAAAGCGAAACAATTAAGTTTGTGGAACTTTATCGGAATTTCTTGACCCACACTTTTTTGAATGACATTTTTCTTTATCAATCTGTCTAATAAGTTCTTCAATCACAATTTGTGTAATTTGCACAAGCATTTCTTTTAACTTTTTGTTTCTAGTATGACGAGAAATTGTATACATCCTTTCGATGTGATAACCTTACTAGTACAAGTGGACAATAATACTTTTTAAGTGTAGACACCCGCTGTCTTGTGTCGGAGACAGTAGGCTAGCCAGATTAGCTACTAGTACAAGTAACTAAGCTTAGTTACTATACCAATGTAAACCCGCCTTTACTCGGGATTCGAATCCGAAACCGGAGGAACCCTTGGGTTGTGAAGCGATATCGTTACCACTCTGCTACCTGGGACGGCTGTCATTAAAATTTGGTGGCGTCTTTTGGTGATAGTACCCGGTCATTATCAACGTTAGTTATTGATATCGTGAATTTAAACGTGGACGATACTCGTTAGAAGAAGATCCTTTACGGAAGCTGTTTGCCTAGAAAATGTTAGGGGTGATGAAAATTTAATAAAGGAAAATTGAAATATTATACATTGATGACATGCAGAAAGGGCTGCACATTGGATCCTCGGCGGTAGATAATATTTTATATCAACATCTAGGTGTTAAGAATCTGGCAAGCCGGTGGATACCACATCTGCAAACTCTACAACAAAAACAGGCACGTGTACTAGGTACAGAATTATAATAGAGAAATTTGACGGAGGAGCTTCACGTAGTGGTAGCACGCACTTTAGAATTCTATCAAAAGAGGCATTTGTTTTCGCCACGAAGAGAAAATTTGGTAGCATGCGTGTATCAAAATATTCGCCTGCAAGCGTACGACTCGAGGCGAAAGTGTCAAAGTAAGGTCATTATTTTGCCACAATTCTATTCAAAGCCAATTTACGTATGTCTTGCACGGAACATAAAACTAATTCATAAACCCCGAAACGCCACCAAGTCCATTCTTAACTGAAATAGAGTATACCTGCAATTAATTGAAAAAAAAAATAGCAATTTGTTTAATAGTCAGAATATAGATCCTAGGTGTCGTTATTTATGTGTGAGATGTACATTCGTCCGTGAGTTTCCGATTTAAATAAGCGACAGAAAATAACCATATTTAGCTGGTGAATTCTCCAGTTCATGTGGCTTATTGGCAGACAGTAGCATTTGGTGAATTTATGTAGAAAAGTTGGTAGCACTGGTCGGTTATGTGGGTTTAAATAAGAATAGAACGAAACCTTTCCGAGAACAACGAATAACGAATAGAATTTTTAAAGTTCTGGATTGCTGGTTTGTATTTACGAAAGCACATCAATTTTATTTTATTGTTTTCTGATATACAGAGCCAACTGCCTTCCTTAGATTCGTGAAGTACACTCACAGGCACAAACAATCGCGGAAATAAATAGAATTTGTAGTCTCGGAGCGGTGAATTATTTCAGACACAAACGGGAAATTATTTACTAATTACGGCTCTCTGTACAATATTAAAAATTCGTAAATTTATCACGGACCCACGGTTTTTTTGTACTTTAATTCAATTTTTGTGTTTCGCTCAAAATGAATCTCGTTTTTAATTAAAATATAATTTTGCATTCGGGTTTTTGTTATTTTCGCTAGCCCAATTCAGATTTTATTAAAAATGTGCTATATTTAGACATAAGAATCACTCAAAGAATATTATTAAGAAAAGCAAATAAATCAGAGACGAGAAATTTATATTTTTTATGAACTTAAAAGAGGTACTTGTATCAATACAAAGAATCAAAATATATTATATCGTTATACTCATGTACCCGGCTGTTGCAAGAATTTTTATATGCTTTCTAAATACTAAATTCAATATATATTCTTTAAATAGCCTTAAATTTGAAAATATCAAGAATATCATTAACATTTTTAAAAAGTTAAGTGATCTAAAAAGAAAATACAGGAAATGGTTCCTACAGAATAGAAGTTGTGTATTTCTGAAATTGACAGATGACAGTTAAAACAAAAACGCGATAATACATTGCTGGAAATCATTTTAAATGTAACGATGGTAATGATATACGCCCATGTTATGTTCCCAGATACAAAAAAAACCTGATGTGCCAGCACTATACCTCCCGCCAGTACTTCTGATGATGCCGCAACTGGCGAAATTGTACAATAAAGTAAAAATATACTTCTCTTGTGAAACTAAACTCAGTGTTATTTTTTTTTAACTTTTATTAATTTAAATACATACCTATATATTTATTGATGCTGGAAACTATATTATGTTCCTTTGCTTTCATATAATATTACTATTGTTTTATTTACTATTACAATTTTCTTTTTAAAACGTTACTTAAAATGGCAGGTTCCTTGACAGTGATATTTATCTGTCAATTACACACATTTGAAATCTGAACTGTGCAACTAAGGAATTGTGTTTAATAATCTTTAATTCTTATAATCACATAAATCGCGAAAAAAAAACTATGTTTAAAGATATTTTTCGAAGAAAAACTATTTTGAGCTTGAAGTAGTGTTATTGAGTACTATTTGAGTTAGAGCGTTGACAAAATCCATACACATACAGACATCATCAAATATTAAAATCGGATTTTTGCGACCTTAAAACGTGGTCATTTACAAAATTCTCGACATGCGATTTTTAGCACGATTCTATACCTCCCTTACAAAGGGTAGCGGGAGGTAAAAATTCTCAGTATATATTTATCGAATATTGTAAATGTTTCATTTGGTTAAAGTTTCTTATGAAATATATTCCTTGGGAGAATTGGGTTAAAATATAAACGTGATAATACACTTTACCACTTTACTTAATGATACATTTATTCATGGTTTTAATCTAAATACAAACATAATTATATCTAACGAAAAGTTAATTAGTTTATACTCCATCAAACAAAATTTCGTGGAAAGTGGCTTACAAGACCCGGGCTGTTATAAGAGGACGCATAAACAAGCCTAATTATCATATACAGGGTGTGTAGCAAAGTAACAATGGAAGAAGCATCCGAACAAAGTGTAAACTGTTTGAAGTAAGCGGCGTGTATAGAATTTTTAATTAGGGCTTCTTTGTTACCCTCCGACAAATTAAATTTAATTAAGCTTACAGCACGTGACGTCATAACCGTAAGCACTTGATTGGGCGCGAATTTTAAAACGCTAATTGTTTATTCGTCTCAAAATTTTCACTATTCACAATGATCTAATCAATACAAAATATTTTCTGTTTTGCGAGTATAATATTAGGCCGTGTTTAAATATTTTGAGAAACATATTTATTTATCTTTGTTTATAAAATCTTCTCGGTGAAGTGTTCTAAACAAATTCCAAAGTAGAATCCCCAAAATCTCCGAAGTTGCATGAAAAATCACCGAGAATGATACATTACGCGGAAACTTATTTCAAACATCAAGTGTCAGTGTGTATTACAGGCCAGAGGGGCTTCAAGTCGCGGCACAAATCTCTAGATGGCAGCAGTGATAACCACTGACAGTTATGAAACGCATCACATCGCACGGGGGTGGCCTCGATGTTTCGGTGTTTCTGAATGCTTCGCGTTTCTATCCATCATTTTTATTAGCCTTCTACCAAGTTGTAATTGCAAATGAGGAACGAACTTTAGAAACTGGCATTGTCAACAAGATAAAGATATGAGGAATAAAATATAGGCCAAAGATACAATAAATTCGCGAACACTGTCAATTTTTGCCAATAATATAATTGGTTGTAAACAATAGCGTTTTCCTTTAAGTGCGAACTTTTTTGCACAAAGTTCATAACTAGTTTTTCATTTATTTATGTCATACTGTCCACTGTGTACTAATTTACGTTTCTAATTTGAGTCCGGGAAACAGCACATTACAATACCGGGGCCGGAAAGTGTTGCCTGGAAACATTTCCCGGACTGTTTATTTTTAATAAAAATAAACGTCAAACTCAATTTCTGACAAAATTATTTTGCGTGCATTTTTTAAAAAATATTTTTGAAGAGAATATAAAAACTTACTACTCATATTTTTTCTTTTGGCAAAATTTTTATTAATTGGCCAGAAAAAATTTAATAAAATTAGAATATTTAAATTACCGCCATGTATGACGTAGAATTACGCCGCACCAATGAATGACTGTAAAGCCATACCAACGGCATGTACGGATAATTTAGACATAATAGATCAAATGTTTAACGTTTAAATAGTTTGGAGCTTAATATTGTAGTATGTCTGTTTAATCTTGTACGAGTATAAGTTAAGTTAAAAACATGCTTAACAAATCTAAATACGTAATAAAAGTAACAAAAATCACGCAAACTGCAAATAATTTCCGTTTCCTTAAAGTTGATGGTATTATTAAAGAACTTAATATTGTAGATTAATGCCCATATTCATAAACACTCATAAAATTTTTAAATGGTTCGTTATAATTTTTATCCAATAAAAACAGTCGACATAGAAAAAAAAATCGAAATTTTATTTGTCAAGTTTGATTATATTTGTCAAAAATTATAACGAACAGTTTTGAAACGTTACGAGTGTTTATGAATATGGGGCTAAGGGTTGAAGAAAATTCTGATGTTAGATTTTAAGTACATATTTCATATATTTAAAAAAATATTTTGTACTATGTGGTGATTGATTTCGTCAGGTTTGACATCATCAGACCTACAGCGTTAATGTAGTTAAGCAGCTGAATAAAACATATTTGTCAAATTTTAAACTTTAAATCTATATTAATTTTTGTATAGATTTTTCGTACGTCTTTAGAGCCGTAGAGATGAGACAAATTTAAAATTTGACAAATATTTTATTCAGCTGTTTAACTACATTAACGCTGTAGGCCTGCTGAAGTCAAATAGTACAAAATTAATTTTTATGTCTTACTAGTATGATATTGTTTTATAACAACCTCAACATTAGGTTCGTTATTGAGTAAATAATGCCCTAGGGCGTATTAAGTTGCTCTGGTAATGTTGACAGCAAACTGAGGTTAATAATACTGATACTAACATAAAGTGCAGTTAAGGTTAAGAAGCATTGTGAATTGTAGTCGTTTATAATCATATTTGTTTCATCACAAATACAAACCAGCATACTTCTTATTCTTAGCAATAATATTGAAATGTTGGTAGTTGTTCGTTACTTTTCTTTTTAGACTTACGGCATCACTGCAGATTTTCTGTCGACAGCTCGTTCTGCGTTGGGTTGAACTAACAGAAACAAAATATTACCTAGATACCGCATTCACAGGCTACTTTGTAATTTGTATTAAAATTTTGTGATTTATTATTTTTGTTTGATAAATTCTAGTCAGACAATTTCTAGTAAGACATAAAACGTTGAAGGCACCACGGGTGTTAAACGACAATAATGCCTTTGGTCAACGTACTCGCCTCGGGCCAGAGGCCCTCGACAGTACATTGTTGACTTCAGGCATTATTATCCTTATAACAACCCTTGGTACCTTAATTACTATTAAATATATGAAATATATAGCTTGTAAATAATTATAACGAGTAACGAGATTTTAATAGATGAAGCGTTACTTTACGAGTAGATGTGGAAAAAATAATAAAATATAGTATCTTGAAAAACGACAGGCTATAGAGTTAAAAAATGTATTTTTTTTTGTGTATTTGGTAGAACGAGTTTGAAAGTGCAATGGCTCGAACACACCCCGGAAAAGATCATTTCCGTTACAAGAAACAGTTGAAATATTCTTCCGGTTTGGTCTGTATATCTGGTAATTTTCATCCATCACATGATCTGTTCATAATTAATAAATACCTTTTTAAATTTTAATTCTTGTATCAGTAATCTACCCTTGACCTGAATATCAATAATAAATAATAAAAATCCCTAAACATTCATTGTGAAAAGCCACAATACACAATGACGCTAGTTGGGCTAGACGCCGGGGGGTAGGGGGGCGCTAGCGACGCCTGGCACCGAAGAGAACTAAATAGTCCTAATATAAATAATTACACCTTCTAATGAAAATTTGGAATGAGTATTTTTAGAATTTTTGATAAATCTGCATCCTAAGACATCCATATTTTGACAACTAATAACCTAATGGAAAGGTACAACAATAGAAAAAAAGTTTTGTAAAGGTAAAGGTAATGATGGTTCAATTTATGTAATTTCAATTCAACATGTTTGTAAGCTGATTCAGTCGAATTCTTCAGTGGTTCCCAAAAGAAAAAAATCTGATGTGGCCAGGGCCGCATTTATATCTTCAGAGGCCCGAGGCGCAGTGACCTGTTGAGGCCCCTATTTTTATATACTTTAAAATATATCCGGTGAAAAACACCTGTCTATTTTAAATTAAAAGATAAGTTGTTAATGGTTATTAAATTAAAATAAATTATGGAGTATTAATAATAGTAAATAATTTTATTATTATTAGTATCACATAAACAAAAAAAAATTGTTCGAAAACTGTAAATAAAAATATCTACCTATATAGTACACATCTACATAACATTTAACGGTTACTATGGTTACCCTACAGTGATATTATCAAAATAAAAATAGAAAAGAGGCATTCTAACTGGTTTCCTCCAGAGGTTATTTTAAGGATTTTTTTTCCACTGCACATAAAGGAAATAAATCGTTGTTGGTAGGTTGGGGAGGATTAGGGAAAATATGCGCCGCAGGCGATTTTTTGAAAATTTTCAAGGTCAAACGAGTTTTAATGCAAAGTACGATAATATAGAGTTCTTTACAAAGAAGCAAATTTAACAAATTCATAAAAAATAAAATAAATATTTTGACGAAAACGCGTATATGCGCTCCAAAAGCGTATAGCTGGGCTGTCTTACTAGGCTATTCGGCTTTTTTCTGAGGCCCCCCGGAAGACGAGGCCCCCAGCTAGCGCCTCATGCGCCTCTGCTTAAATGCGACCCTGGATGTGGCCAGCACATGACCTTCCGCTAATTCAATTTTTAAAATAGCAATGAGCTTAAATTGATTGTAAACAAAATCTAATTTGTTGCTCCAATAAATAGATATCTGTAATACGAATAGCCAGAAGACACAGTATTGATGAGTCCCCTTCTGTATAGCTGAGATAGAGAAGCGTAACGAAGTGAAGGCAGTGCGTAGCTAAGACTATACCACTGAACTATGAGGGCAAATTAATACGAATTCTAGAAAATAGTGTTTATCACCCAAAACTCCTCAGCCTCTATTTCTAGATAATTGAGTGTTAATTTTTAGTATGTTATTAACATAAACCCAATGAACAATATGTACAAAAAGAAATTTTGAAATCTTGCAAAGGACTGATGATATCAGCTCTCAAAAATATATGGTTTTCAATTAGTCGTAACTTGACCCCTAAAAAAAATTTCAAAAAATCTACGTTTAATTTATAGTTCATTCTTTCTTCTTTCATATAATATGTATAATTTGTAATGAATAGTTCAATAAGGCGGGCTGTAGCATTTCAAGCGAATCTCATGTTCTATCATATGTAATCAAAATCCAATGTTTTGTTTTAAATTATATAGTTCCAAATACCAAATTTAAGAAGTTTTTGGATCATGTTTTAATATATTTTTTCGTAATACCATACCGTTATTATAACATAACAAGACTAAAAACAAAAACGGCCTGGACCGTTATTTTTTATAACAGTCGCCTACAATTAAAGATCAGATGTTCCTAGAAAAATAACAGCATATTGATGGACTGTTGTCTAGGAGAATTTATAAAAACACACATGAACACATGAAATATGTAAAATCAAAAAAACTTTTGCTCCAGCTTAATTTATTTTTTAAAAATTGACCAGACAACATATTTATTTATTTATTTATTTTACTATTTTCACCTGGACTTTCCAATGGTCGTATAGGGGATCCACTTGCTACTTTACAATTTTGACTATTTCTAGCCCTGAAGAAGACTTTTGTTAAAGTCGAAACGTCGGCCAGGAAATAAATAATTTACAAACGACTGCAAGTCTGATTATTTTCCATTTTTACATCTAAATTTTATGTTATTACGAAAAATCTTAAACGCCACACGGCCGATATGCAAATAACGAACTCGACCTCAGTCGCGTCCGTTATTTGCCTCCTTTTTAGAGCGTCCGGTAAAATACCACTTGCATGAATTTTAGAAAAAATATAATGTCGTTTTAATTAATACAAAAGTCTTAAATACCAAATTTGAAAAGTGTCACTGAAAACTCACACTCGAATTTTTAGACAGAAAACATTACCTTTCTTACCCTACGGTATGGCGGAAGATAAAATAGCGTATATTTATTTATGTCCCATAAATTTATATTTATATTCAAAGTTTTTCGACAGAGTTGGTATCTTGTAAATCATTTTTCTATATTATATTTAAAGAATATAAAACCAGGCGGTTTTATAATAGTTTGGGCGTTGTATATCTTTTTTATTAGAAAAGTTTGAAAGTTGGAAATAATAACGTGAAGAAATTAAGTCGACCAAGTTGCTTGTGAAGTTAATTGATCCAGAAACGTGAATAACGAAATAAAAACCACCCATTCATCGTGTTTATGAGCAAAACAGGAACAGTGCATGCTTCAAATATCTACTTACGACTCAAAAATCCACAACTAAACATTGGCGAGCACGCGACGCAAATGGTACGGGACTACACCACACCAACACACACAAAACTTCACACTTTTCCATATATTTCATGCAAAATAGTTTCAACTATAGCCAGAATCAAGCGAGAGAAAGAACAGACAAAACTTGGATGGGTGAAATTCAAACCACACATCCTTTTAAAACTCTCGTTTTCTTTTTATTGGTCGACCTCTCAAGATTTTTCTACAATCTTTCTGATCGCGTTATCTTTGGAAAATAAAAGCAGGCAGTGACCCTTTCTTGTGTGATTAATAACCTCTGGGGTAGAAATCTCCCTGAGTCCGTGCCAAAGTCGAGAGCAGGCCAGTCTTGGTGACTTATTACCGCCCTGGCGGGCATTGTGCGTGGATATCACTTGATTTGGTTGGCTGACCAGTGCCATATCGATAGCAACATTCATATATCATCGCCATTGTAAGCAGATTTTGAATTTAAGTGGCTAGTAGCTTGTGCTTACAATAAAAAGATGTTTAATTTTAAGATAAGTTTAGATTTCTTTTCAATAAAGTACAATACACTTGTAATACTTGGAGAAACTGTTCTAATATAATATTTAAAAAATCATACTTGACACATTTCACAAAATTTTAGCCTCTGAATCAAACTCTCGGTCATTTATCAGAGAGAAGAGACTGGCCCACTCAACGAGAACCATAGACGCGTTTCGCATATAGTGGCGCATGGAGTTTATCAGAGCTACAGAGTATCATATCATCTTGGGATGGTATATCATCCGTCCTCGCAACCTAGTCAGTGCCACCTAGAGGCACCACACTGATGAGCTCCAATAAGAGCGAAACGCGTGAAGTATGATTTTTTTAAATATTACATTAAAACAGTGTCACCAAGAAAATGAAATAATGGTCTTCACTGTATGTTTATTAATGTTTTGTTTTTTGATTAAAACATTTTATTCAATTTTGACGTTTTAAATTGTCTTTATTAATTCCATGGCAACAACTATATGTAACATTTTATTCACAAGTGAATTAAATTTTTTTATATCACTCTTACAAAATTTTAACTCACTCTGCAACAAATAATACATTTAAAATAACATCAGGCACAAAAATAACACTCACGACAGTATTTATCAGATATTATCAGCCATTTTCATTATTTTTCACGACACAAATGACAGACAGTAAAGCATTTTAAATAGATGACTTGACGTATATCAGCGACGATTGTCATGCTCAGCTTACTAACTGATCAGTTTTTTATTTTATTTATTAAATATAATGGTTTTTATTATTATTTCGTCAAAATTAAATAAAATATTGTATAAACCACGTGAAGGAATGTTTATTCACTCGAAGAAATTAACTCTAAACTTTCTTCTCATGAATAAACATTACCTTAGCTCACTTGATGTATAAATATCTATTATCTACCTTGGTGTTGTTATACACATTTAAACAAATTAATTTGGTTTTCGTTAAGTGCTTCATTACTGAAAAGAGCGCTGTTTTGAATATTACCGCACTATTTTCTTCTAAATGAAAGAATAATAAAAATTAAAAGTAGAATTTCAGATTCAGTAATTTTTAGCAATATTTTTGCTCAGACTAGTGAGGTAGATAAAATATTGAACAAAACGAAATACGTTTGACAGTTGCAGAACTCGGCTCACCGTTTCGTTCTGGCAATTACACTACTTTCGTTAAACATACCATAATCAAACTGGTATCGTTAATATATATTAATATTGTTATATGTATAGAATCTAATTTCAAACCTTAATGCTAAGCTCTTAACACTTATGTTTCGCTGGGAAAATTTCCGGTACATCGATACCGGACTAACAAATTCCGAGTGATCAGCCTTACATTAACCAGGTCCGGAGCTTGACGAAGGACAAGTGGCGCCACTGAAACTCCGGAATCGGCAGTAGGACAGACAAAGACAAAAATATATACGGGCCCTAACAATTAAATGTTCGCCCACTTTATAATTTCTATCAAAATATTTTTTTAATATACCATTACTCGCTTAATATATTATTTATTAATTTGATAACTTCGATTTTAGATACAACTATAATTTAGCTACTGTATAACGATAATATAGAAGAAGAAATATATTTGTAGTTGTTTAAAATTGATTTATATTGAAAAATTATTGACGATTAAATATTCCGCCAAGACTGTATAACTAATTTAGAAATGATTAAATACAAGGGTAAATGACTTTGAAATTTGTTTTTAACTATGAAACGAAAGTTTTGTAATTGATAGTGCGTTTTAGAATTTATACCTTCATAAATTCGTTGATTTTGTGTAAACGTATTATTTTAAAATCGCTCGAGATGTAGCAACTCTACTGAAAGTGAAAGAGATATTGTAAAAATGTTTTGTGATGAAAAAACATGAGAACATTAACTTCGAAATATCAAAATCAACAGAGATAATATAATTTAAGATCTTATGGTGAAAACGGTAACACTCATATTAAGCAAAAAGTACAGGATGCCGGTTTTTTGTATCAAATCGCTAGAAAAAGAAAACTATTAAAAATGGTAAAAAGAAACAGAGGGAGTATGATAAAGAAAATAACGGCAAAGGGAAATAAGAATGCAAAACATATTTTCGAAAGAAAATTGAAGAAACTTCATAAAAAAGGTGTTACTTGGTATGAGGTAATCTAATAAAGTCAATTTTTTCAGCAAATCAGTAAGATAGAATGTCAGCATTTTCGGCTAAAGAAAAACCGTTCCTGACCGAACGGCAAAAAAAGTGTTTAAACTATTGGAAGTAACGGAGGACTAGACACAAGACCAGTGGAATTCTATTATTTTTACTGACGAGTATAAATTTTATGTCAATATAGGTAATAATAGAAAAATTGATTCATAGCAAAAATGAAGCTTTTCATAATGACTGTTTAAAACGCACCTTTAAGTTTCCTTCATGAATGGAACTGTGAACATCATTAAGTACTAATAAATATTGAAAAATAACTTATAGTATGATTGTCTGGTCGCGAACCTGGGAAACCGGGTTGGATCTCGACCGACGCCAAATATTTCGATGGCACAAAAGTCACCCCTGTGGTGCACTCTCCACGCCAGCAATGAGTGCCCACGAGGTGACGCCTGGTAAGCGCCCGCACGGTACAAATATGTCATCATCATTACCGATATCTGCGATAAAGCAATCAGAAATGGGTAATATGCCGTGATGATATATTTATATTTACTTATAGTATAGAAAAATTATATTCAGAGGCACCGTTTATTTTCCAACATGACGGAGTCTTATGTCATATGGCCAGAACCACTCGAAAGAGATTCGAAACTTATGATATGACAGTACCGGATAGCTCCTTCAGAAATTTGGACTTAAATGTAATTGAAACTATTCCACAAAATGAAACAAAAACTGAGGAACAACACACACTGATCACAAGAAGTTTCGAGGGCCTAAATCAAGAAGCATTGAATTTATTGACAGTAGAAGAGTGCTAGGTACTTCCGGTAGGTATATTCCGTGTGTAAAAGAAATGAGACAATAATAAAAGCTAAAGGTCCATGTTACGCGATATTAAATAAGTTAATAGTTTTCCGTTTGTATTAAATTTTAATCTGGCTGAATATTTAATTGGAAATATTTTTAAAATTGAACTTTAAACATCTACAAATATTTTTTCGTCATATAGTAGTCAAATTATGGGTAAATCTAATATCGAAGTAATGAAATTAATAAAAAATATAATATGCATTTCAACAGAATAGAACACTATTACAAACAATTACTTAGTTAATTTAAATTTTCAATTCTTCGGAAAACCCCTCTGTGATTTTAACGTATAAAGACAAGGGAAAGATCAGTTGTATGCTGATTGAATTAGTAAATGATCTAGTGTCGTCCCTAAGGACACTTTGTTCTTCTCTAACTCCGAAACTAAGTCAGACTTGTGTAATTAGTTGAGGGTCGTTTTGCATTTAATTAACGCAAGTTTAGTTAATGAACTTTTAAAAATTCGACTTGTACTATCCAGTACATCTGTCACAGCCTTCTGACATTATTTTTGTAATTTAAATTTCGTTGAGGACGGCGTTGAAATATAAATTAGAAATTTGTAAGACCGGCGAAACTTGATAATTGGAATAATATTGTACTTTTCCAGAAATAAGCTAGATGATGTTTAGATGGGGAATGAATGAGATTAAAAATACCTAAACACTGACATTTAATTGATATTTGGTGACATTTCATTATTGTGGTGGCATAAAATGTTAATTAAAAACTCGTAAACTTAAAAATATCGGACGCTGTTTCGGATTTTATATCCTGCCAAAATAATTGACATTTCGAAAGAGAATAATAAAAAATATCACATTATCCCTACTTTAAATTATTAATGCATTTTTTAATTCAAAGGAATCTAATCGTCATTTTTCTGTTTTAAAGTTAATTATTAAAACAATAACGACAGTTGCAACTTTTTTGTATTAATATTATTAACTATTTTGTTTTTTGTTTAAATGCGATACAATACAATACATGCTAATCACTAACGACCCAGAGGTCCAGAATACGAGTCAAAATATAATAATTATAAAAATATAAGTAGCGATTTCCATTGATATATTTAATTTTGCACTTAGTACAGCTAATGACGTCATATGCGTGGCACTAATTGTTGTTTCAACAAATGCGTAATGCATTCAAGTTTGTTAGCTGTCAGTGTCAAATAGAGAGGTTATTTACAATAGCAAATATTTATTTGCTCAGTGATGAAAAAGACCGAAGGTCACATGACAACTTTTGTTCCAAAATAATGTCAAATTTATATTTCAACTTTCCATAATTCATCAAAACTATATTCTATAAATGACTTATGATGACAGGCGCATGACATTTGATTAACATCATTGCCGTACGTTGATTCATTTGATATTTGTTTCTCTTAACTTTAAAAAAAAAAAAAAAACTTTAAAGTATTTTTTTTTTTATTATGGCTTTTAATAAAGAAATTTCTTTTTGAAGCATGTTTTTGTTCGGGCGTAAAGGAAACGATTATTCTTTTGACAGCTAGCAAAATTCGAACAGTATGCCCATGAAAATAATAATGTCGTACTAAGTAAGAGGAAAATGTCAAAATCATATGGAGCGGCACGCTTCAGCCTCTCTTGATCAGATTGTATATATTTAAAACGTACGTATCCAATAATAGTTCTATTATTTACAAACTCATTTTTTTTTTTAATTCATTGTACTTACATAGACAATTTTTACAATTCAAAAAATATTAATTTGACAGACTGCACTGGCAAGAACTGACGATAGTACAGTGTGTTAAAAAAAATCTAATTCGGAGTAGGCTATGACCAAGAAAACGTATGTCATTTTGAAAGTATTTAATTAAATGTCAATTTGATAAAATTCTCAAAAATGTTATCTAAAGAAATCAAAGCTTCTTTTCTTGTATCCTTATTTTCGAAATATAAATAAATTAGAAAACGGTGAATGGCAATATTCTATACCATTCTTTTTATCTTTTCTCCTTAAAATTACATTTCACGATCAATTTTGACAACTTGGCTTTTGAATTGAATAATGATCAGACAAACGTTTCTGTGTTCACAGCCTACTCCAAATTAGGTTTTTTTTCTCAACGCACTGTAGTAAGAACAGTTCACTCAAACAGTATAAATGGAATTCGTAAAACTCAACTACTGCGCACTGATTATAAAAAATATCTTTAACAAGTATCGAATAGTCTTTGTAATATTATTTGTGAAAATTTGGTGGCAGCAGTAGTCACTGATTTAAATCAAAAGATATAAAAATTATAGCTTGTATGATAAAAATAATTGTTTCCCAGTGTTTTATTTTTAGCGATAACAATAAATTCGTGAAAAGTTTTGTTGATTTATGTGTTTTAATCAATTTTAAATAACTATTTTGACTAATGGCAACCCATAAAACAAAATTTGTGAGAATTTAGTGTCTCGCAAAAATGTGCGCGATTTTTAATTTTAAAAACATATTTCACTCAAAGTATACGCTAAATAATATTCATTATTACATTACCAGTTAGCAGATATAATAACAAGGCAATAACTATAAATATAACAAAAGGTATGAAATTTATTGTTTTCTATTTATATGTTTACATGAAATTTTATTACTCAGTGCATTATATAGATTCATTGTTATTATTAGCATTACTATGAAATAATAGTAATGTGTAATAAATATTAATAGAAAGTATTATTTGGCAAATTTAAAATAAATTTGTGTTAATGCAAGTACAACCAATGTTAACAGTGTGTTCTTTAAGTTTGGAAAGAGAGACGAAAATTTTACGGTATTTTTTGCTGACATTTATTTAATAATACCGGTATTTTCGATATTTGAAACGAACGAGGACGTTTTTCCCTCTCGCTAAGAGAGGTATCGGATTCATGCTAAAAATCGCATATCCAGATTTTAGTGAATAAGCACGTTTTAAGGTCCCTACAATCCGATTTTAACATTTTTATGGTGATGTCCGTGCATGTGCGAAACCAGTTGAAAAATTAAAATGTTTGTAATTCACAGATAAATATCAGTGTCTAAAATCCATAGACATTACTGAATAAGCATGTTTTAAGGTCCCTACAATCCGATTTTAACCTTTTTGACGATGATGTCCGCCTATATATGTGTGTGTGAAAGTACATTTAATATTTCTTATTTTTTAATTAAATATTTAAAATTATAGATACATATACTACATTATATAGTATACTTCAGAAATTCCACCAATGTCGAACATTTAGAAGAGTAGGAGAAAACTTGCTCATAGCATGAATTTTTTAATTATTTTTATATTTATTTTATATTTTTTAATATAAAAATATTTAAAAAATAGATGTAATTAGAATATTTTGTTTATATCAGACATGTTAAATACAATACTTATACAGCCTCATAGGGAAATGGCGAGAGTTATTGTGCTGGCCACAACATATTTTTTTATTCAATCACCCCAATTCTGTAAGGAAGTTGTTAAGTCTTAGCAACGTTGCTAAAAATTATAACCAATACAAACAAATATAAGGGCTGTCATTTTCATGTTTTATTCAGTATTCGCTATTATTATTGGTTAATGTTGCTATTTTTTACAGAATTGGGACGAATATCTGTAACTTTTCTCAGTTCTCAACTTCTGTTTTTCATGTGTTTCTCAGATATTACAATATTTTTATGGATCTTTGTTCGCATGTACATATATTGCATTATTCATTATTGAATTCTATTCTTTTTAGGTATATTTGCTACCCAGTTTATTTCATGCACTCCCAAAAGTACTCGTCCTATAATGGATATAAATATGTATATTTTTGAGGAAATAGTGTGGCACTATTTCAATATGGTATTATTTTTTCGCGAAAAGAAACAAATTACTAAATGCAAAAAAGTATTTAAAACTATTTATTCAAGTTATTTCCAAATTTACAAAAGTGGAAAAAGTATTATATTCGGAATTATGGTCATTTCACTCGGATGATTTGCAGCACTATCCTCTTCGTGAACAATGACTATCATATTTCTTATAATAATATATAATACAGTAGCGCGAAAAATATAATAAGCGACTCGGACTCATTTTAGCACCCTCAAAAGTTACTACAACGACCGCGAATGTAAAAATTAACTTACTTTACTTGTAGCTTAAACAAATATTTAATTGAATCCCTATCTTAGCATCTATTAAACATCTTTGTTATTCATTTTTTCTGAATAACAATAAATAAAAATAAAAATCTATGCTTAAACAAGCAGAAACCTAGACTTTCTCGTGAAAAAAAACTAAGGCTGGCTTCTGGAAGTCAGAAGAATTTAGGCCAATGTGTCTAGTCTGGTCCAGTGGATATCTGATCTGGATTTATGACATTTTCCTCTCTCGTCACACCAGACTTCCAGGCTGCTGGATACAGGACAGAACAACCGGGTTAATTCCAAGAGAAATGAATTTATTTGATGTTTACGGGCTGCTGGCCTTGGGCCATATAACACACACCCCACACAGAGAAATTCGCAAATATCTTATTCAAATAGCAAAATAAATTTATTTGGAAAAAAATTGTGCTTAGGTAGCACAGCTGAAAAGTGAAACTTCTTTCTGAATAATTTAAATTCGTCTTTTGTTTTTATTTAATCGATAAATATTATTATATAGTTTGCCGTTTTACCCATCACTAGCACAAACACGCCAGCTCCCCAACTTGTACTATTGTTGAAAGAGAGAACGGGAGAGAATAAGTATGCGCGCACTATTGGGCTTCCAAAATTAAAATGCGCCATTGGTGGCAGATTTCTGAACAGAGTGAAGTGTACATGTAAACAAAAACAATTAAATAAAAGTAAGGCTATGTAGATAGAAATTAATATATGTACAATTACAGCAATGAAATATAATCTAAATAAAGGAAATCAATTTTTTTTTTATTAAAAAAACCAATATACTGTTAATTAATACTCTTAACCTACAACTACTTATTAAATTAACCCTATTAACTAAAATATTATTAAAACTATCACTAAATTGTTACTACAAGAAAGATCAAACTCAATTCTACCGAAATTAACAAAAAAACACTATACTACAACTCAAATTAAATTAAAAACTACGAAAATTAGTCGCACACCAATTGTACTCTTATGGAAGTAAGCGAAAAATGTACCATTCGTTTGAATTATGACGTTTGGCGTCAGCGCCATCTCTTGATAATTTGGAAGCCCAATAATGCTTTAATATCGTGACGCCAGCGTTACCGTTCGTGTAACAGACTCGCTGATTTACACCTAATAGTTCTAACACGACGCATGCGTGTGCGCGCGCACGCTTCGTCTCTCCTTTTCTATACTTTATCTCGCCCTCCATTTCCGTTTGCCTCAGTGTTACAACTTAAGCAATTTTTTAGTTTACACCCACCGTAAAGAAGTTTCTCTTCAATAATCATGTGATTGAATGATAGAGAAATGAAATAGTTTTGCAGCGCCGTCTGGGAATGCGTGGCAAATAAGTGTCTTTTGCTGCGAACAATCGAAGGTTGTCAGAGCTAGCTGGAGATAATTTATCACATTTCATGTACAAAGTTAGTTCCGTGATAGTCGCGGCTAGGTGCCACACAGAGCCGACTTATCGATATTCATAAAGTCATTATGAACACATAGTTTTCTACTTCCAACTTAAACGTTCCTCTGTCACATAAATTCTCAAATAGACGCCGTTATTTATAGCCAACACGCTATATCATACAGATTTAATATCCTCCAAACGCAAAAATTATACCAACCGAAATGGAACATATTTAAATATTATGCTAATTATATAGGTTTCAAGGTATCACAGCGCAGAATATTTTCTAAAAAAGATTGTATTTCTGTTTTTATTTCCATGAGCCTGTTTCATATTTTTTAAAAAGTATTTTCAATGAAAAAAAATGCAATATTTTTCATAAAAAAATATTTTTATATAAAATGTAAAAAAATATATCACCAAGGCATATTATCCATTGCTGGGTTTGCCAATCTGCTTTTCACACAAATTTCGGTAATGATGATGACATATTTATACCGTGCGCGCGTTTAAGACGCGTCACCTCACGGGCACTCATTGCTGGAATGGAGAGTGCGCCGCAAAGGAGTCACTGTCGTGCAATTTAAAATTCTAAATATTTTTTTTTGCATCGGTGAGAATCGAACCCGATTTCCCAAATTCACGATCAGATACTTAGGCACGCGGCCACGAAATCCCATTTGTTGTTATTTTCGTAAATAATTCAATAGAAGATTGGCGCCAAAAATGGTAATAAAAAATAATCCCCCATTCCTATGACGTCAAATTACATACAGCACGTCATTGATAGCCAATAGAAACACAGTTTGTCCATCACCTACATTATTAATATAAACATAAGCGATAGTTTATCACATGTTACGCTGCATGGACATTGATTTTGACGATACATTCTATTTCAGATCATTGACTTTTTCAAAATATTGCACTAATTTCGATAATTAATTGTCATTTATCAATTGTTTCGTCCATTTTAAGAACTTGGTCAAGTTCTAGTAATTGAGCTTAAAAAACATTTGCATTAAGTTGGAAATAGAGCATGTTCTATTTTAATTTCAACTTTTTAACGTGTTCTAGTAATTTTAATTACACACAAACATGTCAATTTAATTATATGACTGTTACATGTCAATGCAATGACTTTTGATATTTCAGTATAAAAAAAGTAAGATTATATAGAAATTGGTCAATTCATTGCACAATTTTAAGCTCAATTTCTAGAACTTGGCCAAGTTTTGAAAACTGACCGAAAAATTAACAAATGTAAAAGAGCCAGAAGCATGATCCATATTTTCAAAATTGAGAATCATCATCAAGGCCTCAAGTACCGTAGGTTCTCGTTTCGTGACTGAAAGTACTAGAGCAGTTGGTGTACTTAATCTGTGCGACGACCACTGATTGCTATGCAACCAGTGCGGCAGCGGAAATACTCCTTCTACTTCTACAGCTAGCACCACCTATGTTTAACATGGACAACTGGTCGGGTCATCGCATACGAGTGCGATTAATGCCTGATATTGTGGCATTTTAACGACTACGCACTTAGCCGGCCGGTAGATTCGACAGCGCCTTATTGCGCACGACCACTACACCGTTCCCTATATTTCATTTTAAATGGGACAGACAAATACATTGCTGTCAATCAAATGTCAAGCCGTAACCATGAATATGACAAATTTAATGTTTCACGTTAAAAAAATACTTACGGTATGTTTAGTAACTATGCATGAAATACATAGTTTCATTACAAGTAGTGCGAAGCAATAATATAAATTTTACTTTAATTGGAGTTAGATGTAGTAATTGTTAATAAGCACATCTGTGTTAATGGAATCCATTCCAATTAATACTTTATTTTTTGGTTGGCTTGGTTCATTTTCTAATTAAACCATCCGATATCTGTGGAAATTATCGGGGAAATCTTAATTTTTCCGTGAAGAAAATAAATTATCTCTGGTTTGTTCTGGGAGTTTTTGTGCACGGACAATTATTTGATGATGACAAGAATTCCTCCAGATTATTATCTCAGATTCTTTTGTGCGCTCCGGATTGTTCAAACGTCACTTGTGAAAAAAATTAATTAACTTCATTGTCGTGGAGTAATCGCTCTTGCTGAGGATGGAAATGAATTTGGAACGTGAGGGACAATAGACTCTGGAAGAGTGCTGGTGCATTGCATTCCAGAATGAAGAAATAAACGACGTTATGACCAACACTATGAATTTAAATAAGTAAGTCAAAGACATTCACTGTAGTTATAATTTCATTATATGAAGTCTTAGCAAGACAATTGCGAAATTTATTAACACATGCGAACCCAGACTCATAATAGTTCTACCGGTTTACATTTCCAAGAAACAAATTATAAAATCCACGTAAATGATAAGATTTTTTTACAATTTAATATTTTATTCTGTTATTCAAGTATTCTGCCATTTAATATTGGGTTACGTCGCCTTTATTAGTAATACCAGCTTTAATTCTATAAAGCGTTATATCCACTAGACCTTCTGTTAAAAGTTAGAGTATTGTCCTATCCTACACAAGCCCAAACTCATAATATTATGGCCAGTTTACATTTTCAACAAATTACAAAACCTGCACAAATAGTTAGAAATTTCTACAAAATTCGTTAGGCTACTTCAAATATAGACTTATAACTTAAAGCTTTGTTTCGATGCGTGATAATAGTTTGACCGGAATTTTAAGGGTCATCTTTAGTCTCAGACTTAGCTTCTACCGAGACCGTTTACTTTTGGCACAATGAAAAACACCTTCGTAAAAATCCAATGCGTATAGTAAAACTTGCCCTGCAAGACATATGGGACAATACCTAATAAAATTAAAGCTCACCATTTACGTAGGTTTTATTGAAAATGTAAATCGACCGAAATATTACAGGTTTGGGCTCGTATGTCTTGCAAGGTATAAGTTTTACTCACTGAACTATATATACTAACTGGAATGCGCGTACGAACCGTGACTGTGAAGCATATTGAAAGCCTGCTGCTGGAGTAGTCGGCAAACATCGAGACGGTTCGTGAGTAGACGGAAATTATTTCGTGTGGCGCATGTTTAAATAAATGAAGCATAATATGAAAACAAAGCGATCAGCTATGATACGAGTTATTCGGCTAGGTTCGGTTCGGCACGAACGTGTGCGAACAGGACCAGCCATTATTGTTCAATGAGGCTTCAGTGCAGCGTACGCTGATAGGTAGAGTATGCGAGTTCCAGTTAGTATTTCTTATCATTTGTGTAGGTTTTATAATTTGTTGAAAATGTAAGCCGGCCGAACTATTATAAGCCTGGGGTCGTAATATATTATCTTTTCTAAATTTATTATCTAATATGTTATGTCCTACATTTCATAACCTATCAAATTCATCACATTACCCCAATAGGAAATCATCCATTATAAATCATCTCATCTACAGGCTGTACGGTAACCTTTCCTTACGCACTTTCTATACAGTTTTCTTAATGTTATCCTTATGCTATATTTATCCTGCGAGCACCGTGTTTGCCTCGGTGTTCAGACTTCTCATCGGATTTGCAAGGAAATTGGTGCACGCGATGGTTATGAAGTGCCCGGTATCACGATTCCCAAGAAGGAAATTTTTTATAGCGTGAATTATCATAATATGGAAAAATGAACACAAAACTAATGGCACAACTTACACAATCAAAGAGATGAATTATTGGAGCAAATATGAGATTTTGTGACCTCATATCGACCACAACACAATGAAGATTACACAGGGACAAATATACAAATTTTATATTAATGGTGGTATTCTGTAACTTTGCTCTATAACACTGTAACTCTATACGCTCTGTAAGCTATAGAGCTCTATAAGATCACACCTTATAGAATAGTAAAATTACCTATTCTGTAACTCTCTCTGTATCAAGTCTGGCTATAGAGTTGTTGTGGTTGTTATTCATGTCAAACTGTCAAATATTCTATAACCATATTTTAACAAGATGTTAAGGAATCATGTATGAAAGTATAGATATATTTAATTATGTTATTGAATTAATGTTTATTGTCATATACATTTTGATTATTGTAATTGCAATTCTTGTTGCTGTTTTAATATAAATAAAATAAATATACCATCACGGCATATTGCTGGATAAGTCAATCTGCTTTATATGCAGATATCGGTAATGATGATGACATATTCGTACCGTGCGGACGTTTAAAATTCGAAATAATTGTCTTTGGTCGGGATCGAACCCGGTTCCCCGATTCGCGACTCGACACTCAGGAGCTACGAGACCCCAGTTATTATTAATTATTGACATTATTTAATTCTTATTTTAAATAGTCTATTAAGCTTTGAACTCCAATGTTGATTCCTCCCCTTGTCTTGACCTTTCTAATATAATATATTTTCTGACAAATATAGCTACGTAAAATGATTCAATTTTATATCATAGAAAATGTTTTAAAATCGCTTTAATTAATGTTTTATGTAAATCTAACACGAAACGAAAAAGGATTCCAAACACAAGTGAAGAACAGTATGAAATTTTTTAAATGAAATGGAAACTGACTGTTTTTCGGAGTGCACAACAAATTCTTCCATTTTCCATTTCAATATTTCGTCACATTTGACAATATTTCTTTATTTCTTTTAATATAAATATTTTTGACGTTTCACTATGCTCTATAAATAATTTACAGTCAAGATTTTGGCGCTGTAAGATTTATAGAAATTTCTATAAGACTATAGCCCTTATAGTACTGTAAAGCCTCATTTCCACCGAATGTCTTAATGCTTAATACATAAGGCTTAATGAATTATAACAATTTACTAGGATACCATTTCCAGCTATTTTGTTTAGTGACAATTCAACAGAAATGTCATATCTTTTTTCCGAATTACTTGTTGTTCAGTAGACTGCCATTGCAGCAGCAATTCTTCTTTTTTTAATATGTTATACCTATACACAATTTTCTGTATTTATATCGATACCGAAAAATTAATTAAAAGTTAATAATTATAAAATAGACTGAGAGTTGACAGTTCAGGTTAGAATTTTTCAATCATTTGTTTTTACGCATTGCTCTTAGTTCTTAAGCATTAAGCCTTTATGCAAAGCTGGAAATGGTAGTAAACGTTGTCATATGATAAACATTTTTACGCATTGCGCTTAGTTATTAATTATTGCTCTTACGCATTAGGACAATCGGTGGAAATGAGGCTTTACCTAGTTACAGAATAGCTATTTTCTTAAATACTATAACGTCGGTTGTTTATAGAGCCTATAGAGCTTATAGAACGTTACAGAATAGCACCATTTCATTTTTTGGCCTCATGTCACATGGAAAATCAATTGAATCACCTAGTTCCACTAAGGTCAAATTTTGAGAAATCGCAAAAAACTATTTTGATATGTTCTAAATGAATAATTATATAAAAACATCAGGACCTACACATAAATCACTTTTTCGAATTTTGATAAATATCAAAATTTACACAATATAGGTTATACTGCCGGTGGTCAGTTTTGGCTCTGTCCGATGTCGCATTTTGGCAATTAATATTTAGGATTTACGTCTTTTTCACAAAAATACAACTCCGAATGGCACACTAGTGATATCCATTGATTTGTAAGGCAACACTTTAGAACAACAATATTATATTTCATAAAATAGAAGGTACGTTTTGTACAAATTATCGCAACGAACATGATTTATTTAATTAGTGCACGTAAACTTCAAGGCGTAGTGTACTCCTGCAAACCCTAAAATCTAATTCCTCGAATCCTAAATAATCACTAGATTTAGGGCATATAAATTTAGGATTTAGATATTAGGGTGATAAAGTGCAACATCGAACACAGCCTTTGATTTGTATGAATACTTCGAAAATCATCCGATAACATCGCATTAATTGTGACATTTTGTAGAATAAAACTGTGCTACGCCAATTTATAGCACTGTCAATCTTCCTACACTATATTATTCAATTTAATATTTTAAAAATTTGTGAAACCGTTTGTTGAACATTTTGAGTATTCCTGACATCTGTATTACAAGTACATATCAGTCCTCCACCAGGCCCTTATGCTCGTGTGATCAGAGTTAAACGTATTGGAAGCAGTTTCCAGCAGATATAGTCCCTTCTTGCAGTATAAGTACATATCGTAAATCTATAGCGGCCGAGGGCCGCGCTTTATATGTCCCATATGCAGATATAAACCCGCCGGCCAACTCCATTCATACAGAAATGGATATTATATTTCCCCACACGACCAACCCAAAGATTGCCAAAGAGAAGACAAGATTGAGTTTTCCATTTTTGAGAATTGAATCGTCTAGTTACAAAACCTGACAAATCTATTTTTGGTCAAAAATAAGTTTAATACTACAACGGATTAGTTTTGTTATTAAATCTTTGTAAGATCATTGTCATTGTTTAATATGATAAGTGAGTTTTATACTAAAAGTATTTAATATTGTTTAAGTGTAATAAAGATCTTTATTCTCCATAACTTACTGTTAATATGATATTTACGTACCAAAACTCAACAAATCCTTATAATAACTACGTTTAAAATGTCAAGTTAGTTTCAAAACCTGACAAATCCACAAACGGTTGGAATCTGATACCAGCAAATCCAAATTAGCCAATCAGAGCAGCTGTTTGGGAGTCACGTGGTCCTATTGGGTATTTTGTTTATTAATGTCGAATTGTATCTCTACAATAATTTAATAAGGAAATAAATAGTGCCCATTGGGTTTTATTAACTATCAAATTTTCAAATGATCAATAATTTATTTAAAAAAATGTGTGCTTAAGACCGCACGTCCGAAGTGAAAACTTTTATTTCATTATACTATTTTATACAATTAATGACAGCTCACCAACATCAAAACTATCTTTCATAAGTACTATAAAAATTGCTTGCTTTAATTTTGTTTTATATTGGAATAATACTACCTTTTTAGTTTAAGTTCTGTATTTTTTATTAAACTAGAAGGGTAGTACTATTCCAAATATTAATTTGAGTTCTGAAAGATATTTTAATAATTTGTTTTATATTCTTTTAAACATGATATAAATTATTCATACCTACATACACAAACACTCTTTAATAATATTTTTCACGATTCAGCACTTCGCATACGTTTCTGTCGCTTTTTGAATGTTTCTCAGGGTTCAGAAAATTAAATGGTTGACCTTTGGATCGTACAGCAATGCCATCTCTTTACTGCTCCCGAAAGCTTTATAAACTTAAATGTTAAAGTGTGCGGGGCTTATATTCATATTTTTTTATAAGATGTCAAATCCTGTGAGCATTGTAACCAAATTCTAACAAAATTTTCAAGAAAGAATTTTAATTTTCTTGGGAGAAGGCTGGGAAACAACTCAAATTTATTTTAATTTGGCCAAAAATTCTAGATGAGGGCGCGATTTATTCCCGTTGTCATTCAAATCTCATTTTTAGACTTTCAAAAAATCAAATTACCAAATTAGCGGTTGTAAACACGTTGTAACGCTGTTAAATCGGTTTTTCAAAATTATGAACAAAATCTACAACAAATTCAAACTCGAGTTTACCAGAATGACCTTGACATGTGACGGGTCAGCCTTGTTCACTTCCCAGGAAAAAATATGCAAGGTGCGCCTATAGAAATTTTCACTTCAATAAATAAACAATTGCAGAGTGTAGAGGCGAACATAACATAATTTAAAAATCCTACGGTTGTCTTAATATTCCACTACAGATACGATAATGAGAAAACGAATTAAAGTCTCATATATGCCATGTATGTACAACAAAGATGATAAATAAAAGTTTAGTAATTCTTGCATCAAAAATTGATGACGTGGGATCAACTCGGAGATATAGAGTGTAATTATTTAATTTGTATGTATTTTTGAGTATACATTTTGTACGTGTTTGGAAGCAGTATAGAATAATGTAAAGCAAAGTAGTAAATTTTTTAGTAGAGATTCTCAGGTTACGTATAAATATTTGAAATAGTCACATGTGCAGTTGCAGATCCGAAAAATAAACAGTAGGACGACTTGGCACAAAAAACATGCGAACCAAATATACCTATGAAACTTATATACACTCTATCTACTTCCTATATCCTACACTAATCAAAATACGTGCGCAGTTTCACAAGTGACAAGGAGGAAAAAAAATATCGGGCAGAAAAATAAAGATATGCAAACTGTTGTACTTATACACAAACGGATCATTTATTTAATATACTGATGCCCGGTTGCAGAAACGTTCATCAATTCTTTGGTTAGTTAATGGATCATCTAAATCTAAACCAAACAAATGCAATGAGATTTTTTTCGAAATTGCTATAGTAAGTGTAGTTTATTTGAAGCGAACATCTTTTGTAACACTCGTAAGCGATAAAGTTTTGTGAGGTATAGTTTGAGCAACGAATGTGTAGTGAGTCCAGGGTTGTTGCAATTTTGCCCGACCCAAAAAAACCCACCCGGGTTTTTTTAAAAAAAAACCACCTAAAAAAACCCAAAAAAACCCATCTAAAAACCCACTTTTATGAAATCATATTTTATTAATTAAATATGGTACATATACTTATATGGTACACACATATATACATAAATTTTTGTCACCAGCAACATTTTACAATCAATTTCATTTTGTGTACTTCGTATTTAATCATTTTTAATATATTTTTCATTGCTGAGCGAACTTTGCACAGTGTTTCTTCTATATTTGAACAACTCCAATCCTGGTGTCAGTATTTTCATTATTTTTTGAGTTGTGTAACTTGTATATTAAACATACTATTAGTTGTGACACTTGGATCTTATTTTTGTACACACTTGCATTTCACAGACTTGCAATTATTAATATTAATTCGTAATTTGTACGCATGTACACACTCTAGTTAATTTATTGTTTATTACATTACAGTCTTTAAAAAAATATTAATAAAATTAATATCTATTTACTACGCCGACTTGTGTATGTGTATTAATTAAGATACTTTATAAAACTAAAGTTAAAAATGATACATACTACATTTCGATGTTTGCCAATAAAACCCGCTTTTATTTAATAAAACCTTTTATACAGTGGAGACGGGTGGGGTCGAAATCAAAGAAATGGTTATAAAAAGAGAAGAACCGAAAAAAATACGAAAAAAACGGTACCAACGGGATATAATGTAACTTTACATACCGTAATGAAATACAGAATATTTTTTTCATTTTTTTTTGTTTCTATGAGTAATGACTCTTTTCCAATCGGTTACAGATACAAACATATCTGTCCGATTAGACCACAAGCAATGACATGATACGATGAAAAATTTAAAAATGTCTTCTTTTCTAATAAATAATTTTTGTTTATATACATGTATTTGAAATAAACTTAAAGTGGTTAATTAATTCTGATGTAAATCTTGTGTGCAATTAAAGTTCTCTACTTTAAAGGTTGTATTCAGTTGAGTGTGGGTTACCTGAGCTGGCTTTATTACCATTCATATATTCGCAGTTTTCATCAGGTCGGGTAGTAAATTTCGCCTCACAGGATAAAAACAATTACAGCAACAAATTTCATTACAATTTACTACCCAAATTAAAACGACGCTGCAGTAATATTTCCTCTCAAATCGCTCTAAACACCATGCATCAAAATGCACCACTCACCACCTCATATACAGAGTGAGAAACAACTCAGAAAACAGTTAAGACATTGAAATGAATTCCAACCAACATAAGATACGTTATAATATTGCAAATTTAATTATAAAATTATCAATGTGCATAACTTAACAGTATAAAATTGATCATGTCAAGCAGTGGCGAGTACAGTTACCATTTAAATGGGTGACAACTTAAAAATTAAATACTTTACCAGGACGAACCCAGGACTTTCCTATATCTAGTACTCTAATAAGATGCTCTACCACCTGACCTAGGAAATAAGTAGTTTTAACGTTAGTCTTAGACGAGTATATCATCCAATTCAGAGCATTGAATACTCATTGGCCACATCTACATTATTGGTGATTAAGGAACCACACCTACTCACTAGAATCATGTTGGCAAACAAAACATTTAATTTGAATTTTAGAAATAAATAAAGAGAAAAATATAGTATCACTATAGTTAAGATTAGGTGCAGCATGATTTTTTTGCTCTTGAATATTAATAGATATTTTATCCGTATTTTTTTTTTTTTGACATATTAAGTACCCTGTATTCATGAGAAAATTATCTTTGAAAATATAATTTTTAAAATTGCCGCTTCTCCACTCTCCTGATGACGTACGTAAATTACTCACCAATGAGGGCGTGGCTCACATTTGCCGCCGACAGAATTTAAACGAGTGACAGCAGTTATAGCTATCATATATGTACTAGCTATTAATTTTCCATATTACTGACTTTTAAATTTTATAAAGAGTCAAACATATAGTTTTGTGGGTCCAAATAAAAACAATAATAGTAAAAAAAATAGGTTCAGCGGTACCTCAAAACGAAAAAAAAAATATAAATAAAATAAATATATCATCACGGCATATTACCCATTTCTGGGTGTGCCAGTATCTACAACACATGTAGACATCGGTAATGATGATATATTTTACCGTGTGGGCGCTTACCAGGCGTCACCTCACGGGCGCTCATAGCTGGCGTGGAGAGTGCACCACAGGGGTCACTTTTGTGCCATTTAAAATTGGAAATATTTGGCGTCTGTCGGGATCGAACCCGGTTCCCCCAGATTCGCGACCAGACACTCAGGCACGCGGCCACGGGACCCCATGGTTGTCTCAATCAAATAAGCATAAAACCATTTATAAAATCAAATTTACATTCTGTAAAGATTATTTTGATGTAAGCATAAAAAATTTTATTAATAAGAAATATTAAATAATTTAACTTTTGTTTTCCTGTTCTATCATTGGCTAGTATTTTTTGAAAGTCACAAGCAGAGCTATTTGGCGCCAATTTAAAATGTGTACTTTTAAATTACTATTGTGTTTCATATGTAGAGAAATTAGAACGGAAATCATATTTAATAATACTAACATACTCGAATTTCAGAAGAATAAAAATATATTAATTTCATTTACAATACATTATGGACTCGTCGAATTACACACTCACTTAACGGCTCGCGAGTAATATTATCACTCGTACGTAATAAGCTTCTTACAACTCTCGTAATGTAATATTTATATTAACAAGACTACCTCATGATTATCTTCGTAAAGTTTATTGCCCGTATTCACCAACATCATATAAATCTTCAAATAGCTTATTCATTGAATAAGAGAAAAATATCGCATCGACACCAAAACACAAATGAAGGTATTTATTCTAGCTGTCATATTTTGATGCGATATTTTTCTCTTATTAAATGAATAAGCTATTCAAAGATTTATTTGATGGTGAATACGGGCATCTGTTTCTTTAGTTGTTATATTAAGTTCTAGATTTAGAAACATAACTGGTTTCATAGTTTTTGTTCCTCCCTATATGTGGTGGAAATATCTCGGCAATTACGTAAGTGAAATAGTAAAATAAAAGCACTGCATCGTACAGTACAATGTGGTAGATAATTAAACGAATGAATAAATAGGCGCATTTACCGTTATGAACCGGTACAGTTTACCGGAAAACATTCATACATCCCGAACGGAATACGAGAACCTTTCAACACATGCATCATTACACTGCATTACCTACTATACATATTATTATCTAAATATAACTTCCTCTGCTAAAATTATATCTAAAAATATCTAATTCGTAATCTGCTATATTTCCTTAAGCAAAATAATTAATTTAATTTCGAAAAAATAGTAAATGCCGGGAAAAATCATATTAAAACAGCGCGCCAAAAATTCAAACGATATTATGACGTCACAAATACTAAACCATTAAAAAAAACATGAAAATGACTCACCACTTCCCAGTGGCGTAGCAACAACTTTTTCCTCTTCTTTAACCTCCTTCACCTCCTGCAATTCCTCCGTTATGAATGCCACATTCCCATTGGTCAGATCACTCGCTCCCGCCACTGTCCCAGCCAATCCAGTCCCAGTATATAACAACACCGGCGCCCCTACCCTCCTGGCAACACTGTCATTGTCATTGCCCGCCGCGGTTTCACCGGTGGCGCTCTTAGCAACCGTCAGGACGCCATCTTGAATCCGAATGTTATCATCTCGGGTGAGGATGATCTTGCCATTGTCCGAGCGGATACCGCGTAGGAAGATAATGTGATTGTTGGGCTCCGCTGCCACTGTTTGCAGACTGCTGGCGTCGGGGACTGGGAACCGCAGGGGAACTGTTTGGGGGCGCTGGTTTCCCTCGAGTTTTTTCGTTGTTTGGTGTGATGTGTTGCTATTTGGACCTGAAAAAGATGAGATGTTGTTAGGATAATGATGTGCATTATGGCAGAAAATTATGCATTAAAGTTTAACAACGCCTAACATTAAAATGTGTGGATGTGTCTACATAATCATTCTTTGACCAAATCAAGTTAATAAATGATAAAACATACCATGCAGTGCTGAGTATGACATTTTGCTACGCGCTTAATTTGGTTCACTCGCATATTTTTTCGCCAATTCGCATTAAAAGTATAACTTTATTGACAGTTCTTCGGCGACAAACTAGTACTTTTTCTGCCACGGAAAAGTACAATAAATTTAAATTTGTTGTGACAGCAATGACAATGCCTGGAATATTAAAAATAATGATATTAGTCTCGCCCATAAAACACAGCCGCGGCAGCGAATCTGCTACTTTTTACCTCTCGCTAAGAGAGGTATTGGATTCATGCTAAAATTCGCATATCCGGATTTTAGCGAATAAGCACGATTTAAGGTCCCTAGAATCCGATTATAACATTTTTAAAATGTGTGTGTGTATGTGTGTGTGTGTGTGTGTGTGTGTGTGTGTGTGTGTGTATGTATGTCTGGATGTTGGACGGACGATTCCTCAAAAACTATAGGACTTAAGACCTGTTTAACTATGAATTCCTTAATCTGACATTCCTGGGAAGAGCTGGTAACAATTGGACAACCGGAAGTAATAGTTTATTAAAAAAATTCTTCTAAATATATTTTTTGGAAATTTTTGTCAGTACAAAAATTTAATTCTCCATCTAATACACTTAAAAATTTTATTATATCTTGTATAGATTTAAAGACACTATAATATATAGAAAATCTAATCGCAGAGGCTACGGCAGTAAGGAAACCAGTTGACAAATTCCAATGTTTATAACATAGTTTGTAAATGACAGATGTCAGTGTCAAAAATCCACAGTTTTAATGACATTCTGATAGCTTTTTCTGGGAAGTACATTTAATCTTTCTTATTGTTTTATTAATTAAATATTTAAAATTAGTAAAATGCGTATATCCGTCAGAAATACCGCCAATCTGGTTTATGAATTGGAAGAATCTCTGACATTTAGGAACTTTCTCATACAATGAAAAATAGATATAATTGGAATTATATGTGTGGAGAAGACATGTTAAATACAATAAAAAACAATATTTGGTTCTGTATTTTTTTGTTATAAAACGACGGTTCGATAGCGAAGTGCAATACAATATTTATATAACATAAAATGGAAATGGCGAGAGGTCTTGTGCTGGCCACAACAGATTTTTTTTGCCTAGTTAAAGCAATTCCTAACTATACAGTACGTATACCTATACTCATATCAGTGTCTAATGCAAGAACTATTACCAACTTTTGACCAAAATAAAATTGACTGTAATCAACATTAATATAGTGCAATAGAAATACTAAATTCAATTGATGAAGCTGGTTTTTTTTTAATATAAATACTATCGTATAGTACAATAGTACAAAACCCTCCCGTTGTCTTTGTACTGTGAATGGACAATGGCAGTTTTGTTTATATTGTCGTAACCTAGCAACCATTACTTCTACGCAGTGCCGCTAGATGCACTATGGGCAAATTGCACTTGTGTATAGTTCTCGTCATCAAAAATCGAGGGGCGGTTACAAGTGTCCCTTGAATTGTCTAGTTTAAATACCAGACAATTCCATTGTTCGCCAAAAATGAGTTTGATACTACAACGGATACGTCTTATTCTCCTTAACTTGGTGTGATGTTTGCGTACTAAAATATCATGTTAGTTTCAAAATCTGATAAATCCACAACCGTTTAGCCAACCAGAGTAGCGGTTTGGAAGTCACGTGGTCTTATTGGGTATACATTTCTTTTATTAATACCGAATTGTTTCTATGAAATATCAAATTTTTAAATAATTTATAATAACTACACATTTGCAGCATGTAGGGACCAATAACATAATACAATTTAAAAATTCGTTGGTTTAGAGCCTAACAAAGAAAAACTTAATGTTCTATAGAAAAAACATTAAAAAAATACAATGATCCTTCACAGGACGCTCAAATGATTATGGATTGATGTTCAACTTTTATCCCTTTCCGCACCCTGTCCCTTACACAGCGGTGTTGCCGCTTGTAACTTGACATGACCAGGATTAAATGCAAATGTCATATAATACATTTAAAACTAATTAAAAATTTTAATACATCGTAAATGAAGAAAATACTATAACAAATAAATAAAGTAAGTCGGTAATACGTAATATAAAATATAAAAATTGCCTCTGTGGAAAATTTATATTTATATTTTGACTAAAGATTCCTCACATCAAGCTAAGGTCGCATTTGCGTTAAAATACGATAACCAGTGAAATCTAAATAAAAGATAAGAATAATTGATTATTAGGTTATTATTATTATTATGATTATTATTATTATTATTTATTTAATAAATTATAAATTATTTCGGGATGTACCGCCAATTTTTTTGAAAAAATTGTGTTCATTGGCAATTTTTGTTTTTGCCAGCCCACTTAAATCTTGTTTTCCTAAACGTTTTTTATAAGAACCAAGACTATTTAATTCATGAGTTTCACTCATTTTCTTTTCAAAAGTCTAAATATAATGCAATGTATAGGATTGGGAATAAAAAGCGCCGACAAGTACTAACGAAAATGCCAGAATATAAAATGACATTGACAGATTACAGATATATGTACAGATAGACACTTAAAAAATTTAGCAGCAGTGTAGAAATCTCCAGTCCATAATTATTTGACGGGAAGTTAAAATTAAAGAGGATTATATATGCAGTATCAATTTGTGAGAAGCAGTTGAAGAGATCCCCGATCTAATTGTTTGATTATCTACAATTTTTTATAGTGTAATTTGACTTTAAATTCAAATTAATTTAAAATTTAATATTATTAATTAGTTTTCCTTATTAAACAAAGTAGTTTTTAAGTTTTTGGTTCAATATTATCAACATTATATCGCACCCCGGCGAGAATAGTGACACAAGTCAAAATTTAGTTCTTCACATAAAATTGGTCATAAATATGCTTCTAATAATCAGGAATAGTGACATAAATCAAGATTATATTTTTCGAGAGATGGAGCTAATGTCGTTTCGTTTCGAGCTAATGTAAGTAACTTTACATTCGAGAACTGTCATCTTTAATTTAAGTTTTACGCAAAACTATTTTTTGGACTTGTGTCACTCTTCTCGCCGGGGTGCAATATGTGTAATATTATTCTTATATAATTATTCGTTCGAAACATATTAAATGTTTTTTTTTGCGATTTCACAAAATTTTACCTAAGTGGATTTTTTGGGCTTTGATTTTCTAATCAGTAACTCAAGGCTGTTATGGGAAGTGGGTCAAAGGGCTTATGTTTGTGTGCAACATAATTTAATTCAGTCCTATGTATTTGTAAAACAACATTATCCTTGGCTAATATAAGGAAAAATGGTTATTAGATTCGTGTAAAACTTATTTCATCTTGATGCGTTTCCAATTCCGTAACCAGTGTTCTGTCGCTTGGTTTACGGTTATTACCAACCATTGCGTCAGTTGGTTCCACTTCTGCCACCAGATAAATTCCCCCAATACATTTACAATGTTTTGGTTTTCGGCCAAAACGTTACGCTCTGTGCAAATTATTTCCACGACTTCGACTTAGTGACTTTCTCGGCTCCTCCACCATTATTCGCTGCAGAGTTTGTGTTTAAATAGTAATCAAGGTTAGCGTAAATAATTAATAGAAGAAGTGAAAGGTTATGTACGGTCAAACATCAATGGAAATTGAAAGAAGGTGAATAACTTCTTATCAAAATATAAATCGTATTACAGAGAATACATTAACAAGATTTGGGGCAAGATTGTTTTGTTATTTGGATTTTGTTACGTAATAAACAAATGATAAAATATCTCAAACACCTTACAAAATAGTTCATTGTTGGTAACAGTGATTGAAATTTACTTATATTACAGAGTGATCAATAATAACTGATTCATTTGACAAAAAAAAAAATACTTGAAATTGGTAAGACGTAAATTTATTTCCTGTTTTTGACTCTGTTGGCAATAACATTTCAAAATTTAAAATACATTTACAATTGTTTATTAAAATAGTTGTTGTTTTTCTTACTCATAAATAAATAAATATATTACGGCATATTACCCATTACTGGGTGTGCCAGTATCTACAACACATGTAGACACCGGTAATGATGACGATATATTTTACCGTGTGGGTGCTTACTAGGCGTCACCTAACGGGCACTTGTAGCCGGGATCGAACCCGGGTCACCAGATTGACAACCAGACACTATATGCACCCGGCCACGAGACGTCTTGTACTTTTATTTCTTACATTTCCCATAGAGCAATAGTCTAAAGCATTTCAATCAATCAAAATCTTATTAGCTATTAGGCCCCTGCTCTGATATAATACCGTGAGTATTTTTTAACGTGAAACATTGGGTTTGTTATATCCATGGTTACGACTTGATATTTGATTGTATTTGCCCGTTCCATTTAAAATGAAACATAGGGAACGAATCTGACAGAAATATTATATTTAAATATTGTAAGAAATTTAGCGGAGTCAGAAAACCACTCGAGAGCACGAATCATATTTCGGGCAAAAGGTGCACACAGAATTTTTTCTACATCTAAATTTAATTTTTAGAAAACAAGTATAATTATTTAAACAAAATTAACCTCTAATGACATCTTGTCAATATGACAGATAACCGTTGAATTTTCCTAAGTTATGATTTGACATTTGATTGACAGCAATGTATTTGTCTGTCTCATTTAAAATGACACACGAATTTGATAGAAGTATTATATTTAAATATTGAAAGAAATTTAGCCGAGTCAGAAAACCACTCGGGCACAAGGTGCACACTATATTATTTCTACAACTAATTTTAATTTAGAATGCAGGTATAATTATGTAAACAAAATTAACCTCTATTGACGGCTTATCAAATGTCAAATTCGTTCCCTATGTTTCATTTTAAATGAAACGGGCAAATACATTGCTGTCAATCAAATGTCAAGTCGTAACCATGGGTATGACGAACCCAAAGTTTCACGTTAAAAATACTCACGGTATATGTATAACCTATTTGTATTTATTGTCAAAATGACATGTCAGACAGTATTTCCCCCTTCACCTGGTGTTGTGCAAACTGTGGAATAAAAAGATATCCAGATTTGTATTTCCAACTGAACCAGTTATTTTTGATCACTCTGTATTCATTTCAATAGTAGGTCCTCTAGAAATAATATTTACTTTAAAATGACAATTACCTAGAAATGTAGTTACCAACCTAACAGTAATTAAGTTTGAGTTCTTTCAAGAAGTACCTTATGACATCCAAAGGAGTTTTATACATATTAAACAACCAAAATAGAATTTTTTTTATATAAAGCAAAAGTCGATATGTTTTCAGCGAAAAAAGTGCACACAGAATTTGAATTTCTGTGGGTAGAAGAGAAAATCTGAATTAGCAATTCTCGTCAGGAGCGTTTTTAATATTCGAGGAATTCGAGAGCGATTTAAGCGGGCAACAAAACCATTAAACTGGGAAGTCAGGACCCATGGGCCTCACTTGTACAGCGAGATCGATATGAAAACCAGGAACCAACGATATGAAAGACAATCACCCCAAAATATTAAATCCATAACAGAAATATTTGTTTATTTAAAAACATATTGGAAAGCCATAATCAATAATGATTTCAAAGACTCGTGACCATGTGCCCAAGTGTCTGGTTCGATCCCGACCGACACCAAATATTTCGAATTTTAACACAAAATAGGCCCCGTGTGTTGCACTCTCCACCCCAGAAATGAGTGCCCGTGAGGCGACGGCTAGTAAACACCCAACACCCGTACGGTACAAATATTTCATCATTACCGATATCTATGTACAAAGCATATTGGCACACCCAGCAATGAGTAATATGCCGTGATGATATATTTATTTTATTTATATTTTGTAAACAACAATAATAAAAAATCTGATGTGGCCAACACATGACCTCCCGCCAATTCCATGTTTAAAATAGCAGTAAGCTTTAAGTAAAGTATCATTTCCGGTTAATCGTTAATCTAATTTGTTGTCCAATAAATAGAAAAGTCTGTAATACGAAATTTTGGATTGTTTTATTGTTTTTCCTCAAAAATTTGTTAGAGCTCCAAATTAAGTACTACATCGATCCGATTTATCATATATGGTTAAAATCCAATATGTTGTTTCAAATTATATATGAGTTTTAAATACCAAATTTCAGAAGTTCTGGATCATATTTTAATAGGCTTTAAGGAAAAATAGTCACACACGTACATTCTTATAAAAATCAGCATCATCTTCTAGGTGCTCTAAAACGCAATCTTTGTAAATTCTTCGCCGTACATAATCCATTTCGTAAATGTGTAGTTGTAAATTTATTTTATTTTATAATGCTGCAAAAATACCAATTAGCAAATTTAAATCAGATCATCCCGTACATCTAACATTTATGTATGATGGAAATTATATTATTTTTACAAACCTTAATAAAATATTTTACTATTATATTCTCATTAACACGATTCCATTATTAATTTCAATATAATTGCTGCCTGTCAGTGACAGTTTAAATATGTCAAACCTGTCATTAAAATTTTGTTTTTGTTTGACGCATAGGCTGGGTGATACATGGAAATAAATTATATTATATATTCATATTTAAAGTTATTTAGAGTTATTTACTACATGTTATTATCGTAGAATTGAAGATTAAACCATTATATTCCATTTTAATTAGTAAAAGTTGCTAAAAAATTATATTCAATGAATTTTTTACAAGAAAAACTGTTTAAAGCTTGTATAAATGATACTTCCGGTTTTCCGATATACACTAAAAACTAATGAGCACTTCCCTTATTAGTATAGAATGGGTATACAAAATTTCAAATTTTTCTGATTGATAGTATTTGAGTAATCGTGTCCACAAGATCCACACACACACACACACACACACACAGACACACACACATACATACCTACAGACATCATTGTAAAAATGTTAAAATCGGATTCTGGGGACATCAAAACGTGCTTATTATATAAAATCTCTATATGCTATTTTTAGCACGATCCCTATACCTCCCTTACCTAGGGTAGCGGGAGGTAAAAAGGTACTTTTTTACATCAATTTCCTTTAAAATAGACCCCTCCGGCATTTTCACCTTTCGTACAACTGTTCAAAACACTCCTGGATACCATTTTCAGAAAGTGCCTTCAGCTTTCTCGTCGCATTTTCCATCACCTCTGCTGGATTAGCAAAAACGTTGTCCGTTCAATTTCATTTTTAGCCGGAGGTACAAGTAAAAACGAAGGTAAAAATCGGCTAATGCAAGGTTGGGAGAATAGGAGGGGTGTTCGAGAGTGGTGACATTGTTCTTTTGCAAAGGTATTTTTTCACCATCAGGGAGCGTTGTCGTTGTCATGTATCAAAACCAATCTTTCCTGTCCAATTTTCATGACTTTTGAATAATCTCCACTAAAATTTGACCTTGAAGAATGAGTTCGAAGTGAATCGAGCCCTAGTTATCAAAAAATACCTCCTAATCACTTTCCCATTGCTTTTGTCCAAGCGAAATTTTTGCTAGTGCCGCTCGTACACAGTCGTTTTTTTCATCGCCTCATTTCCGTATGCTTCTTTTAGCATCTGAAGAGTCTCAGATGGTTATTTCTTCAACAGAACGCAGAATTCGATATTTGCACCTTCGTTGAAGACGACATTTTAAAAACCGACGAACGAACGCAGACAATAACTAAAAGGGGTAATGAGCGCCTCGACTTTTTTCATAGTAGCTGCCAATGCCAACCCAAAAAAAAAGAAATTTCCTTCCAGCGATCATCTGCTAGGCTTTAGACAACGATTCCGGATACTTTTTGAAGCTATCTCATATAGACTTAATAGTATATTATACGCCAAGGTTGAGAAGATAATCATTATTGACACAGCGCCAATATTGTAATCCGAGGGCCAAGACCGAGGAATACAAGGCGCCTAGTCAATAATGATCTCAACCGTGATTTATATACTATTTTTTTCACTACTAGCACATAAATCCTATCTGAATTTTTTTTATTGATAATAATCATTTTACATGAATAATTATGTTACTTGCTTGTTAATATTCATAAAAACAAAGTAGGCTGCATTTGTTTTTATCTGACGTTTCGCTCATTTCGCTGGTTTGATAACCTCACTTATGGGCCTTGATTTGTATTTTATTTAATTATTTAATAAAAACACTTTGTGCTGTTACAGTCAGCAGCCTTATTAGTTTATTATTATTATTATTATTTTTAAATAAATCTATTGAAATGTATTTACCTACAAATACAAAAAAATAATGATTTATTCTTTCCTACATTTACACATGTTTCACATTTTCACTAAAACAGCACAGTGGCCAGGCGAGGCGGCAGCGTAGGTCAATTTCAAATTAAGCGGCAAATTTAAATTATGTACTTAACACCTTTCTTGAGTTTAATGAGTTAAATAATATTTGGATTTGGAGGCTTGAATTTGATTGAAAAGTGACATTTTGCATTAAAGACCTAGGTTAATAATAAAATATTATTGACCTAGGTTACCATGGTTACAAGCAAGCGGTAGTGAAAAACAATTTCTTATGTCAAATAAAGGTAAATAATAGTGGGTTCCTAGGCTAGTAGTGAAAAAACAATATTTGTGGACCAAATCACGAGTGATAATAGTTCGACAGGCATTTAAAGAATTATCTTCTAGATCAGATCTATCTTCTACCGGGACGCTTTATTTTTAGCAGAATATTAAAATCTTTGTAAAAATCCTTTCAAGACAGTACTGTTATAAAATAATGTGCAGGCCTTGTGATACAATGCCTAATAGAATTAAAGCTGGTATTATTAAAGCAATGTAACCCAATATTAAATATTTGAATAACATATTCAGTTATTAAGTTTAAAATCTATATTTAAACTAGTAGAATGAAATTTGAAAATTTGAACCAGCCGAACTATTACGAGTGCTCTGGGGTGGGATCCCAAGACTACGTTACGTTCCACCTTCCTTTCCCAATCAACATTCAAGTCTGTTAGGGAAACGAATTGTCATTTGTCTCTACGCTATCATAGCGTAGTATTGGAATCCCTACCCTGGGCATTTACATAATTAGCAATAGATTTCCCGGATTTATTTCTCCATCTAGTGTCCTATGTTTTTCTAGCATCCCCATTGTTTTCTTTCCGAATCCTGTCCTACGTACTCTCCAGTTGGTGTCGGTTGAACAGGCACTAGTTTCATTTAATCTTAATTGTTGTCTTAAACCGTGTAATTCCCGTTTCCGTTTCCTGGATTCGCTTCCGTTGGAAACTTCGTTATCCTCCCACCCACACAGACACACGCACACACACGTACGGACTTGCATTCACACGTACACACATGCCTTACACAGGTGTAGTCGTCTACAGTTAGATGTGCTTTTGTTTATTTGCACCTAATTCGCAAGACAAGTAAAGAATGATCGTGGAGGATTTAAGATTTAAGTCACACGAGTTTTAATTGTCTAGCCTAAGATAATTGGCGATGGAGTTATACCAAGAAAGTTTGTATTTATTAGAGTTAGTGTGATCCAACAAATTAAATACCATTACATCGACTAATCTATTGCTGAGTGCACGTACACGAGTGCTGCACGCGTATCATACGATATTTTTTATTATAACTGCACAATATGCTGCAAAAAAGGATCTCAAATTTTGATTTTGACGTTTCATTATTTTGTATAATGACGTAACATCGTTTATATGGATATTGACTAGCATTTGTTGTTTACGTTACTATGCGGATTTGCCGTTTCGTACTTGATTTTTTGACTCAATAATATTTTCTATTTCATCACAGTCTAGTATATATAAATCTTCAACTCTCTGGTGGATGCATTCAAAACTTCAAACAATGCTAAGAATAAAAAATGGAATAGATTTAGTATCCTTTCATAACATAACATAACTATATTTCTATGCTGATTAGTGTATAACTCCATGTTTAAACTTAATTTTAAATCCTTTTTGAAATATTAAAACCCGATTAAAACGATGTATTGTTAACTAAATATCAAAGAACTTCCTTCTAGTAGCTTCCTATCATTGATCATCGTATACTTTCCTCATTAATAAGTCCCAAAATTCTTCATTTTGGGCGATAAAATATTTGCTGGCCCTGGCCCGTATTCTCACATCTAGTAGCGCTATTTCGATTTTTTAAATTTTATTTTGTTTTACGAGTAGACAAGAATAGGTTTGATATTTTTGTAAATGAAGCCTATAATATTTGAAATAAGTTCTATTTACAATATAATTTATTTTTATTTCTCTAAATTTTAATATTAAAGTTGACATTTGACAGTTGAAGTAGCGATTTTTCGGAAGTAGCGCTACTTCAAGATGAGAGAATACGGGCCGTTGTATTGTCTTGTTCTCATACGATCCCTTAGCCATTGTAGAGTGATTCTGGCAAAGTGGCAAAATGCTAAATCAGGCCAAATAGAATGTGATCATTCCTAAGTTACTTGTAGATTAATAATTATTCCAATTTATGAAGACAATTTCCTTTCTAGGTGTTAGTAACAGTGGCTTCGCGCCTGATAAATTTTGATCACATATATTTCGCATGTGCCAGGTATATGATGTGAAATATGTTATATTTTAATAGTTTACAAACGGTGGAAAGCAAATTAATTAGTTAATTCTGAATTTAGTTTTTTTATACATGTAAATCTACCAATTGTGGATTAATTTGTTTGTTGTTGACTAGAATGTACGTTTTTAATTCAATAACCATGAATTATGATGCAGGTATAACAAAAAATTTTATATGCAATATAACTATTTATCAGGTTTTTAAATTAAGTTTTCTCGGTCACAAATGCGTAAATTCACCCTGTATATTTAATTAGTGCTGGAAGATGAACTAGAGAACAATTTGACTACATTAAAACAGAAATAGATTTTGCTAATCCAACTGTCCTCTTTCGGTCGGGGTGTGGATGAATTGAAATAGTTAACGCGTCGTAATTTGGGGTGGCATTAAGTCTGGAAATCCAGTAAAGCACCTTAGATGAAATTTGAATTGATAAGCGATCCTGCAAGAGGAACAGTAGAAGTTCCAACGGCGCGACGAGCCTAACAACTTTGTCAAGATAATCACGTATCGCCCAACTTATAATTCATTGGATACAAAGTTTTAATGATACCGAAGGAAGGAACTCCAGTATTCACAGCCAGAAAGACAAGAAGATGAATTTTCTTACTTACAAACGAGACAAATTAAAGGATTGTTTAAGACCACCTCCATTACGAATGGATTCTTTATAAATAAATAACTAGTTACCGTTTTTGAATGTGACATTTGAGAATCGCAATAAAAAAAAACATTTACGGTGATTCTTGAATCGAGATAATCTAGTAATCAAATTCAATTATCCTTTATTGGGATCAGTGTAATTTCTGCCTATATCAAAATAAAAATATACATATTACTACAGAAAAATCATAAAATTTTGTAAATATGTATATGAACATATTTAAATTTATTTTGAATTATAAGTGAATAGAATTAAAATGTTCTTGGAATTATAAACAAATGATAAAAAGAAAATAAATAATGAATTTATAAAAAATTGCGTTCAAGATAAAAGCACCATTAATTATATTAAGTGCTGCTTGGTATTAAGTATTCATCTAATTACAAATTCATTTATGTATGGAAATTATGTTTCATAACTTTTTCACTTTTATAATAAGCCCATCTCTAAAAGAAATTTACAAAAAAGTTTTTTGTAATTAATGTAGCAGATGGAAATACCACCTTCATTTTCTATGCGGCATAACAAAAACTTGGATACACGATTTATGACCCTAATCTTTTATTTCAAATTTCAATGATTTAAATGTTATAAATATTTTTGTCTGGTGTTTTGTATAGTGCAAATGCAAGTAATGATACGCTGTACTCCCCCATTATTGACTTGCTTTCTTCAAATTGATTCCATAACTATTACAAAAAACAGCTCATATTTACCTCTCGCTAAGAGAGTTATTGGGTTCTTGCTAAAAATCGCATATCCAGATTTTAGTGAATAAGCACGTTTTAAGGTCCCTAGTATCCAATTTTAACGAGGTAATAAAAATTTCTGGATTGCAGTCACAAAATTTTATTTAAATTCTCGGGTCGACCGGTTTCGAGCTCCACATGAGCCTTCCTCAGGAGATTTTAACATGTTTACGATGATGGCTGTGTGTGCGTATATATATATATATATATATATATATATATATATATATATATATATATATGTGGATGTTGGAAGAACGATTCCTCAAAAACTATAAGACTTAAGACCTGTTCAACTACATATTCCTGAATCTGACATTAATGGGAAGAGTTGAAAAGGTTTTAGTAACAATTGGACAACCGGAAGTAGTAGTTTCTTAAAAAAAATCTTTTAAATATTATTTTTGGACAATTTATGTTATTATTGCAACAAGGAACATTAAATTCTAATTATCATAATTTTTTTATTATATCCTCTATAGATTTAGATGAGGAATATAATAAATAGAATATACCGACATAATAAATCGTACAGTCGAAACTACTCGTACACCAATGAAACCAATTGACAAATTCAAATGTCTGTAACATAGTCTATAATTAACAGATAAAAGTCAGGTGATAAATCAATAGTTTTAGTGACATTACTGAAAGCTTTTTCTGGGTATTACATTTAATCTTTCTTATTGTTTTATTAATTAAATATTTAAAATTATATGTAGATGCATATACATATACATAAGCAATACCGCCAATCTTTCCAGTGTATTGGAATAATCTCCAACCGTTAAGAATTTCTTCATAGAATGAAAGAATAACTAGAATTTTTTGTATGCACAAGAATTGTTAAGTACAATAAATTAAATAACATTTGGGCATAGCCAATTTCATTGAATTGCGATACACTTATAATGTCACTAGAATTACTCAAACCAACATTACAGATCGAGTACGTTAAGTGGCGCCACGGCACGGAGTAACGATGTAGTATCTAGAAAAATAATCTGACAAAATAAATATTGAATTTTAATATTTAAATTTAGAAGTATTATATTTACTTTTAATAAACTGACAACACATTTGGCACATCGTAACTTCATTGACAGGGTCCAAGGAAGGTCAGGGACACCGACAACACTATCCTCCTAATTGAAATAAATATAACTAGATGTCGCCACTATCCGTACCAAATTTCATCCAAATCTGTAAAAAAAAAATCTGATGTGGCCAGCACATGACCTCCCGCCAATTCCATGTTTAAAATAGCAATGAGCTTTAAGTAAAGTTTCACTTCCGACTGATCGTTTGTAAAGAAAATCTACTTTGTTGTTCCTATAAAAAGAACGGTTTGTAATACGAAATTTTGGATTATATTTTATTATGTTTTTCCTGTCAAAATCATCACCAACTTCCTTATGCTCTAAAACGCAATCTGTGTAAATTCTTCGCCGTACATTATCCATTTCGTAAATGTGTAGTTGCAAACTATTATTTGACACTTAGAAATGACGTTCGTATTGAGAGCTGTTAGATATATAATGCTGCAAACATCAAACTTAAATCGAATTATCTTGTATATCTAATATTTATGTATGATGGAAAATATATTATTTTTACAAACCTTAATGCCATTAGAATCATATTTAAACTACTAAATTCTTCTTAACAAGGTTTCATTATTAATTTTAATGAAAACTGCTTCGTGACAGTGACATTTGTTTAAATGTGTCAAATTTGTTATTAAAGTATTGTTTTTGTTTGACGCAGAGGCAAAGTGATGTACAAAAATAAATTATTTTATAATATAATATAAAGTTATTTCAAGTTATTTACTAAATGCTATTATCGTAGAATTGAAGATTGTGCCATTATATTTAATTTGTATTGGTGAAAGTTGCTAAAAAATTATATTCAATGAATTTTTTACAAGAAAAACTGTTAAAAGCTTGTATAAATGATACTTCCGGTTATCCGATATACACTAAAAACTACTGAGCTCTTCCCACATTAGTATAGAATGGATATACAAAATTTCAAATTTTTCTGATTGATAGTATTTGAGTAATCGTGTCCACATGATCCACACACACACACAGACACACAGACACACACACATACATACCTACAGACATCATTGTAAAAATGTTAAAATCGGATTCTGGGGACATCAAAACGTGCTTATTCACTAAAATCTCTATATCCGATTTTTAGCACGATCCCTATACCTCCCTTACCTAGGGTAGCGGGAGGTAAAAACTAACGACAACAACAAAATTTTATATGGAAAAACAACTACTTGAAATGGCCATAATAAGAGTTGCGCAACTGAATGAAGTTGGCCATGATTTGGCTAAAGTTCTGTATAATTCTTTATTATAGACAGCGCAGTTGAATACAATACTTATATAAATGGAAATTGCGAGAGGTATTGTGCTAACTACAACAGATTTTTATTTAATATAAAAAGCTGTCATATAAATGTTAGCAATGCATGTACTACAATTATTAAAATTTTCTTTCGAATTTAAACGAAATTACAAAAACAATGAAATGAGCCACTTTATGTTTTCCTCTAAGATCATCTGTTTCTGGCTAATCCATCGTTGTTTGAGAGCCACTGCTTCGGTCCGCTCAGGGTAGTTACAATTCAGGAAGAGAATTGTAGTTGGTCGCGGGCCAAAACTGCGAACGCAATTCCCATATATCAGGGGTTTGTCTAGTCTGGTGTGTTGGTGTTGGTGCTGGTGGCAGCAGCAGCAGCTCCTAACGGAACGGTGTCTGTGTGTGAGAGAGAGTACGACGCCCGACGCCACCCCCAGACACACTGAACCAGCGACGCCGAGCGCCAGACACACAGGGGTTCCCAAAATGTCGCACACCAAGGGAAGATAGACAATTCGGTAATTATAAATTGAAATATAAACAAAAGGATTGCCTTTTTGTAAATAAATTAATATAATAAAATATATTTTGGCATAATGCAATAACAACCAATGGCAGTCTAAAACTAAAATTTATCAATTAAGCTAATTGCATGAATTTCATATTAATGTACAAATGAAACAAATATTTTAATTGATGAAACACAAAATTATATATAATAATCAAATAATATCAAATTGTAAAGCAGAGTTGATGATCGGATGTCGGTGAACGGGATGTAGAAAATAATCAATTGTAAATTGCAATTTCAATTTAATGCGAATTATTACATATTTAATTATTGTAAACATATATTATTTCATTATACAACTAAACAAATTTAAACACACACGGTAAAATATATCATTACCGATGTCTACATGTGTTGTAGATAATGGCACACCCAGTAATGGGTAATATGCCGTGATGATATATTTATTTATAACATTATTGGCTCTATAAAACGAAGCAACGATTAAAATAATATTTACATATGTATGTAAATTTATAAATACGTACAGTACCTAATATTATAAATGATAAAAATGTCTAAAAATATATGAGCACAATTACAGGAAAGGTAAAAACAAAATAAAAATAAAAAATTGTGGCCAGTGCAATATCTCTCGCTATTTCCATTTTAGGCCATATAAGTATTGTATTTAACATTTCTTGTGCATGAGCAAGTATCTCCTCCTCCAATACACATACACATACACATACACACACACACACACACACACATCATCGTAAAAATATTATCAGATTGTATGGGCCTGAAATTGTGCTTATTCACTAAAATCTAGATTATGCGATTTTTAGCATTCATTCAAAACCTCTCAGCGATTCGAAATGAAGACTAATTAGTAAATTTAAAATTGAAATTTTTCAAAAAAAAAAAAGAAAAACCTCCGACATTTTTATATTAATTTTTGTAAAGCACTACTAAAATTGATTTCCAAATTAAATTTTTTTTTTTTAAATTAATTTAAAACTTACTAATCACCATGAAGGTAAACTATTGCTCCATATCTATTAAGCAATAAAAGTAAAAATGAATATACTTGTACCATCCACCTTTGTAATAAGTTTTTTCTTGGGTTACAAATAAAGTTATTATTATTATTATTATTATATAATTGATTTCCAAATGATTTACAAATTATTATACAACTGATTGAACACCGGTTGATTTGATTTTGATGACTTGTTTCGTCAATTAACTGAAGGAAACAATTTGAGAGTAATTTACATATTAGCAGGATAAGCAATTATACCGGGTGTCACATTTTAATGTACCACCTGGAATATCTTCAGGATCATGCATCATACAAAAAAATGTTTCAAATAAAAGTTCAACGATTTGGAGGGGGACATCCAATCCTATAAATAAATTCAACCCCCCGCCCCCAGGGGCGGCTGGAGAGAGGGTAGTTTTAAAATTTTAAATCGTAGCCCCTATTTTTTATAGCAGAATCGGATAGAGCGTGAAAAAAAGTAATTTTATCTAAAAAAAATTTGTTACTTTAGTAGAGGGCGCTGCAATCAACAAAATTGTTTTCAATACATAATTTTCCGGAAACAATCAAAGCAGTGTGGGTGTGTGTTTGTGTGTGTGTATGTGTGTCGGTGAGGACATCCTGATAATAATTTACCACCGGCATTAGCATTACCCGAGACGTACCACGAGGAGGTTGCTCGGTCGGATTTACGTCTCGTGTGTATGTGTATTTCTTTGTGTTTGTATCTGCAAAAAAATTTTTTAGATAAAATCCACTTATTTTTTCACGCTCTATCCGATTCTGCTATAAAAAAAAATAGGGGTTACCATTCAAAATATTGTTAAACTTTTATTTAAAACATTTTTTAATACGGTGCATGATCCTGAAGATATTCCAGGTGCGGTACATTAAAATAGGACACCTGTATGCATAATCTAAATATTATTGGGAGTACATATCTCATTGAATATTTTTTCAGCCAACTTTTAGCAATCACTGCCTCTTCAGGCCTTTTTCACCACTTTGTCATTCTTCTCAATACAAATTCTGCCTCTTTCTATTCTCGCCATCCTTCCACTAGTTAGACAAGGACGGAACTAGGGGGCGAGAGAGCAACTAACGATCGGACTGGCTCGTAAATCTCCGTATCTGCTCGGACAGTAACGGCCGTTACGATCATTAGCACCCGAAGCGAATTATACGCGATTGGCAATTTGGAGTCTGATTGAACGGGAATCATCGATGGAGTACAGATAGAGCAGAAATCAATGGACATGATGTTTGCTGACAATGCGGATGATACAGGTTATTTTTGGGGAAATGGAACACTACAACATAACAGATAAAGAACGAACCGCTACCTATTCACTACTGAATGAGGCTTTTTGCAAATACATAAAACAGATTTCATAAAAATGAGGTGTTGCAAGACTTTTTCTTTGTTTTAATCCAAAAAATAAGAAAAAATCTGGTGTGGCCAACACGCTATTTAATTTTTATTAATTTCAATACATACCTACATATTTACTAAATGTTGCAAACTATATTAAGTTCCTTTGCATATAACTATTGTTTACTTACTATTTTGTTTTTAAAATGTCACCATTATTAATTTGAAATTATTAGTTTTTTGACAGTCAAATTTTGACAGTGGCATTTCTCTGTAAATAATGTTTAAGGAAGTAATATAATAATTGTATTATATGTTCATTAGAAACTAGCTGACCCGCCCCGGCTTTGCACGGGTAAAGCTAGAATAACGATTAGCTAAACGTGTACCAGTAATTTTTCACGTTAACTTCGGAGACATGCGCTGCGTAGGGAGCCGGCAACCTGCCTCGCATCGTACATGTAACAGGCTCCGCCCATTGCACCTAACATCGCCTTTTTCTAAACATGTCTCGGGTACTTTTACTTATGTACCGCCTTGAGGGATGATTTTTCAAAAACGCTAAACACTATTTCGTACCAAAAGCATATCCCTAACTTGAGAAATGATGGGTTCTCCATACAAACCTTCATCCCCTATTTCACCCCTTCAAGATTTATTTTCGCGACAAAAGGTAGCCTATGTCCTTCTCTAAGGTCCAATCTATCTCTATGCCAAAATTCATCAAAATTGGTTTACCGGGAGAAATGATGGGTTCTCCATACAAACTTTCATCCCCTATTTCACCCCTTCAAGTTTTATTTTCGCGACAACAGGTAGCCTATGTCCTCCTCCAAAATCCAATCTATCTCTATACCAAAATTCATCAAAATTGGTTCAGAGGTTTAGGCGTGAAAACGTAACAGACAGACAGACAGACGGACAGACTGACAGACAGACAGAGTTACTTTCGCATTTATTATATTAGTAAGGATTGTACCTTGTTTATAATTATAATTTTTCATGTTGTAATGACTTCATGTCTACTTTTAGAGCCCTGAAGAAGACTGTTGTTGCAGTCGAAACGTAGGCCAGGAAATAAATAATTTATATGTGACTGCGTGTCTGATTATTTTCCAATTTTTCAAATATCGGGAATGTTTTTTTCTTACTATTGTTCATTTATATAATAAAAAAATAAAACACATGAACACATTGATTTGTCAACGGGCAGTATCATAGTTTGTTTCTGAAAGTGAAATAACAGGATCATAAACAATTTTTCAAATATACGATGTTCGCGAATACTGCTTATTAACAAAACACAAAACATCAATTTGTTCCTGTGAATCCATCTTCAAAATGTCAACAACTCACAAACAGAAAAGACAGCTGACGGGTGAAGCAAACTTATACCTTACCGCCAGGTTTAATAGTTCTTTCTTGTGATTGGTCGAATTTGAAATTTACAATGATATGATACTAGACCAAAAAATAAAATACCCGTATTTTTTAAAATTAATTAATTATTCGTAGTTTACGAGAAAATAATTATTAAAACTTTGGAGAAGGGATCTGTGACATCAGTAGGGTAGAATGATAGAAGAAGACAGTTAGACTGAGATAGTTATATTGTGGTAGGCGAAAGTGACAGCAGCTGTCACGTTCGGCATTCCATAACCTATCACAACATAATATCTATCTCAGTCTAACTGTCTTCTTCTACCATTCTACCCTACTGACGTGACAGATCCCTTCTCCAATACATTAAATTGCTAATAACAATATTATTACAAACTAATGTTTAGTTTTTATTTTTATAATGAGAAGCTATAGAGGTTTATTTTTATATATTACTAGCTGACCCGCCCAGGCTTCGCACGGGTAAAGCTAACTTGAAAAATGATGGGTTCTCCATACAAACTTTCGTCCCCTATTTCACCCCCTTCAAGTTTTATTTTCGCGACAAAAGGTAGCCTATGTCCTTCTCCTAGGTCCAATCTATCTCTATACCAAAATTCATTAAAATTGGTTCAGACAGACAGACAACAAGACAGAGTTACTTTCGCATTTATTATATTCGTATGGATTTAATATTAACAATTAAATAAAGAAAAAATCAAAATCACATTTTTTTTTTTATTACAATAATCAATATAGTTAACAATGATGACAATAATTTGTGTGATAGTTATTTTTATTATTGCAATCAGATTTAGTCTACTATAGGTGAAAATTGTTGTAATCAAATAAAACTACATTGTTATTAACTGTAAAACTTTTCATTGTTGTAATCAAATTTAATCTTCTGTATTTGAACGTTTATTTGTTCTAATCAAATAAAACTACACTGTAATAAACTGTAAAAGTAATAGATGTGAGAAAGAATATGAGAAATACCTGGAAATCAAAATTTTCAATTTTGTTCTTTCCCGGAGAATATAATTTTCATTCTGGATTATTTAAATTTCTTTTTGTTTTCAGCTAGAATCCTTTTTACTGTACTTTGTGAAATATTTATTGTAGAACCTTGCTTATGCTTTCGATTCATTTTGATTATTAAATTTTGATAATTCAATTTTTTCACATAAGTTTTATCTTGCGCTACACGCCAATGATAAAAATTTCATTGTCGTGACGTTCAATTCATTAATCACTTGTACAACTGTACTAATAGAGCGGTACAAACTTTCATCCCTATTTCACCCCTTTAAGTTTTATTTTTACGATAAAAAGTATCCTATGTCCGTCTCCAAAGTCCAATCTATCTCTATACCAAAATTCATCAAAATTGGTTCAGCGGTTTAGGCGTGAAAACGTAACAGACAGACAGACAGAGTTACTTTCCCATTTATTATATTAGTATGGATGACATATATTGAAATTCGATTATGGTCACATACCCCACTGGAAATATAAAATATACTCGTAATTACATTCAAATTTCTAAATTTGCAAATCGTTCATAGACCATTTCATGCGTTTTAGGTGAGTTTATATTTTTAAATCTAAATTGTAAATTCGTAAATTAAATTCACCATATACCAACCCTATGTCGTATACAGGATGATCAAATTCATGTAAACAAAATCTTACAAATGCTTCGTTTCAGAAATATTCACAATATTCACAAGAGAAGGCGTAATTAGCATTGTGCAAATAGTTTGAGTTATAATAGTGAAATATGAATCAATTTTAAAGAAGGTGAAAAAGTGAGCTCTACAATAAAACTTTGAAAGTTTGGTAAAATTTGTTGAGAAATACGATTATAAGTGGGCGCCAGTTAACGAGTTTTGATTGTTAACTGTTATTTCTATTTATATTTTAACGTTCAATATAAACTTCAATTTTTTGTGACATTAACTTCGTTCGAAGTTAAAATTACATATGAAGTTAGTTTAGTACCGTAGGAAATATAATGCGCTGTATATATTTATTAGGTTCCGAATTTATTTATGCAATAAAAGTCGTGGTGTAATAAGTGAAGGTGTATTGTGCCAATAAAGCGACGCTGCTAAACATTCGTGTTAACCCAGATCCTCGGTTTTACAGTCCAACTTTCAAAAACTAATTTACCAGAATTTTAAATGCACATCAAAACTGTGACAAACGTAAAAAGTCTACAACTTGGGCCGTATTTCCTTATTAAAAACTTTTCTCTTTTCTCGTGACTATTACAAGGTTAGCTTAGGTTTCAGGTTTACTCATGAACGATGCAGGTATAGTTTGTGTCAAGATAAATGCACAATGACTTTTCCGCCCATCTCAACACGTATTATGTATTTGCTTTGTAACAGGGGGGGGATCTGACGCTTCTGTTTTCTCTTTGTTCTTTTACCCTTACTTAACTCAAACGATGACGCTGTTTCTTCTAACTGGTGGACGCTTGCTGGTTTGTCCACCACTTTACTGAGGAGGTACACGCTCTTACGCTCACACTATCACTAAACACTTAACACTTGATGATAGAGTTATGAACATATTTTGGACGGATGGCACACACAATATATTTTATACTAATTTTTAACTAACTTTACATACTTTATTTACACATAATTACATTAAACTAACTTATAATTATTGATTACACAATTACACTGAACACAAACTAACTGTTACATTATTAACTTGTAACCTTAATTCCGAGTCATGGCGTAAAACGCCCAAAAAACTAAACACAGACTACATGTCTGAACTCACTGAGTCCTTAACCTCGACTGCTTTTAAAACAAAGGTTTATCTCTTCAGACGTACATCTAATGAAGGGTGCGAGGGTGTAGCCTCCATAGCAAAATAACAAGACTTCACGTAGTCTAGCCAATAAATTATATACATAATTGTCAAAACAATAAATGTCTACGCTGTTGACATCTAGACTAAACAGATATATGAGAGAATAATGATTATTATTTCTAAACAGAATTTTGACTTACAAAGATAACAGAATTAAAATGTTGATACTGAAACTGTAATTTAGAAGAGTTTATATTAAAGTTATTTACTTGTTATTTCACTATTCCTACCTTGTTACAGCTTAACTGTCACTACTTTCTTTTACATTTGAATGATAACGTGCCATTATTGTCCAATGAATGGATTCTCTTCCTTCTCTGTATAGTAAAATATAAAATATTCGCCCCAATTCTGTAAGAAAGTTGTTAACACTTAGCATCATTGCTATAGCAAATAAGCAATAATAATTGCGAACACTAAATAAAACCTAAAAATCTGATGTGGCCAGCACATGACCTCCCGGAAATTCCATGTTTAAAATAGTAATGAGCTTTAAGTAAAGTATCTTTTTCCGTTCCGGTTGATCGTTTATAAACAAAATCTAATTTGTTGTTTTATTAAATAGAAGTCTGTAATTCGAAATTAATTTCGTGCCAAAAATAATCGATTATCATGGGCCTATAGCGCTCACCATCAACTATAACAGTTCGACCTTCATTATTTTCGAAAAAATAAGTTCCAATGACGCCACCTGACCATAGTGCGCACCAAACAGTCTCATTTGGACATATAATGGTACCTCGTAAATCACATGAAGATTTTCCTCTGCCCATATCCGGCAATTTTGCTTATTAGCATACCCAGAGAGGAAAAAATGTGCCTCACCAAAGAAAAAGATAATCCTCGAAAAATCATCATCAACTTCCAAGTGCTCTAAAATCGCAATAAGTGTAAATTCTTTGCTGTGCATGATCCATGTCGTAAATGTGTAGTTGTAAACCAATATTTGACATTTTGAAAACACGTACTTATACTGACAGATTTATATTTACAAATCAAATATATTTCTACTAAATTCTTCTTAACACAATTTCATTATTAATATAATGTGACAGTGACATTTGTTTAAATACGTCAAAATTTTATTAAAGTATTATGTTTTTGTTTGACGCATAGGTCAGATGATGTACAAAAATAAATTGTTTTATAAATTTATATTTAAAGTTATTTAAAGATTTTTAAAGTTATATTATCGTAGAATTGAAGATTGTACCATTATATTATATTTTTAATAGTAAAAGTTGCTGAAAAATTATATTCAATGCAATTTTTTCAAGAAAAACTGGTAAAAGCTTGTATAAGTGATACTTCCGGTTATCTGATATACACTAAAAACTAATCAACTCTTCCCACATTAGTATAGAATGGATATACAAAATTTCAAAATTTTCTGATTGGTAGTATTTGAGTAATCGTGTCCCACAGGATCCACACACACATACACACACACATACATACCCACAGACATCATTGTAAAAATGTTAAAATCGGATTCTGGGGACATCAAAACGAGCTTATTCACTAAAATCTCTATATGCGATTTTTAGCACGATCCCTATACCTCCCTTACCTAGGGTAGCGGGAGGTAAAAATGACAGGCTTTACATATGTTTCTATTGGTTATAATTTTTAGCAACGTTGTTTTAAGCCTTAACAACTTCCTTACAGAATTGGGTTGAATGTTACGCTTACTTTAACATACAGGCTACCAATTTTATAAGTTCCCGCCTTAAAGTTTAAAAATAGGCAATCCATGTTACATTTCATAAGTAACTTGATTTTTGCTCTTATACCTTCCGTGATTATTCGATTTAAAGTACTAATACTTACCATGTGGCTTATGAAATGTATTCTGTTTTGCCTATTTTTGAACTTTAAGGCCGGAACTTATAAAATGGGCACCCTGTATTTAAATGCTATTTTTGTTGGAAATAATTTTTGGAACTGCAATGTTCATTCCCATACATAATTATTTCAAACAAAAATAGCATTTATGTTAAAAGAACAGTAAGATTATTTTACTATCTAATCATATGACGGAAACTGTGTATTTGATATAACTACATCATCATTTTTAGTAAAACATTCCCATAAAAGAGCCTTTATTTTAATTAATTTGAATGTCCCTATTTCTCCTTTGCATTCTCCGTCACTGCTCGTTCCAGCCTTTGATAATTCTTGTGACTGTGTGGGTGTGAGTTATATGGTACCTACCGTACCACCGTTATTCGGGGTGTGAGGTGTTCAGCTATTTTTCGGCGCTTTTCGCCGAGTTACACAGACTATTAAGACGGGAAATTAAAGACGAACAGCACACGAAATCGCTGGATTTGTGTTAATTACAACGGTTGGTAGCGTGTTTACTTTTAGGGGCGGAAAGGGGCAGTAAATAAATAACTTGGATGAGTTATTATTAGTTTGCATTTATTTAGTGCTTTTAATAAAGTTTTACAAACTTAGACCTAGATTTTATATGATACGAATATAAGTAAAATATTTGACATGCATAGATACATATTTAGTTAAAAGTTTTGGTGAAAACTGTGAACACAAATATCTTGGAAAATGAAAACCAAGACTGATATTTTTTCAGCCACCTTAAATTATTTAAGAGTCTTTTAAAACTGTTTTAAATTCACCTCAAATGTGTCAAATAAATTGAATACTTTGACTGAAACTTATATACTTCCAAAAAATGGCTTCTTTAAATTTGTCACCGAATTTATATCTATGCCTCTTTTTCACAAATCACGGGCTTTAGAAAAGCTAATATGTAATACACTCAATTTATTGTTTGAAGGACGCGCCGCCATAAATATACTCTGATTAAAGTCTATTTTCTCTAAAATTATCGAAATTCCAATTCTTTTTCGTTCTCGTGATATGCGACTTTAAAGCTGATTTTTTTTTTTTTTTTTTTCATTAATACACCCTTAACCCAGAAATGGATCGAGATATGAACTTGGAAACTTCACCAATCGATTCTACAGAAAAAATACAGAAGTTTGCCAAGTTTCAAATTTATGAATCCGGTTGTTCAAATTTTATAAATAAAATACTGAAAACTACCAAAAATTACAAAAAATACAGGGTTGTGCAAAAAGATGTTACCACTTCTATGGCACTACATATTTTAAATATTCTTTGGTACAGACTAGATATGGCCACCCGACTTAATTTGGAAGAGAGAAGGAAGATAGCAGGTTGGATAGAAGTGAAGTGTTTGGGTCACCCTCTATTCTCAGAACAGTTTTGGACCTCTGGTATGGTTGACATACTGAGTAATCTAAATCTGCTCTTTTTCAGATTTGTTTTTGGACCTCTGGCATGGAAGTTAAGGAAGAATTGTTTGGGACACCCGGTATAAGTATTATTATGTATGTACTACTGGTAACAGTTTTCAAATCTTACTATATTATTAATCGTAATTTATCTGAATAGTAAAGACACTTTTTACCTCCCGCTACCCTTGGTAAGGGAGGTATAGGGATCGTGCTAAAAATCACATATCGAGATTTTAGTAAATGACCACGTTTTAAGGTCCCTAGAATCCAATTTTAACATTTTCACGATGATGTCTGTATGTGTGTATGTATGTATGTGTGTGTGTATGTGTAGGGATTTTGTCTTCACTCTAACTCAAATACTATCATTCAGAAAATTCTGAAACCTTGTATTTCCATCCCATTCTAATATGAAAAGAAGTCATTAGATTATGGAGTAAATCGGATAACCGGAAATGGCAATTTACCTGAAGCTCATAATGGTTTTTCTTCAAAAAATACCATTAAATGCCATTTTTTCGCATTTTATGTCTTATGAAAATTAAAGATTATTGAATTTTCTACAGGAATACATTAATACTTTTTCTATATATTTTACAGATAAATTTTTTTTTTTTTTATTAGTCTCGAAGCCTAAGATAAACACAATAATTCTTTTGTTACACAGTTCATATTTCAAATGAATGTAACTGACAGTAAATGTCACTGTCAAAAAACTAATCACTTCAAATTAATAATAGTGACATTTTAAAAAGAAAATAGTAAATAAAGCAATAGTTTTATGCAATGGAACAGTTTGCAGCGTTAGTAAATAAGTAAGTATGTATTTAAATTAATAAAAATGGATAGAAATGTGTGGCGAAGGATGATTGTTGCGTAACTATTATTGAGGTTCGGATGCGGTTATTCGCTACCGAAAATCGGTCACATTAATATGTTCTTATGTATGAATGCTATAATCACAGATTACCTATGCTATCGTATACGGTAGTGTAGATAATCTGTGCTATAATGATTGTGGACAAGGCGAAAAAAGAATGTTGTTAAAGAGTGAAGTGAGTCAGCTGAGCTCTTACTCTTATCCCGTTTCTTATTGTTACTATTTTTTCCCGGTTTTTGCTAACCCACTAAGTGGGAAACGCGTCATTTTATGTATGTATGTAAAAATTAAATAGCGGGAGGTTTTCAATTAACTTATATTTCCTCAATGTGTAGAATCGCAAAAAAATCGTAAGTGTGTTAAGCAGCGTATATGTATTCCAAAGTCGTAATAAGGGAAGATTGGAGCTAGTTACACATTCATTTTTATTTTACGTCACTTGGGGGGTGGGCCTGTCAACTGGAAATTACAGCAGGATGTGTATTTATGCTGGCAGTAAAACTACTCCCGATGTGTTTCGAATTAACACGGCGCCAACCCAAACAAGACCAAGAAATAAATGAGATATGAAAATATGTCACACACCAGAGATAAATTGCTTTCTTTGTAGGAGCAATATTTATGTACTCGTACAAGAAAAGACACAGTTTTATATTAGTTGTACGATATCGATTTTTTTTTTTTTCTAAAATAATCCATAAACGACGGACAGAGAAAAAATAATGCTGGTTATCTAATAACTTTTTCGTTTTTCAGTAGCTTATTCATACTATCGGTCACTAATTTCAAACCGACGTCAAACTTTTTTTTAATTTTCAAATAGTATAAAATCACCTTTACGGTTCTCTTTCAAGCCAGCCTTGAGAACTATTCTTTTAAATAATCGCATACTAAATTCATTTTAACTCGGGCACCAAAATTGCACGGACTTCTAAGAGAAAATACCGGGAGCTTATTTTATCAGTAAACATAGGGTATATCACCTTAGTTATAGTATGGATGATTGACATCAATGTATTAATGCGTTCATTTTGTAAGTAAACATAGGCGTTTAAAATGGGAAAACAGTATTTTGTAAATAAAAAGTGTCCGGCAGAAAATTAAGCCATGATATTAAACATGATAATAGTACATTACATTTTGTACATTATTTAATATTAATTACTTTAATGTTACTGCATAAATTGCAATAAATTACAAAAAAAAAAATCAAATAAATAATTGTTTCACTTTTTTATTATACAATATGAAAAGATTTGCAAATGTATGCGTGGCGACAATTTTTATTTACAAAAAACTGTTTTCCCATGTTAAACGCCTATGTTTACTCATAAAATAAACGCTTCAATACATTGCTGCCATTTTGTTTCTATGGTAATGAAACTACTCTATGTTTACTGTTAAAAAAATCTCTGTATTTGAAAAAAAATATTTTTCCCTGTTAAACATCTATGTCAAAGATTGTCGTGTTTATCCTGTATAGCACATAATTGAAAAAAACTGGTATGGCTAACCCCTTCGTTTAATTCTATGTATTTTATTTTATACATTATAAATCAGCCATGTGATTTAAGTTTGAATTGAATCCTTAAAATTACTGTTCTAAATTCTATAGTCAAATTATTATTTGATGTGATCATATTGTAGAGTGCGTGCTACCGACGGCACAGGTCGGAGTAGACAGTATACAACAGTCTGGAACTGACCGGCACTCTAGATTGGAATGCATAGTGAAATAAATAGAAATAGTGAAATAAATAGTTAGTAGTATAAATAAATAGTTAGTGATATAAATAAATAGTGAAATAAATAAATAGTGAGATAAATATTGTTTAAATAAATAATCTTAGGTGTTAAGTGTTTAATAATATTCTTAATTAATTCTTGTCTAAACAAATTTTTATTTTAATTATTAATAATTCTTTGATTTTTACACTCCAAAGAAATAAATAAACGTTACAATATATTTTTGTTGTTCAAAGCGTTTACTTACATACACTCAGTTTTCATTTTCTAATCACAATTACATATTCCAGGTTCAATAATTTGATTATAAGATGAGGATAGGAAACTAGAGCAAATGTGAATTTCAAATTCCAAAAGAGAATAAATTCGTTGTGACACCTCAATATAAGTTTGCGAAATTGTAGCAATGTACGACAAAGCTTGTCTTTCATAAACAAGCGCACGATCTTGGTGCTGTGCTATCTTCCTGGATGTCAGGTTGCCTGCGAGTTTAATTAGTCCTCGGAGCAGTGGAGGATTTTTGAGTTATGGGCGAGTACGTGCCGCGAACACGACCCCGCTGAGACAGGGCCGGACGCTGAATTAAAATTTAAGAATTGGAGGAACAGGTCCCAGTGGAACTTTAAATTTCCCACCGAAACGCCACGTCAAAGAAAGTGACGGAGGAAATTGTGTACGAAACCGGAAATCGGTTCTTTATAACCGGACAGGAAGCGGATCCGTCGCAAATTGTTTCAAATAACATTTTATACTACTCAAAGGTGGTTCAAAAATTACTTATGATCGTTATCAATGCTTCTAATTACGAATAACTTAACATTAAGTCGAACCTAGATTGCATAGCACCGTATGCCAAGTAACATCATGAGATTTTGGCACACTTTAATACCCTGTTTCTCCAGAGCAACTTAAAATTTAAGTAGTTGCTCATAAGCAATTGTAAAAGGTATAGATCGTCTGCCTTAAGTAGATCCGCAAAATTTTTTTTAACGTAATATTAAATTTATATGATAAAAAAATATTTTTTAATTATTGTGATTTTCCACAACTGGTTGTTGCACAGTTGCAACTATTTAAAAATTGAGATAATTCAGTCCACATCTTTTTTGAATCAAAATACTTCAAAATTTTCAGTAAATTTACTCGATAATATAAATAAAATAAATATTTTGCTATTAACACAACTAGCAAGTTTTTTGTTCCTCTGCAGTACCTACTTAAATGGTTTTTTCTTTATTATGCATGATAAATATGAGTTAAGCATATTATGAGGTTGCTAAATAACTTTTAATACAACTTTATTCAATGGGGAAGTTTAGTATGGTAAAAATTCTACATAACATACTATTTTCTCACAAATATAACACAAATGACTGCTGAAATTGAAATTAAAAATTAAAATTATTGCTCCATTTATTTATAATTAATATTTTTTGGGTAAACTGTAAGTAGGTCACAAGTCAGTTATGCTCAGATAGAACGGTGAAATCGAACCACTTGAACGTAGGTCATAACAACACCTCAGTCTCAAGTGACTGGTAACCGCAACCGCGTGCGTCAGTGTATAAATCGACATACGTTGCGCCAAGCCTCTACAGACGTCATCACAGCTTAAAATCGGCTTTTCCAGAAAATCTGGGTATTTTTGAAAAAAAATAAAACATGTTACATCATTTTTCAAGTCATTTCCTATGGAATAACAAAAAAAAAAAAATCGCTAAACTTCCCCATCATGATAATTTGATGACATTGGCATATGGTTTAAAAAAAATTTAAAGTATCGTATATTTGACATAAAATACAATGTTGCAAGATATATTTTTCAGTTGGAAATGCGTAAATATTATACTTCATTTCACGTAAGAAAATAGCGTTGGTTTAGGAATATAAATTCTGCTCTTTGATTGAACAGAATGCTAACCTAGTTTACAAAAGTGAAAAAAATATCACTTGTCAGCTGTCAATAGACACTTACAAAATTGACGTCACTGCGAGAGAGATATAGAAGGTCATGCATACAAACAAACCTCCCCTCGTTGTCTTGCGTCCCGCTCCCTGTTCCTATCTGTCATTGTATTCGCATCTGTTATTCAGTGTTAAAACTAATTCTTTATTGTGATGTGTACGTTGTGTTTAATAAAAATGAGTTTAAAACCAGAAGATGTGTCTGGGGCAACTTTTTTGTTTGATAATATTGAAGATCATTCGATTATTCAACTAAAACGATGTCTAGGGTGTAAAGTCTACGGCTAATGACAGGTCTTTGTTTGTACGGGGTAACCATAGCAACTTTGATTTCTATGCTTCGCCGTTAGAGGCGCTCGTGCAAATTGCAATTTTGTGTCTATTATCAAATAAAAACGACAGAATTAAGTGATATTTAACTATGTTTTGATGTAGTTTATAATATTTAGAAATCGTACATTTTACAGATAAAAATATTTTTATTATTGAGAAAGTTTGGTTTCACGAAATTAAATTATTTATTTAATGCGTGTAAATGAAGTATAGTATTCGTTTCTATTTATGAAGGGTAGTAAAGAGAATTAGCCTCGGATTTCTGAAGCTTAAGGTGCATTTAACTTTTAAAACTGGCTTTGACAATGGTTATGATGAATACGATAATAACCAAAACCAGTACAATTTTTTGTTAAATTGCTGGAGTTTGGTTGAAATGACGTTAGTTTTCACCGTTTAACCTACTGATTCTGATCTCCCTCATTTTATATACGTTTTGTAAAAACCGAACTTTCTTTACCACCTGCTATATGCTATGTTTCAGCGTCCCTATTCTGTGGGGTGCACTCGTATTTGTGTTATTTATTTTTGAAATTGTGTGTGTCACGTGGGAAGGCATGTCGCCGAGCTGTTTGTTTTCGTTTAGAAGCAAGTCCAACACACATCAGTGCCCTGTGTGTTGTGTTTGTGTTATTATTTTTGTAAAATACACACAAGGTTAGCTATACGTTGTACAAACCAACAATACCACGCTACAACTCAAACCCTGAGGGAGGATATAATGTTACCGAATCAAATATAAAGATAAAAAAAATCGATTTAGGTGTACGTATACACTCTTTTGGAGTCAAATACATAATGAGTAAAGTACCGTTACAATCTGTCTCATTTTGGGAATATGTAATATGAAATGAATAAAAAATTTTCAGGCATAAATAGTATATTACAGCCGAGGTGGGATATGTGACATTTCAGCCGAGGTCTTATGTACATTACCGAGAGGCGAAGCCTCGAGGAGAGATAAAGCGTGATGAAACTCCCATCGAGGTTATGTATACTATTTTATTCACAATCATCCTCATTTTAAATCAATAATTTTCAAAATAAATCAATGAGTTATAACCTTTATTTTTATTAATATTTTTGACAGCTTTCTTAATAGTTATTTACGTATAGAGGGCCGAAAGAAAGGGTTTACGCCTGCGGACGAAATTTGAAGCCCGACGCGAAGCGGAGGACTTTTATTCGCCCAAGGGCGTAAATCTCTTTCGGCCTGAGGTACGTACAACGTTTTACGCACAACTGAAACCAATGAAACGTAATTTTTAATTGCATGACTAAAAGATTGTTGCTATGTAAAAAATATTAGATGGCCAGATGGCTATGCCAAGAAACATTTAGACGATGCGTTGTATTGGTAACCATTTGTTTTTCTGAATAAAATTTGCTAGAAGCTCATGAAGCTTTAGCGGATTTATGTCCTGGTAAGTCAAAGGACCGATATCAAAACGAATACGATGTTTTGCAAGCCTAGTTGACAGAAAAAAATGTGACAATTTTGAATGAAACTGTTGTTGCTCGCATATTTCAATGAAAAGGTATGGTGATATATTAATATTACTCGTATATATTGTTATTCTATAGATTGTGCCTACTTTTCAGTCTAAAAAATAAAACAGCTCGACTGATTATTGGTACTAAAGACCATGATAAACCTGGTCTGTAATCTGACATTTCTGCAACTGAAAAAGACAGAAATCAGTTGAATCTCCAGTTAAAGAAATCTTCAGAGACAATTCATTTGGAGGGAATTTCGTTGAATAATATATCCAACTGTATTATAAATATCCACAAATAAAATATTATTTACCGTTATTTGTTTTTTTTTTTTGTCATATTTTTTACCGCCCGGCGGGCTTTTGCTTTACACTTTACCGCCCGCAGGGTGTAATCTTTCATTTTCCGCCATGGTAACTAAAATATAAACAAACAATTACAATACAGTTGTGCGTAAAATTTGTTTAGCTTACTTAATTATGGGGATCTATGGCAATGTTCCTAAGCAACCCCTACATAAATATTTCCAACCCAAGAGAAAAGTGAAATCTGTTAGTTCCAAACCCCAGAGATTGTCATTAAAGTTAGGAATGACGTATTTCCCAACCTCCAAAAGGGTAGGTATCGTTAGATTACTATAATGATTGTGAATAATAGTATATTACAGATGTTTCATTACAGCCGAGGGTTTATGTATATTACCGAGAGGCGAAGCCTCGAGGTGAGGTAATGCGCGAGGCTGTTATGAAACTCCCACCGAGGTTATGTATACTATTTTATTCACAATCATCCTCATTTGAATCAATAATTTTCAAAATAAATCAATGAATTATAGCCTTTAATTTTATTAATATTTTGACAGCTGTCTTAAAATTTGTTTAGCCTACTTAATTATGGGGATCTACGGCAATGTTGCTAGGCAACCCCTACATAAACATTTCCAACCCAAGAGATGGAAGTGAAATCTGTTATTTCCAACCCAAGAGATTGTCATTAAAGTTAGGAATGACGTATTTTCCAACCTCCAAAAGGTAAGGAATCTGTATATTACTATAATGATTGTGAATAAATATATATTTATATTAAATGTTATTATGATATTCAAACTTGTAGATGTAAGTAGGTATTGTAAGCATAAAATGTGTATGTAGTATTACAACAGTGTTTACAATATTACAATTATAGAAAGAAATAAATTTAATAAATATTAATTTATTAAATATTAAATGATGGTAACATTCTAATAAAAACTTTAAAACTACTGTCGTCTTTGATATACAGATCTAACAAAAGGATATATTCTCTTCCTTTTCTTAAAACCATGGCGAAGGTATTGTTATTATAGTGTGTGGACATCATATTGAATAAAGCCAGGTCCACATTAAAACGAACATTGTTAGCCAACATTTTTTGCCAGCGAACAAATGATCAGCAACACAATTCGTAAACAATTGCTGGTAAGCATAATAGTCCACAATACAATAACAAAATACATTCGCCGCAATTTTAAGAAAAGTAACACACGTTTATATTACACATTGCTGGGTGTCCCGATCTGCCACAGGGATCACTTTTATGCCATTTAAAATTCAAAATATTTTTCTTTTGGTGTCGATTGGGATCAAACCAGGTTAATTTCAACATTTACTTTTCGGTTACATTTATAATACAAAATTTACTTGTTATGCTTACAAGATCAATATCTACAAGTTTATCCCAATAACATTTATTTCTTTGAAGTCAACCGCCTATTCATGGAACATCAATTTTTGTTAGCAAACATTGTTATTAGGTCGCAAAATGTTAGTACAAACAAACTAACATTCTACAGTTCCTAACAATTATTGTCGAACATGTTAACAATCACTGGTGGCTAACAATGTTAGTTTCGATGTGGGCTCGACTTTAGATTGTATAAATATATAAATCCATTGCGTTAATTTAGTGCCGATTGTTAATTAGCGGTTAGTATTTTAGCGTGCACTTTCCACTTCGTAGTTGTAGCCGTAGTCTAGTCGAATAGAAGAATATAATGTCACTTAGTCATGCTATAGGCTTGGTTGAACTCTAATTAAACTTTTCTCTTGTTAATTATTTGCTTTGCTGATCACCGGCCGCGAATGGATGGATGGATGGTACAGCCTGGATATATTTTAAATGGATACTTCCATTTCCACACTTTAATTGTACCCTCTACATCCCATCGTTTGTTCAAACTTACCTACTTTATTTTATTATATTTATAGGCTAAAGTGTTTCATAATCTCCAAAGGAAAACCTGAATTTGAAAAATTTAATTCATTTTAAAAGACTGTCTAAATTCAGCCACCTAAACAGTGTAATTTATACAAAGCAAGGAGATAACTATGAATTATTTATCAAATTTACTGGAGCACCATTAATATGAGAATATCATAGTTTTTGATAATTTTATATATTAAACATGAAAAAATAATACACAAGTATATTTTATTTTTTCTATAAATTATCAATTAATGCAAAAAATATATTAAATAAATAGGCTATCGATGTACCATGACAAACGTTAGCGATTAAACAATAGTATATTGTATAACTAGTGCTGAAAGTTGGAGCCACGAGCCGAAGGCAAGTGGTTTAATTTTACGGAGTGTGAAATACCCTTTCAGCAAGTGTAGAGAGATGTTAGACTTAATCTTTCTTTATAAAATTATAAATGGTCATATTGACTGTCCAACTCTCTTGAGTAAAATATCTTTACGTGTACCGTCTTATTCTACTCGCTCAACTGATATTTTTTCTGTAAAAATGTTTAGAACTAATTTTGCAATGTTTTCTCCGTTAAATCGCCTGTTGTGTTGTTTTAATAATTTATTATGTCTTACTGATGTACCTGATATTTTCAGTTGTACTTTGTATGTATTTAAGAAATTCATAAAAAATATTTGTACTCATGTGTCCACCTCTTTCTAAGTTTGAATCACTTATTGTTATTTTTCACCATATTTGTTGTGTCTTAACAGATAAGTAATATTTGTAATTGATTGTATTGTAATCGTGCTGTACTGTTATTGGGACCTTGTCCTGTTGTACGGCCATTTTTCATAAATAAATAAATAAATAAATAAATAAATAAAGTGTTGTACACGATACTTTTCCGAAAAAAAAACAATATAAAATTTATATAAAAATATTAAAACAGATTATGTTAAAATCATTGTTATCAGAATTCACTAAAAATTATGTTAATATCTGATAAATCAGTGTCCAACCTTCTTAATCCGTGTAAATTCAGCAAATTATCTGCAACTGTCAAATTTTTAAATACAAATTTTTAGGTTAGTTCACTCAGTTATCGCAGCGTGTGATAAAATCATATCACACAGTTGCGGACGCTGTTTCTTACTCTTCTCTTCCACTCATTTCTGTTCAACGCATTTTCTTCACACAATTCTTCCTCTCTCAAGTCTTCTGCGATACAGTCCTTTCATCTCCTCTTTGGTCTTCCTCTGCATATCACTTGCGAGGAACACTATGACACTTTCTGACCCTATACTTTCCATCTTTAGTTTTGCACTTGACACATCTGTCAATTTGAATTATTTGAATAAATCAGCTGTTTCCATGATAAATATCAAAGCTGACTGATTTTTTAAAGTTAATCTCTTTATAACTCTTTAACTCTATATCTGTTGAATATAAAGGCATATGTATAATCAAATCGTATAGAGAAAAGCATTTTCTCTAATATTTATAACAGAAAATGTCAAAAAATAATATGTAACTGCGTTTTTTTTTTTAAGAAAAACTGTTAAAAACTTCAAATAAGGGTATTTCCGGTGAATCAATTATAACCAAAATCTAATCAGCTCTTCATATGGATGTAAAGAAGAGGAATACGAAAGAATTATAATTTTTAGAATTATAGTATTGAAGTTATCGTCGGAGAAAAATTTGTCATCCACGGACACATACACGAACACATACACACACACACACACACACACACACACACACACACACACACACACACACACACACACACACACGAAACACACACACATACATACATACATACATACATACAGACATATATAGTAGGGACCCTAAAACGTGCTTATTCATCAAAAACTGACCACTGAATTTTTGACAAAAGACAATACATTCTTTACCTAAAGGGGTTGGAATGTAAAAATTACCTCATACTCAAAAAAAACTGTTGTGGCCAGCACAAAACCTTCCGTCAATTCGATGTATTTTGTATATACCAAAAGTTCCTTGAAAACGATTCTGTATATCCTATTTCCCTATTTTATTAGGGGTTTCTCTTTCTTACTCTTCTCTTTTAATCATTCCTGTCCAACGCATCTTCTTCGCCCAATTCTTCCTCTCTCAAATCTTCTGCTACACAGTCCTTCCATCTTCTTCTCTTTGGAGGGACGCTCTATCACATTCACACATAACTTTCTGACCCTATACTTTCAACTTTGGTTTTGCATTTGACACTGACATCTGTCAATTAAATTTTTCTGAATATATCTGTTATTTCCATAATTTTAACAAAGCTGACTAAGTTTTGAAAGTTAATCTCTCTTAATGTCTCTATAACTCTATATCTATTGAATATGAACGAAACTGTATAATCAAACCGTATAGAGAATAAGATATTCTTTCATATTGATAATCACAAAATGTCGAAAAATAATATTTAACTGCGATTTTTCAAGAAAAACTGTTAAAAACTTCAAATAAGGGTACTTCCGGTGGAACAATTATAACCAATCTAATCAACTCTTCATATGGATGTAAAGAAGAGGAATACGAAAGAATTATAATTTTTAGAATTGTAGTATTGGAGTTATCGTCGGAGAAAAATTTGTCACACACGGACACATACAGACATCATCTTAAAAATAGTAAATTCGTATTCTAGGGGCCCTAAAACGTGCTTATTCATTAAAAACTCACCAACGAATTTTTTGACCAAAAGGTGACGGAAGGTAAAAAGATAATTAATAAATGACAATCGAGGTGAGTGCACTTCTAGCATTTTTCCATCTATCTCTAAATGAAGACACACTACAGTCTATCATTACCGTTAAGTGCGTTTCATTATTCATGCTGTGATCGATTTCCTAACCTAATTATATGATTTCCTCATGTGAATATTGTGTACAGAGTACTCGGTACTCGTATGGAGAGGAAGAGGATATATCCCGTGACGACGAGAGGGTTTTATTGGTCTACGGAAGGTAAGGTTAGGAAGTAGTTTCGAGATCGTGTAGTGGGGGACGCGGGGATGATTAGCCCCAACGGGAGCCCAGGTGCTGAGGCAGCGCCGCCACTGCGTGACTGGAGAGTAATATGTCCCGCCAGTGTCGTACGTCAACAAAAATAAGGGGCACGAGGCAGAAGGAAATAGTGTGTGATATTTATACATTAAGAAGTAGTTTATTTAACGAAATTTTGATATTTATCTATATACAAAATTACATAAAAGCGCCATTATGAATTATAATCGAAAAATAAACTAGGTTTAAAAAGCAATTAATCAATAGTTTTAACTGTCAGATATGCTGGGTTTATGCAGCATGTAAATTATAAAATTAAATTAAGCCACTATATTATGAAACTATATTAAAATAATATCGTTTATGCAGTAAATTATAATTGAGAATTTTATATTTGACATTTCCTACAATTTTACTTTTATTATTTCGTCGCTCTTCTCTGCAGAAACGTTATTATTGTACATTTTCACAGATTTAAACATATGTCATAAGGGCGCGATTAGTGCAGACGCAAAACTAAGAAATTATAAAATTAAACCAAAATTTGAAAATAGCCAACTCCTTAATATAGTTTCAATAATTTAGTTCTTCAATTTAGTTGCTTAAATGTTATCTTTGATAACACTGGTTTCCACTTGTTTATTTTAGTTTTACAATTTATTTTTTTTTTTTTTAATTTAATTGTCTGCATAAACCCACCATTAAATTCATTTAACTGAAACTAAATTAACTGTCAAATGACAAATTTCGCATTACGATTCTAAAGTGACATTTAGCTAGCCAGTATAATATATTAAAACATAAGTTAGGAACAGAAGTCAACTTATTCTAGAACGAGTTAGATATTGGGGCACGAGCACGCAGCGGCGAGTGGGACAACAAATAAGTGTTTGAAGAGCCTCCTGTAACAATTTCCATTAGGGAATTTTTTATATACTTCATAAGTTACAAATTTTTTAAAAAAATATTGTACTTTAACTAGCCTCAAATTTGAAAATATCGCGAAATATCCATTTACAATTAATTATTGAAATTTGTGTAAAAATTTTAAAAAGTCACTTGATCTGAAACAGAATGTGACGTCAAAATTCGTACAAATTAACATGTGACAAACTATCGCTTAGTTTATTTATATAAATAACATAGGTGATGGACATAATTGTTTCCCTATTAGCTATGAATGCCATGCTGTATGTAATTTGACGTCACAGGAGCGGAGAATTATTTTTATTACAATGAAAAATATTACATAAACTTTCATTTAAAATACTTTTTAAAAAATGTGAAACCGGCTTATTATTACGTTGACTTGTGTTTTTTATCGTATCAGTTGCCCACATATTTTTTATGTTTATTGCCGTCATACCAATTCCAAAAAAATTTAATCAACAATCGTTTTAGAATGAAGCTCCTTTTAGCATCAATAAGCGTGGCAGAATATGACATTCCAATTCCGAAAGAGAGAAGTATTTTTATGTAAGGTATGGATTTTAGGGAAGAGATATTTTTGTTTGTACGGCAATGGAAAATCCATCGTCCTAAGGGATTGGTACCCGAAAGTTGGCATTACCGATTCCGCGTGCGTCCGGAAACATCCGGACTTCTTCTGTTTTCTTAATCTTTCTCTTGTTTTATCTAAAATTTAATATTTGGGAAAGCGAACATACTCGCTACTCTATGCGACGCGGCCCACACACACTAACTATACTAGCTCTAGTGTTGATGTTGACCAACTTAAGTATAGACCAGAAAGTTTGCAGCGACATAAGAAAAAGATAAGGAAATTATTAACTCTATAAGTAGAAGACAGAATATTCAACATTTCCTCCATAAATAACCACTTAAGAAAACAAATAATATCTAAATAAATAAATAACACAGATTATTACCCATTTCTGGGTGTGTTAATCTGCACTTATTTGCAAATTTCGTTAGTATATTCTACGCCCAAACATCGAAATCGATCAGTGAGCGAAAAAACAGTCTGTGGTCGCGTTTTTTAGGAATTGCCAGTTAGGTTAAGTTGCAGTTTGTACTTCTTTTTTAATAAAAAAAAAAATAGAAACAATAACATAACCTAACTGTAGGGTTGCCAACTGACCTTTTTTGGAAAGGACTCCTTTTTTGAGCATATTTTGTCCTTGTCCTTTTATAAACCAGGAAAGGACGCGATTTGTCCTTTTATAGTAAATTTTGTTATTAAAAATATTTTTCTTGTTATTATAAATATGAAAATGAAATAATTATTTCTCATTTCATGTAATGTAATGAAATAATGATAGAATTTTTGAATTATTGATGTATTGGTACTAATTTATCTACTAACATTTAGTTCATAGTTTTCTCTAAAAGGTGGAGGTAGCAGACGCAGAGATGTATGTTTTGGTGTTAACTAATGTTGACTTGTCAAATTTGTTAATTGTTACTATCATGCTCATGTTCTCATCCTCGTCGAAAGACTATCCGGATCAAGTATTACTCATTATTTTATTATTATAGTTTATTAACGCTAAATAACTGCTTTGTCAATTTAAAAAATTAAAATGTAAAATTAGGTATTGGCAGTATGGCAGTTAACATTTTAAGGTTAGATATCTTATTTTTTTGTTTTACTTGTTTTCGTCATAAAATATTGATTTTAATTTTTAAGAATTTGTTAAATTTGATTCATTGTAAAAAAAACTCTATATTATCCAATTTTGCATTAAAACACATTTGACCTTGAAAATTTTCAAAAAATTGCCTGCGGCGCATTTTTCCCCTAATAAATTTTAAATCCTACACATAATTTAGAAAAAAATTGCCGAAAAAATGTCCTTTTCTGTAATTTTATAAAGTTGGCAACCCTACCTAACTGGCAACTCATAATTGGTAGACTATGGTTATTTGGTTGGTCAGATTTCAGTATTTCAGCCACAACGCGTTGTGGCTGTTTTCGCACACTGAAGGATTTCGATGTTTCGGCGTAACATATATACTGCAAAAAGCGTTTACCGGGGGGTTCTTGAATTTATTTATCATAGTAATGCTGGGATTCTAGGCATTTCTATAAGGTCTATAAGCGTTTCTATAGTGATTTATGGTGCGATTCTGTAACTTTCTATAACACTATATAACTGTAACTCTCAACAAAATCACAACAATTTTTGTTTACTAATACATTTATTATCGTTTGACATTAAAAAATGATGCGCTTTTGTTGAGAGTTACAGTTCTATAATGCTATAGAAAGTTACAGAATCGCACTGTTATTGACCTTATAGAAAAAATGCAATTCTGAGCTCGTCTACAGTAGTGGTAGCACGCACTTTAGAATTCTATCAAAAGAGGCATTTGTTTTCGCTTTTCGCCACGAAGCGAAAATTTGGTAGCATGCGTGTACCATTTATTCGCCTGCAAGCGTACGATTCGAGGCGAAAGTGTCAAAGTAACGTCATTATTTTGCCGCAATTCTACAACTGTCATAATATTTTTTTATTTTAATAGTACAAAAACCAATAATTTCAAAATTAAAAAATGAATATAGAATTCTAAAGTGCATGCTACCAAGATTCGTAAAAGTAAAATCGTATTCGCCTGCTTTCTATGATAGAATTCTAAAGTGCGTGCTACCACTACAGGTGGCACTCCAATGTGATCACGTGATTACGGAATATGTAGAGAGAAATCACATGTTCTTTCATTATCCTGTTTGTCTAATTGTTTTACTTTTACGTAGCTTTTGTTTCCATGTGTCGTAACTAAAGCTATACGCATTATTTGTTTGTTTATATGCAAGACAACCAAAAATTGAGTGGTAAAAAATTATTAAAACGGTGTAAAGAAATTACTTGAATACTTCTACATAAGAAAAAGTATAAATGGTCACTTAGTTGTGTGAAAAAGCATTATATATGTTATGTAGAAGTGTGAATTTGTCATGATATCGTATTATGTTGATTTTTCTCCTAAGCATATTATTTATGTTACCCATTAAAGGCAAATTACTGTAAATACCTTGTACACTTACACAAAATTTTAAGTAAAGTTGTATAACCACGTTTCTTTCAGATGATAGTAATTAAAAGAGCAGAAAGTAAACTTACGATATTCAAAACACCTATTTTGATAAAATAATAGGTTTATTTCCATTCAAAATAAAAAAGATTCAAATTATACTAAAAATGTACCTATTTATTTGCTACAAAAGTATAAATCACAACGAAAATATGTGCTGTGTTCTGTGTATATTAATACTTAAAAAATAAATATTTTATCACTTCAATTTACATATAACAAAAGAAAAGAAGTATTTAATATATAACAAAAAGTAAAAATTCTTTGTTACTTTTTTTTGTTTTATTCAGTTGAATCTTTTTGTTTATAATATTTGAATAGGAACACTAATTTCCCCGCTTTTTCGGTACTTTATTTCTGAGCTTGGAGTGCACTCGTTTAATTGTCCTGTTTTATTTAGGTATAGGCATGATTTAAAAACACGCGCGCGTGTGAACGCATAATATATTTACTACGTATAAGCAAAATTCAAATGCTTTCTTTAGGGTTTATTATAGATTTCCTTTTCGTTTGTGAAATAAAATATGTATATTGCTTTTAAAACAATTAAAAAAGTAGGTACAATAACACCAACAAATATTTCAAAACAAAAAATATTATGATTTATTTGATTTTTTAAAAAAATCAATGATTTTTTATTTTTTTAAATAAATCATGATTTTTGCCAACCCTGGTTTCTGTGTTTATTAGTATTGGAACAGAGAGTATTACACTAGTGTTACATTTTGTAATTAGTTTAGTGGAAGAGAATCATAAAAAGTTAGAATTTATGCACTTTTATTGCGTATTGACAACTGCCCTATGTCAATTTTTATACCTCTATTTTATACAGGTACATTTTTGTATCAATACAAATTATCTGAAATAAAGAATCCCGACTGAAAAAGAACAGAAAATAGACTGCGTGAAATATTTTACAGGAATATCAAAATTATGAATTTACATAATATACTGTTTCATGTAAAAGTAGGTATTTAATATTTAAAGTATTGTTCATAACATTAATATTATTTTAGTTGCTGCAGTTCGAATATTCTTATGAATCTTTTCAAAATTCATGGATGTGAAAAGTGTATTAAAAGTTCAAAACTAATATGTCATTGTTCTTGTCAAAGCGACATTATTCTTGTCAGTGATAAACGCACACAAATCACCTGATCCCAAGCACTTCAAGGTCGTTCGAGTCACGTGTCAGCTCGCGGCCTATATCGTTTAATGGAAATCTATACTTCATCTAATGTAAGAAAATAGCATTGGTTTAGATAGGGATATATATTCTGCCCTTCGATTGGTCGGAATGCAAACCTAGTTCACAAAAAAAATATCTCTTGACAGCTGACAATTATCAAATAAAATCGATAGAATTAAGCGATATTTAATAATATTTTGATGTAATTTTTAATATTGAGAACTCATACATTGTACAGGGTGGAACAAATTCCAGTTCCTTAGATGAAAAACTTTCTTATTATGCACACTACAGAAAATTGATGTAGGCTTTTTTTTTAATAGGCACCACAGGAATTTTCGATCGTCTTTTGTTGTTGAGCTACAGGCTAAAACTTGATTTTAGCTTATTTTAAAAATACCTCGCTTATTATGAGATACAGAAAAAAATGTTTAGATAATTTTTTAACGGTTTTTTAAGTAGAATAACGTGGTTTAATTAGGTTTTTGAAAAACTTAATTCTCGAGTTATAATACACACATTTTTGTTAAATGGGAATACATGTTCGAAATAGTGTCATCTTTTTACTTATTTTATAAGCTTTTCTACGATGTATAATAACAAGTCTACATTCTTTTGTTTTAAATATAAATAAAACTTAAAATATAATTTTTTGGGGTGAAAAAAATTAAGTTTATTAAAAAACAAATGATAAAATCAATTACAGATAATTATTGTTATTTTCATTATTTTTACTCATTTTCCTAATTTATATACTTTAGAGGGCATATTTTCCACATTTTTTAAATCGTGTCAAAGCCAACTACAACGCCGATAAAAAATAAATTAACTAATTACTATACCCAAATCATTCAAGCAGCCAATGCACGCCATTAATAAAAATTTAATAAAGGTAACGAGATGTGTGACCTCATGTACTGGTACGTTTGCAGAGGTTTTAGAATCTTTATGAAAAGAGTTATACAGATTGCAATCTGTATTATCGAGATGGTCATGAACTGTCACATCTACAAAATAATAAAATACATACTATATTTTCGTCACGGTCCATTTCTCTTTAAATTATTTTATAATACTAACCTTATTTATACTTATGTATGCCATATAAAGGCAATAAATAAAAGTGAGCCGAATTTCAAAGAAATATACCGAATTCTTCTGATTGATTAGAAGTGCTACCTTTGGCAGATTCACAGATTTTGTGTTTGCGTTAACGGTCACGTTGCGTCGTTGCGTTGCGGTTAACATTCCTTTATTATAAATAGGCCTTTACAACGCACAAAAATGTTTCAAACACAATACAAATATTTTTCAAATAATAACTTTGACAGTATGAACATACAAATTATCCATGTTGCCAACTATAGCAACAATTAAACGAATAATATAACGTTGATGTACATTATTTATAAATTATTCATGTCATATACGATAAATAATGAACTCTACTATTAATCTTAATAATAATTATGTAAGGCTTATACTCTTTTTGACGGTTAAAAATGATTAAAATTTTATTTCATTTTTCATTATTAGAAATAGAAATAAACAAATAAATGATGATTTGTAATTGATCTTTTCATTTGCTTCTCGACAAATTCCATTTTTTTTTTTACTCCAAAAATTAATAATTCATGTTTAAAACAAAAGAATGTAAACTTGTTATGCATCGTTGAAAAGCTTATAAAATAAGTAAAAAATATGAGACTATTTTCAACATGTTCCCATTTAAAAAATATTATGTTTGTGTTATTTCTCGAGAATTATTAAATTTAAAAAAAATCTAATTATACCACGTTATTCTACGTAAAAACAGTAAAAAAAATATCTAAACATTTTTTCTGTATCTCTCATAATAAGCGAGATACATGGTATTTTCAAAATAAGTTTTAGCCTGTAGCTCAAAAACAAAAGACGATCAAAAATTCCTGTGGTGCCTATTAAAGTTTTCTCAAAAGGTTGGCCCATAAAGACCTATATCAATTTTTTATTGCGTGCATAAGTTTTTTATATAAGGAAATCGAATTTGTTACACCTGTAAAGATAAAAATATTTTTATTATTGACAAAGATTGGTTCACGGAACAAAACTTGGTATCACGAATTTTAATTATTTATTTAATGCATGTAAAAACAGTCGGGTCTCAAATGCCATCTGCTATTTTCTTACATGAAATGAAGTATAAAGACATTCATTTATAGACTTTCTATAAGCTATAGATCTTAAGTTTATAGAAATTTAAGAGAATACCTAGAATCTCAGCATTAATCTTATAGAAATTCTTTCTCTGTGAAAAATCGGTTGGGATGATTTGGATTTATTGCTGTATATCACCGTCGAAGATTTAATATTTGAGTCCATTTGTCAGGGAGTATTTTAATATATTCGCCCGGCTTGCATCCTGTCTGCGCTTGCCAGCTTTTGCCAGAGCAAGAGCTTTCCCCCTTTCCCGGTGCTTTCAGCTTGACAACATTCGGAAAATCAACTAACTAATTACTTCATGCGTTGCGAGTTTAATTAATTTCCCAGTCTCAACGACTCAATGATTACGTATGTCTTAATTAAATACGAACGCCGTTTCAATACCAACATTAATTCTTAACCTACAAAGAGGACTTTATTTTATATAGGTAATTCCACCAGATTTCACATAGAGAATTTGTATAATAAATAAGAAAATACGGGGTGTCCACAAAAGTGGGGCACCCCTATTAACTTCGTTATTTATAAAGAAATCTTCTTATTTTAAATGGAACACCCTGCATATTTTTACATTTTTTGAATTCTACGTTAAATTCTGAATAAAATGATGTGCTACAAGTCAAATTTTGCAGGAAAAAAATAATACAAAAAATTCAAATTAAAACAAAAAAAGTTGGCTATGACACTATGACTTTACTTAAAACAATATTAGATTGTATAACTTGAAAACTGACATTTTCTGTATTTGTTGAAATTATTTATTTATTTATTTATTTATGCAACAATTAAAATGCCTAACTATAATTTCTGTAGAAGTTATATGATTCAATTGAATTAAATTTAGCCACAGCCAATTTTTGTTCTAATTTGAATTTTTACCTTCCGTCACCTTTAAATAAGGAAGGTATTGTCTTTGGACGAAAAATTCGATGATGTGTTTTATTGAGTACAGAGAATACGATTTTACTATTTTTACAATGATGTCTGTAAAGCTTCATTTCCACCAAATATTTTATTACTTAATGCATAATGATTTGTGCATAAGACTTAATGCATTATGACAATATACCATTTCCAGCTATTTTGTTTAGTGACTAATTCAACAGAAATGCCACAGTTTTTTTTCCTTATTACTTGTTGACTGGAAGACTGCAATACTGCAATTGCAGCAACGATTCTTCTTTTTTTAAATATGTGATATACATAATTTTCTGTATTGTATATCAATACCGAAAAATTAAAAATTTAATAATTATAAAATACACTGACAGTTGACAGTTCAGGTTAGAAGTTTGCAATCCTTTGTTCTCACGCATTACTCTTAATTCTTAAGCATTAATTATAGCTCTTACGCATTAGAACAATCGGTGGAAATGAAGCTTAAGTATGTGTGTGTATGTGCGTGTGTATGTGTGTGTGCGTATGTGTGTCTGCGTGTGTATGTATGTGTGTGTGTATGTGACAAGCGTTCCGCATAACTTCACTATTTTAACAGTTCTTCTGGAAAAAAAATCAGTTAAATATAATTTTTTGACATTTTATGTTATTATAAATACTGAAGAATATTTATTTTCTACACGATTTAATTATTTTTTTACTTCATGTTCAAGGTATTTTGAGATACAGGAATTATAAAGAAAAATCTTGTAGTGATTTGTGTACAATATTCAAATATTACTAACTGACAAATGTCAATGTCATGGTGTCAAAAAAATTCACATAATTATCTTCGTGAAATTATTTTCTGGGAATATAAAATACTTTGAAGAAAATTTCTGTGTGGAATTTGTACAAAATACGTAAAATTGACGGAAGATAATGTGTTGGTCACATCAGATATTTTGTATTACATTTTGTATTTATTATTTTTTTAGATAGTCGGATTTGAAGATGGAAAAGGGGATGGTATTTTTTGTCCAGGAGGTTCTATGGCAAATGCTTATGCCATCAGTTGGGCCAAATATTGTTATGGGAGTCTCCGACCGCATGCCTGAGTGTCTGGTCGCGAACCTGGGGAACCGGGTTCGTTTCCGACCGGCGCCACATATTTCGAATTTTAAATGGTATAAAAGTGACCCCTGTGGTGCACTGTCCACGCCTGCAATGAGTGCCCGTGAGGTGACGCCTGGTAAACGCCCGCACGGTACAAATATGTCACCATCATTACCGATATTTGTGACAAAGCAGATTGGCGCACCCAGAAATGGGTAATATGCGTGATGATATATTTTTATTTTATTTTATATATTTTGCAGCAAAATTTGACTTGTGGCTCTAACTAGAGAAAGATGTATGCGACAAGAAACAAATAATTATAAATTTTCTTATTGAATATTTTTTATTATTCGATATAAACATAAGAATTCGGAGATTATATGCGGAGCCGTCGCAATATAAACCGATTTTATGTATTTGCCGTGACATTTAGCTCTGTTTATAGCTGATAGAATATTGCATGTAAGCAGTTTTTCTACATAAAATTATTTATTGTGTGCACTTGCAGCGAAAATAAAACGCAACATTTTTTGATGACAAATGTCAACAAATTCTCAAATGAAAAAATAAAGGGGTAAAAAGTAAAAACACTTACGCAATTGAACACTGAGACAGAATACGGTAGGTGACGTCATCACTGCTTACTGATGACGTGTTAACCATCGAATGTCCATGGCCGGCGAATCTGAAACAAAAATAAAAAGATTAAATGTTATGATACGCTCCAACGACGAATTATAACTATAGACAAAACTTCATTTGGTTTGTTTTGATTTCGGCTGGCCTGACAGAGATAGAGATATGTTTAGTTTGAACATTGCTCAAAAGAGGCACAATGACACTGGCATTTTAGAATAGAAAGTTTTTTAGAATATACATCAAGTTATACATATACATATTTCGATTACAGGCCAAATCTGTAAGTTTCACAGATCTGTAAATCTGTAAAAAAAAAAAAACCTACAAAAACGCATTCATTTCTGCATATGAGGCGCGGGTTTTGACATTTGCTTGTATTGCCCAACAAGGTTGCCAAGAGTACAGCTTTTATACCTTGCCTGTGTTGCCAAATGAATTTGAGCTTAAAATTAATAAATAAAAATACAAAATTATGGTGCAATCTGGTTCTAATCCAATATGTTTTGTTTATTTAATTATTTATAAACTTTGATATTAAATAAAAATCAACGTGTCACTCAAAAACAAAACCGCAAATGACAAATTACACTGATATATGCAAGAGGCCTCTAGTGACAAATTCACGAACTAGACCAATTATCAATTATATTTCGTCGTTGATACATCCCATTCACGCCCCATTATGCTTCATCGTAGTTTCATACCGATAACTCTACATTGGAGGGTGTATTTTGGTTATACGCTTGATTACATAACACCTGTATATATACCATATCAAAATAGAGAGTATTTGCATTCAAAATATGTATTAATAAAATTCCGTACAAAATAAAACACAACAAGATATGAAAACAATTTTATTACCTTAACAAAAGAAAAATGAGGATACCTCTCTCCATAAAGCTCTAGGGCTTTAATAGAATTTCTTTACATTCTCCGAATACTTAAAACATATCGTCCATTTCTTCATTTGTGTAACGCACTTGGACCATAATTTTTATAACAAAAAAATTATTGTTACTGGTACATTAAATTACGAAATTAATATAGGTAAATACTTTTTTACCTCTCGCTAAAAGAGGTATTGGAATCATGCTAAAAATCACATATCCAGATTTTAATGAACAAGCACGTTTCAAGGTCACTAGAATCCGATTTTAACTTTCTTACAATGATGTGTGTGTGTGTGTGTGTGTGTGTGTGTGTGTGTATGGCTGGATGTTGGACGGACGATTCCTCAAAAACTATAAGACATAATACCTGTTTAACTATGAATTCCTCAATCTGATATTCCTGGGAAGAGCTGAAAAAGTTTTGGTAACAATTGAACAACCGGAAGTAGTAGTTTTTAAAAGAAATTCTTCCAAATATGATTTTTTTTATTATATCTTCTATAAATTTAGAGATAAAGACGCTATAATATATGGAATATCGGGATATAACAAGTCGAGTAGGCGAAACTACACTAAGGAAACCATTTGACAAATTCAAATGTTTATAACATAATTTGTAAATGACAGATTTCAGTGTCAAAAATCAACAGTTTTAGTGACATTTTGATAGCTTTTTCTGAGAAGTACATTTAATTACATTAATTAAATATTTGAAATTATAGGTAATATGCATATATCCATCAGAAATACCGCCAATCTGGTTAATGAATTGGAAGAATATGTGACATTTAGAAACTTCCTCATACAATGAAAAATATATATAATTAGAATTATATGTGTGCAGAAGACATGTTAAATACAATATCTGGGTAAAGTTCTGCAATATTTTGTTATAAAACGACGGTTCGATAGCAAAGTGCAATACAATACTTATATAGCCTAATATGGAAATGGCGAGAGGTCTTGTGCTGGCCACAACAGATTTTTTGTTTTGAAGTAGGTAATAAAATTGTTTTCATAGCTTGCTGTTTTATTTTGCATAGAATTTTATGAATAAAATAATGTGGTCGTCATTTTGAAATAGTTGAAGTAAAACTATGTTATTTTGGTATCATAATATATGTAATTTTATGTACATTCTGAAGAAAATATAAAAATATCAATTCCCTATGATAGATTTAAACTTGAATCCATTTCCAATAAATGCGGAAGTGATACAAAATTCTTACTAAAATCATCTTAACATTTTTTTTTTTTTTTGTATCTTTAGAAATAAACAATATACTCTTGGAGACTTTTGCCGATCGGGATGATATAAGCAATTATTACTTCGAAATCAGTTTCTAGTAATATTTTTCAAAAACTAATGCAAAAAGTGGTCACAACTCAAGGCTATCAAACGGAATTGAATACTGTGACCCACAATACATATATGTACCTTAAACGATATGGCAGCATATGTTCAGGCGCAATTAATAATTTTTTCTATAATTTCAGTTATTAAATTTATTTTTCATTTTTAATCTTCCTTATACTTATCCTGAAAAGTGTAAATATTTATGTGCATAACTCCAAGATCACTTTCTCGCATAATAACATTCGCTCTGTGTTTGGGCGTCTGTTGCTATGGTATGTGATCCCAATACAACCATGTGCATGTAGCTTAGAGATAACAGAGTTCCGTGTAATTCTAGTGAGCTGTGCATTAGTGTTACACCAGAACCTCGGGTTGTGTAACACTGTTACACTGGCCTCTGAGAAATCAAGATCGTGTAGTGCGTACTTGCGTGGTGAGGTGGTGAATTATCTACACACATACTCACATTTGCAATAGGATCATACACAGAGATCATCTATTGGTGTCAACGAGAATAGTCCTAAAATAAACAGTAATTGTGGTTTACATTTTATGAACAGATTTAATCTGTGACTGTGACCAACAATACACGTATGAATTTAGAACCATGTGGCAACATACAGAATGATTCTAAACCTGTATCACAAATTTTAAGGGCATATAGTACCGACCAAAATGAGTAAAAAATTTTATAAACATGGATCTCATTTTCAACTGATTCCGAGAAAGAGGTCAATTTGTATTAGAAGCGATGAAAAACTGACAAAGATAGTGATTATTATTATTATTATTATTATTATTATTATTATTATTATTATTATTATTATTATTATTATTATTATTATATAAATACATTTTACTTAGTACATTTTTTTTTTTTTAATAAATCTGATGTGGCCAGCACATTCCTTCCGTCAATGTATTTTGTACAAATCCCATACCGAAAGTCCCTTGGAAATGAATCTATATCAGGGTTGTTGTAATTTTGCCCGACCCAAAAAAAAACCATCTAAAAAAACCCAAAAAAACCCATCTAAAAACCCACTTTTAAGAAATTATATTTTATTAATTAAATACGGTATATACTTATATGGTACACACATATATGTACATAAATTTTTGTCACCGGCAACATTTTACAATCAATTTCATTTTGTGTACTTCGTGTTTGAGTTAAGAATGATACATACTATATTTCGATGTTTGCCAATAAAACCCGCTTTTATTCAATAAAACCCAGGTGGGCTGGGTTTTTTATAAAAAAACCCATCTAAAAAACCCAAAAAAAAAACATTTAAAAACCCACTTTTATGAAATAATATTTTATTAATTAAATATGGCACATAATTATATGGTACACACATATATACATATAATTTGTCACCGGCAACATTTTACAATCAATTTCATTTTGTGTACTTCGTGTTTGATCATTTTTAATATATTTTTCATTGCTGTGCGAACTGAACACAGTGTTTCTTTTATATTTGAACAACTCCAATCCTGGTGTCAGCATTTTCATTATTTTTTGAGTTGTGTATTAAACATACTATTAGTTGTGACACTTGGATCTAATTCTTGTACACATTTGCATTGCACAGACTTGCATCTATTAATATTAATTCGGGTACGCATGTACACTCTCTAGTTAATTTATTGTTTATTACATTACAATCTTAAAAAAAAATATTAATAATAATATATATTACCTATTACGCCGACTTGTGTATGTGTATTAAGATACTTTATAAAACTAAAGTTAAAAATGATACATACTACATTTCGATGTTTGTCAATAAAACCCGCTTTTATTAAAAACCCAGGTGGGCTGGGTTTTTTTCAACCCTGATCTATATATCCAGTAAAATTATAACACGAACATTTTCTACAAATTCCGTACCGAAAGTTCCTTGGAAAAGATTCTACAAATCCAATAAAATTATAACACGAATAGACATTATGTAAATTACACTTGACATTGACATCTGCCAATTAGAATTATTTGAACATTATCAGTTGTTTTCATGATTATAGTAAAGCTGGCTGATTTATGATAGGTAATCTCTATAATCAAACCGTATAGACAATGCGATATTCTTTCATATTGATAATCACATAAAATGTCAAAAAATGATATTTGACTGCGTTTTTTCAAATAAGGGAACTTCCGGTTGACCAATTATAACCAAAATCTAATCAGCACTTCATATAGATGTAAAGAACAGGAATACGAAAGAATTATAATTTTCAGAAATGTAATATTGGAGTTATAGTCGGAGAAATTTTTGTCATACACATCAGATTGAAACTAGTATAATCGTATTCTAGGGACCCTAAACCGTGCTTATTCATTAAAAACTCACGGCTAAATTTTTTGACCAAAGACACTACCTTCCTTACCTAAAAGTGACGGAAGGTAAAAAACAGGTATCTAAGATGATCTCAAAGCCGCAAACAAAAAGTCTCATTTAATTGAAGTCGTAACTCAAATAGTTTTCGAGTAAATCCCTTAAACACTCATTTTTTCTTACCATATATCTTGGAAAGTATTGAAGATCGGTCCCATGTTGATTTACTCATTTCAGTTGGTACTATATACCTACCATTAAAATTTGTGACACAGGTTTAGAAACACCCCTGTATTTTTTAATTCGTTTGGAAAATGTGTAAAATGGACTGCTTGGCGCCTCCACCAAATTATGTGCTTTATTTTTGTAGTGTATACATAATTATAAATTGAAATAAGTTTGTCTTGAAAATTTCTTATCAGTTCAAGGCCATTTGGCGACACATGCATGCTAAATAAGCCACATGCATAGCATATATGTTATCTTAACATCAGTCGTGCTAAGTAATTACTTGGGAAAAACCCACAGAATTTTCCTTTGACTTGACCTGGAATACAGGCGATTAAACCTTTTGTTTACACCCTGATTAAAACAATCAGAACAAAATATGTTAATTTACTGTTATATATTGTTTCAATAAAAATGAAAACATAGTGATATCAAATGAAATGTTTATTTTGTTTGCGTTAATAAGTTCGCAAAGAGGAATGAAGAATATGTAAATTTATTGGATACAGAATTTAATATTCTCTAATATTTGTAATAATTGTTAAAAAAGAAAATAGAGATTCGTAGCCGTGTGCCTGAGTGTCTGGTCGTGAATCTGGGGACACCGGTGCGATCCCGTCCGATGCCAAAATTATTTCGAAATTATATGGCACAAAAATGATCCCTGTAGTGAAACTCTCTACGCCAGCAATGAGTGCCAGTGAAGTACGAATATGTCATCATTACCGATATCTGCGTACAAAGCAGATTGGCACACCCAGAAATGGGAAATATATCATGATATATATTTATTTATTTAAAAAATAATATTGAGGCGTATTAAAAAAACTGTTTAATGCTGCAAGTAAACTACTACTTCCGGTTGTCCAATTGTTACCACAAGCAAAAGTTTATCAGCTCTTCCCACATTCACACACATTATAATGGTAAATATGTTAAAATTTGATTGTAGGGTCCCTACACCTTAAAACATGCTTATTCACTAAAATCTCGATATGAGATTTTTAATTTTTAAAGTGATTCCTATATCTTTCTCAGGTTGTGCCTGCATATACAGCGTGTTTCTAAACCTGTGTCACAAATTTTAAAGGTATATACACGTACTAACCAAAATGGGTGAAAAAGTTTAATTAACATGGATCCGATCTTCCTTCAATAGTTTCCGAGATACAGATACACGGCAAAAAAAAAATGAGTTTTTACAAGATTTACCTCTATCTCCAAAACTATTAAAGTTATGACTTCGATTAAATGAGACTTTTTTTTACTTATGAGAGTCAACATAGATTTGTTTTTATTTCTCAAAAAAAAATCAGATAATTGGCTACTTGCGTACCTTTTTTTTATTTAATATTTTTGAAGAGAAGGTAAAAACTTGCTACCCATATTTTTTCTTTATTATTATTATTTTTATTAATTAGCCAGAAAAAAAATAATGAAATTTGATTATTTGAATTCCCGCCATGTATGACGTAGAATTACGCCGCACCAATGAATAGTCGTAAAGTCACAGCGTGGTGCCGTCCCATAGTAATGGTATGTTTGTGCGGGTAATGTAGATCACCTGTTTGACGTTTCAATAATAGTTTGGAGGTTAGTATTTTAGTTTATCTTTTTGGTATCGATATTTTAAATTACAAGTAACTACCTATGTATTGTCAAAAATGTTATCTAAAGAAATCTTGAATCCTTACTTTAGAAATAGAAATAAATTAGAAAACAGTTAAGTTTTTATTATCTTTTCTCCTTAAAATTACATTTCACGATCAATTTTGACAACTTGACTTTTGAATTGAAAAATCAGAAATCAGACATACTTTTCTGTGTTTATAGCCTACTCTTTTTTTTCTGAACACTCTACTATTAAAATTATACAGGGTAAAACTGTTATCCTTCATTTTGTTAAAATTAAATATTCCATCTTTTCGATATTTTACTTAAGGCCTTCTGCACTTTGGATCATCCTCAATCCATTCTATTTTTAAGTCACTTTCGCACATATAAAATATGAAAAATCAAATGAATACGTCCCTGGCAATTATACGCATTTTTTCCTGTATTTTCACAATACAAACGATAACATATCACCAGATAAATACGACCTACTAAAATTTGGTTTTATGTATTGATATATGGTTTTGAAACAAATCTACATATACATATGTGTGATAACATTCATAATTATATATTATTATTTGTTCATACATTCTAATATTGAATAATCAATAATCATATATGAGTGAGAAAATTATTACCTATTATTGCGATGAAAATGAACATAAACCGAAACAATATTCATTCTAATGTACGAAAAATTCTATAGAAATATTTTATTTATTAGTACAAACAATTTTTCTGTTATACTAGTACTAGTGTATTTATTATTTTACGCGTTAATAATAATTTTTATATGAAATCGACGCTAAAGTATACAAAAATTGTCATTAAAAGTTCAGAATCGGCACTAAAGTAATCCATAATACGTCGATTTCATCCAAATGCAGTGTTGCCAACCTTATAATAAATATAGTACATATATTTGTTGGCTCCGGTGGCTCAATCGCTCAATCTCAATGGTTAGAGCAACGCCTCTTAGTCATGAGTGTGCTTGGGGTTCTGAGTTCGAATTCCTCTAAGACATGGATGTATGTGAATGTGAACCTACTCAGTAATTGGGATTTAATCCTGTTAAGAGGTAAAAAAAAAAGAAAAGAAAAAAAAGTAGGATGCACAATAGTAAATTTTTAGATAAAATTACAAAAAAAAAACGCAAGAAAAACGAATTAAATAATTTCTTCCAATGAAGAAGTTTGACATGACACATAATTGAGTGTCCTTTACGATAACTTCAATATCAACATTAAACATAAGATCGTTTATTTGACATAGCACCTGACAGATTTCTCAACATAACCTATAAAAATAAATATACCTTTCATGTTCACAAAATTTTGATTTCAAATAAAATTTAATACGCCAGTGTTGTATAGTATTTGAAATAAGTATATGAATTAAATAAAGTATTTTAAGTAATTATTTGAAATACTTAAAAATAAAAGTATTTTGTATTTTTAGTTTAAATACTTTTCACAGGTATTTTATATTTTAATACATTAAAATACTATTATTTGTATGAAATACTACTTATCAATATTTGAAATACATTTTTTACTTGAAATACTTTTTTGTATTTAAAATACGCAAGTATTTAAAATAGATTTATGTATTTGAAATAGAAATCCTCCGTCGTGTGTAGACTGTTAGTAATATAACATGGAATAATTTTCTAATTTTTTTCTTAAATAAACACTTGCCTATGTTAATGTATGAGTTTCCTTTTAATGTTAATAAAATTACACGATTAAGTTGAATATAAAAAAAACATTTTTACAATATCCTAACTTATCTTATATGTTTTTAAATAATTCAAAGTAAAATATTTGAAATACTTGAAAGTATTTGAAATATTGGTATATTTGAAATACTAAAAAAATAATTGTATTTTACCAAATATATGAAATATTTTTATTTAGTATTTTGTATTTTCTATTTGAAATACGTTTTTCAAAGTATTTTATACAACACTGTAATACGCACCTCGACACTGAAGTTCCTTTTACTATATTCGCATATTCACGATAAAACGTAGCACTTCAGTTCCTTGAAATATAAATAACTATTATATTTGTTTTAATTGTTACCCCATTTTACTGAATTAGTATTATGTGGAGTGTAAACTCCAGCTAACAGAATTCTGAGCGGTTGACATTATTGAAATATTTGCATCTAGTCGCTGGCGTACAAAGGCCCAACTTGAGCTTAAAGCTCAAAGCTGCTGCTTTGCCCAGCCTCACATACCGGACATTCAATTCAATGAGCTTTCATCGCGAGCTTACCCCAGTGACAAGCAAACTTTCCCTTTATGCACACATACATAGTCAAACACCGACACGCACATAGAAACAGGGATAAATTGAATGCACGGTTTTTTCGATAGAACGAAAAGTATTTGATTATGTTCAAATGTAAGGAGAATAAGATAGGAAAAAAGATTCCAAAGAAAAGAATAAAGCACTGAACACAAGATGAAAAATTGTGCACAAACGAGGGCTGTTCTGAAAGTTTTTACTCGTAGGCCTTGGATGCCAGTGTCAGTTAAAAAAATATTTTTTCAAATATATTTATTGGTTATGTCAAGATTTAATTAACATTCAAAAAATATCAATTATTTATTCTTATTAGAAGAAGATATTGTACGACTTCAGAAAAAACTTAACGTTTGAGCAGTCACCAAAATTTGGTGGCGGTTTTTGGTGATACTGCCCAGTCATTATCAACCGTTAGTTATTGGTATCGTGAATTTAAACGTGAACGATACACATTAGAAGATGATCTCAGAACAGGACGACTTGCAGAAGCTGTGTGCTTACAAAATGTTAAAGCTGATGAAAAGTTAATACAGAAAAAATGAATTACACATCGGGAGATTCAGCAGGGACTGCAATCCTCCGCGGTAGGTAATATTTTGCATTAACATCTTGGTGTTAACAAGCTGACAAGCCGGTGGATACCTCATCTACTGGCTCCAGAACAAAATAGGCACGTGAGGATTGGTGTAGATTTATAGTGGAAAACGGTGACGAATCTTGGGTGTACAACTATGACCCCAAAACCAAAAAATCTGTTGTGGCCAGCACAAGACCTCTCGCCATTTCCATATTAGGCTATATAAGTATTGTATTGCACTTCGCTTTCCAACCGTCGTTTTATAACAAAATCTTACAGAACATTACCCAAATATTGTTTCTTACCATATTTAGCATGTCTTCTGCACACATATAATTCAAATTATATCTATTTTTCATTGTATGAGGAAGTTTCTAAATGTCAAATATTGTTCCATTTCATTAACCAGATTGGCGGTATTTCTGATAGATATATGCATTTTACCACAATTTTACCTATAATTTCAAATATTTAATTAATAAAAGAATAAGAAAAGTTAAATATACTTCCCAGGAAAAGCTATCAGAATGTCACTAAAACTGTTGATATTTGACAATGACATATGTCATGTTATAAACATTGGAATTTGTCAACTGGTTTCCTTAGTGCCTTGGCCTCTGCGATTAGTATACTCTATAAATTATAGAGTCTTTATCTCTAAATTTATACAAGATATAATAAAATTTAAGTGTATTAGATGGAGAATTTTATGTTCTTCAATATTTAATAAAAAAAACTCCCAAAAAATTATATTTAGAAGAATTTTTCTAAGAAACTACTACTTCCGGTTGTTCAATTGTTACCATAACCTTTTCAGCTCTTCCCAGGAATGTCAGATTGAGGAAACTGCAGTTAAATATTTTTTAATTCTTATAGTTTTTGAGGAATCGTGACTACAACATCCAGACATACATACATACATACACACACACACACACACACACACATACACACATCCACACACACACACACACACACACACACACACACACACACACACACACACACACAGACATCATTTTAAAAATGTTATAATCGGATTGTAGGGACCTTAAATCGTGCTTATTCAATAAAATCTGGATATGCGAATTTTAGCATGAATCCAATACCTCTCTTAGCGAGAGGTAAAAATATAATCAAACGTCATTTTACAAAAATTTAAAAAAAATACTTAATAATAATATATCCAAACATAATTATTTCTATTGAAGGTATCAAATACATAATAATAATAATAATAATAATAATAATAATAATAAAACAATTAAATACCTTTAATAAAATATATTTAAAAAAATAAAGAAAATTTCAAAAATCCCTAAATGATGACGTAAACCGCTTGTTTCGCTGGATAGCCCATATTTTAAGCTAATTAAATAATAGTTTGACACAAATTAAAAACTTTATTTATGTAAAATACATTCGCTTTTCGTTTCTTGCAATTCTGAAATTTCTGTTTATTTCCTGAATGAACATTTTTTTCACGTCACATCTATTTTTGTCTTTCGGTTCTTTAAATGCTCTTTCTTCATCTTCAATTTCTTTTTGTCTTTCGTTTCTTTAAGTGCTCTTTCTTCACCTTCGATTTTTTTCGTGGTTTACCAAGGTGTTCTTTTATGTTTTTCTATGTTTTCGTCACATTCTTTAATCTTTTTATTATTTTACTTACATATTTAATTCTCTGGAGTATCTTTTATTTTCAGCAGGTTTATTATACTTGGTTTGTGAAAAATCTTTGCTTTTTCGTTAAACGTCAAAGCCACTATCTGTCCAAGCGAAATTTGACGTTTTATTACAAGTTTATCATATATTATTTAAGACTTGGTTAAATCTTCATAAAACGATGTTTGCAGGATGACAAGTTGCCGTTATGGTTTTTGTTGAAACATAATTAAGTAAAATTTTCGATTCGAGCTCGCACTACCGCCCAACAGATATAAACTACTCTATATTTTTGACAATGACATTATTTTTTTTCTTTTACAAACATTTGAATTTATCAACTGCATATGCATTTTACCTATAATTTGAAATATTTAATTACTAAAACAATAAGAAAAATTAAATATACTTCCCAGTAAAAGCTATCAGAATGTCACTAAAACTGTTGATATTTGACACTGACATGTGTCATTTACAAATTATGTTATAAACATTGGAATTTGTCAACTGGTTTCCTTAGTGTCGTAGCCTCTGCGATAAGTTTACTCTATAAATTATAGTGTCTTTATCTCTAAATCTATACAAGATATAATAAAAATTTTAAGTGTATTAGATGGAGAATTTTATGTTCTTCAATATTTAATAAAAAAAAATCCCAAAAAATTATATTTAGAAGATTTTTTCTAAGAAACTACTACTTCCGGTTCTTCAATTGTTACCAAAACCTTTTCAGCTCTTCCCAGGAATGTCAGATTGATGAAACTGCAGTTAAATATTTTTTAAGTCTTATAGTTTTTGAGGAATCGTGACTACAACATCCAGACATACATACATACACACACACACACACACATACATCCACACACACACACACAGACATCATTTTAAAAATGTTATAATCGGATTGTAGGGACCTTAAATCGTGCTTATTCAATAAAATCTGGATATGCGAATTTTAGCATGAATCCAATACCTCTCTTAGCGAGAGGTAAAAACAATCAAGTGGTTGGTACTTTAAAAATGAAAAATTGCTTAATTTAATTTAATTTCTACCGATTGTCCTAATACGTAAGAGCCATAATCAATAACTAAGCGCAATCTGTTAAAATGTTTATCATATAACAACGTTTACTACCATTTCTAGCTTTGCATAAGGATTAATGCTTAAGAACGAATGTTGGATTTATACAGCGTAAGTCGTAACATAACGTGCTGTAACGTAACGTAATAGTAATTTACGTAACAAGACCTAAAAGTGATACTTTACTGGGTGAGCAAGCATATTCCAGAGCGAGCCGTAGGCGAGCTTTGGAAGCTTGTGAGCCCAGTATAGACACTTTCAGGTCATGTTGTGTACAATATTTTTTTTGCGATCCTGAAAAAAGAATAAAAAAGTATTATTTTATTTTTTACTGCGAGCAAATAAGAAATAAATAAACAACTGATCTCCATGGAAACATTTAGCTTTACCGGTCCCGGGATCGGTAAAGTACTTTCCGAGCTAGCTCAGCAAAGAAGAACTTTCCGGTCTAAATAGTGATCAGAAAGAGCTCATTTTCTGGGCGATCGCGAAAAAAGAATAAAAATGTAAAAACAGATGTGGGGTGGGATTCCATAACTCGTAACAACTACAAAAAATAAACATTGCTCTTGTTAAATATCAATTACAATTCGTAATCGCAAAAGCAACTGCAGATAACAGTTGCTCACGTTATTTTCCATTTGATAAATAACGACTGCAAAATACCAGCCGTTCGGCAGCCGTATTGGATTGTCAAATCTAACATTACTCAGTTCGGCAATTTATTTGAAAGAAAACAGTAAGTACAAACAGTTTTTATGATAAATTAACTAAATAATTTAGGTACTTATTTAAATTGGAAATTGGTCATATTAGATTTGGATAATAATAATAATAATAATCTTGTACTTAATACTTCGAAATTTTTTATACAATATAACGTAATTTCTCTTGTTACGTACCAATTACAAATAACGATTATTGTTATAGAATCGCAAGTTCACTTCGTAGTTGATATTTGCAATTGATACGAGTATCATATCAAGTTCAAATGATAGCAACAGAAGTTATGGAATCCCACCTGTGATAATTTATACAATCGTATTACTTGACGTGACGTATCGTGCCGTAACGTGTCAAAAACCTATAGAAATGCACAAGAACAAAAACTTACAAACTTCTAACCTGGTCTGTCAGGTGTGCCTATTTTAAAATTATTATATTTTTAATTTTTCGACATGGTTATAAATAGATACAGAAAATTATGTATATAACATATTAAAAAAAAGAATTGCTTCTGCAATGGAAGTCTGGTAGACAACATGTAATAAGGAAAAATTGTCACATTTTTGTTGAATTAGTCACTAAAGAAAGTAGCTGGAACTGGTGTCCTAGTAAATTTTTATAATCCATTGAGCCTTATGCCGTAATCATTATGCATTAAGTATTATAACATTCGGTTGAAATGAGACTTAGGCCCCTTATTTTCATCTTAAGTTAAACAGCCTGTTAATTTAATTGTCAGTTAAAAGAAAAACAAAGTATCAATATTACAGGCTAAATTGTAAAAATTACGCATGTGTCAATTTTCGATATCACATTGTTCTTATAATCGAGAGTTAATTTAACCGGCAGTTTAACCAGAGATGAAAATATCTGTCCTTAATGGAGAAGATTCCAAAAACGTAAATTTCATTATGTTTTGAAATATAGATCCAACGAATGAAGAAGGGTGTTTTGGTTAAGGGTGAATACTTAGAAAAACTGTAAAGTTTTTTCTTAAAAAGTTATATAGTTTTTTTTACTAAAAAATTTGAGTATTTTTTTCTTAAATTCGTAGCTAATAGATTTGTTCGGTAGATAACATTCTAAATAGTCCTTGTAACTAACCTCATTTGGCTAGGTGTACTATAACAACAATACATACATACAATTTTATTATAAACAATATTATACCATCTGATCCGTGACCCCCGAAATTCAGTAACCACAACGCAATGTTAGTTCCTTTGGGGCGTAATAAGTTGGCACTATGACTGTGCTATCAGGGTGGCCAACTGTCCGAATTAGCACGGCTGGCGACCACAGGCGACTGTTTGTCCAACAATGTTGCCAATGTTCAAGCGTGAAAGCCACTAAACTCAGATTAGAAGTTACATTCACTGTTCTTCATCATTCTAAACGAAAATCGTCGATGTCAATTCAATTATTACAAAAGAAATATGTTTATAAATAAATATATCATCACGGCATATTACCCATTTCTGAGTGTGACAATCTGCTTTGTACCCAGATTTCGGTAATTATGACATATTCGTACCGTGCGGGCGTTTACCAGGGCACTCATTGCTGGCGTGGAGAGTGCACCACAGAGGTCACTATTGTGCCATTTAAAATTCAAAATATTTGGCGCCGGTCGGGATCGAAACCGGTTCCTCAGATTCGCGACCAGACACTCAGGCACGCGGCCACGGAACCCTTGAAATATGTTTTTTAATTTTTCTAATTGTTATCTTTCATATTTTCAATAAACTTTTACTACTATTGATTACGGTGGAATATTGTCGGAAATCTTTGTTTGGGACTATGATGAATTAAACTGAATATTCCATGCGTGAAAATGTAGGGAAACCACAGGAAAAAATCGTGTAGTGAGGGTAAAATTTCCCAAATTTATATGATGAAGTTGAGAAGGGTTGAAGTTTAAATTTAGGGTCGGGCTAGGGAACTTTAGCCAAATATTTATGTGTTCATTTAGTTACACTTGTTGGTCACCCTCTTTGTGCGTCACTGGCCACGCTTCCCTTTGTTCCAAGCACACCACGATCATTTTCATACACGCATTATTCGCATATTCTGATTATCAACAGAATTACAATGACCAAAATTATCTCACTCTCTGGACAAATATAATATTATACGAGTACCTACTTCTCATTCTAAAATTTACAATATTTTTTAATGCCAAAACTTTTTTACCTCCCGCTACCCTAGGCAAGGGAGGTATAGGATCGTGCTAAAAATGGGATATAGATCTTCAGTGAATAAGCACGTTTTGATTTCCCAGAATCCGATTTTAACATTTTTACAATGATGTCTGTAGGTATGTATGTGTGTCTGTGTGTGTGTGGATCTTGTGGACAAGATTACTCAAATGCTATCAATCAGAAAATTTTGAAATTTTGTATACCCACTCTATACCAATGTGGGAAGAGCTCATTAGGTTTTAGTGCATATCGCATAACCGGAAGTATCATTTATACAAGCTTTTAACTGTTTTTCTTGTAAAAAATTCATTGAATATAATTTTTTAGCAGCTTTTACCAATACAAATTGAATATAATGGCACAATCTTCAATACTACGATTATAGCATTTAGTACATAACTTGAAATAACTTTATATTATATTATAAAATAATTTATTTTTGTACATCACTTTGCCTCTGCGTCAAACAAAAATAATACTTTAATAACAAATTTGACATATTTAAACAAATGTCACTATCACGAAGCAATTTTCATTAAAATTAATAATGAAACCGTGTTAAGAAGAATTTAGTAGTTTAAATATATTCTAATGAAATTAAGGTTTGTAAAAATAATATATTTTCCATCATACATAAATATTAGATATACAGGATAATTCGATTTAAGTTTGATGTTTGCAGCATTATATACCAAACAGCTCTCAATAAGAACGTGATTTCAAAGTGTCAAATAATAGTTTGCAACTACACATTTACGAAATGGATAATGTACGGCGAAGAATTTACACAGATTGCGTTTTAGAGCATAAGGAAGTTGGTGATGATTTTGACAATAATATGTGTGTGACGATTTTTCCTTAAAATATATTAATGATCCAAAACTTCGCAAAGTTGGTAGGTATTTAATACTCTTATATAATTTGAAACAACATATTAGATTTTGACTATATATTATAAACCGGATGTAGTACTTAATTTGAAGCTCTAACAGATTTTTCAAGAAAAACATAATAAAATATAATCCAAAATTTCGTATTACAAACTTTTCAATTTATTGGAACAACAAAGTAGATTTTGTTTACAACCGATCAATCGGAAGTGAAACTTTACTTAAAGCTCATTGCTATTTTAAACATGGAATTGGCGGGAGGTCACGTGCTGGCCACATCAGATTTTTATTTTACATACTGAGCCCTAGTAAGTAACAGAAATCAAATAATAGTTATTTATGCATCAAAATTACTAACGTTCTACTTTTAATCACGAATGTGGAATAGGGCTGAGGCAAAAAAAAACCATATGAGTGACAAAAAGGAACTACAGTGTCGAAGTGCATATTCAATTTTATTTGACATCGAAAATTTGTGAAAATGAAAGGAATATTTATTTTTATAGGTTATGTTGCCAGTTGGGCAGTTGCTGTCAATCAAACAAACGAACTTGTGTTCCAGTATTGCGAACTTCCGGGCATTGAAGTTATAGTAAAGAATACTGAAAATTATGTGTGTTATCTCAAATTTCTTCATCGGAATTTTTTAATTCGTATTCTTGCACATATTTTTTGTCATCTTACATAAAAATTTACTATTGTACATCGTACACCTACCCACATTATGTTATATGTACAATAATTGTCATAAAGTTGGCACCATTGCATTTACAAGAAATCTTCGTATAATGCAGCGGTTCTTAATCTATGGATCGCAACCAAAAAGTGGATCGCGTGGATTTTATTTTGGGTCACGGCAAAACGCTGAAATGTTTGTAAATTATTTTGTATGTACATGTGAAGACTGCTGGAAAAGTTTCTGTAATCTAGTAGTTCTACTATTACTTATACTAATTTATTTTGTTTTTTTATGAATTCAAATGTAATTTGGCGCCGAAACAATGCATCGATCGACTTTATTTGGCTTTTGAGGATGAAGCACCATTCAATACGGCAGTTTATAATTGGTTTGCCGAATTCCAGCGTGAACGCACCATTCTCTGTGACGAGTTTCGTGAAGGTTGTCTATCCACATACCGTAAAATTCAGACATCCTTGGATATTGACATGAAAGCTTTACACACGATTTTGCATAATCATCTAAACATACAGAAGCTCTGCAGTCGTTCGATACCATAAAATTGAACTGAAACTTAGAAACCAGAGCTACTTTTGGATTAAATACTCTTTGCATCCATATGTGTGTATTTACTTATCTTATAATTATTAAATTAATACAGATTATGGCTATGGATTGTACCAAGGAAGAAGTTTAAGAATCACTGGTATAATGGATCACTTTGGTGCCGATTTCTGAACTTTAAATGACGATTTTTGTGCACCTTAGTAATGATTGATTTCAGTAAATGATATTGGGCCGAATTCAGCACTCTTTACTATAGTGTAGAGATCGTCTCTAGTAACCATGGAAACAGCTTGCATCTGTTTCTTATTATTGTATTATTGTATGTCTCTCTTTATTTTGTTATTTAGAAGAATGCTGAATTCAACCCATTCATTGTCTACTGTTTTTTTAATTAAAATCTATTACATCTTGAAAAATTATTGACAGGTGTGGAAATAAATACGAATGAAAGAAAATTGTAGTAATTCTATTTGTGCCGATGAGTTTTGGTTCTGTGTGAATGGTTTTGACTTTGTGAGGTAATGACCTTGTGACTTTGCTGGGTTTGGAATGGAGAATCCGGAAGCACTTCCGGTTCCGGCACGATGCTAGCGCCGCCCACGCTTCGCCACCTCTGAATTAGATCAATACGGATCTGTCTTTACATATACCATCATACTCGTACAGTGTCTTCAGAAAAAAAAACCTAACTCGGAGTAGGCTATGAATACAGAAACGTATGTCTGATCATTTATTCAATTCAAAAGTCTAGTGGTCAAAATTGATAGTGAAATGTAATTTTAAAGAGAAAAGATAATAAAGAAGGATACAGAATATTGCCATTCACCGTAGCAACTTAATAAGCCCTAGGGCATTATTTACTCAATAACGGACCTAATGTTGAGGTTGTTATAAAACAATAACATACTAGTAAGACATAAATATATTTAAGTTCATAATAGTTTACATTTTCAACAAATTATAAAACATAAAAATGATAAGAAATTTCTACAAATTTCTTTCGACTAGTTGAAAATATAGATTTCAAATTTATTAAAACTGAATATGTTATTTAAGTATTCCGCCATTTAATATTAGGTTACATCGCCTTTATTAGTAATACCAGCTTTAATTCTATTAGACATTGTATCCCTAAGCCCTGCACATTTTTCTGTGAGTTATATCCCATGTCTAGTAAGGTAGGTTTTACTGTAAGCACCAGATTTATATGAAGTTTTCATTGTGCCAAAAGTAAAGGGTCTCGGTAGAAACTAAATCTGGACTAGAAAATGACCCTTAAAATACCGTTCAAACAATATCACCAGTCATTTGGCCCACAGTTTTTTAAAGTTTTAAGTTATTTTAAAGTAACCGAAAGAATTTTGTAGAATTTTCTAACCATTTGTATAGATTTTATAATTTTTGAAAATGTAAACCGGTCGAATTATTATAAGTTTGGGATCAAAAATCATTCATTAATGCCCGATAGTATAAACATAGTTCAGTTTTTCAACTTAGTTTAATTAATATTGAACTAGGTTCAAATAAAATTTCTGTATAGTCTATTTGAGAATGACTGGCAGTAATAAATCATTCTGTCAAAGACATTCCAATGGCGCGCCAATAATTGTTTGCACAGGGATAGTCGAAATGACTAAATTCGGTAGAGAACTATAGATTCTGATTTTTAATAATTTATGTATAAATATATAAGTATATGTAATGTAATATGTATATTTAATAGAAATATGACAGGTACCAATATCTTGACAACACACATGAAATAAGTATAAATTTTAGTATGTAACAAATAAAAATGTAAATATTGAATGTATGTATGTAAATATTAAATGTATGCAATATAATAATAATGACTGAGAAAGTTATATTTAAATATTAAAAACTTTTATTTTTAGTAAATGTATAAACAGATCACTCTACAAATCCTATCTACGTCTATGACACAGTCCGACGAGGATTATCGGACGGCATTTCTATTGTTCGACAAGTAAGTTTCGTTCCAGGTACAAAGCGTCCGGCTTATTTTGACCATCCTAGTGTAGTTACAACTGATTTTTCCAATACTACTCTACTCTACGACTATAGTATAAAGCAAAATAAGCTTTTGACTTGAGTTTAAACTAGGCTTAACTTGAGCGGCCGATTTCATCCGTTCAAATTGAGTTTAAATAATAATTGACGTTATTATATTCTAAATAACATTCAGAATTATAAGTGTCTACGTTGTAAATAAGTATGTACGAAAGTATAGTGATTATAATTAATATTTTGGTAAGTTTAGTGCTTTAGCAAATATTTTATAATTCATTTAAATTATATGCGGTTTTAAATTCTAGATTAAAAATTATGTTGTTCGATTCAAGTTCTTATAGTGACGACGAGAATATAATGAATGCATATATAGTGAATAGACGCCATCGAATATTTCGGGAAAGAAGAAATCCTTTCGAAACAATATTGAATTTAAATTACGGCTTCGTTTCGAAAAACGAACGGTTTTAGAATTTCTATATATTTTGGGACCTCTGCTAGAACCTGCCACGAATAGGAACAAATCAAATTTTAATAAACTCTGCTTTTTGTTCATTTTATATTCGTAGGTCAACAAGTCCGAGAACATTCATTCAAAAAATTGACAAATACAATGACATGAAGTGAGTTGTATGAAATATTACCGACTGAGTAAGGGATATACTACGTTCAGTTGACCCCAGTTCCTTCTAATGTTATACCATCCAAATATAATTAACTTAAGTTCACTAAATAAACTCCGTTTGCTTAACTGCAGTTCAACACATTTTTAACTGACCTTTATACTATCGGCCATTATAGTAATAAAATTAAACCACTGTTTTGTGTTTCTCATTCCTCAAAATAATCGCATTAATGTTTTTCATCATCCCTTAAGTATAATAATTCACTCAAATCCACTCATATGTTAATAATATTTCATAATTTCATCACCTAACACCAGCAATGCATTAATTCATTACATGTCCCTATTTCTATGACAACTGAGTGACATATCAGTGGTATTAACTACCAACTGCAACTACAGGATAGGACAGGACAGCACACATGAAGCCAGGCAGGCAGGCTTGCACGTGTAGGGGCACGTGTGAGCGTGCTCTAGATCTATTTTTAGCCGCTAGGTGAACTGTCAACAACCAACAAGCCGCGAGCCGCGATGCTAGACTGTCTGTCGGCGAAACGCTATTCTTTTGTTCAGGTTAAGTATTTATGGTACTTGACAAAAGAATGCTAGAAAGATACAAGAGTTTTATTGTTGCTCTGCATAGTTAAGATGTATTTTCAGGCTAAAAGGATTACGAAAAGGGCAATTTCCAAAATAGTTTATCTCTCATTTGTAATATTAATAAATACGACAGATAAAAAGGTATTACACTGCCGTAAAAATTCAGGTATTACTAGAGAAATGACATCCGTTTTTAAAAAATGAAACAGGAACCCCTATAAAAGTAAATGATGCTTGTTATCGCAACAAGATTACAGGGTTCTCCAGGATATGTTTTTCTAGCAGGACGGCGCGACCTATCATATTGTGTGAAAAGTACTTGATTTATTGCATCAACATTTTCCAAGCCGTATCATCATCAGAAATGCCAATTGAGCATTAAGGCCATTCTTTTCCATTATTAATCGGAATACGTGTACATTAATTAATATTCATTAAAAATCACATAGATCATGGATTTAACAAAAAAATATGTTTTATTTAAAAATTAAATCCGGTAGAGCTAATGGGATAGCCTTTATTTTATACAAGATGTTTCTTTTAAAACAACTAATGCTTTTTTAGGCGAAGTAATAACATCAGAAAAAAATGTTATATACAAAAAAATGATTAAGAATAAGGTGCTCATTTATCAATAATAACTAACCGGAAATTCAAATAGGGGTTCTCAAACGGTAGAACAAAATTATATTTTTTTAAATGGTACCCTATATATTTTTTTAGTACATTAGATAGAGATTTTTCTCTTATTTCAACGATATAGATATTGTTTAGGATTGTACAATTATTTCGAGAAAAATGGTATTAACAATTACAAATAAGTAATGTATGTGTGTATGTGTGTGTGTGTGTGTGTGTGTGTGTGTTTGTGACGATAGTCCTGGATCGCATAATTACTATACCACAGTTCCAAAAAATATAGTAACATTTACATTAAAAGCAGGGACCTGTAGTGGTAGCACGCACTTTAGAATTCTATCAAAAGAGGCATTTGTTTTCGCTTTTCGCCACGAAGCGAAAATTTGGTAGCATGCGTGTATCAAAATATTCGCCTGCAAGCGTACGACTCGAGGCGAAAGTGTCAAAGTAACATCATTATCTAGCCACAATTCTATTCAAAGCCAATTTATATATAATTTATACATTTATTATATACAATTGTCATAATATTTTTTATTTTAATAATATAAAATCCAATAATTTCCGAATCAAAAAATGAATATAGAATTCTAAAGTGCATGCTACCAAGATTCGTAAAAGTAAAATCGCATTCGCCTGTTTTCTATGATAGAATTCTAAAGTGCGTGCTACCACTACTGAACCGAAACGTATTTATGCGGTTCTAGTTCGTTTCAGGTTCGGGTTCAGTTTCGATTTAATGAAAAGAAAATTATAACGGTTCATCGATTTTTGGTTAGAGTTCGAAGCGGCGGCAATTAATTTGGTATTTAATGCCTAATTAAACAAATAACTATTGTTCTACCGTTTGAGAACCACTGGTTGAATTTTCCCCATAATCTTAATCATTTTTTGTATATAACAATTTTTCTAAAGCCATTAGTTCGCTCAAAAAAGCACTGGTTGTTTTAAAGGAAACACGCGGTATAGATATTGATGTATTCTACATGTTTAACATCACTGGGATATCCATTTTATTCTAGTCTTTGTTTAGTCTGCTATAGTTGGAGTTTCCAGATATCCAAATATTTGATATCCATTGAAGCGGTTACTTGGTAATCTATCTATAATCCAATATTGCATGTACGGTACGTACAACCTATTACTAAATTCGGATACCCGGGATATCCTAACATGATATTCGGAATTAGAATTAATTATAATTTGCAGGATATCCAATAATGTTACAGTATAGATATTGCCAAGTTAAAATTCGATAATGTAGGTAATTTAGTCGTTTAGATGTCTATAAAAAAATCAGTACTGTTCAATGGGATTGTGGTTCTGACGGTCCGGGTTTGAATCCGATATAGATTTTGAATGAATCGCGATTTGAATACTGTGACCAGCAATACAAGTATATATTTTCAACTATAGTGACTGTATATATATAGTGTGGCCAACCGGCGCCATATTTAGACAAAATGCGCGGGAAATTTGAATTCATATGATGTGATAACTAAACAAAATTCGATAAACAATTAATGAAAGAGCATATTAAATGAAAACAAAATATTTATTTTCATTTTAAATCCTTTTGAAGAAATGTTTTCACAACCAACCGCCACGCAACCAGGCATCTAAAATATATACATTAATATCTGACATTTTTAGTAATTTTGACAGTTAACCTAAAAAAGATGTGATGTTAAAAAATATGTATATATTACTTTGTTATAAATACACAAATACACGTGTAATTTAATTATTTGCACTATCTAAAATATAAATATAATATAATTACCTTCAATTCACGTAACAAATCTGAAAATGTCACTTTGTCGGCATAATATCCGCCATATTTAGGCAAATTCGCGCCGACCAATCAAAATCGATCCCCCTATTGGCCACACTATGTATATATAGTCACTATATTTTCAACAATGTGGCAATATATGTATATTCAGCCATAACTATCATTTTTTGGTATTTTACCTCTCGCCACTGTATGTAAAAAAGGTATAAGGCCGCTTTCACATAATCCGACTTTTCGTCGTGTGCCGTTTTCAGGACGGCGCCGTGCAAATTTGAGAACGAGCCGTTGAGCAAGAGGCGAAAACAAAAATATACACGGTGCGGCATTTCGCCGTGATTCTGATCCTGACAGTGAAAGTTGTGTTACTCTTGTCAATCAAAAGCTCTATGTGCACCTCACATTTTCCATTTCTTAACTTTATTATTAGTGCGCACTTTTTAAAACTTGTGGTTCATGTTAACAGAATAAAGTAAGCATGTATATTTCAAAATGTTTTTTACCTCTCGCTAAGAAAGGTATTGGATTCATGCTAAAAATCGCATATGGAGATTTTAGTGAATAAACACGATTTAAGGTTACTAGAATCAGAATTTAACATTTTTACAATGATGTACGTGTGTACGTGTAGATGTTGGAGGAACGATTCCTCAAAAACAATAATACTTAAGACCAATTTAACTACGTACTCCGTAATCTGACATTAATGGCAAGAACTGAAAAAGTTTTGGTAACAATTGGACAACCGGAAGTAGTAGTTTGTTAAAAAAATCTTCTAAATATTAATTTTTTACAAATTTGTTTATACTAAAATTAAAGAATATAAAATTCTCTATCCAATACATTGAACATTTTTATTATATCTTTTATAGATTTAGAGATAGAGAATTATAAATATATAAAATAATCCCGTGAGGTGACGCCTGGTAAGCGCCCACACGGTAAAATATATCATCATCATTACCGATGTCTACATGTGTTGTAGATAATGGCACACCCAGAAATGGGTAATATGCCGTGATGATATATTTATTTTATATTTTATTTAAAATAATCCATTGTATAACGAATCAAATAGTCCATGGAAACCAATTGAAAAATTAAAATGTTTGTAACTGACAAATGTCAGCGTCAAAAATCCAGAGATATTACTGAAGGCTTATTCTGGGTAATTCATTTAATATTTCTTATTTTATTATTAATTAAATACTTAATATTACAGATACAGCTGCCGCACGTTAAATTGACACTATTCTTGAATGCGGCAAATTTAAAATTCGTACTTGGACAAGTAACAGTGTCAACTAACACGTGCGTGCTATACATATATCCTTCAGAAATACCGCCAATCTCGTCAATGAATTGGAAGAGTAGGAGGAAACTTGTTCATATAATGATATGAGAAATAAAGAATATATGTAATTAGAATTTTTTTATACAGAAAATTTATTTTAAAATGCAACATTATAGTTCATCACTTCCACGGTTACTCACTATTGTCAAAAAATGACAGAAATGTAAAATTTGTCCATTTTAAAATGCAACATTATAAATAGTATTGCAGCACAGGAGATACCTCCAAAACACATCACAAATGGTGTGAATTCTTATTACGACCGACTAGAATATTGCCTCAGAGTGATTGGGGGTATTTTTTTAACATTTATTACATGAAAGTTATGAATTTTTGTAAGCTAAATTTTTTTTAAGATGTACAACATTCATGTTTTGAATATTTGTTAATCGTATGTAGGCTAATTTATAGGAAATTAGTTTTGATAATACAAAACTACAAATTTTGTATGTTGCATTTTAAAATGGACAAATATTACATTGCTGTCATTTTTTGACAATAGTAAGTAACCATGGAAGTGATTCGCCATATGTTGCATGTTAAAATAAATTCCCTGTATGTACCAGGAATTTTAAATACAATAATAATAAAGGTAATAATGGCAGTGGTCGGTGTACGTGTTACACCCTGTATAGCCTAATTATAATGGCGAGAACTCGGGCGAGAGGTATTATACTGGTCACAACAGATTTTTTACCTCCCGCTACCCTAGGTAAGGGAGGTATAGGGATCGTGCTAAAAATCGCATATAGAGATTTTAGTGAATAAGCACGTTTTGATGTCCCCAGAATCCGATTTTAACATTTTTACAATGATGTCTGTGGGTATGTATGTGTGTGTGTATGTGTGTGTGGATCCTGTGGACACGATTACTCAAATACTATCAATCACAAAATTTTGAAATTTTGTATACCCATTCTATACTAATGTGGGAAGAGCTCATTAGTTTTCAGTGTTTATCAGATAACCGGAAGTATCATTTATACAAGCTTTTAACAGTTTTTCTTGTAAAAAATTCATTGAATATAATTTTTCAGCAACTTTTACTATTAAAAATATAATATAATGGTACAATCTTCAATTCTACGATAATATAACTTTAAAAAACTTTAAATATAAATTTATAAAATAATTTATTTTCGTACATCATTTGACCCATGCGTCAAACAAAAACATAATACTTTAATAAAATTTTGACGTAGTTAAACAAATGTCACTGTCACATTTACATTAATTAAGTAGAAATATATTTGATTTGTAAATATAAATCTGTCAGTATAAGTACGTGTTTTCAAAATGTCAAATATTGGTTTACAACTACACATTTACGACATGGATCATGTACGGCAAAGAATTTACACAGATTGCGTTTTTAGAGCACTTGGAAGTTGATGATGATTTTTCGCGGATTATCTTTTTCTTTGGTGAGGCACATTTTCTCCTCTCTGGATATGTTAATAAGCAAAATTGCCAGATATGGGCAGAGGAAAATCTTTGTGATTTACGAGGTACCATTACATGTCCAAATTTTTTCGAAAATGATGAAGGTCGAACTATTATAGTTGATGGTGAGCGCTATAGGCCCATGATAATCGATTATTTTTGGCACGAAATTAATTTCGTATTACAGACTTCTATTTATTAAAACAACAAATTAGATTTTGTTTATAAACGATCAACCGGAACGGAAAAAGATACTTTACTTAAAGCTCATTACTATTTTAAACATGGAATTTGCGGGAGGTCATGTGCTGGCCACATCAGATTTTTTTATAAATATGAATAAAATTCATTCATCAATAACAGAAATAAAATATTGAAATATTTATTTGGTAGACGGCTAAATGCCGGCATATGTAAACGCACGCATTTGACGTGTACTTTTTAACTCCGTGCCGGGTGCCGGGTTGAAATGGGTGCCGCAAGCCGCTTTCATGCGAACCGACTTTTCGCCGTACGCCGTGTCCAACACGGCGTCGTGCATAGACATTATCACTGTTGTTTATGAATATATTCACGAACGACGCCGTCCACGGCGTAAAGCCGTGTAGGGCCGCCGTTGTTCTAATCCGGCAACCGTTCACAGCGCAAAAAGTACACGACATGCCGGCATTTTGCCGGTGCGGGACAAATATTTCAATATTGTATTTCTGTTATTTTAATGAAGTAGTATATGAATTTTATTTATATTTCAATGAAATTGACAGATATATGACACACATGACACATTTCATAAAATAAATGTTTTGATATACACACGCTTACTTTATTCTGGTAAAATCAAACACAAGTTTCACAAAGCGCGCACTAATAATATAGTTAAAGAAATTAAAAACTGTGAGGTAAACGACGAACATTTGATTGATACGAGAAAAACCACTGCCACTGAGGATCGAACGGCGAAATGCCGCACTGTGTATATTTTTGTTTTCGCCGTTTATTTAACGGCGTGTTCTCAAATTTGCACGGCGCCGTCCCGGAAACGGCGCACGGCGAAAAGTAATAACGGCGGCCGTACACAACAATTCCTTTGTTACACAGTTCATATTTCAAATGTACGTAACTGGCAGATAAATGTCCCTGTCAAAAAACTAATTATTTCAAATTAATAATGTCATTTTAAAAAGAAAATAGTAAATAAAGAAATAGTTATATTCAAAAGAACTTAATATAGTTTGCAGGATTAGTAAATATGTAGGTATGTATTTAAATTAATAAAAATTAAATAGCGGGAGGTATTGTGTTGGCCACATCAGATTTTTACCTCCCGCTACCCTTGGTAAGGGAGGTATAGGGATCGTGCTAAAAATCACATATCGAGATTTTAGTAAATGACCACGTTTTAAGATCCCTAGAATCCAATTTTAACATTTTCACGATGATGTCTGTATGTGTGTATCTGTGTGTGTATGTGTGTGTGTGTGTGTGTAGGATTTTGTCTTCACTCTAACTCAAATACTATCATTCAGAAATATCTGAAACCTTGTATTTCCATCCCATTCTAATATGAAAAGAAGCCATTAGATTTTGGTGTAAATCGGATAACCGGAAATGGCACTTTACCTGAAGCTCATAATGGTTTTTCTTCAAAAAATACCATTAAATGCCATTTTTTCGCATTTTATGTCTTATGAAAATTAAAGATTATTGAATTTTCTACAGGAATACATTAATACTTTTTCTATATATTTTACAGACAAATTTAAAAATATTTTTTTTTATTAGTCGCGAAGCCTAAGATAAACACAATTCAAATTAATAATAGTGACATTTTAAAAAGAAAATAGTAAATAAAGCAATAGTTTTCTTCAATGGAACAGTTTGCAGCGTTAGTAAATACGTAAGTATATATTTAAAGTAATAAAAATTCAATAGCGGGAGGTTTTGTGTTGGCCACATCAGATTTTTTAAATTGAATTCATTGCAGAATTTAATTCTCTACAAACACTTATCTGAAATATTATTAACTCAAACTAATATAGACCACTTTTGCACAAGGAAAAACTGTTTCCTATGTTAAACGCCTATGGCTCGGATTTCGGGTTAGATCCGATATATCCGTAATGTTTTGAGCTAAGTAATTACCAGTAATACATCTATAACACGTTGGCATCTTAACCTGAACATAATGTCTCGTTATCACCTTCATCATTGCCGGGGTGCGGAGTGGGACAAGAGGCATTAATGCCGTGATTAATTACTACAGAGGCGTCCGTCAAAGGGGCACTTCAATTAAAATACCACCCTAATTAAAGTTTTTTTATCTCTCCATTATTTTACATGTTAGGGAAAAAGCTAATGGGTTAATAATTAGGCAGTGATTTTACAACGAAGAAGATATTGTGAACCGTCAAGCTTGTATCAGTACAAGCAAATTTTGGATGGATGAAAGCCATTTATATTTTTTTTGAAAATTTGTTAATATAATCTGAGTAAAAAACAAATGTTTGCAATGACAAAATAGCACATAAAGTCCATTGAATCTGATTGGTCGAGCTGACACGTGGAGTGAATTGTCGTTTATGTTTTTACAATACACAAGGGTGTCAATTATAAGCCGAACTTTTTTGAATATCCCTGAACAAGCAAGCCTACACTGCAATTTTCATTCCTATCAGAAATTATTTTAAACAAAAATAACATTTATATTTTAAAAGCAAGCAGTGACAGTTATCTGTCACCTTATTATAATTACAATATTTATAATTTTATTGTTGGACTCGACAGTCAATTTTTTTAACTCAATTTTAAACTTTAATACTCTTACGTGCATAGAAATCGACCACTGCAGTTTTAATTTTTTACCTCCCGCTACCCTTGGTAAGGGAGGTATAGGAATCGTACTAAAAATCACATATCGAGATTTTAGTAAATGACCACGTTTTAAGGTCCCTAGAATCCAATTTTAACATTTTCACGATGATGTCTGTATGTGTGTATGTATGTGTGTGTGTGTATGTATGTGTGTGTGTGTGTGTGTGTGTGTGTATGGATTTTGTCTTCGCTCTAACTCAAATACTATCATTCAGAAAATTCTGAAACCTTGTATTTATACCATATTCTAATATGAAAATAAGCCATTAGATTTTGGTGTAAATCGGATAACCGGAAATGGCACTTTACCTGAAGCTCATAATGATTTTTCTTCAAAAAATACCATTAAATGCCATTTTTTCGCATTTTACGTCTTATGAAAATTAAAGATTATTGAATTTTCTACAGGAATACATTAATACTTCTTCTATATATTTTACAGATAAATTTAAAAATATTTTTTTTTATTAGTCGCGAAGCCTAAGATAAACACAATTCCTTTGTTACACAGTTCATATTTCAAATGAATGTAACTGACAGTAAATGTCACTGTCGAAAAACTAATTACTTCAAATTAATAATAGTGACATTTTAAAAAGAAAATAGTAAATAAAGCAATAGTTTTCTGCAATGGAACAGTTTGCAGCGTTAGTAAATACGTAAGTATTTAAATTAATAAAAATTAAATAGCGGGAGGTTTTGTGTTGGCCACATCAGATTTTTTTTTAGAAACTAGTCCTCCGATTCAAATAAAACAAATGAGGTTTGAAAAATCATTTATCACGATTTAACATAAGCCTAAATTTATTAATAGTATATATACATATACACATATTTTTATATATACATATTTTTTATCAAGTGCAGACAGCGCATATTTAAGTAGTTGCACAGCGCATATTTATACGTGGTTGTATTGCGCATATTTACGTGGTTGCTATCACGAGTACAACACAGTTTTTACAGATTACAGTTACAGTTAATGTCTGCATTAATTTGCACATAATTCGTTTTTCAGTGTTGTACCAGTTTCTAAGTGTAAATGTTAATTTGTTTTATGCATTTTATTTTAGAACTTTTCGTTTGAGAAGACGAAAGGAATTCCAGTTAATTAAAACTCACGTTAAAACATTTTAAATGATCTTTCAAACAGCATAAGTTTTATTTTAATCTGAGTTTAGTTTGTGAAAAAAACACGTGAGTGTAATGTTAACAAAGAGTTTAATATTCATTTCAATTATTCTTCTAGACGTCATAACAAATGGATTAACTTTTTTACAAAATTGTAAAAACATATTTTGTTCTATGTTTTACGCAATGTGCATATTTTTAACTTTTTATACCTGATAAAAAGATAAACAAAACATGATATATTAACATAAATAAAAATTTAAAACCCATAATATTTTCATAGAGTAAATGTTTGTAATTTCATATTTTATAAATATGTAATATTTTCCATACAAAATGCAAACAGCGGTATAATTTATTTAGAGATAAAGCTCATTTTGAAAACGAACTAGTTTACATGTTATTTTTACCATAATGTTCTCAAATTCTCGGAAGCATGTAAACAAAGTAATACCGAAAACCTGAAACAATAACTGCTATCCATCCGACGATATATTTTGCTATCGATTTGGCTCGACTTTGGCTACCCCTGGACCGAGTTTATAAGGGTTTACGAGTGCCCGGGTGACCTACTTGTAGTCTACAGGTGTCAACAGGGGTGACCAAAATTGAAGGGATGCCCAACTTGCCAAAACAACCCATCTATCAATCATGGATTATAATTATATTAAATCGTAAAAATATATTATGTAATCCAAAAATTATTTATAGACCAATTTTGTTATGCAAGGTCTTTAAAAATAAAATTTTAATTGAGGACATAATTAATTGGTATTTCTTAATAAATCTATTTTCATACCAGTAAACAATTAAGAGAAAAAAAAACAAGTACGGTACTGAAAATTTTTACATACGAGAACACGAAAATACAATCAGATACATAACATATGATTAGCATAAAAAATCACGCACGAAAACTCAATTTATTAAGTCAAAAAATCGAATCATAAATTTTATTCGAAGCAATAAATAACAAATGACTAACAATACAAATAAAACCGTAATAACAATTGACAATCAACAGAAATTGACTCCTGCGTGGATACAATGGAATATCGATGTAACATAAAACAAAAGAATAATTTCAAACGCAAACAAAAGACATAGTTGCCAAAATCGAATTGTGCCAATTTTTTTTATTTGTCAACAGAAATTTGCATGCGATTGTGATTCATGATAGCGGTTATCATTATCAACTTTGTTTCATATTATGTTTAAAAGAATTATCAAATTTACCGACATGCATAACAAACTTTTTTTATATTTCGCAATAATACAGAGAAACATTATTTAATTTATAATAATTGTACAATTATATAATATAAATAAAGATCATTAATTTTTTATCATAATTAATTAAATTTTCCTAAATTTAATACATAATAAAATTATTTAATAAAAATTGTCACTTATAAATAAATAAACGTTAAATAATAATATGTAATAACTTAAAATCAACTAATTAATTTTCTAATTAATAAAAATTTAAAAATAAATAAAATTCTTTACCTTGATTGTTCTCAAATCGCCGACAAAAAACCGTTTGACAGTCACTGATCACTGAACAACCCGGGTACGAAATTGTTTTGTACTTTTTGCCACAAAAATCGAAAGATTGAAGTGAACAACATACAGATCTGCACCGCAATGATTCTAACACTTATTTTCGAACAAATTCGATGTTTTAATTATCAGCATTTATTCAGAATGAACGATTTTTGATAGAGAGAAACGTAGCCGAACATAACACAACCCGCCATGACAGTTGCCAGATGACAGATATACGCGTGCGCTTTTCAGTCTTTTCACTGATTTGCGATTTAAATTACAAAAATATTATTTGTTATTTCGCAGGTATATGCGTGAAGAACAACCCAAACACACGCAAAAAGACAATATTGTGAGTATTTTTAACACAATATATTATTTACCTACTTTTTATTTTCTTTTGTTTTCTCGACTCACTCAATTTTAAAAGAAAATTAAGGATTTATTAATGAATTATGCAATCACGTACAAACTAATAAGACTAATGGATGTATTAAATGATTATAAACGCAAATTAATAACTGTTTTATGATATTACATAAAGTAAATACGAATTTTTAATAAACATTCAACAATTGTTAGACAGCTGACAACTCCATCGCTTAGTTGTATTTTCACTCGTGGAAACATGGCGGCAGCACCTATTAACACAATTTTCTCTCACAATTTTAATTATTAATCAATAAATCGGTTAAGACTGACAAATTCCCGTTTTATATTTAGAAATATTTTGATAGAATTACGGCTGAAAGGTGTTTCATTAAATAAATCAATAATTCCCGGCGCGCTCTTCGAAGATGAAACACAAATATTGTTTTAATAAATAAACGAATATATTAATACTTTATTACATCTGTATAGTGTTATTTTCGTTTTGTACGAATACAAAGGCTTATAAAAGCAAAGATATGAAACACACAATATATAAAAATTAGGGCAAAAATATCTCTAAAGTAATTGTTGCTGTTAAAACTATATTTGTTTAAAACTTGGTCCCCTTCTGTTATACATGGAACATTTGGGTCAGGAATTTCGCAAGCTATTAACAGAAAATTAAATTAACAAACATTACTAATTATATTTTAATTACCTACTAATATTATGAACATTATCCCATTGAATTATTGTCATTGTTTCTGTTGAATACATTAACCAGGAAATGTATTTAACCCATGATACAAATATTGGCAAGGAACTAAAATTAAATTAAGTTAATTACTGTTTCTTATAAATCATTTAATAACAATACCTTAAATTAATAAAAACCCCTTGTGTTATCATTAGCACAATATCAAATGGTACCAAATAAGCCATAGCCATTGGCACAGAATCAAATACTATCGAAAATAAACAACCTATAAACAGATTATTAATAATTAAACATTATCACTGGTAATTATATATAATTACCACATGCAATAGACACATTCATTGTCAGAATCGCCGTAACAATAGTCATAATGACAGCGTCGATATTTCTACGTAATCCTGACATAAAATAGAGAATTACTGCGAAAATTAATGGTTCAAATATTATTCCAGGGAGCTACAAAGAGAATAATATATTATAGACTCATAAATATCGTAAAATGTTATTGGAAATATGGCGAAACATTGAAAATATGTATTATAAAGCGCTTGGAAATATGCCTCCGTGGCGCAATCGGCTAGCGCGTTCGGCTGTTAACCGAAAGGTTGGTGGTTCGAGCCCACCCGGGGGCGCTTTTTTACATTTTTCTATTTTGATTGTTTAAAATTTACCTTTTGAAACTCATTTGGATGTCATAAAGTACTTCTTTAAAGAACTCAAACCTAATTAAGTAAATATTATTTCTAGAAGACTTACACTACTGAAATATAAATAGATAAATGCCAATTACTGTTACCAACAATGAAATAAAAAATTTAAATATTCCTAATCAAAGTTTATAAATTAGAAAATGAAATAACGAATATTTTTATTTACATTTTTGGCAAAAGAACCAAAATAGGAAAAATAGTATATAAAATATACGTTTTATAAGACATTTTAGCGCACTTGCCCCTTAGAAAATACATGCGCTAAAATCATGTCGTATGAAACTTGTATTTTAATATACTATTTTTGCACAAACCGTCTCTTATACATCAAGATGTGGTCTTTGTATAGTAATTTTAATGTACATCAATTTCTATATTAACATTTGTTAAGTTTAAGATCAAATTATTTTGTTGAAATTTCGTAATAACGATCAATTAATTGATCATTTATTTGTTTAATTTTACATAATTTATTAACGTAACTATTATAATATAATATTAATTTTATTTTCAAATGTTATTAAACCATAAATAATTTTCAATGAATTACACATGTTAAATAACCAAATAAACAAATTTTAATTTAATATATCATTTGTTTTCTTTATATTCTTACTTGGAATTTTTTCCTGTTTTATTTAATAACTAGTAATTAATCAAACATTTATTTGTTTTCTTCTATACAATTATGAATTTTAACTACGAAAATTAAACATTAATTTAGTTTAAATATTATTACATCATATATTTTCGAAGATTTATTTGTTAACTAATCAAATATTTGTATAAAAATATTTGTAATGTAATAAATCAAATTATTTATAAATGTGGTTATTTTCATTTATACTATGTTATGAGGGTTCTCCAATTTTTTATTCTTTTTTATATGATAATATTGTTTTTAAAAAAGTTTAGAGCCCTGTTATTCAGGATGTTTCACTACCGGGCTACAATCTTTAAAGGCATCAACATAGCTCTGACTGTTTCCGTGAAAAAGACCATCTTGTATATCAATAGTGATCGAATAAAATAAACTATAAAAATACTACAGAGTTTGAGAATGTCCCAAACGTTTAGAAAAAATAAAAATCCGGAATAGGCGTAGTTTACGCAATTACTTTAAATATCTACACTTTAATATTATCTAACCTAACGCACAAAATTCACGGTTGGAAAACTAGGGCCGAGTTTTGTGCGTCAGGTGCGGTTATTCGTATTGGTGTTGTTTTTAGAGAAATATACAAGCTAAGTAAGGTGTTCAACAATGATCCCGCGTTTGGGTTTATTATTTTTTGCACAAGTCCCGAACGTTTCTAGTACTAAACCACGCCTCATCGTGATTCAATTGGACGCCACGCCTCTTCGGGATTTCAATTTTTTGAACACGGTCCTGTGTTCGGGATAGCCACGTCTTAAAATTTTGTATAAAATATTTTTCTCAATTTCTAATATTTAAGAAGTTATTTACAAAATTAAATACTAGTTAAGGTGGCCACAACATTTTCCTAGTACATTTTTTTTTTTTTGAAAAACAGGCATGATCTCCTGAAGGTAAACCAAAAGTCTTATTTAAACGAAGTCATAAACTCTTATTGTTTTCGAGATAGCAGAGGTAAACTCCGTAAAAACTCATTTTTCACTGCCTTATATCTCAAAAACTATGGAATCTCGGACCCATGTTGATGTTAATTAAGCTTTTTTTACTCATTTTGTTCAATGCCCTTAAAGTTTACTTCAACTTGTGAAACAATCTGTATTAGAAGAAAATTGCTTGTGCCGTAAGGACTATAAGCGAGAAGAAGTGCATAAACAGTGGCGTATCAATCGAGTTCACTGAACATAGGCCCAAGAACCAGAAAGGCACATAGGATACAAATATTATTTTTTTAAGACGTAAGAACCAAAATATTTGTAGACTTTGGGACTTTTTTTTTTGTTTGCACCTGAGTTCATTTGTGTAAAGTCAAACAATCAAACATAAATAACAACAGAACTTGCCCACTCACCCTAAAGAATATTAAGTTAGTAGAATGGGGTTCTCCACTCTAATTTTTTTTATTAGATATTTTAAATAAAAGTGCGACACGCCTACAGTAGGATGCGAGAGAAAGATAACAATAGTGTGACGTCACAGTGACATTGACAACAAATATCAAATATCTCGTAGTTATTATTAAAAAAAATATATTTTTTATCTTAATCGTCATTTATGGACTAGTAGTTTAAGTACGAAGCGTACATTTTATTATTTTTCTTATGGTCACGTCAATCATTTTTAATTCTACTTACTATTGCCAAGCATTTGGCCACATAGTACACCCAAATTGGGTATAATCCCGACCTATATTCTCTTGTAAATAAAGGCAACTCTTGTGGAAACAAATTTAATACTGAATACATGGGCATAAACGTATTTTCTGCTACCATTATAAAAATAGCTCCTTGTACGCTTTGAATACCACTTTGTGTTAGTGCATTCGTACCTAAATAACAAAACCCACAGGATAAAGCAATTCCCTAGAAAATACACAAGATTTCAATAATATTTTTGCAGAAAATGAAAGAAAAACATACTATTTTTTGTAATATTCGTAAACCTTGTATAGCTGGGTCTCGAACACATTCTAGAAAACTTCTGTGGCATAAACAATAGAGTTTCGTCCACCAAAATGGCGTCTTGCTAAAAAAGAAAATCGTTGATTAATAATTAGTACCTAATTAATATATTTTTTTTATTGTGATTACTTACATATTCCTTCGTAAAGGCAAATTTGAATACTGTAACAACAATTAAACAAAAATTATTAAACATGCTTCCTACAAAGTATTTAGTTGTCATTAAATCTTGTTTCCTAATTTTTACTGGGCGTACTGTACTGTATACAGAATAACTTCATATACATACGTTGAGGGTTAATTAAGGGTACATATAATACATTATGTATATTATGTAATTCGGGTTTTAAATAAATACTTCAAGTAAAAGATACGTACAATAATTTTTCTATAACTGTTATTTGAAGTACCTATTTTTATCTAAAATAACAATTGGTAAGAGCCAACAAAGTATCTGACATCTGGTGGCAAAATAAAACATATAAGTTGTAGGGAAAACGTTGTACTGTCATACAGGGTTATAAGTAAATAACAACCAAAAATGACCAGCAAATCGAAGAGATATTGTTCTGTACCGCAGTGCAATAATTATGCAAGTGCTGGCATATCCGTTCATTATTTCCTAAAAAGAGAAATATTAAAAAATAAGTGGAAAATCGCCTTAAAAATCGGAAAGGACATATCACCGTTCATGAACGTTTGTTCACATTTTTACCTAAGCGATTTTATTCCATGTAAGTATTTATAAAAAATTATACTTCAAAACATTATTAGATTGTTTTTGTAGTCAATAAAAGAAAAATATTTAAAAAAATGATATAGCAAGCTAAAAATTACAGCAAAGAAAATTGGACAAAACCCCTGTACAGAGAAGAAAAATAGATGGACGTTACCTGTAAGTAGTAACTATTATTCTTTAATATTATATATTTATTTTAAATTGTTTACAGGAAAGACAGGGAAGAAGAAGAAACTACAAAAATATCAGAAATTGAGCAAGAGAAAGACGTGCAAAACAAAGAACTTGATGTGCATTTGTATTTAGTGTTATTACGAATGAGTGGTTAGCCCCTTTCAAATTAGATGTTTGAACACACAGTTAATTTATTTCTATATTATTCTGTTTATCTGTCTTATATCCGCACAAGATAAAATGACCAGCTAAAATAATTAAATAATAAACATGCAGATAACCTCAATTTTGAATCTTATTTTACCCTTATATACTGCTTCTACTTCGACCATAGGCCGCACAGCATCATTTAAATAAATGTATATATCTGACATTATGATAAATATATTTGATTTCAATTAAAAATAACAAAATATCTTCAAAACAAAGCCTCAAAATACAACTAGCACAAACGTAAAATATAATGTTTTCCCTATAAGTCGGTCATTAGTGCTGCCATCTCTAGGATGTGGCTCTCCCGGATAAATGATTGAAAGAGGTAAAACTCTGCCAGTTTATGCAATATTTTTCATAGTAACAAAATAATAAATTGTTATTTTTATAAATAATTAAATACAAAGATTGGCGCCAGAAATAGTCATGAAAAACAACCCCCCGACGTCAAATTACATATAAGCCAATAGGAAAACAATTTGTTCATCACCTACCTATTTATATAAATAAAAGTAGGCGATAGTTTATCTTATGTTAAGCTGTATAAACTTTGACGTCACATTCTGTTTCAGATCAAGTGATTTTTTTCAAAATATGTATTACACAAATTTCAATAATTAATTGTAAAATATCTAGTGAATATTTAGTGATATTTTCAAATTGTTTCCGAGATATAAGACAGTGAAAAATGAATTTTTACGGGTTTTACCTCTGCTATCTTGAAAACTATAAGAGTTACGACTTTAATTAAATAAGACTTTTTGTTTACCTTTCAGAGGTCATCTTAGATGTGCTTTTGTTTTTTTTAATAAAATCAAATAATTGTATTAAGTTAAACGTTGTGACGACCTTGGCCAATATTTTTCATATAACTTGTTTCATACAAAATTTTGTTTTTTTATATAGTCTATTTACTGACATAGACAAAATTTTGTTCGATCACTATTATTGTTAGTTTTTCTTCGATTTTTCATTTATATCGGAAACAGTTGAATGTCAAATCTATGTTAATTAAGCTTTTTTACTCATTTTTGTCAGTACTATATGCCCTTAATTTTTTTACACTTTCTTTGAAACAGCCTGTATACTTACTCTTACTCTGCATCCAAAGTTATGAAACGTCCAAATTTAAATAATACCTTCTACATTTTATTACCTGACTGGATCTCCCCATATGAAATTCGAACTGTACAACAACATTAATTTCTTTCGCTGATTCACTAACAGCAAAATGATCACATATTCTCGTAATAGTTTGCTGACTTGTTTCTTCAAATCCAGGAGCGATCGCTAAGGTCCTTATAAAAAAATCTGCTGGGTTGTAATTACTTGGACAGTGATACCCCAATCTACACACAGAAAGATACATAGAAGATGAGAAAAAGACAAGAAAACCAAAAAATAGATGAAGAAAATTGAGAAAATTATTTTCTCTACCTGTTGAAGAACTTTAGTGCTTGACCAGTGTCGCCCATGAAAGCTACTCGTCCTTCAGCTACCAGCAAAAGCTGGGAAAAAGCTGCGAAAAGCTCTGAACTTGGCTGGTGGATAGTACAGAGAACTGTTTTTCCTTTGGCAGCTAATATTTGTAACTGTTGTACAAGTTGTAATGCGGAACCACTGTCTAAACCAGTTGTAGGTTCATCGCAAAATAAAAGGGGAGGATCTGTCAACAACTAAAAGAAAGAAAAATAATTTTTTTCTAGAAGAATTTTAAGTATAAGGTGTAAATCCAAATTATTTTATGAAGAAATACTTCAAATAAAAGTTAAGTTGAAATTCTGCATTCGAAACGTTTATTGTAGCTCATGCAAGCGAAAAAAAATAATGATGAAAATATAGAAAAATTAATTGTACGCAACTTTTATTTGAAGTATTTTTCTCTAAAATAGTCCACAAAGTATTAACAGGGATGAAACACTGCTAATCTAATCCTCGCCAAACACCCTGAATCACTTGTTTTTAAGAGCTTTTAGTCAAGGCAGCCATGGATTATGACAAAAAATAAACAATTGTGTTGTTTTTAACTGTCAGTTAAATCAAAAATAGTTTACTTAGGGCCGGTTTTCCAATTTCTAGTTAAAATTTTAACTAAGAGTTAAAGAAACAAAATTGAAACGAAATGAACTGTCGAATGACAGATTTATCAGTGCTGTCAACAAAACGATGCAATATTGTTTACTTAACTAGAAGTTAAAATTTTAACCAGAGATTGAAAAACCGGCCCTTAGACGTGTTTTATCGTAGTTTACTATTCTAATCTAAATTTAATTCTAAATAACAGATAAAAATAACGCATTTGTTTATTTTTTCCCATAAATCCATAGCTGTTTTAACAAAAAGCTCATAAAAATTGTAACTTTATAATTAATTTTACGTTTATATGAAGAGTTAAAATAATAGTTTTACATATATTTCCAATTTTAAATGGCACAATAGTGACCCCCTGTGGTGCACTCTCCACACCAGCTATGAGTGCACATGAGGTGACGCCTGGTAAGCGCCCACACGGTAAAATATATCGTCATCATTACCGATGTCTACATATGTTGTTGATACTGGCACACCCAGAAATGGGTAATATGCCGTGATGATATATTTATTTATTTATTTTACATGATTTAGATGCAGAATTTAAATCTCTAACTATTATTTGAACTATTTTTGCAAAAATATAATTTAAGTAACGATTCCGTAAAGAAAAACTGATTTCCCATGTTAAATGTCTATGGCCCACTTTTGGATTTACACCCTGTATTTATTTTTCTTTACTTCTGTGGCAAACGCAAGTCTTTTTTTCTCGCCCCCAGACAAAACTTTCTGGTCGCCGGTCAAACCAATCCTTGTGTTTATCCTGTGAACTAGTCCTAACTGGCTTAAAATATCATAAATTTTGGACTTTCTGTCGTACGTTGACATTTTTCTGTCCAATTTAAGTTGAGCCTATGAACAATTAAACTTATTTAGATATACGAATAAAATTATTGTGTTAGGATAATACCATAATGTTCATGTGTTCGAAAACTGTTAAAGCACCAACGAAAAGATCTTCTTGATGCATAAAGCCACTGAGAAAATGCATATAGTCCCCAACTGGTCGACCGTTGACCAAAATATCGCCCTTTACTAGCATCCCAGCTTTAAGAAAAAAAATATAAACATACATTTATGTCCCTGGGACAATAAGAAAATAGAAGCCACCTTCCCTAAAATAAACTGCAGATACCTACATGTCTGTATCTCTACCTATTTTTGAGTTATGCCCCCAAAAATTTATATACACCCATTTTTCGATAAATTTTCAAAAATATACTTTTATATACATTACATCATTTCAACGCGCTGATTCTAAATCAAATCATTCTTTTCTCTGACATATTTGCGTTAAACTTGCACCCCAAAAATGGATGAAGATAGAAAGATACATAAGTATGCAATTTTAAATTTTTTCAATACAATACAATTTCTAGCCTAGAGTAAAATAATGGCTGGTTTATGATGGATTTACTTTATAAATTTAGATTTACAAATTTAGATTTGAAATTTACGATTTACCTTGTTGGTTTATAGTGAATTTAAAGATATGAAATGTATCCAATCAACTTCTTATATTGGGTCCCGTGGTTTGGCACAAATGGTATGACAGTTATAACCTCGTATGATATTAACAATATATCCATACCTTCAAAATCCATTTCAACAAATTTCTCAAATCAAAATTAAAATGTAAGGTTACGAGCAGTTCAACCCAGTTGAAACTTTCATTCTCCCCACCAAAATCATTGTTTAAAATACTGTGAAATGATTAAATTCTAGGGACCGATATTTTCATCTCTGGTTAAACTGCCGGTTAAGTTAACTGTCAGTTATAAAAACAATGTGGCATTGAAAAATTTATACATTTTTGCAATTTAGATTATAATATCGATGCTGTGTTTTTCTTTTAACTGACAGATAAATTAACAGGCTGTTTAACTGGAGATGAAAATACCTGGCCTAAATCATAAATTTCTTATATTCATCATGAACTAGTAAATTTATATTTATAATATGGGGCCCCGTGGCCGCGTGCCCAAGTGTCTGGTCGCGAATCTGGGGAATCGATTCCGACCGACGCCAAATATTTCAAATTTTAAATGGCACAAAAGTGAACCATGTGGTGCACTCTCCACGCCAGCAATGAGTGCCCATGAGGTGACACCTGGTAAACGCCCGCACAGTACAAATAGGTCATCATTATTACCGATATCTGTAATAAAGCAGATTGGCACACCTAAAAATGGGTAATATGCCGTGATGATATATTTATTTATATTTATAATTGTAAATTCGTAAATCTAAATTTATAAATTAAATCCATCATAAACCAGCCATAACTGAACATGGCCAAAAATAAAATGAGTTGGGATTTTTTTCAATTTTTGACAATTTTCTATTTTTTGGCTGAGAAAACTGTACTAACGGGACAAATTTTATGAAAATTGGTATAATTATCTAATTTTGTCCAGAGAAGTGCGAAGGCGCCAAACTCATATCTCTACCCATTTTTGGGTTAATTATCTTAAGAACTTAAATAGATAGCGACCTGCGATTTGTAAATTTGAAATTAGCGTATGAAATGTATTAAATGTATAAAAATTGAATTTTTAAAAATTTTGAAGATTTTGGAAAATATGGAAGTATTTTGGTTTAAAGTTGTGGAGACCCGGGCGATGAAAAAGTGATGCCCCTACTTCCATATATTTTTTTTTTTCTAAAGCCTCTGTGAAGGTAAACTTTAAAATTTAATTCTGATCAACTTTTATCGCATATCATTTTCTAAGGTGAATAATTTGGCCGGAAATGATATCCCATCCAAAATTGGAAAAAAGATATAAAATTGACACCTCAAGTTTTAAGTTCTATGGATCCAGTTACATATATACCCAAAATATGGTTATTTAGTGACTATAAGCACAGGAGCTGAGATTGTTTAAAATTTCATTTTGGAAAAAGTGATTTTTTTTGCGGCATTGTTGTTACGCCAGAGTTTGTTATTTTTATTATAAATACCTGTACGTCTGTATGCTAGAGCAGACATTAATGTACTTTTTCCTGATCCACTGTAATAATAAAACTAATGTAAAAAAAATATGTATTACACTATGTATTTAAATATTTTTCCTACCTTGCCCCAATAATGGCGACCAAACTTCCGACTTTTACTGCTCCTGTTACTAATATGAAATATTTTAACAACTTTATAATAACAATAAATAAAAATATAACAAACCATTGTTAATTATTCGTTTACAACTATTCTTATTGCTCTCTTTAGTTAATATATCAACACTCAAATCTTTCCAAACTAGAGTGGCCCCTTCATCTAGAGGGGACCATCGGCTGTAGCTTCGCGTTAAAATGTTGGGGCTCTCTGATTTGTACGAAGAGCTGTGGGGAGATGTCTGAAAACACAAAAAGTTTGGGAAACACTCTAGCGATTATTTAGAGCAAAAGTTTTGGGTTAACTGCATTATTATTAATTGATTGACATATTGCAAAAATAGTGCATTTTTCTACAAAAATTTTGTAAGTAGGATACGATAAGTGTTTTTACCTCCCGCTACCCTAGGTAAGGGAGGTATAGTGATCGTGCTAAAAATCGCATATAGAGATTTTATTGAATAAGCACGTTTTGATGTCCTCAGAATCCGATTTTAACATTTTTACAATGATGTCTGTATGTATGTGTGTATGTGTGTATATGTGTGTGTGTGTGTGTTTGTGTGTGTGTGTGTGACGAGAATTCCGGCCGCGATAACTCCAATAGTGCAACTCTTAAATTACCATTCATACGTATTCCTCATTCTCACACTGGAAGTATCTTTATTTAAAGATTTTAACAGTTTTTCTTGAAAAAGCGCTGTTAAATATCATTTTTTTGACATTTAATGTTATTATAAATTTTTTAAAAATATTCTATTCTCTATAAGATTTGATTGCATTTTATATTTCATATTGAATGGATATAGAGTTAAAACATTATAAATTAAATTTCATAAGTCAGCCAGCTATGCTATAAACCATGGAAACAGCTCCTATATTAAAAAATTCTGATTGACAGATGTCAGTGTCAAGTGCAATTTTCATAGTATGTTTTATAATTTTATTGGTAATATATAGAAACTTTCTGTATGGAATTTGTACAGAATGATCAAAAAGAACTGATTGGCAGTACAATTCTGGGGATCTTTTTATCCCACAGTTTACACAACACCAGGTGAAGGCGGAAATATCATTTGACATGTCATTTGGACAATAAATAGAAATAGGTTTTGTCAGTGCAAAAATAATTTGTTAAAACAATTAATTTAAGAGCCCTGTTTTTTTGCACCTGAGTGTAATATGAATTATGTGTCTTATTCTCAATCATTTTAGCGTGACCCTCGTACGACACAAAAATTAAATTATAATATGTATTGGTTGTTTTGTAGTTAATATTAAAAATATTAATGAAATACTTACAGAAGTACTTGACGAAGATGACTTTTTATTTTTATTTAAAGAAGTAACTTTAAGTTCAATTAATTTTTCTTTGTCTTCCATTATTACAAATTTATTCACTTTATTTAAGTCTAATAAGTAGAAAACACTATAGATCACCGTAAAAGTATCAAAATATAACAAACGCTTTTGTTTAATTTTCACTAACTACACTTTTGTAACAAAAAAATATTTATTTTGTGCACATCATGTTTACGTCTAGGAACTGTTGGGTAACAAATGATTTTCTGTAAAGAGAAACCAGAAAAATGCCCCCACCTGTAATGTAATATTCCCCGGGAAGATTTAGTTTCATTCCCCCTCTTGCACGCCTCTGATGAGACTTGAAGAAAATTTCGAAATATTTCTTTTTTATTTAAAAACAAAACTACAATTAGGATTTCCTCTGTTTATTTTACTAATTAAAATTTATTTTTCAAGCATTTTATAGTGAGACAATGAATATGATTTACAACGTTTATATAAAGTGATATATAATAAAATAATAGTGTCACAAATATAAGCTATCCTCACAAACACTATAAATTAGGTGGTTTTTTTGTATGTTTTTACCAGAAGTAGCAAAAAGGCTACAAATCTAAATCCTACTATCAGCAAACACAAACCAATTATGTCCCATACAAAATGATCCTAGAAAAATAGAAAATTAATATTTTTAAATTCAAAAAATGATCTAGTTACCTCTGAAAAATTCAGCGCTTCTAAAACAATGTGACCATTTCTCGGACAAGTTGAATTAGAATGAATACAAGTTATATTTTCTACACCTTGCCACTGGTTTATTAAAAGGGCTTCATTGCCATATCTAAACCAAGATAGATAGGAGAGCCACTCAAAATATATCGGTACGGATCTAGCAAAAAAGAAAAATATAGTTTGAAAAAAAAATATGTTTAAATACTAATATTAATTTTGTGTGACGTTTCATGTACCACGCAATTTGATTGGTTGTCTAATTTAAAAATGAAACTCGCGCTCGACCACTAATAAGGACGTGATGACATGACATAGTCCGTGACACGAAAGAAAATCATTCTGAGGAATGTTAAATGCTATCAGAATTTCCATAAAGCGGCACTACGATTAAAAATATTTTACTCTGAGTTGTTATACGCAATACATAACCGCTTTGTCGATCAGTAAACTGCAGTAAACCAGCAGCATGAACACTATTTCTCAGTGACGGTATTTTGAGACTACAGTTGGCCGACTGTTCCCCACTTCTTTTGTAAACGTTGGTGATTGGTGGAACACAGTACTTACGTGAAATACTCTCCCTTACCGCACCAGCTTTCTTTGGTGTCACGGACTGTACGCCACACATCAAATTCTGAACTTTAAAAATTCGCATCTCGCTTATTACGTACAGGCAGGGGTGTAGTCGAGGGTATACGCGGGTATACGCCGTATACCCTCTGGAATTTTTTAGGTGCCCGAGCGTGTACCCTCTGCTTTTAAATATTTGAGACAAAAATTAAATCAACTAATGAAAATTTTATCCCACAATTAATATCATTTTTTTAGAAATTATATTGAAATTATCTTTACAAAATGTACTTTATTTGATTGGCGTCGCCATCTATTATTGAAATTTTAATTTTGATTTTTGTTATATAGAAGCCGTATACCGTTTTCAGTTTTCGCAAAATGTACGATTCGTAATAGGCAGGTTTGCGACTTTTATACGTAAGGCAGTATTTAATTATTTTATTTTTTCTTTGTGTTTATAGTTTTTGTATTTTAAATTTTAGTTGAAAATTTAAAAGATGACATTAACTTCGTATTAAGTCACAATGTATAATAGTCGGGCGCTTGTTGTGTTGTTGTGTTTCGATTTTAGACAGTTTATCCAGATAAATATATTCTCGTTTCTAATTTTTATACATGAAAGGGAAAAAACATGCAACTTCACATCCCTTGAAAAAATGTAATTTTCAATGACAAGGCATTTGACCTTGAATGAAAAAAAATTTCGCCTGCGGCGCCATTTATTTTTTAGTATCTTTTTTCTTCTTCATTATTGACACCCCCACCCCCCCTCTGCGTATACCCTATGTTTACAAATATATTTTCAGCGTATACCCTCTGCTAATTTTACGACTACAGCACTGGTACAGGTACAATTATTAAATCAGGTTTACACTAAAATTCGTAATTTATCTTGATCTTCAAGAAAAAAAAAGTGTAGAACCCTATTCCTTTATATTTCAAGAAAGAAAATCTTTTTTTAGTATATATTTCACAGGTCACTTGGTTTTGTAGGAAGTGATGTAATACGCCTATTTTGTAATATGATACTTGTAATTTTTTAGATTTTAACTTACCCTGTATTAAGAAAGAAGCCGCCAAATAACAAGAATGGAATAACTACAGGAGGTCCAACACTTAACGCCATAGAAACGCTATTACTGGCGCAAGATATCAAATAACCTACAAAATACACAAAAAATAGATCAGAATCCATTTAAATTTACATATATATAAAATACTTAATAATAGTTTCAATGTGTACATTATTTGAAGCCCTATTTACAAATATTTGGCAATCCTCACTCTAATAAATACATATCTTAATGCTTCTCATTAAAAAAGTCATTTTTACGACTGTGGTAGCATTAAATAACTCGAAAATTGCTACATAATAAAACAAATAACTCGTACTCCTGTTTATTTTTAAATTGTACGAGATTTACAACGTCAAAGAAGGCAGAGATAAACCTAGACAAATAAAACGCGATACGAGAAACTGTGATATCAGTTTACCTGCGGTTAAACAAACGAGCATCACGTTTCCAAACAAAACAAATGATTGCACAGCGGGATTCTAACCTCAACTAATCAAATTTATGAAAGTTTTCACACGGGGTATAGTTTCAGACAGAGAAATTGTTCATAAGAATTAGTTTTCAATGCATTATTTACCATCATATGATTTTAAGATAGTTTTCTATTACATACAGTGCAAATAGACTTAATGTTACATGAAATACGATAGAAACAATATGGCGGCCGGCATACACATATATGACCATAATATGAAACAGTTTTCAATTAAAATAAACGTTATGCAATTATTATTTTCAAATTATTCTGATAACAAACAACAAATTATAAAACTGGTCATTTATATTAAAACTAGACCATAACACTGTATGATATGGATTATCAAAATAAAAAAGTTATTACTTTTAAAAATATTTGAGTTTAATGCCCTTAACATTCCAAATTTTTACTTCATTCCAGTCTCTGCTATCGCCTTTTTGAAATTCGGAATCCATTTTCAAATAAACGAAAGCAGAAAATAACGAAACAAGGAAAATAAACCAAATAACTCTTGTTTAAATTTATGATGCCACGTCAAACACCACGTTCGTTTGTAACGAAATAAAAGATATGTTGAATGATATATTGGTAATCAAAACTTGGACTATGTTTGGCTAAATGAGCAAAAGTATGCCATTTTGAATTATAAAATTGGGGATAGCAAAAAACAAAAATAAATTTATATCAGCGGTTCCCAAAATATGGGCCCTAACTTTTTTATTTTAAATAACATATAGGTAATTTTCATTAGCTTATTCGCTTATTAATTCTGAATACAACGATATAATCGTTTCACATTCATACCATCAGAGAAAGATTTTTTTGAGAAAAATCCATATTAAGTTTCATATTAATTTTATTTAAAGTGACGAAACAAAACATTCACTAAATTCATTCATGGCATTCTAATTCTAAATAAAAAAAATTACATGTATTCATTTTTTCCATTCGTGGCACTCTCATTATAGTCATTTAAATGATATGAATTTATTTTTGCAGATATCACCAATTTTGTAATTTAACCAAACTCGTATTTCTTGAAACTCCATGTATAGATAGTTATTTATTAATTATTTTATTAAATTATTACCCATGTATATTTCCAATTATTGACTATGAAAGTTATTTTAAACATAATTATTTATAAACTTTTATAGGTGTTCTGTTAAAGTAGATCAATTTATGTGACTCCAATAACTATTACAGAATTCCATTATTTGAGAACAAAATAAAATATCAACGTAGTGTCAACGTCATAGAATATTTAAAAATTATTACAACTTAACGAATAACATTTAAGACTTTCTAGAACTAGAGATCGCTTTTACTCGTAATTTAGATAGTTTCTTAAAAATAACTAAAAAATAGTGGAGGACCTTACTTTATTATCAAAAATAATAATATTCTCTTACCAAAAGATGTAGATACGTTGGCTACAAGAGTAACTATCGCCACAGCTAAGACAAACCTCGAAGGAGGATCATAGTTAAATCCAACCAGAAAATAGGACACAGAAGTAAAGACAACAGGAAGTAAAATGAAGAACGGAGCTTCTGCTAAAGTTTTGCTCAAGAAGTAGACGTCCACACGATACATTCCGCTTCTGTGCTCTCGAAGAAACACTGGGAGTTCGCCACAGAAGACCTGGAGGACATCGCCAAAAATAACAATACAAAATAAAAATATTTTTTGTAATACAAAGTAATTAATTTATTTTTTCTACGAAAGTGCGATTTAACGAGTTTTCTGACGAAAAAATGACAACTGAAAGTTGATTCTTGAAAAACTGCGTGCAGAAAAAAAATTCCGCACTCACTTTCCACACGCGAATGAAAACATTGGAAGAAGTAATTGTTTTTCGAAATCCGTCATTTTTATATTTAAATAAAATTTTCATTAATATTGAAATTTTTATCGTAGAAAAAATAGTATGTAACACCCTTGCGGAAAGTTTATTTAAAAACGAATAGGTATAAAAATTGGAACAAACATGTTTTTCAATGAAGTACTTTCCATACTTATGTATTACAATATACTATTTCCGTTTTATAAATACTCACATTTATAACAGCATACACGTTTTGAAAAGTCATATTTGTTAAAAATATGAACAAGGCTCCATTTATATTCATAACTCCATCATCGGTTAACTCTTGTCCAAAATATATTAATCCTATTAGGAGAGATACCATCTATAAACAATAAAAAAATATTACATGTTGTTATGAGGATGAGTTTACTTTTATTCGAGACGGTTGCATAATGGATATATTCTAGATCTAGAATTCTCTCTCGGAACTTGCCGAACGAATACAATAGGAATGCTCCTGATCGGAAAGTATATGTGTGTATTATTGTAGAATACAATGAAAGTGAAGGGAAATAATGGAGAAAATTCCAGAAATTCTGCGACCAGTACACCAGGTGGCCCACGCAGAAACCGTGACACCCCTATTAACTTCTTTATTCATAAAGATGTTTATTGAAAACGTGTATCTACAGGGTTGGGCAGAGAGGACGGACGTTTTTTAAAACGACAGAAAATTGATATTTTCTGCGTAAGAAAAAATTTATTGACAAATTTCAGTTCGTAATAACATAGCATTTGACAAAATCATGTGTGAAAAACTGTGGTAATCGGCCCGTATTTTTTCGACGGCGATAATGGGACTGCTGTTACCGTGAACTCGAAGCGCTATATCGAGATGATACACAACTTTTTTGCCTGAATTACAAAGACACCGTGTTCCTATCCGACGTGTGTGGTTTCAGCAGGATGGGGTAACAGTCCACACAGCCAGAGCATCAGTGGACGTTATTCGCCCTTTCTTTCCCGATGGCCATACGAACACAAACCCCGCATACTGGAATAACTGAAAGAAGCTATTCGCGCAGGACTCGCTCAAATTGACAGAGCGATGCTAGAAAGAGTGTTTACAAACTTCGTAACGCCTCCAGAAATGCATTAATGATAACAGACACCACATGCAAGATGTTGTTTTCCACACTTGATTTTGTCAAATGCTATGTCTCTACGAACACAAATCTGTCAATAAATTTTTTCTTAAGCAAAAAGTATCTATTTTGTCACGTCCTTTCTGCCCAACCCTGTATAAACTTAATATATGCTACTTGAAATTCTGAATAGAATATGCTACAAGTCAAAAATTAATTCAACAAAATTGGCTGTGGCTTTATTTCAATCATTTGAATCATATAACTTGGAAACTGAAAACTTCCTGTAGTATTTGTTGACATTGTTTATTTATGCAACAATTTTGATAATTTAATAAAATCTTTGATGTATTTCAATACTTTTTTATTATTATTGTTTTCATATGTTACTTTGCACAAAAATTAAAAAAATATTGTTCTTAAGTTTTTTTGTTGCAAAATTTTGTTCAATCATTATCTTTGTTAGTTTTTCTTCTATGCTAATACAAAATGGCCTCTTTCTCAGAAATAGTTAAAGATCAGATCTATGTTAATTAAACTTTTTTTTTTATTTTGGTCAGTATTATCTGTCCTTGTAGTTTGTTAATACTTATTTTATAATAATATACAGTATTATATCACATAAAGAAGACAAGAGATTTACGTACGAAGTATAATTTACGGTTGGAACTTTTTGCGAAACGTTCTATTATTTTTCCGACATATTTATTAATATTTCGGTGAATGTGTAGATGTGCTAAACCTGTTGAACTCTCTTCGTCCATTTTATTTCGTAAATACGTCTTTAATCGATGAAGTATTCAAAAACTCCTCTCTGGTGACGCTGTACTAACAGGCAATGTTATTTTTTTTACTTTAAATACTTAAAATTGAAAGACGACAAAAACAGAAATGATTTTTAACTCTTGATCTATAATCAATACGAATTGAACACCCATGTTTAATAAAACTAAAGACCGAGCAATATTTACGACCTCCATAATCAATCTTTATTGGGTGGCTATATTTGGGCGTCATATTGTCATTTTTTTATTTCTCGGAGATCAAGAACTTCCAACACAAATATGAAGGACAGAGAATACATACTTTTTTTAAATACAAAGCTTTTTGGCGTTCCCTTAATTGTGTGTGTGTGTGTGTGTGTGTGTGTGTGTACATAAAAAAATTTGTAGGTGTAGGGGGGGGGGGGGCGATCGCCCCCATCGCCCCCCCACTGGGTACGCCACTGTGACGCACCACTATATTCCGAATTCAACGTAGAATCATTGAAAAATGTAAAAATATTATAAAGTCATCCATTTAAAATAAGAAAGTTGATACCATTTTCGATTAAATTGGAAGTTATATGTTTATCATTTATACATATATAAAAATAATGCCATGTATTTTAAGTTTAGGCATATATATATTTTTAATTAGATACCTTTATAAATAAAAAAAGTTAATAGAGGTGCCCCGCTTTCTGTGAACATCCGATATAGTGTATAAAATATGAATTTTATATATTCTTACAATAGTTTGGAGCAGCCTGACTTTGACCAACATTGGCTCCTTCATAACACTCAACCAGGACCTCCACAAAACGGCCCTAAATTGAGCCCACCATCCAGCTTTATATGAAGTACGTCCCTGGTAACCATTATGCACCCACACGTCCGCGTAGTTCCATTCTGTTTGGGCCTTAAACGTTGATTATGACAATGATATTGCAATCATAAGTTTCTGTTATTGTAAAAGAAATGATATTATTACCAAAGTAGAAGCTTCTACTGCGAGTTTTACTCCAATGTCGCTCGCTTCAAAACTGTCGCAGATCAGGTCTATTGCTTGACGACAAGATTCTTCTCTAGATGGAATAACAGCAAGAAGTTGGATGTAGTAATCGGCAGGATTATAGTTTTTGGGACACGGTGCTCCTAATCTAATATTCACACATAACATAAACATACGAAAGTCGCGCTAGAATTATTAAGAATATAGACACAGGGTTCATATTTTTTACAATTTTATTTTAAGTACAAAATAAATACGAACCATATATCTTATTCTAAATAATTTATTGCAAAATAAATAATGATTCCGTCCTTACTCGCTGAAGAAATTTTGGGCCTCTTCTGGTCGACCTAAAAAGGCAACCCGTCCTTCAGCAACGAACATAACTCTATCAAACATGGCGTACAATTCAGAACTCGGTTGATGAATTGTACAAATTACTGTTTTTCCCGTTTGGGCTAAATTACGTAACACCTAAAAATTGATTCACATTATCCTTACATACATTCATAAAATCCAAACACTCTTTTAAGAGCATTATACGAGCCCAAACTCATAACACCTTAATAAATTATAAAACCTGCCTAAATGGTTAGAAATTTCCTCAAAAATTCTTTCGGCTACTTTAAATATAGACTTAAAACTTAAAAAAACTGTGGGACAAATGACGGGTGATAATAATTCGACCGGCATTTTAAGCGTTATCCTATACTAATATAATAAATGCGAAAGTAACTTTGGATTGGACTTTGGAGAAGGACATAGGCTACCTTTTGTCGCGAAAATAAAACTCAGAGGGTGAAATAGGAGATGAGAGTCTGTATGGAAACCCACCATTTCTTCCGCTGAATCTATTTTGATGAATTTTGGTATAGAGATAGATTGGATCTTGGAGAAGGACATAGGCTACCTTTTGTTGTGTAAATAAAACTTGAAGGAGGAGAAATAGGGGTTGAAAGTTTGTATAGAGAACCCATCATTTCTTCCGCTGAATCAGTTTTGATGAATTTTGGTATAGAGATAGATTGGAACTTGGAGAAGAACATAGGCCACCTTTTGTTGCGTAAATAAAACTTGAAGGGGTGAAATAGGGGATGAAAGTCTGTATGGAGAACCCATCATTTCTTCCGCTGTATCAATTTTGATGAATTTTGGTATAGAGATAGATTGTATCTTGAAGAAGGACATAGGCTACCTTTTGTCGCGAAAATAAAATTTGAATGGATGAAAAAGGGATGAAATTTTGTATGGAAAACCCATCATTTCTCAAGTTAAGGATATAAAAATTCATATTTATGCTTTTGGTAAGAAATGAAGAATGTTTCAGCGTTTTTCAAAAATCATCCCTCAAGGCGGTACAATAGGGGATGATTTCAATTATTTTTTATCTTTGTATCTATAGTTAAGTTTTAACCATTAGCAGATTTTCAATATTTGTCGGAGAGATAGCTTGCATCATATGTACATAAGTAAAAGTACCCGAGACATGTTTAGAAAAGGGCGCAGTTAGGTGCGGTGCGGGATCGGGAGGGCAGTAGACGGAGCCTGTTACATGTACGATGCGAGGCAGGTTGCCGGCTCCCTAAGCATCACATGTCTTTCGAAGTAAATGTGAAAAATTGCTGGTACAAGTGTAGCTAATCGTTATTCTAGCTTTACCCGTGCAAAACCGGGGCCATACCGACTACCAAGACCCTTTACCTGTGCCACAATGAAAAACAACTTCGTAAAAATCTAGTGCGTACATCTACCTTGCAACACATATGGGAAAATACCTAATAGAATTAAAGCTGGTACTACTAATAAAGGCGATGTAACCCAATATGAAATGGCGGAATACTTGAATAATATATTCAGTTTTTGTAAGTTTAAAATCTACATTTTAAACTAGTTGAAAGAAATTTGTAGAAATGTCTTATTAATTCTGTAGGTTGTAGGTTTTATAATTTGTTTGTTGAAAATGTAAACCGGCCGAAATATTATGGGTTTGGCTTCATGTGAAAGACTTGAAAAATGTTTGTGATTGTACTCTTACTTGTACGACGTTTGAGGCCATGAAAGAATCCAACCCAGAAGTGGGTTCATCGCAGAACATTAAAGCGGGATTGGTCAGCACCTCAGAAGCAAAACTCAAGCGTTTTAATTCACCGCCTGAAAGGGATTTATTACGGGTTGGAATCCCAATTTGGGTATTTTCACAATTGCTTAGACCTAACTACAATCCAAAAAATAAATAATTGTTTATTGAATATTTTATTTTAATTACGTACTTCAGATATAACTTCATCTACACGACTCATTCTTTGCTTATAACCCAGATGTTTGTCCATTCTTACTAGCGCCTATAAAATAAATACAAATAATAATAATCTAATAATAAAAATCTAAATACGTCATAATTTCATTCGCTATTAAGTTATCTATTCCGTTTGAAGCCTGTAGAGACAACCTACATACTTGTAGGTATATTGGTATGATTAAAAAAATTAATGAAATTGTCATTTTAGTCATAGCGTAATCAACCCTAAAGAGTAATAAATAAATTCTACCAGTCTATAGTTTGTTTTTAAACGACACACACTTAGACAGTGTTTTAAATGTTTGGCGCTAAAATCAACGCTTGTGAGTGGTTGTTTCGCAACGGTTTTTCATGGTTGAACGAAGGTTGAAATTGAAATTTCGTTGGATGTAAAACCGTCCGCGGAAAATCACTCACAACCGATGATTTCAGTGCCAAACTTTTAAATCACAGACTATAGTATCTACAGTTCGTGCCACTAAAGAAATCTGGTGCGGTAAGGCAGAGCATTCCACGTACTGTATTCCACCAATCACCAACATGTACAAGAGAAGTGGGGAACAGTCGGCTAACTGTAGTCTCGAAATAGCGTCACTGTGAAATAGTGTTCATATATTGCGTATTACAAGATTAATATAGTAAAATATTTCTGATTATATTGTAGCTTTACAGAAATTCTGATAGCATTTAACAATCCTCAAACCGTTTTTCTTTCGTGTCACGGACTGTAAATGGTACGCCAAACAATTTCATACCTCCCTAGTATTACAAGTTAAGAATGATACAGTCATAATAGGACGCTAACACAAGTGTATCGCCTATTAAATTATAAATGGCGTTAGTAATTTTTCAAAATTCGCTCCTGCAAAACTTAGACAGAGTTTTGTACGTTAAATTATATTGGCGAGAGGTACTGTACTAGCCACAACAGATTTTTTTTTGTAAAATGCGAAAATATGTTATACAAACCTCTCTAAAATTTGATTTTGAGCAACTTTTATCATAACATTTTTTCCAGAAATGGTATGGGATCACACCCAAAACTGGATGAAGATATAAATTTGAAACCTCGATTTTTTAATTTTACGGATCATACTTCATGCATACCCAAAATTTGGCTAATTAATGATTAATACCACAGAAATTGTAAATTTTAAACTTTCGTGGCCGCGTGCCTAAGTTTCTAGTCGCGAATCTGGGGAACCAGGTACGATCCCAACCAACGCCAAAAGAAACATTTTGCATTTTAAATTACATAAAATTGACTCCTGTGGTGCACTCTCCACTCTAGCAATTAATACCCGTGCACAAAGTAGATTGGCACAACCGAGCAGTGAGTAATATGCCGTGATGATATATTTATTTATTTATTTAAAAAATGTTGCTATTGTAACAAACCTGAAATGTGAGATGTTCCTTAACAGTTAAACAGCTTATAAACATTTCATCTTGGTGTACATAAGCACTTTGACTTGTAAGTACACTTCTTGTGACCGGTACACCATTTATACACCTTATACCGGTAACGGTAATTCCGGTAGAAGATTGGAATGTTAAAGCATTTAACAAAGTAGTTTTTCCAGAACCACTCGATCCTAAAATCGCTAAAAATTCGCCTGGATATGCCGCACCACACACTAAAACATATTTTTACTGTGCTTTATTTATTGTAATTGTTACTTCGATTACCATTTTTTAAAATATGTTTTCGTTCATCAGCTTCAGAATATCTTCTGGAAAAGATTTTCTGGCAAATATTTCCGTCAGATTTCTGGAGATCTGCAAATACGTTTATATCGCTCCATGTATAAGCGAGTTTTCCAGAATTATCCGATGATTTTCCAGGACTAGCACTATCGAAATTTTTTAAACGTGATTCTAACACGGACAATTTTACTTCATCCGATTTTGGTTCTCCTTCATTCTGAACATTAAATTTTGTCAAGTATTTTTATAACAAGAATTTAAAAATTGTTTCTTACGTATGTACTGTAAGTTTGGCTTGTTTCAGTTTTTGTTAATAATGGTTTTTGCTCTTCGTTGTTCATTGTTGTTTCATTAACAATTGAATTACACTATCTTATTAATTATTATAACATATTGAGCACTACTAACACAGTGTGAACTATTTTAAATAATGAATTATTCGATTTTATAATTATTATAATAATTGTAATGCACAACACTACGGCTATAAAATGACTAAGAAATTTTTAATTTGTAAGATTTCCCCCCACTTTTAAGGTATTATTTACATTGTATTATGAGGTACAGAAGTACTACAACGGTTACAAATTATAATTTATCAAAATGTAAGTAAATCTTTATTAATCATAAAACAACGGAACAATAGGAAATGAGGTAAGTAGTACATAAAATGTAAAACAAATATGAATTACTTATATATGTTACTGAAACCAAGGGGAGACGGCAACCATTTGAACTCCAAATTTAATGTTTGCACACTACTCTGAAGACGACATTACAAAATCCGACGAATGAAAAAAAAATACATTCAACCTGTAGCTTTCGTAGACTATTTAACTATAGTTGCCGTCAAATGAGTATGGACTGGAGATTTTTACACTGGCGCTATTTCAGGGACCATGTTGAAAATGGTTTGACATGAAGAAGCGGAGAAGGAAAATAGTTGGGCATCAGCCCATATTTTTTGACGGCGACTTTAACGATACATACATACATACATACATAAAATCACGCGTATCCCACTTAGTGGGACCCGAAAAAAAAATATTAACAATAGGGAAAGGGATAAAAAAAAAACATCTTTCGCCACACATTCCTGTACAAACATACTTCGTTCACAACGTCCACATAAAACTTCAGCTGTCTCTCCATTCTCATAAAACATTCTTACTAACCATATATCTTCACATCACAACATTTATAAAACAATCATCCTTCGCCACACATTCCTATCCAGGCACACTTCTTTCTCCTCAGCCACATTCATAATCGTATTCATGCATGCTCTTCTTCTCTTTCCACTCGGAAACTTACGCTCCTTCAAAACACTACCAATCACATCCATCCACTTACACACTAGACGGCCACGCAATCGAACACCCTCAACTTTACCAACATATATGCGTTTTACAAGTCGTTCACTCATCATTCTCTCCACATGACCAAACCACTTTAACGATATATTTTAAAACTAATAATCTGAAAAACTAAATAAGATATCGCCTTGTACGTTACGGCATTAGATTCCTCGCAAAATTCTCCATAAGATAGGATATGTTTGATTTATTTAACATTTTTTTATAAGCTCAAAATACATATACCCCATGAATTTTGCATTATGCTGAACTTATGTATTTCGTATGAGGTAAAAATATATTATGTTCCAATTCTGTGAAAATTTTTTAAATAAACATTTTTTAAAAAAATGAGAAATAAAGCCGTTATTTAATAATTTATAAATCAATAATTCCAATATATATAAACCACCTATTGACAAGAATTATAAACAATAATTGACATTAATTTTCAGAAATTATTTTCTCAAAATTGTGCAGTTAAATCAAAGTTTCAAATATAATTCGCTCATAATATTCTCATTTAATTATTTATATAATAATGTCAAAAAGTATACCGAAATAATAGTTATTTATGCAACAAGAATAAAATAAATTATTAATTAAAATTTATTGATAATTAAAGTTTGCTATAAAAATTATTTTGTAAAAATAATATTTTCGAGAATATATAAATATGTTTTTACTTTTATTTATTTCTCTGAAATTAAAGCGAAAATAAAAAGAAGTTTCAAAAAGACTATCCCTTATTTTTAATTACAAACATTTTTATTATAATACATATACAGAATGGAGGCGGTTAAGGGTGAACATAGGGATTCAATATAGGATTTTAGTTTTATGCAATTTCTTGATTTTCTGTTCATTTTACAGCAAAAAGACTATAGAGTGAAAAGTTGTTCAGAATTAAAATTTGCATATTAAACCTTTTTTATGGTTTTGGTTTCCTCTCAATTTTAAAAAGAATTTTCAAAATTTCGATTTATTAGTAGCAATAGCCATGGAGTCTGTGGCTATGGAACTTGTTTTCTTTACTTCTAGTTTTCATAAATTATTTACACACATGGAAAATAAATCCCGTATGTATTTCCGTCATAATATTCCTTTATGTATACACCGCTTCTCATTCGAATAAACATTCATTATTTAATTTATTTTTCCATATGTCAAATTGACGTTTGACGTTTATAAATAAAAATAATTTATGAAAACCAGAAAAACGAAATCAAATTCAATGGCCATTAATAAAACGAAATTTTGAAATTTCTTTTTAAAATTGTGAATAAACCAAAAACATAAAACATTTAAAACCAGTTTTTATGCAACTCTTAATTATGTACAACTTTGTACTCTACAATTTTTGCCATAAAATGAACAGGAGAGCAGGAAATTGCTTAAAACTAAACTCCCATGTTAAATACCTATGTTCGCCCTTAACCGCCATTCTGTAGTCAAAATCTTTTTAGTTTGGCCAAAAAATGGATTATCTCGAATTTGTTAATACCAATTTAATACTACTGCTGTGCTCTATGGTGAAATTTGTGAACTATTTTTTTATATTGTAAGAAAGTATTTTGATGTATCGTGTAAATGAGAGAAAATTAGTCGACTGATCAATTGCCCAATCAAATTTCAAGAAATGTCTATCTAATCTACGCGGCAACAAAAATGATTTAAACAAATGTCATTTGAATTTCGATCATTTGACGTATAAAAAAAACTGTGAAGTGAGGCAGTTGCCTCTCTACCTCATGCCATGCTCATGCCACCGTCAGTGGTGAAACATTTTTACATTCACTGGTTATTCCATTGCACATCGAAGTACGCGCAGGAAATTTGACTTGAATCTTGAATCACGTGTGTACTAGTTAACCTACAAATTTCTAACTCATGTTTATTGCTAAACGAATGTAATTCTTTAACGATTTATTATAATTGGACAGGTATGTAAATTTATTACATTTAAGTATGAATATAATAATATATAGCATCAATACAGTAAATTCATTTTTAGTAAGTAAAAAATTGTAATTGATTTCGGTGCTATGATTTTTGTTAAAAATGAGTAAAATTAAAAATAGTCATTGCGCGAGAGTTCCGCAGAATTATAAATCTGTATCGAGAATTCTTAAAAAAGTTATTGAAGATGGTATAGGATTAAAAGATGTTGTATACGGAAACAATAACAATTATGATAGAGTAAGTTCATTTGTACACAAATTATTGTATGTAGAGCTAAATTATTTAAAATTTTATAGAATAAACAACGCAATTTTGCTCTAGCCACAAACATTCTCTCAAGATATCGCAAAATAGAGCACATATTATCCACTACTAAACTTTTGGAATCTGAACCAAAGTTAGATGCATGGCTTGCTAGAGTTTTAATTCATGAATTGGTATGGCGCAAAGATTTGAATTATGCTTGTACACCAGTACAAGTGGTTATTTCTTATAAAAAACAAATCAATGATGCTTTATCTGTTTATGAAGAAGATCCCGCCGATCAACCGGTGAAAAAAGGTAACGTTGTATTTTATTTCCAGAGTTTATGAGAAAACTGCAACGAAATGGACGGGCAAGAAGGGCCTTTAATTCCTGAATCTACAAAACGAGCTACTACGGCAATCATGTGGCTGTTATTTTATAGTACGATGATGTTCACACTTCCGTTTTGTGCGTTTTTCGGGATGAAATACTTCGTGAGAGATTTTTTCGGATGTGATGACTTTCTAAATACTGGATTGTCGGTAGTAGCCGCTGTAGTTACAGTAAATGTTATTATTATGGCTTACGCGTATAAGGCGTATCATGAACAAGAGTATGACGATGATGAAAATCCAATTTCGAGCGGTGAAACTGAAAGAAGTGATCTAAATTTAAAAGAAGATTAAAATTTTAGAATTCTAACTGTATTCCATTTTATGTAGAGTTTAGTTTCGTAACATAAATGTATTATTTTGTATAAAAATAGCTTTGTATAAGGACTAAAAGTAATAAACATTTATAAAATATGTTTGTCGTTCATTTCGTTGCAGTTTTTGAAGTGAAACTTCTTTACGGAGGGTGTAAACTAAAAAATCGCGTTACGGAAGTTGAAACAGGCAAACGGAAATGGGGGGCGAGATAAAGTATAAAAAAGAAGAAACGAAGAGTGCGCGCGCACACGCCTACGTCGTATTAGAATATATTAGATTTTAGGTGTAAATTAGCGAGTCTGTTGCACGAACGGTAACGCTGGTGTCACGACTTGAGCATTATAGTGCACTTCCTTTCTTCCGTTCTCTCTCCAATAGTACAAGGTGGGGAATAACTAAGCGGGTTTGTGCTAGTGACAGGCAAAACGTTTCTGCTTTCGGATTCATTAAGAAGTTTCACTTCAGCTGTGGGGTCCAAACACACATTTTTTTTAATACCGTGTGCACTGAATACTAAATACATTATACATACATATTACGTATTCAGTGCCGTGTGGCTTCTTTTCTATGAACAATAGGAAATACAATGGTAAAATTTTCATATGGCTGTAATTTCTGCCCTATTAATTTTAGAACAAAAATGTAAACACAAAAAATGTTCAGAATAGAAAACTGCATCTAATAAGTCCAAAATTATTGCTTACAAGCGTTTCGTTCTTAAAATAGAGGCTAAATAAAAGAAAAGTTATATTTTTTTGCCATGACCAATAGCACATGTTAGAAATTACAGCCACATGAAAATTTTACCGCTATATTTCTTATGGTCTACAAAAAAAAATAGACACCGGTATATACAGATGTTAATGAATACGTATTACAAAATATAGGGGATGCAAAATAGACTAATAATAAACTCATATCCGGAAACACATCATTTTCGAGCTACAGACTCTTGAAAGAGTAATTATCTACCTTAATTTTAGTTTCCTACAACTTCAGTTATTAATTTTGTTTATTTTATTTTTTGTTGAATAATTTTATTCATTTGTTAATACATAAATAATAATTGCTCAAAATAACGACCAACAACTTCAATGTAAGCATCGCACCTTCGAGCATAGGTTAGTACATTCGTTCAAAAATATGCTCTGAAAATGCAATGCTTGCATTAAAATTGGTGGTCTTCTTTTTTAATTAATTACTATAATAAGTTTTAAAAAATGAATAAAATTATTTAATAAAATTTAAAATAAACAAAATTAATAACTGAAATGAGGTTACAGCCAACTAAAATTAAGGTAGATAATTATTCTTTTAAGAGCCTGTAGCTCGAAAACGAAGTGTTTCCGGATCTCAAATTATTAGTAAAAGTTAGTCTATTTTGCATCTCCTAGATACCCTATAAATTTGTAACACGTATTCATTAACAGCCTGTATATAAAATATGTACTTTATTAATAATAAATTATTGCAGTCTATAAGCCAAAATATGTTCGAGTAAACACTTTGAAAATGTCCGTTTCTGATGTTATAAATCAACTTAGAAATGAAGGAATGACTTTAATACCATCTCAACAAGAAACTTATGCTGAATACTTGGAATGTATATCCGAAATACCTGAATATCATTTCATGATTGACTATCATATAAAAGAAATATTAGTTTTTGAGCCGGGTTTTGCATTTATCAATCATAATTTATACCAAAATGGTACGCTAATCATACAGGACAAAGTAAGTATAAATATCTTATAACTTTCATGAATTATCATTTTAATAAACTAAAATTCATATTATAAAATAAAATAAAATTTGGAATATAGTCATTTCATCTAATTTATATTTAATTTTATTGTATTTTATTGCAAATTTAACTAAATCAACTTTGATCATTTAATGGATCATACTAGTAGACTAAAAATCAGGAATTTGTTTAGTTAATTTCAGGGTTGGAAAACATCATGATTTATTTAAAAAAATCAAAAAGCATTGATTTAAAAAAAAAAAATCAAATAAATCATGATTTTTTGATTTTTTTTATTTTTAAAGATGTAGTGGTGTTATTGTTTTAAAAGCAATATAAATATTCTATTTCATAAACGAAAACGAAATCTGTAATAAACCCCAAAAGATGCATTTGAATTTTTGCATAAATTTAGTATATAATGTACACACGCGCGCGCGTCTTTTTAAACAATACATACCTAAATAAAATAGGTCAAAACATGTAATCAGTAATCTGTTAGAATTCGAATGTAGTCCATATTTTTGTTGTTGTTTATACTTTTGTAGTAAATAAATTCATTTTTATTACAATTTGAATCTTTTTTTCATCTGTGATAAAAATCAGTGATTTTTTTTAAAAAAATCAGTTGATTTAAATCAAATGATTTAAATCAGGCCAACCCTGGTTAATTTACTACAATTTAATTTAATTATTTTTTTCTGTGTAGTCTAGAGATTTTTAATCATTTTATACTGATCTCATCTTCAAAAACAAACAATGAAATAATTTAGAATATATAATAAATATTTATATGTCTTCTAGGCAAGTTGCCTGGCCCCATATTTACTAGCACCCCACGAAGGCGCCTCAGTTCTTGACATGTGTGCTGCTCCTGGAATGAAATCCAACTATTTAGCAAATTTAGTGGGAAAAAAGGGACACGTATATGCTGTTGAAAAACATGAGGGACGATTCTATACACTTTCAAATTTAATGAAAACACAAGGAATGAAAAATATTCATTGTATACACCAAGATGCCACAAATATTACTGGAGCCGACCTAACTGATGTTGAATACATTTTGGTAGACCCTAGCTGTTCTGGATCGGGTAAAAAAACAATTTTCTGATCATTTATTATTATTTATTTTGTCTTTTCAGGTATTGTAAATCGTGTAGAATACGAAAAATCCAAACCAGGTCGTTTAAGAAAACTCGCAGACTTTCAAGAAATTATTCTGCGCCATGCTCTCACGAAATTTCGAAATGTTAAACGTGTAACTTATTCTACATGTTCTCTTTATCCCGAAGAAAATGAAGAAGTAATTAGGGCTGTTCTCAAATACAACCCGTCTTTTCAATTAGTCAATTTGAAGGAAAAACTTGGTTCAAATTGGCATCATTATGGATCAGAAAAATACGAAAATGTTGGACCATTTTGTATGTACACCAATCCTGAAAAAGATCTTACGAATGGGTTCTTCATAGCTGTATTCGAAAAGAAATTTCGAAACAGAGGAGGAGATGAACTACCTGAAATAAATCATGAAAATGTTGAAGAAGTGATGGAAATAAACAAGAAAAAGAAACAAAGTAATACTGAAATTACAGAAGATCAGAATGAAATGCACCAAGAAGAAATATACGAAGAAAAGAATAAGAAAAAAAGAAAACACCGAGAAGAATTTCTAGTAGAAATCCAAGAAATTTCTGAAGAAATTCAAGAAAAAAAGAAAAAAAATAAAACCATTACTGAAGAAAATTCTACAGAATTAAATGAATTACAAGAAACAGTCACTGAAGAAATATGCGAAGAAAAGAATAAGAAAAAAAGAAAGCACCGAGGCGAATTTCTAATAGAAACCCAAGAAATTTCTGAAGAAATTCAAGAAAAAAAGAAAAAAATTAAAACCATTACTGAAGAAAATTCTACAGAATTAAATGAAGTACAAGAAACAGTCACTGAAGAAATATGCGAAGAAAAGAATAAGAAAAAAAGAAAGCACCGAGGCGAATTTCTATTAGAAACTCAAGAAATTTCTGAAGAAATTCAAGAAAAAAAGAAAAAAATTAAAACCATTACTGAAGAAAATTCTACAGAATTAAATGAAGTACAAGAAACAGGTAATAAAGAAATAACAAAGAAAAAGAAAAAACGAAAGAAAGATAAACTGAGAAATGAAGAAAACTATGATAATAATGTACAAAATGAAATAACTGATGAAGTGCCTTCAAAAAAGAAGAAAAATAAAAAACTTGTGAATGAAGAAAATACTGAAACGATAGAAAATAATACAGAAAATGTATTTATTGATGAAATATCAGTAAAAAGGAAGAAAAAGAAAAAACATATTTATGAAGAAACCGAAACAGTAGAAAATAATATTCAAAATGTAATTACTGAAGAACATTCAGTAAAAAAGAAGAAAAAACGCACGGATAAAGAAAATACTGAAACAAGAGGGAATAATTTAGAGAATATAATAATTGATGAAGAGCCAGTAAAAAAGAAGAAAAAGAAAAAGCATATTAATAACGAAAATATTGAAGCAGTAGAAGATATTAATAAGGAATATAATTTCCAAGATCATAATACGGAAAAATCTTTAGTTGATAGTACAAAAAAAGTTAAGAAGAAGAAAAGTCGTGTACAAGAAGACAATTAGAATTTTTGTAACATGATTTTTATTGCTCACTGACAATAATTGTTTAATAAAAGCGGTAAATAAAATGGGTATCAATTTATTATTTATCACAACATATAAATTAGATTACGTTTTAATTTTCTTTTGCGTAGGTTGCATCAACTCTTCTTCTTCCGCGCTTTCCCAGACTCTATTTTCTTCTCTGAAGGCGTCTGCAACGAACACAGTCGCTTTTCCGATTGTTCTCGACACTGAAAAAATGAAAAATAGTTACTTGTTTAACTTGGCACTAAAATACCAATACCAGAGACTACCAGGGAGAAGCCGAGGCAATAAATGCTGCTGAAGCTGTAAATCTATTTTTGGTGCCGTGTTGAACACTATTTTTTGCCAATTTTACAATTAAAATTAAATGATTATTTTTGATATTTTGAAAGTTATCACCACCAAATTACGTTGCTATGTGTTTGTTGAACGGTAGCTATGTAAGTAGCAACAACAGGCACTAAAAATATTTTTAATACTTAGGCAGTAAAAGTCATATATTACAGACTGTTAGCTGTCAAAAAATCGCACTTTTAGTGCTTAGGTATTAAAAATAATCCCTAACAGCCCGATTCACAAAAAAGTTTAAGCTAATCCTCATTTTTGGATTAGCGAATTCTACTCTAATTTTAACAGTTTATTTTGTAGTCTAATCTATTCCTAGTTTCTACCTTTTTTTGATAATATTATGAAGATTAAGTTTTAAATACCGGAATAGAATAGAATTCACTAATCCAGAAACGAGGATTAACTTAAACTGTTTTGTGAATCGGGCTGTAAATTAATATTAATTCTTAAATCGACAAAAAAATATCGGCACTAAACACAGATCTACAGCTTCGACAGTTCATTGCTTCGGCTTGCTGTAAATCTGGTAGGTATTTTAGTGCCTAGTTAAACAAATAATTATTACAACCGGATAAGTTGAAGAATAAGTGAAATTAAACTTGAACAGCCCGATTCTCAAAAAAGTTTAAGCTAATCCTCATTTTTTGATGGATTAGTGATTTCTATATTCTTCCAGCAATTAAAATTTAATCTTCATAACATTATCACAAAAGGTAGATACTGGGAATAGATTTGACTATATTTTAAGATATAAACTGTCAAAATTAAGAGTAGAATTCGCTAATCCAAAAATGAGGTATAGCTTAAACTTTTTCATGAATCGAGCTGAAAATGATTCTGAATATTCAGCTCACTATACCTTTTTAATTTCAATTTAAAAGAGAGTAACTACAATTTCAGAAAAATTATATCATATATCAATTTACCTTCTCCGAAATTGAATTTTTTTTTTAATTGAAGATACATTTTCCGAAATTGATTTTTTTTTTTTCTAAAATTGAAGTTGAAAAGAAATAGATGTTACAGAGGTTTGGGACACTTGTAACATTTTTTTCTCTAAATAAATTTGAACTTTAGAAACTAATAAATTTATCTGTATTTTGTATAAAAAATATGCACATACATGCATGTCTAAGTACATCAGCACTTGTATTTGTAATAGCTTGTTTAGCTTCAGCATGGCTCAATCCGAATACTGCCCCTCTAAGAATTTATTAAGGAAACAATAAATATAAAAGAAAAAATAAGTTTTAACATAAAAGGATACAGGTTTATGACGTCATAAGGGTCTCTAGTAGTTAGTACATTAGCACAATTACTTGTGATAATAACATTTCTTGATTTTCCGATTTGGTGGTACCAATGAGAGTTTGCAATAGTAACGCGTCTTAAAGTTTGGTCAACTATAGCAGGGTAATAACTTATTTCTAAGTGTATACCTCTGCTAACAAGTTTTTTGTATCCTTTCATTTTTATGGTATTTTTTGGAGCAAGTGCATCAAAGCTTAAAATATCTACGTCCAAAATATCACTTACAAACTAAAACAAATAATTAGTAAATTTGGTATGATTATCGAATGAATATTACATTGTGCAACAAGTACGGAAAAGCACGTATTGCCCACGAGGTGTGAGAGTTTTAACACGAGATGAAGTCAAGGGCTCGAATCACACAAATGGGCAATAGGTGTTCCTGCACGAGTGGCACATTATATTTTTTCTACGACCACACTCTTTGGTAAGATATAAATAATTCATTTTTAATAAAGAACATAATTTTTTCTCAATAATTAATTGAACTTTAAAATAATTACTTTTACCATAAATAATTACCAAATAATTTGTAATTTATAAATCAAAAAATACATATTTAAATATTAACATTATATTACTTATTACAGTTGGCACCTTGCGTGAGAAATAATTTCTCACATCACATTTTAAACCAAGACTGCGGAAAATGAATAACTTTCGGGCTTTGTAAAACATGAAAAAAGTGCAATTTACTGTTAGTGGAGTGCTGTAAGGTTTATACCTCGGAACCCGTGTCCACTGAACGGATTTTTGTAAAACTTTTTGGAAAGTGTTTTTAACACTAGATACTAAAATGTTTACCCATTTATTTTTGCCGATCTCAATTTTTTAATTATTTAAATAAATAATAATTATTTTTTTTGGAATTTTCATTCATTTTCTGTTAAACCTTTACTTTTTTTGAGATTAAAGTTAGATTTTACATAGGATAACTAATACACACCTGCCCTTGAGGCCGTTATTGGCTTCGTCATGCAAAATAAAAGTGGATGATGATATCATTCCAATTGACCCACTACTTTTATTTCAACATATTTGCGTTTTAAAAAAGTCGGACGAAGAACTAAAAACCTATATGACTTTTGAATTAGCCCCTTATCCTCTGACTCTTTTTGAAGATGTCGAAAAAAAAAATCTGCATTATATGACCTATTCCCAGAAATGACGGTGAATGTGAACGATGTACAAAAATTTTCCTACGTAATTGAGGGGAGTTGTTACTACACCGTTGCAAGTGGCAATTGGATGAAAATGTCGGCATTATTTGTGAACACTTCATAAGATATTTACGTAACAATTACGGACACAACATTTATGTAGTATTTGATGGTTACCAAAAAAACAGCACAAAATCGATCGAAAGAACTCGTCGCTCTAAAAGAAATGCCGCTTTTGGACACTTCAAAAGAGTATACCTTCAAATTCAAACGCGGCTCGAAAGGGACATATTACCAGAAGAATGGGGTTGGAAATATGAAAGTGGAATACTGACACCGGAAACAATGACGCAACTTCCAGCTCCACAGACCTTACTTAAAATGATTTTTGCTCATGCAAAACAGGATGTGGAGCATCTTGTGGATGCATGAAAAGTGGATTGAATTGTAGTATAGATTGCTTAGAATGCAAGGGCAACAGTTGCACTAATCCATCACCTATCATCCAAATTGATGAAGTTGATGACGATGATAATGTAGATAATTGACTGAAAATTTTTCAATCTTTATATAATACAATGACATAATAAATATTTTTTTTTTTCTAAAAATCTCATCTTTTTTATTAATGCATTATATTTTATTTTTTTTTGTATCTTCGGTCCGATATGTATACGATTTTAAACAACTCGCCTTAGTATAATTTTTTTATGTAATTTTTTTTGCTACAATATTATAAATGCATTTTAAAGTTATTATAAAAATCTAATTTATTGTATATAAAATACAAATCTTTACTACAAAATTTTTTTTGTTCATATTTTTCTCATTTTTCAATTAATTGTTGTTAAAAATTGTTGTAATAGAAATCGGCAAATTTTGGTAGGTAAACTTTTTTATTTAAACTTTTAGCAATGTAATAGAAAAGGTTTCACGAAAATCCATTCAGTGGAACCGGGTTCCGAGATTTTTACATTTTTTTGTCTTACGGCACTCCACTATGTAGAAAAACTTACTTGTATAACTTCTGTAGTCTTTGGAAGTACTGCAAAAATATGATATTTATGAAAGTTGTCCGTTCTCGCCTGTTTTAAAAAAATCATTACATATATTGATAAATAAGACTACAAAATACATACCAGATTTACTAAAGACTCTTTGTCTTTTGCAATTACAGTAATACGATTCAAAACTGTTAAACCAAGATCCTAAAATTAAAAACAAAATAATAAACAAAAGTAACTAACAATTGATTAACAAAATACTTCACATCCTGTTTGTTTCAATAATTTGTTACCATCTGTAGGTTCTGGAATTACATTAAGATCAGATAATTTCTTTCTGGATCTTTTCTGCCCAAAATTTTGTTCACTTATATCAATAACATGATCAATTGCAATAGTTTTATATCCAACTAAAAATTAAAATACATAATACATGTTCATAACCTAAAAAAACAACGTACATTCAACATATTTCCTAGCAAATTCAGCAAAAGTTTCCTTTATTTTTTCGTTAACCCGTAAATCAAAAAAGGGTTTAGCGTTTTCCATTACATTCATTATTGAAAATTACTCAGTAAATTGTGAAATGTTTGTTGTTGCACCACACGCACGAGATATTTTGAAACAGCCACCTGTAGGGAAGATGCATCATCATTCATCAACCACCAATCAGAGTACTTCAAAATATTTTTTTGTGTTTAGGTGTTCTGTTGTACAAAAATTTTAAAAAATCTGATCTACCTACAAATTTACTAATGCTGGCGCTGAGAAAAAGTATTAATGTATACCTGTAGAAAATTCAGTAATCTTTAATTTATATAATAAAATAAAATGCAAAAATGACATTTAATGATATTTTTTTAAGACAATTGAGCTTCAAGTAAAGTGCCATTTCCATTATCAGATTTACACCATAATCTAATGCTAATGTTTTCTTTCCATATAGGGTTCGAAATACAAGGTTTCAGAATTTTCTGAATGACAGTATTTTTTGTTTGACAAAATCCATACACATACAGGTGACATACAGACATCATCGTGAAAATGTTAAAATTGAATTTTTTAGCACGTCCCATATACCTTCCTTACCAAGGGTAGGAGGAGGTAAAAAAAGTATCATAAGGCAATCTGTTAACGTAATTGTCCAAGTTTGGAAAAAAGCCTTGAGGCGAATTTTACAAAGGACGTGTGCGTCAACATATTACCCTATGAAACACGTTTTTTATACTATTTTCTTCTATTGAGGTAATTTTACAGATTTTTAAAAAATTAGGCTTGTCAAAAATATGACTTGGTAGTAACTCAACATATCTTGTATCAACGCGGTTTTCTTACGTGAAATGAAGTATAATATTAGTTCTTCTGTATGACTATGTACGCTTATTTTCATTGGTTTCCACTTTTTTTGTCTTCGGATCTATAATATAAAATCAAATGTTTGTTAATAATAAAAAAATCCTAATGAAACAGAAATAAATATTCAAAATTATTTTAAACTTAATTTTATTACTTTGGAATTAACAACAATAAATTATTAAACACTACATTAAATATAAATATTACTTTCGATAAATATTTAGAACAACAAATAACTCAAAAAGTATTAAACTTATTACAGATTTAATTTAAAATATTAAATATTCTCATTCTTCATATTAAAAACACTTTTTAATAGTTCACTTAAAAAACTAGTTAGGAACAAAATAATAAAAAACTTAACTAGTTAGGAACAAAATAATTAATAAAAAATCTATTCTGATTCGGATATAGTGCCAAGATTAGACGAAACTAAACTGGCAATAGGTGTTTGCAAAATAGCCAATGTTTCGTCATTGTCAAATTTTGCAGGTGTCATAAAAGTTTTTTTCGGCTTCTTCAACCCAGTTCTGATACCTACTTTGGGTTTCTTATTTTCTTGTGTCGAAAACGAACCGTTTAATGATACAGTATCAGTTGATACAGAATCAGTCTGATTTAAGTGGTCTGTAGGAATAGTCGGAAAAGAACGATTTAAAGATTCAACTGGTTTCTGATTTTTTGGTTCATTAGGAACTGATTTTTTTGGTTCTGAATGTTCTTTAGGAAGATCTAGGGAATTGTCTTCATTTATTGAAGATTTTTTATTAGTTTTAGGAGATTTTTTAATAGTCGGTTTCTTTGGAGCGACAAAAGGTTTTGAATTTTTATTCTTTTCCTTAGAATTTTCTCCCGTGGAATTCTTCTCAGAAAATATTTTCTTTTTGGTTGTCTTTTCTTCAGATTTGCTCAATTTCTTCTTTGGTTCGTCGTCTTCACTGATAAGTCGTTTTTTATGAGTTTTATTTTCTTTCTCAAATTTGCCATTTTTCTTAGGTGAAGATAACTTTACAGAATTTCTCGATTCTGTAGACAATCGAGGTGAACGTCTAAGTTCGGCAGGATTATAACTGCTTTTCTTTGAAGAGTTTGAAACTCTTGATTCGGTAGATAATCTTGGCGATCTTCTTAATGGAGCATTTGAAGATAACTCATTTTTGTCTTTAGTACGTCGAACTTTAGCAGGTTTGTCATTTTCCGTTATAGATTTGTTTGAATCTGTAGAAATTTTTCTTGCTCGTTTTTTTCCAACAGATTTGAAAGAATTCTCATTTGATTCTGGGAGTCCAGCTAATTTCTTTTTACGTCTGTAAATCCTTTTTTTGATGTATCTGTTGAAGTCTTGTGAATTAAGGGGGATTTCTGAATCACTATCAGAAGAACATGTGTCCGAGTCTTCTGGAATTTCACCTTTCCATAAAGCAAGAAAGCTGTGACGTTGAAGGCGTTCTTTAATACTAAGTTTCAGAGCTTCTTTAGCTTTTTTTACAGAAATTTCGAATCGTTTTCTTTGGTAGGGTTTAATTTTAAATAGTTTTTGTAGCTCGGGGCGTTGTTTGAAAGAAAGTAAATCGTCTACTGGAATCCAACGACGAGATATTTCTTTTTCATCAAAGAAGACTACATGGTACGAACTCTGGAACAAAGTACAAAATAAATATTTTCGTAATACCATATCGTTATTATGGTTTAACAGAACTTAAAACAAAAGAGAAGAGAAAAGGTGTCTATAACGGCCGCCGGCCGTTAAGGTTTATAACACAGGCCTACATTTCAAGATGAAGTGTTTAAAAAAAAATTTGTTGTGACCAGCACATGACCTCCCGCCAATTCTATGTTTAAAATAGCAATGAGCTTTAAGTAGAGTATCATTTCCGATTGATCGTTTGTAAATTTGATTTGTTGTTCCAATAAATAGAAAAGTCTGCAATACGAAATTTTGGATTATATTTTATTATTTTTCTTCGAAAATCTGTATAGAGCTCCAAGTTAAGTACAACATCCAGTTTATCATAGCCAAAATCGAATATTTTGTTTTCAATCATACACGAGATTTAAATACCAAATTTGATAAGTTTTGGATTATATTTTGATATATTTTTTCAAGAAAATATAATCAGAGCTTCAAGTAAAATACCACTTTCAATTTATAAAATTTAACAAAAATTTAATATGCCGTTCACATTAATATGAAAGTTTTAAATACCAAATTTAAAAAGTTTTGGATTATATTTTAATACAGTTTTTCATTAAAAATTGTTATGGGCTTGAAGTAAAGTACCACTTCTGGTGTATTATAAACAGTCAAAATCTAATATGTTGTTCCCAATCATATAAGAGTTTTAAATATCAAATGTGATAACTTTTGCATTATATCAAAAAATCTGTTCAGAGCTTCAAGTAAAATATCACCTCCGGTTTATCATTTTAGCCTAAATCTAATATGTTGTTCCAATTGATATAAATGTCTTAAATACTAAATTGAAAAGTTTTGGATTATATTTTAATATAGTTTTTCATTAAAAACCGTTAACGGTCTTCAAGAAAAGTACAACTTTCGGTTGTTCAATTTTACCCAAAGTCTAATTAACCTTTTATATGTACATCGAAAGTTTAAATACGGTAAATATAAATTTTTTGAAGTTTGATATGTTACCGTGGACGAAAAAATCGTCACACACATCCAGACCGACATCATTGAAAAAAAATATATTCAATCAGAATTATCTTAATATAGTAGCCGTTTCCATGGTTGTAGCATAACTGACTGATTTATAAAATTTTATTTCTTTATAATAATTCTTTAACTATGTATCCATTGAATATGAAGTATAAAATAGGGAAAGCCTTCAACACCCGAATATTCAAAACCAAAATATTCAAACACAGAATATACATGCACAGAATCATTCATATCTCGAATATTTAACACCAGAATGGCGCACCGCCAAAAAGCGGTTTGCCCAAATCATTCAAAAACTCAATATATACTCTCTTTTCTACGCAAAAACCGAATACGTGGGCGTGGCCAACAGGAGGACTTTTTAGGTTATATTTATAGTGATTGGTTCAGGTTGGCTGTCGATACGCTTTCGCGCAATGCGCGATCCTGTTTTTGAATATTCGGGATATGAATGATTCTGTGTAAACACATTCTGGGTTTGAATATTCGAGAGTTCAGTACACACCCATAAAATGCAGTCAAACCGTATACGGCGTTTTAGTAAAGTCAATCGGATTGATCCGATGCAACCTGAAGCGTTCGTAAACTCAATCCGATCAGTTAGAAAGTGATCCGACCAAAAATTTTCAACCCTGATCCATGTGTAGGGTTAGTACACAGTATAGATTGCGCGCGCAAATTAAAAATTGTAAACATTTGTGTTAGAGAATAAAGCAATCTTTGATTTTTATAACACGAAATGCCAAAAAATTATATTTAACTGTGTTTTTCAAGAAAAACTGTTAAAAGTTGCAAATGAAGGTACTTCCGGTTAACCAATTATAACCAAAATTTAATCAACTCTTTATAAGAATGTATTACGAACAAATTGTAATTTTTGGAATTATAGTACTGGAGTTATTGGAGGAAAAATTGTCACACACCCACATAGACATCATCGTAAAACTAGTAAAATCGTATTATAGGGCCCCCAAAACGTGCTTATTCATTAAAAACACCGAATTTTCTGACCCAAGACAATACCTTTCTTATCTACAGGCGACAGAAGGTAATAGTACAAATGTATTGTGGGGCTCCATATTTCTGAAAACTCACTATCGAATTTTTGGACCGAAACCATTACCTCCCTTTACCCTAGCGGAAATTAAAAATCACAGCACCATAAAATTGTTGTTACCGAGAATTTATAAACAAGTAACGGTATGGTATTACGAATATTAATAAATGAGTCCTAAGGGCCGGTTTTTCAATCTCTGATTAAAATTTTAACTTCTAGTTATTTAAACAATAATGCATCGTTTTGATGACAGCAATGATAAATCTGTCATCTGACAGTTCATTTCGTTTCAGTTTTATTTATCTAACTCTTAGTCAAAATTTTAACCAGATATTGAAAAACCGGACTTAAATGTCCAAGTTTTATTTTATTACGAAAAGTTTTAAATGCCGGACAGCGCACAGCCAACATGCCACATGCAAATCATAACGGACTTCAGTCACGTCCGTTATTTGTTTCATTCATGCGCGCGCATTTTCCCGCTGTTGCTATAGCAACATTTGAACCAAACAAACTTCATCTTCATCGGTGTCTTCATCTTTACATCACAGTCTTTTCACAACCATTTTGATTTGAACGTCTCAAAATGTCTATGGCAATAAGTTTACCAGAATCGAGATATTTACTTTGCAGCCGTTGCAAAGAATACTTATCGTGTGGTCCTATAATGTTAGTGAATAGATATAATGTGTGTGGACGTTGTTACAATCCTAAAAATGATAAAGGACTGCGAAACTTTTCATACGAAAAAGCGGCAAAACATCTTCGATTCCCTTGCAAGTATCATAACCTCGGTTGTGAAAAAATGTATATGTTTTCGGAAAATTATGTGTATTCTCATGAATATTCTTGTGAATTTCGAATCTACAAATGTTTCTTTTGGAATTCTGGAGAGCCTCCATGCGAATGGGAAAACATGAGCAGCAAGATGTTGGGGCATTGTCAGACCAATCATCCAGATAAAATACTGAATAATTCTTGTTTTATTAACATTGATGTTAATAGGCACTATTCTCAAACTTATCTACTCATTGCTTTTGCGAAAATTTTCACAGCAAGTATTCTTGTAAGTAAAAAAAAGTTAAGGGTGTTAAAAAAAAATCTGCACAAACTTTATAACTATTATTTAACTTATAAAGGGCAACAAATTAAAACAATTTACCATCATATAAATTACAGTTAAACAACATATCTGCACAAAAATCCGCCGCTAATCTCACTTATTTTTGAAAGTCCAACTAGTATTGTCAAAACATTTTCCATTTTGAAGTGGCGAAGTTTATTTTTAATTCTTTGTGTGAAATTTCGTATGTTGATTAAATTTATATACTGTAGAGCCACGAATGCCTTGTTTATATAAATAGATAACTTTTGTTTCCAGCACAATCACTATCATCCAACGTGAAATAGAATTCGGCATCTGTACTTACAAAATTCTTATTCTTCAAATGCACGCAGGAAGTCGTTAAAACGTGAATTTTGCTATATTTTGGTACAGATTTTCTATTTCTTATTGAAGTGAAACTTCTTTTCAAAGGGTGTAAACTAAAAAATCGCGTTACGAAAGTTTAAACGCGCGTTACGCGCTTTTCCTCTCTCCCGTTTTCTCGCTCCAGTAGTACAAGTCGGGGAGTAAGCTACCGTGTTTCTGCTAGTGATGGGCAAAACATTTCCGCTTTCGGATTCATTAAGCAGTTTCACTTTAGCTGTGCGCTCCAAGTACACAATTTTTTTGTTATATTTCTTTTTTATAATGTAAATGTTTACGTATATACGTGAAATTTTGAATTCTGACAAATTTTCTTAAAGATTGTCTATCTTTTCCCACAGATTCCTTAGTCTGTCGTGATATTTGTATTAGAACAAAATTGCGATGAACGATTTCCTTTCTAGAGATTTATTTAAGTTTTTGTAAAAAACTCATTTTGGTATTAGACTAATACAAACTTCAATACCAAATAATTGTTGCTCCACATATTATTACGTTTTCAGTAGTATTAATGAATTAAACTTTATGCGGATTTTTTCTTAACATACCCTTAGTGAAAACAAAAAGTTTTACAGTTTTGATTTTTAGGTAAACCCCGAAGAAAATACTATAAATTTTCACGTTCATTTTATTGGAAAACAACGCGGTGCGAGTGAATTTCAATACGTTTTAAATATGAGAAAACAACGCGTACTTTTCACTAAAATAGGAAACTGCAAAAATCTTACCGCGCCGATGAAAATTTCCGATCTGAAAGATTTGTTCCAAGAAATGAATGGTGTTACTTTTCATTTAACTATTTTCGTGAACTGTGGAACCTGTTACAATGAACTAACTTTTGGAAAACTAAATTTAAAGGGCAATCATTGGCAATGTCCAAATTGCACCTCATTTATAAAAGAATGCGAGAATAGCAATAGTGAATGTACTTACAAAGACCATCCTTGCAAAGTTTCAAAGCATGAAGAATATTTTTGCGCAAATTCCACTGGTTTACATGATGTTACAGTCATTCCTCATGGAAAAATGTGGGTTATTAAAAAGGATGACGATAAATGCGCGTTTAGAACTGATGTCGGACTAGTTCTCTGCGAATTTACGGCTACAAGGACGGATAGATTTGAGTTTTTCTTGTACAGCCCGTTAAAGAGCAGCCAAGATGGAGAGTTTTCGTGCCAAATTAATGTTTATAGTTCTATTGCAGCGTCGCCTACAATTTTTAATCCTCCTTTCCAAAAAGACAATTATTTTGATTGGTATTTGGGGATTAGTAAAATTGATTATCCAGTACGAGCAAATGAACTTGCTGTTGAACTTGTTATTAAGAGAACTGGGGAAATATATAGTTATGAAGAATATTTTTATTTCACTTGATCATTTTTCATTCGAATAATTTGTTAAAAATGATTGTATTCTCATCGTTCTGAATATTTCATATTAATTAAATTATTTAAGAATTTTCCAATTATTGCAAATAAATGTTTCATAAAATGCTTTTATTATTGTTGTAACTAATAATTAATATTAAAATATAATTTAATAAATGATATTAAAATATATCTTACTTTCTTCTAATATTTTTAAATTTAAGATGTATATTTTCTTGATCATTTTTCATTCGAATAATTTGTTAAAAATGATTGTATTCTCATCGTTCTGAATCGGAATATTTCATATTCATTAAACAATTAAAGAATTTTCCAATTATTGCAAAAAATGTTTCATAAAATGCTTTTATTATTGTTGTAATTACTAATTAATACTTACTTTCTCATAATATTTTTAAATTTAAGATGTTATTTTTTAAATTTACTCAAAAATGCAATTAAATGTTGGCCTTGACTAACAAATATTATTTTCATTGTTTAAAACAGGACAAGAAACCTAAATTAATAAAAGTTAATAACCATAACCGATTTCGAGAATATAATTTTTAAAATGATTTGTGTTCAAAAATCGGTTTGTTCCATAAAATGATTTTTAAACCAGTTGGATAACCGTTTAAGAAATTAATAAATGAAACAAAAACCTATTATTTATATAAGTTTCAACAAAAACTGTTTTGATAATTTGTTTCGATTAAAAGTTACTTTTTTTTGCAAAAAAATGTTTCAGTTTAAAATTTGGTATTTGGACTTAAAAAACAGGTTTCTTGCCCGGCTTTCTAACATTTTCAAATTTAAATTATCGCAAACTTATGGCCTTATTCTGTACAAAACTGTAAGTACAGATCTGTTGATTCTGTAAATAATAAACACAAGCACAATGAAAGTTGCCACTTATGTATAACTTTATATTAATAAGGCTTACAGTTTTTAACAGAATACGGCTATTAGTCTAAATTGCAATTAATTGTTGATTTTTTTTATTGATATAATTTGTTAAAATTAATTGTATTCAGTATCAAACAATGTAAAAGATGTATTTTGTAATTTAACTTTGTAAGAATTTTAATTATAAATGTTTCTTTAAATATGTTTACTATTGTTTTAATTATAATAAAAGTGTGCAAAAATTTCAAATAATGGAATATTTTTTACTATTTTTTGGGAAGTATATGTTCAAATTTGTTCAAATTGCATTGCAATGACTTTTTACAGTAAAAATGAAAAACTATAATAAATAAATTTGTAATAATTTTGTTGTCCAAATATTAAATTTTAGAAAAGGTATCAAATAAATAAATATATCAAACCGTACGTTGAATTTTTAAAAACCTTTTACTCTCAGAACAATATCACCCTATATTTTAAATGGATAAACAAAAATGAATAATTTTTTTTTTGAAATTATTATGAATTCGTTTCTTACCGGGATATCCGCGTACTCGTTATCAAGCCAATAATATTGCTCGCAATCGGGGCAGTCGTCCACCATGGCTGGCCACCAAGGATAACCCGGCATCTTAGCCCAAACGATACTCCCTGCAGTGAAGCAGTTATGAATCGTATCTTCTTCAATGCGAAGAGGGATAGGCTTCTCCGGAACAGAACACGACGCGAAATCTTTATCTGAAATAAAAAAAAATAAACATAAAAATTGCAACTCCTTTTACTTCAGAGGATGTTAAATAAAATTTGGGTGAAATGTAAAGAATTTGGAATGAAATTAAAAAGTAAAAAATAACGAGGATAGCGAAAAAAGAGGGGCCCGACCAGATATGGTTGAATGGAGAAAGAATAGAGCAAGTAAGTTCCTTCAAATACCTGGGAAGCATAATAAATTGGAACGGAAACTGCAAGGTAGAAATTAGAAGCAGAATTGCACAGGAAAAGGTAGCATACAGTAAAATATAAGATTTATTAACAGCTGAACACAATATAGAACTCGGAAAGATTTGTAAAATGTCTTGTATGGAGAATTACACCATATAGCTGCGAACGTGGACCTTGCGGAAGAAGCAGAAAAAGTACTTATACTCTGGTATAAGAATGCAGTGTAGCATGGAATAGGGGTAACATTTCCTGGCTTGTGATTGGGGCACACGCTAGTCAATTTCAAACTGTTCTAATATTATATATTATACCAGCTTTTCTTCTGATTTGTGTACAATAAATTAGGCTAGCTAAATTGAATGTAAGTGAAATAAATAATTGTAATATAAATATAATTGTAAAAAACTAATACCTATATTGTCAAAAAAAATAATATAAATATAAAACAGACATAACTGTCAAATATATTTTATTATTCATGGGGTCTCGTGGCCGCGTGAGTGTCTGGCCGCGAACCTGGGGAACCGGGTTCGATCCCGACCGACGCTAAATATTTCAAATTTTAAATGGCACAAAAGTGACCCCTGTGGTGCAATCTCCACGCCAGCAATGAGTGCCTCTGAGGTGACGCCTGGTAAGCGCCCGCACGGTACAAATATGTCATTATCATTGCTATAAAGCAAATTGTGGCACACTCAGAAATGGGTAATAGCCGTGATATATTTATTTATTTATTATTCATGCAATTTCGCATGTCGAATCAAAATAGTTCTCAAATAGATGATACTGAAGATGTTTCATCTCCAATGATGTGTTTGATTGTTTCAATTATTGTAATATTATTAGTTTATCGAAATAAAACTTAGATTCGTCTCGGCCCACTACTGCAATTTTAAATCAGACGCAGTATAGACAGTTTTGAGTTGTGGTTGCGGCGAAATTTGGAGAAGATTGGGTGGAAGGAGAGAATCAGGAACGAGATGTTGAGAAGAAGAATTTTGAAAGAAAAAAGAGGAAAGCTAAGGAGATATGAATACAGAAAAATATAATTGAAGAAAATTTGGAATGTTAACTGATATTAAGGGCGGACAAAATTACGAGAGGCTGAGGACAGATTAGTTGGGAGACAACATTTCCATTGAAACCCGTTCAAGGACAGAATTTACTAAATTACAGGGCATCGAACCCGCCAAAAACTGGGTTCGGTTTAGGTTCAGGTTAATTTGCTTTTTGAAAGATCGGTTCGGGTGCGGTTCTGGTTCAAGCATTAATAAAATTTGCGATTTTGTTCGCGGTTCAGGTTCGAAATAATGTAAAATGAGAGCCGGAATTTACGCAAAACGCAACAAGAAACGAACACAAATTTCACGAAAATCAGCCCAGACAGCAACGCAGACGTCTAAGACGTCAATTATCGGCTATATTTACTTTTCGAACAAAAAATTAACCTGAACCGGAGTTGAACCCCGAACCTGAATTTTAATACTCGGTTCGGTTTCGACTCAGGTTCAAATAAAAATATATCTGAGGTTCGGTTCTCGGTTTGGATTCCCTAAAATGTTACGGTTTGGTTCTGTTCAGGTTTGGGTTCGATGCCCTGCTAAATTGATTAAAATGGCGGGAAAATCTTCTTACCAGGATTAAGATTGCATGTCCAGAGTTTCGGTACATCAACAGGATCAGCAGTATCCAACCATCTCCATTTTTCACAATCAGAATTGTCACACTTTACCCATAAACCAGTTCCTCGGCGGTCCTGTAGCCATTGAAGACGCTCCCTTTTAGTCATGCCCTTAGGAATCTGTGATAATTGATTTGCAGGATCCCACAATTCTACCAAAGAATGGTCAATGCTCTCACTCAAAGATTCTGACAGTGATGAGTCATTTAGCTTATTCCTTAAGCTCTGCAAGGCAGCTTTGAATGATCTCGGCTGAATAATCTTAACCGGCGTAGAAAATGTTGCGTTTTTTGTAAATTCGTCCGTGTTGATAGTGTGCACGGTACTATCAGTATTCTTTTCCTTTTCTACTTCCCCTTCTTTTTGGTTCTTTTCGCTACTGGGCCCGTTTTGAGAGTTTTCTACTGAAGCGGATTCTTTTGGAGATAAAGCGACATTATGGCCTGGACTCTTGGCGTATGTTGGTGATTTTATAACACTTTCAGGTTGTGAAGATTGCAACACAGCGGCAAAAATGTCTTCATACTGTTGGTCACTTAACGAAACCTTTGCAGGAATTTTGACTTCAGCCATCTGGACAGGTGGTTTAAAACTTTTCTTATTCACCATTATCAACAATTAAATTAATTGTTGTTAACACAAGTTTTGTTCTTCAATAATAACGTATCAACGTTATGTCAGGTGGAATTTTATGAAATTTATATTACTAATTTGTTTGCAACAAATAACTGTTAATTATTAGCACAATTTATCAATATTTTGCAGAAAATCAACTTTGCTTAACACAGCTAACCGACTTTTTGTGAAAAACAATCGAATTAATGTAAACAATATGTGATCGTTTGTTGTTTTGTGATACTTCCAAAAGTAGCAAAACTACTTTCTGCACTAAACTCCTTTCTTTTAAAAATTATTTTGAAAAGATAAGGAATTAACGGTAAAAATTAGTGTAAAATAAGTTTATTTTAAATATTGTATGCAATAACAATAAAAATACATAAATATTCGTCTACATAAAATATAAAATACATATTTTGTTCATAATTTAAATGAAATTAAATTTGGTCTTCTCTGTGCATACAGATGCAAAACAAAGAAGTCTGTGTGTCTTCTATAATTAATTGATGACACATAGTTGAATTCATATATAAAATTAGTTTTAAATTTTCATTTTAGTCCGCGAGAAATAACTGTTTGAAGAACTCTGGTACAATCGTGCATTATCGAACATTTTCGTTTTCATTCGGCTGTTTTGACGCTATGAAAGGAAAATGGCGTCTGTTTCCCAAATTCAACTGCAGTCGTTGTTGAAACGTCGAGTAGGAAGGAGGTGTGAAGTGATAGTAATTATAGAGTGCGTACAGAGGCAGTTTAGTTGCCACAGATGTGCATTTAATAACGTAGAAATACATCATAACTACATGAAAGGTGAGTTTTTGTGGTTCTATGTACATATCATTATGAAAAGTCTTTAAAATGTGTCAACAGAACGATTGCTTTGAGCATTGCATGCCAAGTGTGTGGTACGCATGCGCCATTGCGGGTAGTCGTAAATATTATAAACTTGTGTAGGGGGGATCCAATTTATTATAATTAATAAATAATTACAATTTAAATGTTTTGCGTTCGACTAATAAGGATATAATGCCCTACAAGTTATCTACCATGTATCAATGAAATCGTTTCATAATGTTGCCGCGCGATTTTATAGATTAACTTTCACGGGAAAGTGTAATTGCATTTAAAATGTTTCTTTGACGTTTTAATTAAACTGTTGAATTCGTAATAACATTAATACTTCATTACAATTAATAAAAAGTATTACTTTTGTGTATGGTTCGTTACGAAATTTGTCTTTGCCAATTTCAAACAAAATTAAAGCGCAACGTTTTACGGACGTTCCAAATATCTGAATCTGTTTGCAGAGATAATATTGCTTTATTATTTAAACAACGCACATACAAGATGGCCTTCCAGCTCTAAGATACACGATAGAAAACTACAATTTGTTATTATTAACATAAATTATAATAATTTTGATAAAAATTAACTTGTGAATTTTAAACTGTAATTTACACGAGTACATTTCACGGTGCTTCGACAATTTTATCGTTTTTTTTTTTTGCATTTCAACATAAACACAACTATATAATCGTATTACAGGTCTGAGATGCCTTTAAAACAAATACAAAAGTTGCTAAAAATGGATTCACAAAAGCCATCAAGTCGCAAAGACGAGAAACATGACAAATCTACACATCGCAAGAATTCAAACTTTGTTAAAAAGAAAGACAAGTTCGGGCGTAAACGCTCGCAAAGTTTCTGTTCGGGTATCAACACGAAATTCTGCCCGCCGTACAAGTGTCGCAAACGACCTATGCTGCCTACGAAGTTCCTCCTCGGAGGGAATATCTGCGATCCTCTGAACCTCAACAGTCTTCAAGACGAAGAGATCAACCGGACGGTTAATGCAGTCACCCCAAAATCCTCTCCCATCCCCACGCCCCCCCAGCGGCGCGGTCACATTGAGGTAATCATTCCTCCTAACATCCACGATCCTCTAAACTTAATCGACTGCGCAGATGATGCGGAATACGAGCAGCAGCTCACTTCACAGCAGCTTTCCTCTCCCCTAAAGAAAGGTAGCAAGCGACGAAAGAAGAAAAAGAGGACGTCTTCTGCCACTACCGAACCTAGCGATGCTGATATCAGCAGCGCGTCGGAAGCACAAACTCCTGATGTTTCTATAGATTCTGCTAAAATCCCAGAAATTGATTCCTCCGTAGCGCCTGACCCCAGTCCGCCGAAAGATAAAATAATAAAAGTCACTAAAGATCTCAAGTTGGAACTGTCTCCCTCCAAAGACAAGAAACGAAAGAGCGACGCCCATAAGGACAATGTGAAAAAGATTCGACGGATGGATTCCATGGATAAAATTGTTAGTCCAGTTGTACCACAGCCAGGAGCTTGGTTGAAGAGACCGACACAATTTAACCGAAATAATAATAGAAATAATCATAAAGGAAAAGCGCCCCAAACTGAAGTGTTACCCCAGTTTAAAGAGAAGAACAAAATGTATCAATACGGGAATTATTACAGGTAATTTAATTTTCATGCTTTAATCATCGTGATTCCGCAGACTCACTTCCTTTCAGATTAAAATCCGATTCTTTCAGAATTACACCTCCTTTTCTGAAATAGTAATATTACTCCAGTCAATGGAGACCAAAAAAATCTTTTGCCTTATAAAATGTGGGGTAGTTCTCATTTTAATATATGCTATTTAGGTTGGGACTTACGAAAATTTCAAGTTTCTGACTTTGTTGGACCAAAAAAGTGTTTTTTGCCATTTTTAAAGCTCGTAATTTTTTTGTACAATAAAGGGTTTTTACATTTTTATCTAGGATGACTGACCTCTCAAAGAGTTCTGTGAAAAAAAAGTTAACCAAACTAACAGTTTATGAAAGAAATCACTCAAAAAATTAATATTAGTTATTTAATACTTAGTCTAGTAGGTTTTACTATTTATAATAGTTTACATTTGTCGTGGCAACGAAAGAAGTAAATTACTGATAATTTTTAAATCATTTTTTGTCAACGCTTTCCTACAAATTCATCCACCACCGTGACCCGGTTAAAGATACGATAACGTGGTTTAAAATTTTGAATTCAGCGTAAAATATCTCCTTCATGTCATGTATACAGGATTTTTACTCCAATGAGCGGTTTCCGAGTTACTAACGATTTAAACTTACATGAAATTCCTCTAAAATTTTAAACATCTGCACATCGGCTTGTCATTTTTTCTTCACATTAAATACGTAATATTGTTTATCTTGAATCGTGTCGAATTTCAGAAGAAAAAATGAAAATTAAGCCGATTTACAGATGTTAAAATTTTAGAGGAATTTCATGCAAATTTAAATTGTTGGTAATTCGTGAACCGCTCATCGAGTAAAATTCGTGTGATACATAACATGAAGGAGAATTTCTTGCTGAATTTAAATTTTTCAAACCGCGTTGTCGTATCTAGCTGGGTTGGAGTGGTGGATGAATTTGTACGAAAGCTTTGACAAAAATTATTTAAAAATCATTGATAATTTATAACTGGATCGATAACTTGTTTCGATGCCGCTACGAATGTAAACTGTTATAAATTATAAATAGTAAATCCTATTAGATAAGTATTTAATAACTATTGTTGATAATTTTTTGAGTGATTAAATTTATTTCATAAATTGTTATTCTGGTTAACTATTTTTTAACATATTTTTTTGAGAGCTCATCCTAGATAAAAAAAAATGTAGAAACCTTTTTTGTACAAAAAATACGAGCCACTGTTTTTGAGAAATGGCCAAAAACACTTTTTTTTGCATATTTTTGCAATGTAAAAACCTCTACTGACTGGTCTAATTGCGATTCCGCAAACTTTCACTTCCTTCCAGATTGCAATCCGATTCTTTCAGAATTCTACCTCCTTTTCTGAAAAATAATATTTTTTTATTTGTTTTCCCGTTCAGGTATTACGGCTACCGTAATCCAAACAACGACGTGGATCCCCGTTTGAGATGCTTCGGAGCCTACCGTGACATTTTCGTAGGAAAAGACATCCTAGATATTGGATGTAATATCGGACACATTACATTATCAGTCGCAAGAGATTTCGGAGCAAAAAGCGTCGTTGGATTGGATATCGACAAAAAACTTATCGGTGAGTTAAATTTCATAACATACTTCATTCTTCTGTTTGCGATGAATACATTTATTATGCATTGTAGTCAACTTTAAATCTGATTATGGATTCTATTTTTGCTTTTAGTTTATTACCATATAGGTTTATAATTAAATTTTGCCAGTAACTCGATATTATATTGTATCTTTTGCATCGAGTTGCATTAACTTTTAGCGCCCATTTCGCAATAATGGTATTAAAAGATAAATATGGTGTAAATTTTATTACATCTGCAATATATAGCGGTAATTATTTAAGTTTGAACAAGCACAGAATGACCTTGAATGTAAATAAATATAACGTCACACCTATTGCCCAATTTGGGTGCGGCAGTTCTGTTTGAAATTACATTGAACTTATCATTAAATTTTATTTATTTTTGGGTGTGAGAAATTGGTGCTCTCTCTACAGTAGCTTTGAGAGCCCGTGAGGTGACGCCTGTTAAGCGCTCTCAACAGTATAGATATATTGTTATAAAGAAATCTGCGAATAGATGCTGCTTGCACACCCAGAAATGAGTAATAAGCCGTGATGATAAATATTTTTCCCAATTTTATGTGTGAAAAATGTGTATTTTATTATTGCGGAAATATTTCACATAAATATTAAATTTTACTTTCATTTTACCGGTTATTGTTGGAAAGACCGCCCAACGATTTAGGTGCGGCACTATAAAAAAATTGCACTTATTAGTAAATAATTTTTTACTACATTTTTTATTCGTAAATCCAAAATGTATCATTGCATTATTGACTCATTGTTTGTCAAGAAATCTACACTGGTTTGCAAAAAAAATCGCATATATCTTAAAAATCAAATAACCGTGTTTTTACGTTTTTCCAACTATGTAAATACGATCTTTTTAAAATTGATTGTGTCAACTGATAGTTGTCACTATCATATCACTGTTTTTTCTGTTGTGGAGCAAGTTCTTTGTGTTTAATTTACTAATAAATATATTTCAGAAAAAATAAGCACCCCTCTTTTAACTTAGAAAGTATTAAAATTTTCACGTTTTCTTCTAATCTTGACACTATAGTCCGTTCGCCGAAACGAGAGAACTTGAAACTAACCCGGGGTCCGAACAAAGTCATTCTTATTGGTCAATGGTGACAAGAACGACTTATTTCGGATTACAGGTTAGTTCCAAATTCTCTCGTTTCGGCGAACGGACTATAATAATATTGACAATCAAGACCTACTCAATACAGCAAAAAATAGATGTATAATTTAAATTATGAAAGAAGTACGCTCAAGGTCATCTGTATCACGATCTAATTAACAAATTTACTAGAAGCGTGTGCGACAAGGATAGATATAACACATAGACATTCCATTTTAAAATGATACTCTATGTTGACAATTCTTTTGCTGTAACGTAAGTTCATTTATTAATTCAGATATATTACCTTGATTCATAGCCGTACGAATAACATTATTTTGTCTCAGTATCACTGACACTGTGTCAGTATCTTATTTTTCACATATTTTACTTTTGCTGATAAACTTAACAGTTTATTTAGTTTTGAATTTTAAATGCTTTTACTGTAATATGTATTTTTATAATAATAAAATAATAGCAGTATTTTATGTACCCTCATAAAAACTAGATAAACGACGCTACTGAAATTGACAGAATGGGTGGAGAAATAGCTATTTTTAGTATAAGTGAGCAAAGTATGCCTTTTCTTCACCCTTCCGGAAATTAGCCACACGAGCGGGAGCGAGTGCGCCAACTGGACAAGTGAGAAAAAGACATGCTCACGTGTACTAAACATAATTTTTTCCACAATCTTGAAAAATAATTTTTCTAAAAAACGAAACATTGTACTTTTTTATTAATGAAAAACTCAACAGTACATATGTTTATAACTGAATTTAATGTAAAGTTAACTAAAAAAAAATATTATTCCATGTAGAATGGTAGATATTTATTGTACAATTTGTAACTCCATCAAAATTTATGACTCCTGACGTGGCTTTGTGTATTTTGCTCACTTGTGAAGAAAATTATTTACTTTGCTCTCTATTTTAAGTTGAAAAATAATAAACTATTGTCGAAAAATTTTAATTCATACAATTCCTAGATGACCTTAATCGGACTTCTTTCAAAAACTAACTTGTAGATAAATGAAAAATCATTTCCTTCATTTTATTAATGAATAATTTTCTCAAAAAAAATTCATAAATTTCTTTAAAAATGTGTACAATATATGGTTACATTATTTATTTGTGAACAATTTTTCCTTGAAATGTTTCCAATATTGGTTGAATGCTCTTAGGCATTGCTCGGAAAAACATCCGACATTACGTGAATTGCAACGAGTCGCCACGAGCAGATCAAGAACCCAAAGAACGCATCCAAAAAACGGATAAATTTTTCCCCATCTCAATGCCGATTCTGTACGGACCTGTCGATGTACCCGGAATGCAGAATGACGAGAAGAAAGGCAAAGGGTTCCCGCACAATGTCACATTCGTACAAGTAAGTAACCAAGATAGCATTTTATTTGAATCGTCATTAAAAGTTAAATCGACACTGAAGTAATCCATTATACGACGATTTCATGCAAATGCAGTGTTGCAACCTTGTGATAATTATTCGTTTATATAAGATACGTAAAATGACAAAAAAATTATGCAAGAAGAACGAATTAAATAATTCCGACGAAGAAGTTTGAGATAACACACATAATTTTGAGTGTTCTTTGCGATAACTTCAATGACCGCAAACACTGAACAGAAGTTCGTTTGACTGGCAGCAACTTGCAGATTTGTCAACAAAATCTATAAAAATAAATATTCCTTTCATTTTAACAAATAATCGATTTCAAATAAAATTTAATATGAACCTCGGCACTGATGTTTCTTTTTAAAACTCATATAGTTTTTTTTTCTTCGGCCTTACAGCCCCGGTAACTAAATTCCATATTCGTGATAAAAAGTAGAACTTCAGTACCATGATACATAAACAACTATTTTATTGCGAAACTCTTTGTTTACGGTGCTGCAAGTGATATTTACTTCGAATTTTAATGATACCTGAAGGATGAAGTTGTATAACCTAATTTAAACAAATGTCAACTTTGGTTTTGCATAATTTTATTTTCTGTTTAACCTTGATAAAATATAAAAATATTTCCCGGTTTGTGAAAACAATATGAGTTTTAATTTTAATTAAGATTGATTTTAATGGTAGTTTATTTTTAATTTTGATTTTTTTTGGTTCATAAGTGACTTGTGTAATACCTAATTATAATTTTATGCCTCTATTCTGAACAAATCTTAAAGTCTTACAGATCTGTAAATTTGTAAATAATGAACAAAATCGCAACGAAAGCTGTCACTCTTATGTAAATTTTAGAATAGTCAACAAAAATAAATGCGCTTTTGTCAGTTTTTACAGATTTACAATAAAATTTGGATGAGTGTTTAAAAATTTTGCAATTTATTTTAAATATATATGTTAACAAGTATTACGAAATAAAATGAGATTCTTTATTATAAATTCGTTCACAAAAGAATTGTTTATTTTATAGTATGTGACATGTTTTGAAAATAAGTTGTTTTCTATAAAGAAAAATGTTTATCACAAATGAAAAACACATCAAATTGATATGTTTTGCGATGTAAAATCTACAAATAATAAGATTTGCTTACATTTATTGTAATAACTAAAACTATTTCAAATTAATTGAGGATAGCCAAAAATTGTCTTTAAAAATTCTGAACACCTGTTTTATAAAATTTCCATATTTTGATTTTTGAAACGCTTGTCTATACAGGGTTGTTTCATGTAACAGCACAAGGCTTCGAAGTATGTATTCTAGATAGCAAAACGAGAAAAAAATCCAAATAAATACCGAGGATTTCATAAAAACTAGGAAATCATAGGCGTTTCATTTATTTTTTTTCATAAATATTTTATTATAAAATAGTATATTATTCAGTGAGCATATAATATGGACTGCTACTCAAGAGAATGAAGTTTGCAACGCGAGCCGAAAGCTAGTGTTGTAAATCATTCAATGAGTAATAACTATTACATGTGAGTAGAATACTTTACTTTTTCTTCGAATATTCAATAGGAATTTGAACTTTTCTGTCTGGATAGGTATAATTAAAAAATTCTTAATTATTATTAATGGTATTATCACGCGTTTCCTTGTTTTTTAAAAGAAAATTCGTGGGGAGTGAATTTTTTTCCTTCATAACCTTCAGACTTTCGTTTCAAAAATGCGCGGCGAAGTTTTAAATAATTTTCAGTATTTATTCTATATCTGGCATCATACAAATTTATTCATTCTCACTATCTGAATTCATGTTTTTAATGCAATTAACTTACATAACTTACAATTTCATAATTTGTACATCTTGACATTGGAAAAATATTTATAACATATGAACACTGTTCGGAGTCAAAGCATATTTGATAGTACTGCAATTTTAAGTAATGGGTGAATGTGATTGGTCCTCCCGTATCATTACTCACGGCCCGTGAGTAATAAATGAAAACTCACGACCCGTGAGTAATATGTTGCATTGTTTAATAAAAAAAAATAGTTATTTATGCAACAAGAGTAAAAAGTATATTCTTATTTCACGAAAAGAGAAGTTTGACCGAACGAGCCGCAGGCGAGTTCGTCAAATCCTATGAGTCAAATAAGATACTTTTTACTCGAGTTGCATAAAATTTTTTTTTACGTCTGCAATAAAAGTTTGAGAAAAAAATTTCGCAACGTTTCATTATTTTACGCGTTTGAGTTATATAAAGTGCACTTTTTTCACACTTTTATTGTGTTAAAAAGACATATTTTATAAATCCATTTTAATGAAAAAAGTGTCCTTTTTTAACAGACGTAAAAAAATTATAATGAAGGTATTATTTAATGGTAGTGGAAAAAGAATCTTAGAGCATCAAGTGTTGAAAATGTAAACTATTGCATTCAGTAAATAACATATTATTTAAAAATACAATGGCGAATGATTAAAAATATATTTTTATTAAATACAGAAGGTTTGCAATATTATTTTTTGAATTAGAAATGTTCTAATAATATTAAATGACATGTATATAATAAAATATCGGCTTGAAATGGATGGAATATTTAATTAATTAATTTGCATTTGTGTCAAATGAAATAATCAAAAGAGTGTCCAAGGATATAAGCGAACTATTTTCTGCTATTTCAATATTATGCTCCTCTTAAGATAAATCCTCGGTATCTCTTTTATGAAGCGTTATATCACCAGTATTTATTGGGATTTATTTCTCCGAATCCTTGTACTGGTATCTGGAGCACTCTGTATATTTTTTCGTTCGTAAGATATTCAATTTAATATTTAGGTCGAAATGTACCACAAAAACACCCATAGCCTAAAAATTGATGCAGATACAAACTTTCTGACTTCAGCATTCAATTCTACGGAAAAATTACATACGAAAGCTAAGTTTCGAAATTTTTGATTCTGGTTCTGATAATTAGAAAAGAAAAATATACATTTTTTTCGTTTTTTTTTTTTTTTAAATTATTTTAATAAATCGGGAACCAATGTTTTAAAAATTTTAAAACTTGTCATTCATGTATTTTTTCTGTAGAATCGAATAGTGAAGTCACCAGGTATGAATTCCACCCATTTTTTTGGCAATGGATATTTTTTGAACTGATTTTAAAGTTCTATATTTTAGGATTGAACGAAATTTGAAATATACTTGTAATTGGAAAATATCAACTATTATGTGACATGTGCAAAATTTATGGATTTCAAGGGGATCTTGTAGGCTCTGGGTTCAAATCCCAGTGAGATCCATGTTTTTTCACAAATCCGTCTTCCTTATTTATAAACTATAATTTCCTAAAAAATTTCTAGGGCAATTACGTTCTCGACGATGATACTCTTCTATCAGCTGAGCAACCGCAATTCGACGTAATTCTCTGTCTTTCGGTGACGAAGTGGATGCATTTGAATTGGGGCGATGCAGGGCTGCGGCAGGCGTTCCGGAGAATGTACGCGCAGTTGAGACCCGGGGGGAAACTCATCTTGGAGCCGCAGAGTTTCCATTCGTACAAACACAAGAAGACGCTGACGGTGAGTCAAAAAAAGTTATTATTGCATGATTTTTTCTGGTATTTGTTGGTGCTTTTATGCTATGATTAAGAGAATGAGGACGTAGATGGTGCACTATTAATAATTATTAGTTTTTAAATTTATATTCGTCAGTATAATACAGTATATTTTTTTAAAGATGTTCGATTAAGGTCATCTGTATCATGAACGAATTAACAAATTGGCATACATTTATCTCTCTCATTTACAATAACTAGAAATATGTGCGACAAGGATGGATATAACATATTTGTTTTTAAAAATTCATATTGTTTCAACTTAGTAAGGACATTCCATTTTTAAACTGTGCTCGATGTTGACAATACTTTCACTGCAACGTAAGTTTATTTATTAATTCATATACATTACCTTAATTTATAGCCGTACAAATAATTGACACTGTGTCAGTATCTTATTTTTCACATATTTGGTTTTACATTTGCTAATAAACTTACCAGTTGACTCAGTTTTGAATTTTGAATGCTTCTACTGTAATACATATTTTTATAATAATAAAATAACAATAGTATCGGATGTACCCTCGTAGCCTCGTAAAAACTAAGTATTAAAACCTTAATTCATACAATTCGTGGATGACCTTCATTGGACTTCTTAAAAAAAAAATTGCTGTACATTTATTATATCCAGTAATATATTGAATTACGGAATTCTTTCTATTTGGTCCGGTCCGGTACTGGTATTCCGGTCTAAACCCGATCCGGTACGTTCCTATTTAACACGTTCGATGCTGTTGAGGCGACAAGGAAATTCAGGGAATCATGGAAATCATTTGTTATGAAATTTTATATTATGGGGAAGTTTAATCACGTTGAAGTAATGATTTTTCTGAATGCAGTACTATACATGTAATATTGCCATGAATTCGATAAAAGTAATAAAATGTAGCGTATTTTTTTTGTATTAACGATATTAAATTTATTGTTAGTTATTGTTAGCAATACAATGACGTATGCGCCATCTTTGGTTCTCCGTAGTTGCCCACTGCGTGCGCTGCTAGCGTAGAAGAAAGACATGAATGTAGATGTAGGTATGTCTTCTACATTGAAACGTCAATGTGAGTTTGCAAAAAGCAAATTATTTGATTTTAAATAAGTAGACAAAATGTAGAAAATACGATAAACATAGAAGTTTAATTGTCAATTATAAAAAAACAGTGGCCGAGTTTTGCTTGTATCTCTTTCTATGAAGCACGTATGTGGATGTTATGTACGCCACAATGGCGGGAAGAAAATATTGCAAAATTTAAACATTTTTTCCCCGGTATTTTTTACAACTTTGCAAAATATAAAAGTAAAAACACTTTAGATTTATAAATATTTTAATATAAATTAAAAAAAAAATTCGAAACTTCCTCATTGTCGGGGAAAATATTTTTTCTACAACATTATGGGAAATAAGTAGTGTCCCAAACTTAAATGTATGCGGAAATAGCCATTTTCCCGAACTATTGTGGGAAATAATTAAAAAGACTTGTTTTGTTGTCGCTCAAAAATACCGTGCACAGCTGTCCTAAAATAGCAGACAATATATCAAAAATTTAGAATACATTTCCTAATTTATCTTATTTTTGTGGACGATTGCAAAAAATATTGTTTACAACATGCGAAAAACAAGATTCTTAGGCGAATGCAAGTTTTTGAGCGCAGCGCATTTGTGATAAAAAAAACTAATTTCAACGTGCTGTTTGTTACATCTGACTTTTCATTTAATTTTTTTTAATTAGATTAATTTCATTAAAAATTATCGGCACCTAACTGTAATATGAAAAAAAGCGCGGGCAAATAAAAACTATTTATGAATTATATACGCAAATGTTTATAAAACATATTATTTAATCAATACTATTAGTTTTTTATATTTTCGTTTTTATCACGTATTTTTCTTATTATTTACGATTATTTTTTCGTTTCCTTTGTAACGTATGTAATAAAAGTTTTGAAAAAAATTGAAAGATTTTTTTTTGTTAAAACGTTTGCACAATGTTTGTTCCTATAAACTAAGGAGATAAGAAATGTAACTATTACAACACTGATTGGGGACCATTGTCTTCAATGCGATGGTTTTTTTAAAATAACTTGTCTCATTTTTCTCTGGCCTATGTTAAATCTACTTCCCGGGTCGTCAAAAATATTATTTGTAACTGTTCGTTTTGGTATTCCCTGCCATTATTGTGTACTTTTCTTCTAAGATATGCTCAAAAGTCTTCAATCAGTCACATTTGGAGATACACTTTCTGTTGTCTATAAAATATTGGCTCCTTAACTGTTCTGCTGCATCTGGAGATTCACTCAAGCTGGGGTGCAGTCTATTTAGTTACATTATCATTACAATCATCTTTAAATTTCCAAATTGTCGAGTTAATTTGCGCAATGACGTTCTAACTTTGTTTTGAGCCTTTTGAATGAGTCTGCTGATTCGATTTGGGGGTAATATTTTCACGTTTCGGCTATCTGTCCAACTAACCTATAGATAGATTTGCGTATTCAAATTTGTATAATATCTTTCAAAAATTTTTCTGGCAATTTTAACATAAAATATTATAAAACAACTATTACTTATTTATTATGTCCAGAGACAATTAGAATGGACCTTATTTAGTATTAAAATTTGGAGCGTAAAATTATTCCCAAAACTTTTGTTACATACGTTATTCGCAAACACTTATAAATAGCTTAGCTTTAGCATATATTGTGTAGTGTTAATGTATTGTGTATTATAATATTTGCTTTACTAATACTGCATACTGCAAGATATTTTTGTGAACATGCTTGTGCTTATGCTTGAAGATAATCCGCTAATCAGGTAACCATTTTATATAATTCACATACTTTATAAAACAAGGATTTTGTTTGTTCAGGAAACCATCTACAAAAACTACCGCTCAATCGAATTCTTTCCGGAAAAATTTACCCAATATCTTCTTTCCTCCGAAGTCGGCTTCGCAAAAGCAGAAATTATGGGACATCCACACCACAGCAGCAAAGGGTTCCAACGACCGATACAGATCTTCACAAAAAGTGATCTCTCTCCCAGCCAATCACAGCGCAGTTACACAATGACGCCATCACACACTATTACGTCATCAAACGCCAACAAAAAGGTGTATACTTGTCTAACGCTACCAGCAAGCTACGTAGTTAAAGAAGAAAATATGGACTGTACGGAAATTGAAGAAAAAATAGTTAAGATTGAAATTGTTTGTGATAGTACTGAAGACAGAGGAGGTACTTTAAATGGTGTCAGTGCCAAACAAGAAAATTGTACTTTAGAAACCAAAAATTGTTCGCTCAAATTTGAAGAAGTGGTTGATAGCACCGCGAAAAGAAAATTGGAGGATAATTCAGAAATAAAAAAATCGCGTGATAATTCGAATTCTGAAAGTCCGAGAAAAGATTCCGAATGTGTGTTGGAAAATACTTAATTTTATTTTCTCGAAATTTGATTTGTCTATTGGATAATTTATATTTTGTATATATTTTGCCTAAGTTCTTAACTATTTGTAATATATATTATATATTAGGTTTTTTTCGTTCAATAAATTTGTATGTTTGATTTTATTCCTTTTTAGAGTGAATGATGTATGAATTAACGTGATTTCTTTGTGTCGTAAATTGGCTACTAAATCGGCGAAAAATATCGTAATAATTGGGGAGAAATTTAAAATAAAACTTGAAACGCTTAAAATTTATAATATCTAATTTTAGAGTCATTTACAAAGTAGTTTTTTAACTTTCTTTAAATTTAGATGAGAAATATTCAGATATATTTTGAACTGTTAAATATTTAGCAGTTTACAATAATGTAATCAAACCATAAGTGAGACGAGATAATAGAAGGCTGTGCTATCCTACCGTCACCGGTATCCGTATTATTAATCCCGGTTTTGTAAGTATATCGAAGCCAGATTATAATAATACATTAAAATACAAGTTTCATAAAAGATGTTTTCAGCACATGTGTTTTTAAAGGGACAAGTGCATTAAAATGTTAGGAAACTATACTATTTTTTCTATTTTGGTTCTTTTGCCAAAAAATATTCGTTATTTCATTTTCTAATTTATTTATTATTTATTTATCGTATCCAGACAGAATGAAATAGTAATTATGAACAATAAATAAAACAAGTACAATATGGAAGAACTAGTATCAAATATCGTGACACCAATAATTTGCGTACAATAATGTTGTAGCGTTGCCAGTAGCTAGGTCACTCAGCTGACATGGATGGTGTAATATACGGCAGTTGAGAATATGTTACATCGTTTGGTGTAATCCACATGCACACAAATTCAAGTCATTGCTAAAACCCCATTTTATGAAGATTAAATGTGTATTGTTTTAGCGCTGTCAATCGTTTATGGATTATTTTAGAGAAAAATCTTTAAATAACAGTTATAGAAAAATTAATTGTACGTTGCGTATTTGAAGTATTTTTCTCTAAAATAATTGACAAGAGTTAAAACACTGCGCATTTACTCCTAGTTTAAAAACAGCGTTTCGTGCCTATTCTGCAATTCAGTGGTTAAAAAATTTAACCAGTCAAGTATGTTGATATTTAACAAAAAATTGGATTTTTAGTTGTCAAATCAAAATCTTTTGTATAAAAAATTTAACCACTGAGTTACAGAATAGGCCCGTATAGGGGTATTTACTTTTTTATTTAATTGCTGGTGACAGTGCTTGACATTTACTTTCCTTGTATTATTATTTTATTTCAATAGTAGGTCTTCTAGAAATAATATTTACTTTAAAATGACTGTATTCCTCGTAAGAATAGAATTGGAGTAAGATAGGGCTTACGATTCCAGAATTTTTATTGGTCTAAACGGAAACCAAGTTTACAATAGCAAAAAAATATAACAAAACGTTTCAGTGTACTGAAGTAGTAGTCGCGAACGTCGTAGCAGAAATTAAAGACAGGAATATGCAAGGTAGACGCTCATATCGATGTTGAATAGTATTCTGTGGGATCAGACAATATCAAAATAAAAAAAAAAATTGGCGTTTCGAGCTGTCAAGTAGTCTTACACGAAACAAAACTAATTTGTAAGTTTTACGTGTGTAAAATGGCTGGCGCCGCAGCGCCACCAACTTCATAGAATACAATATAGAAATCATATCTACTAAAATAATAAAATAGTGCAGAAATGTAGTTATCAACTTAACACTTTCGCGGACACTGCTTTTTTTGAAATGCCACCCAGAAACACACTTTTTTTTTATAACGTTATTTGACTTAATTTGCATTACATATATGAATAGTTTTCACATTTTTTTAATAATTACCTTATTTATGCCAAAATGGCATGTCTGCATATGCAGTCATGTCCCTACAAATCAAACAAAAGCAGACTTGTCCCTTCGTTCAACAGTTTTCCTATAAAGTGACACGTTGCGGCAAATAAACTGTTGTAATTTGAATATATATATATATATATATATTATACCATTAACCACGACAAATTATTCGCATTTATTTGACAATACAATATAACTTGCGACTATTTATAACTGCAAGATCTAGCAGATGATACATAATTTTCTTGTAACATCTTATAGTTTTCCTAGCAGAAGAATAATATGACGTTAACTGATCACATCTACCCACCCCTGACATATATTTGTTATACTCTGATAATTCAATTGGTTTAGTTTTCTGTATATTGCGTACATTTGTTGTTTCTATTAGCTTAGGATGTTATTTAGTTGTAATACATAATACCTCTTATTTATCTTTCCTCTTCGATACATAAACATTATTACTTACCTTCTACAAATAACAAAAATAAAAATTTTAAAGTATTTTATTTAGAAATAAAGTAAAGGGAAATCGCATGCACACTATTTTTCAACTCCTATTAACTTACATGTAAATATGTCTGCAAATGCAGTCGTGCGTCTGGGTTTCCCTCCATTATACCATGAAATGGAGGGGGGTTTAATTTAACCTCTATGTACATATTTGTTAGGGGCTATGCGATTTGTAGGGACACAGACTAACTAGCAACAGTATTCTAAATAGAAAATTTGTCTGCATTTGCAGCCATGTGCATATCTTTGGCTTTTACTGATGACTGCAAATGCAGTCCTGTCCCAACACATCGTAGTCTAAATGACTGCATATGCAGTTCTTGTCCGCGAAAGTGTTAACTGAAATTAGGTTTGAGTTCTTTTAATAAGTAATTTATCACATCCTAATGACCTTCATAAAGTACATATTAAGCAACCATAATAGAAAAAGTTGTTTTATAAATTAGCCACAAAAGTCACTCATGGAAAACTCGAGGCGAGTTTTGCACGTTACGTAAGTTTATTGTTATTTTTAGAGAAATATACAAGCTAAGTCTTTCACGACTAAACCATCGCTTAATCAACGAAAATTTGATAATCTGACTACGACATACTATTATGTGACGTCATTTTAAAACTGGGATTAATACGGATACCAACGCCGGGTAGCTACAGACAGCCGTATTAGAATGATAGTATTCAACCCCATTTTAAGTTTTCAATAATATGTCTTATACAGAGAAATACTTAGCTGCTACACCTAAATCAGGGTAGAAAGCGTGATGTTATATCGATTCAATTAGAATACATATTTATTAGAGTTTATAGTGAAATATAATTGTACGGGTCATAAAATAAAAATAGGTCTAAGAAAATATATCTGAATATTTTCAGAGGAATATATACGCATATTATTGTAATGATATATGGAAAATATAAATAAAACATTTATTTAAAATCACATTCACAGTACAGTATAGGAACAATATTTATTTACAATTTTTTCAACTTTTTAAGTTCTTCCTCTTTAATACGAACATCCAATTCTAATATTTTCATTTTCATAGCATACAATTCTTCTTCTCTCTTCATTCTTTTTATTCTCTCTTCGTTTTCTATTTCTATAAATTCTAATCTTCTTTTGAGATATTCCGTCTTTGCTTTTAGCAACTCTTGGAGTCTAGGATTTCGCCGTTTTGGAACCACTGTATTTGTACTTTCATGTTCCAGTTTGTTTTCCTGACTATGACTATCTTCATTAGGTTGAGGAGAAATGATCGTAGGTAGGACTAAATTTTTGTGTTTTTCTATATTTTTATTAATTTCAGCAGGCGTATTTATAATTAAAGTATTGTTTAAAGGTTTGTGTATTGAAATTTCAGGTTTTTCGTAATAGTTATCTTCTTCTTTGACTTTAACATCGAATTCATTTACCGGCGGTACGGGTTTTGAAGAATTGTCGCTAAAACTGCTAGATTCTTCAGAAAATTGAACGTCTTCAGGATTACAATTAATGATATTATCTAAAGTCGCGTCGTTCTTTTTATTATTTATTATACTTAAAACAATGTTCATTGCAATATTAGCCCGAATATTACTATTGGTAGAATATGTGTTTATACTAATTACATTATTGCGTTTATCTGAGACTAGACGACGTGCGATAGTTTTCATGTTGTCGTATTTTGAACGTAATTGATGAACAGTTCTCGGACAGAATTTTGAATTGAATATTTGGCTGATTTGTGCCCACGCTGCGTCCTAAACAAAAAATATTTTGAAAAATGACAAAAAATATGAATATTATAAAATTTAAAAAATCATATTTCACAAGATTTCTGTCTCTGAGTCAACCGATTGGTCATTTATCAGAGACTGGTTTACTCAACCAGAACCACGGACGCGTTTCGCTCTTATTGAAGCTCATCAGTGTGGTGAGGCACTGATTAGGTAGGCGGACAGATGATAAACATCCCAAAAAGATATGACTGCAGACTTTTTGGGATGTTTATCCGTCCGCACAACCTAGTCAGTGCCTCATAGAGGATTCAGTAAACTAGATTGGTTCTGGTTGAGTGGACTAGTCTCTGATAAATGACGGAGAGGTTGATTTAGAGACTGAAATCTTGTGAAACGTGTCAAGTATAATATTTAAATTTTATAAAAACAGTTTCACCAAGTATTGCAATTGTACTGTTATTATTGAATAAATATTACCATTACCTTGTCATTTCTAGTAGATGAATTTAATTCTTTCGACTCTATTATGTGTTGATAATTAACTATATTTTGAATTAATTCCAATTCTTCTTCTGGAGTAAAATTCGACCCACGAATTCTTTTTCTTTCGATAATCTTATCGTTCATTTTTAACGAACATTCAATGGCGTAATTTATTATTTTATATGACACATCGTTAATAATTAATAGTATTTGAAGCAATAAATTTCGTTTTAAAGGCACCTCATATTGATCAACTCATTTGTAATGTTTGTTTTTAATGTTAATGTTCTCGGTCTAACAGGCAAACGTAGAGGTTAAAGTCACTTTAAGGTCGGACGTCACGTAATTCAGTGTGACCAATTGATTCAAGTAAAATGCTCCAGTTATATAACTTAATCTTTCTTAATGAATTGATTATTCTGTTGGCAACATTGTCCTATTAATTTTAAAAATACAAATTATGGAGGGTGAGTAATTTAAGTAATATATTGAAAGCAGTTTATTTTTTTTACACATTATACAACATAAATTCTGGCGAAATTATATAAGCATATCGTCTTACATAATATTTGCCCGCAAATTTCATGTAAGTTTAACAAAAACACATTAAAGTGATTGGAAAACCTAAAAAGATAAAGTGTACACCTATGAGTTTTATATAATTTTAACTAAACTAAATAGTGGACGTTATTTCTTAATGATAAATATCCATACCCCTAATTAACTAATTAATTACATGATGTAAGTGCGGTTTATGAAACATTTAAACACCTATAGAAAATCTTACATAATTTATAGTATATCTATAAACTATTGGCAGTTTTGTAATACCTCATAATTGAAGTAATTATGAAGTACTCCTTACAATAATTATTTAGTCATACAATAATTTGTTTCATAACAAATTTCCATTTAATTCGTAAACAACTTTAACGATTTACACTCGTACCAACATTACAAAACTTCAATATCAATTCGTAGTTCGAGTAGCTGTAGACTGATGGCACTAGCGATCTATGATTTTTAAATAAATACATTTTAATATTTTTAATTTTACATTTTCTTTTATTAACGTGTAAATTTGCAACATTTTCATTTTTTGAGGTAAACAATGTATATTTTACTTTATTATAATTTAAATAAATGTGCTAAATTATTATTTTTTTCTAATAATTGGCCATTACATTACAAAGTAATATTTAAATTATAAAATATTACTTTTTGTTTCAAGTCATACATATTATCATTCATATATTTGTGCATAAATATTTTGGCATTTTATGCCAATTTTACGTACATATATTTTGTGATTTTTAAATATATTTATAAAAAATTGTATATTTGTTTTAAATTTAACATACATTTTAATCTATTCATTTTTTATTTGAATAAAATGATGAAATATAAACAAACATGTATTCCATATTTTATTCAAATGATATATTTCTCTTTAAACAAACATGTAGGAAGTTACGATAAGATATGAATGAGGAAATGATATTTAAGTATGTAAACTATTCAATCCTGATAAAATGTTTAAAAATGTCTTTAAGACTGATATGTTTAATAACAAGTATTGATTTCGCTGTTTTGAAAACATTACAGAACAATAGTTATTTTTATTTATTTATAAAATGATGAATAATTTATAGATTAGCACGCTCACTTAGAAATATTTTCAAATTAAATATAGCAATAGTAATTTTATTGTTTATAATATTTATTTATTTATTTAAATATTTTTTAAACGCATTATCAATGAACTTCTAAATGAAGTAATAGATATGTATGGACGTGATTTTTAAAAAATTTGTTTGTATTTTAACGTTACACATACATCCTATATTTTTAATGTGAGACTCATATTTATAAACTTTGAAAATTTTGTACTTATTCCACTATAATTATAACTTATTCTTCAACAAGACAACTTTAATTAGTAGAATAGACAATTATCAATATTCTTTTAATATTACTATTTAATTATACTTATAGTACGATTCAATTTCGCTTTCTATAATTTCTGAAATGAACGGACCAATCATTATATTGCAGCGTTTCCCAAACTTTTTATATTGCGAAGTGGTATATTTTGTACTAACTTTTGCCACCCAGGACTTGATACTTCTGGGGCCCCTTAATTCAACCCTAAGCCCTGGTATTTTTTTGTTCGTTAATTTCTCGTCTTTAAATAAATAAATAAAAAAGTTATATCCCACGGGCCCTCTTGCCACCTCACCATCGATTGCTAAGTTTACATAACACCAGGTGAAAGCGGAAATTCTGTTTGATGTTATTTTGAAAATAAATACAAATAGGTTATGTCAGAGGTGTTGAAATGCTTTAGATTATTGCTTATGGGTAATGTAAGAATTAAAAGTACGCGGGTAAGGAAAACAACAACCATTTTAATAAAAAAATTTAAATATACCCAAATTTAAATTTCAAATGTCGCTGTCAACAACAGCAAATAATTGCATCAGTGTTACCAATTCACAAGTAATTTTTTGTTATTGCCAACTGAACCAGTATGTTCTGATCACTCTGTAGAAAAAATAAGTGTAATTTATTTGAAAATGGTTTCGTTTTAAATAATGCCTTACTCAAAGATTTGTGTCCTTCACCTAAGTTTTTGCAGAACACAAACACATAGACTTGACATAAACTATAGAATAATAATTTGATTTAAATGTCAACGTGACTGAGGAAACGTTAGTACAGAGAGCAGTGACATTTGTCAAATAATTTTTCTACTGCTATATAAACTACAAGTGACCTTGAATAGTCATCTTTTGTGAATTAAACTATATCTATCTCACTCTATTTTGGGGCCGTTACGTCACAAGTAATTTACAACATTTTTTTTCTCGGGTATTATTTTGTTGGAAAAATAAAGAAAAGTAAGGGTTCAATTTTTTGTTATCAAGTTTTGAAAGTCATAATTAATGAAAAAATTGAAATTCTAAAAAACGAACCTCTTCAATATTATCGTTTCGCTACTTTACCGCCGTAATATTAGTCATTATTTTGGGAACCGCTGTGCTGCACGAAACGTATTTTTTTCTTATACAAAAAAGTACATCGACAGCATATTTATAATGTTTTCAACCAGTGAAACCAATAGCCACATTCTTACCATCATCGTTTATCCCTCTGTTCAAGAGGTATGCAACTCGAGCACCTCAAAAGCCTCGTCGAGCTCCTCCAGGTCGGAGTCGAGGTCGGTGCCGTCGAGCACGTCAGGTAGGATCCGGGAGTTATGTGCGGGGGACTGTAGCGCCCATGAGGCTCCGGCGGGGAAAGCGGCCTCCAACGCCGCCTCCTGCTAGTCCTCGGTTAATTCCCATAACATCAGAGATGCGTCGGTGCCACCAACCTGGGGTAAGAATTACATTTTTAATGCGTAAACCATTATCAAAAAATTAGGATCTTAGATCATTTTCATACAAAAATCTTATATTTACCTTCCGTCACCTTTAGGTAAGGAAGAAATTGTATGGTTAAAAAAATTAGATGGTGAGTTTTTAATAAATGAGCACGTTTAGGGTCCCTAGAATTCGATTTTACTATTTTTAAGATGATGCCCGTATGTTATATTTGTAAATAGAAATAGTCATGAAAAACAACACCCCCCCCCCCCCCCAATTCCTGTGACGTCGGAGTACATCGTACTGTATGCATTCATAGCCAATAGGGAAGCAATTTACGTAATTTATAAATAAAGAAGTAGACGATAGTTTGTCACATGTTAAACTGTATGTTGTTTCAGATACGTGACTTTAAAAATATTACACAAATTTCAGTATTTAATTGTAAAATATCTAATAGATATTTCGGGATATTTTTCAAATTTGAGGCTCTTTAAAGAACAATATCTTTTAAAATTTAGTACTTAGAAGTCATATAAAAATTCTTGCAACAGCCCTATTCCAAAAATTATAATTCTTTCGTATTCTCCTTCTTTACATTTATGTGCTGATTAGATTTTGGTTAAAATTGGTCAACCGGAAGTACTCTCATTTGAAGTTCTTAACAGTTTTTCTTGAAAAAAAAACGCAGTTAAATATATTTTTTTTGAGATGTTACGTTATTATAAATATTAAAGAATATTTTATAATTAAATTTTTTCTTCATATTCAATGCATTTAGACAAAATTAAAAAAAAAAAAACAAAAATTTCATAAATCTTGCAACCTATGCTGCTACAATTTCACCATTCAAGTAAAATTAGTATAGTTCACGAAATAATTTTCTTGAAAATGTAGAATCTATTGCAATTTGTACAAAATTCCAAATTCCTTCATATAATTGACGGAGGGTAATGTGCTGGTTACATCAGATTATTTTATTCTTACCGTAACAATGTTCCTATCATTGAACATGAACCTTGCACAAGCAACTGATCCACTGTAAACTTTTTCTTCATTGTATTCTGCCTTTGGACTCAAGCAGGGATATCTAAACAACAATATTGCATTATAAAATTTTCCCTCTCAATAATAATTTTTTAATTAAGGAGTTTAATCTCAACTATACCGACGTTTCGGATTATACTAATCTGTCTTCAGGGTTATGTTGATGTTTTTAAATACTATGTTTTAAGGGAGTCTCAAGCAGAGCCGCAAAAAAAGTTAACGAACTGTCGCACATGCATAGAATTGGACCAGACAGAATCTAGCGGCCACTTCCCGAAACTTTCGAAAAGAAAGAAGAAAGAGAAAGAAACTATAACAAAACCTGACTGACAATTCATAATTGGTAGGCAGCGGTTTTTATTCTGTTCAAGAAGTAGCCGCTAGGTTCTATTCTATTCGGTCCATTTCTGCGTATACTCTCATCGATACCCAAGGGATCGCTATAAACAGCTTAAACACAGGTATACTACAAAAATACAAAGGAACAGTTTAGTGCGGTGTACCGCAAATTGCCTTAGGTTTGTCACAATACTTGAAAATTTAACAACATCAACTTAACCCTTAAAATTGATTAGTATAATCTGAAACGTCGGTGATATTTCTTTAAATAAACAATCAAAGAACTGACTCCTTTCTCCAATATTTTCACTTTCCTAACTTTTTTAATATTTACCTGAATAATCTTAAGTAACCATCGGCATCTCCTGTTATCAGCAGATCATGCGCTGCTGATCTATTTGCCGTTACTATGATTGAAGCCATTGGATAAAATCTGTTATTCCATATTCCTAACAAAAAAATATGGTCAAGAAAACATATCCATATTTTTGTAAAATATGCAAAATTGTAATTTGATTTTTTTTAACGTTTTAGCAAAATTTGGACGATATAATAAAATTAATTTTGTTATAATAGTAAATCATTTCTATATCTTACCAGCTACTGAGAACCCGACGGTAGAATTTTGTGTGTACCATTTTACATCTTTCATAGCAATCGGACTCTTTTCTGGTGATAAAGACTTTATATCCCCTAAAAATATAAATTATTAATAAACAAATTCAAAGAAAAATAGTATAAATTACAGAATGACAAATCGTAATCGGCTGTAACAGTTTGTAAGAAATTGCTGTCAGAACTCCAATCCATTTGAATTAAAGGTTGCGTCCCCCTTATTTTATTTGATTTTTTATAACTGAAGCCATCTCGGCTTACTCTGAATAGGTAGATAGAGCCGTTTTGGCTTCCTATAGCCATCATATCGCCCGCTAAACAAAACAAATTTGAATATGTTAAAAAATTGCTAAACTTTTATTTAGGTGTAAAGTGAAATAAATTGTTATTACAAACCTGGATTATATCCTAGGCAACTTAACGGCGATCCACATACTCTTATAGTAGCAACAGGTGCTCCATTATCTGTATTTAAAACCACTAGATGACCTTCGGTACTTCCAGCTGCTAACGCCACTCCAAATGGATGGAAAGTTAACGATACACATTCAAATTGAACCTTAAAACAAACAATTATTACTTCTTCTCTTCTAATATATTGTAACGTGCGTGCTGCCGACGCCACTGGTCGGACGGGTTTGGACATGTCTTTGGCGTGCAGCTGTTTAAATAAATGTTATGATAAGCTTAAATACCGCGCCGCAGTGTGCCACGCGTAATATATTAGAACGTTTCTGGAAATATTTTAGGGTATTCTAGACTAGAGTGAATAGCGTGCGATATAAAAGGCGAGCGACGCTTTGCGAGTAAGTTAGAAATAAATAAACGTTACAATATCTTCTTACTTGTGTTGACCAAATGAGTTTATGTTTCCTCCAAAGAGCAATATTCTTATCATGACCAGCAGTAGCAAAAAGCTCATCGTCCGGATGGACTGCCAGTCCCCAAAGTTGTCGGCCATGACCGAAAACAACTTGGTTGAATCTTCTTTGTAAGGAACCTTCTAGAATGTTGTTCTTTGTTGTTCCGACGTAGATGTTGCCGTCGTTTCGACCGGGACGTTGAGGGTAGATGCTTCGTACGCCTCCGGCAGATTCTGGAAGCTAGAGAGGCGTTAAATTTTATTTTAATTTTTGAATATGCCAATATTTTATACCTTAGTGTCTGTTATTCGTTTGTAGTTTTGTAGTGAATCCCAAGCAGCAATTTTTCGATCTTTTTCCCCTCCAGATAAAAGAGTACCTTCAGACAACATAACTAAGGAACTTATACCTTTATTATGTGCCTAAAAACATTCAAAATTAATATTTCATTCCCATAAATTAGTATTTGCAGTGGCGTGCAAAAGTAATGAGCCAAACTTATTTCATCTCTTATACTATTGCTAGGAATGTTAATTAGATTATAATTAGCGTAGTTGATATGTTTTAAAATTTATATTCATTGTATAGCACAAACTAAATTGATCGTGTTTTTATATAAAAATATTTCAGCTATGCAAACATGAAAAAAATTGTTCCCTCTACAACTAACAGTTTGTCGATCACTGGTCAGTACCTGCTACGTCACGCACCAAATTCTTAAATAAATATAAATATATCACATCACGGCATATTACCCATTTCGGAGTGTGCCACAATCTGCTTTATCGCAGACATCGGTAATGATGATGACATATTTGTACCGTGCGGGCGCTTACCAGGCGTCACCTCACGGGCACTCATTCCTGACGTGGAGAGTGCACCACAGGGGTCACTTTTGTGCCATTTAAAATTCGAAATATTTGGCGTCGGTCGGGATCGAACCAGGTTCCCCCAGGGTCGCGACCAGACACTCAGGCACGCGGTCACGGGAGCACCAAATTCTTAAATTTAAAAATTCATATCTCGCTTATTACGTAAAATTTTTAAGTCGCGTTTGCACTAAAATTCTTATTTCATCCTGTTCTTACAGAAAAAAATATAAAAAAATGGTATAGAACCCTAAAAATCATTAACTGACAAGCCAAGATGCGATGGACCCGTAAACCAATATATTTCTAAAAAAATTCCAATGGCAAACCTTGCCAATATCATCTGAAGTATCCTGTCTCTACGTATTAAAGAAGTAGGACGTATTGGACATGTCAGTGTTAAACATCTTTAGTTAGTATAAGAAATAAAAAGGCGAGACTAAATTTTGCAGAACATATCAATTTTGAAAATGCTATGTTATGAAGAAGCAGTGCATTAGTTGGGATAAAGAGTACTATGGGTTCTGTAAAGTATGGACATATTTTAGAAAGGCATGTACTTCCTTATGACAGAAAAAAAAGCCGCAAGGATAGGTTTTTTAACAGGACAACGATCCTAAACATATTTCAAAAATAGTAAAATAATTTTTAGGTTAACAAAAGTTCGAATGACCACACTAATCTCTGGATTTCTGTTTGGCTCAAAACTTTTACAAGCAGCTATATATCTTTTTTACTTCGAATTCCATTCTAACAAAATATGCTCCATCGCTATCCACGCTATATATCGTAATAAATCCATCGCCATCAGCTGTTACAACGTCGCCATCTTGTTCGAATTGTAAACTGGTTACGAACGTTCTCGAAGGCTAAAATAGACGTCATTAGCGATAATTTTTGATATTTTGTTGCTATTAGGAGGGAAATATGAATTCTTACTGGTTTGATTATGTCTGTTCGTTCAAAGAATCCGTCTTTTCTTCGGTTCCAGAATGTTAGATGACCTTTTCCGTGAGTTATGAGTAAATTGTCGTCTAGAGGATGGAAAGCTGCCCCTGTGAGCTCTTCTTGTAAAGTCTGAAAATTTGTAGACATGTCAGTAAAAATATTATTAATGGGCGTATAACGCTGAGCACCGGAGTTTGCCGAATACAGTTGCTGGACCAATCGCATTCGTCCATTCATGCGTTCGGCAAACTTCGTCGCTCGGCGCTGTTAGCACTGGGACGTGCTGAATGTGACCAATGAGTTAACAGTCAGTATATTTGAAATAAATTTTGAAAAGATCATGTCAGCCATCAGGATTCGAACCCAAGACCTTCATTATATAAACCCACATTTAAGGTGACGAATAAAAATTTTCTCAGTGGAGAGATATACTATAGTTGTATGCTAAGTGGAAAATCATTTCTGCCATCGAGATAGAGCAGCCAATTGGAGATAAAAATTAAACTAGCTGACATCTGATGAGATATATAGATGTTTCTCATGTGCTTGTGTAGCGAAATAATGTTTATTTTGATTATAAATCATATTATGCACTAAATCGTTTCGATGTTTACACTTAGAAATATAAACAACAAATGATACCACTATTTTATTAGTAAGGACGGCGACAAAATGGCGGCCAAATGGGGCCATTTGTCGACGCCGACCTGCCATCTATATTTCATTTTTTTTTCTCCTATAACTTAGTTAATAAGAGCGTCACTCCAGCAAAGTGAAGGTTTTGGGTTCGAATTTAGTTGGCTGACATGATCTTTTCACAATTTATTTCCAATGGCAGTAAAAAATCACTGAAAAAAATGTGTATTATTTGTAAAATACTTATTATTATCAATAACTTCCTTGGAAAATATCGCTATCGTCCTAAATACATTCATCACCGTAATATTCTTAGTAATAATTATTATCCTTCATCTAACATGCGTGTGCCAATGTTTCGTGCGTGTTAAGTGTAGAGTAGCCGAGGAAATCTTTGTTTTCTTACTCTACTGACCGTTGCGTGTATACAAGTATGTAAATTATGCCTCAGAAACAGCAGAGGCAGTAGCTCACATCGATAGGGTTCAAGAAAATAGGTAGAGGGGCAAAAGTCGTGGACTTGGCCATGAAAGGAAAAATATTTTGGAAAGGTGGAGTTAAGAATGAAAAAATGGGGTGAATTTAAATAGATTTATAATGTGGGGGCAAAACTTATTCTTGTAAAAAAACTGTAATAAAGAAAAAATTAAAATATAAAAATGGGAAAGCTATAGATAAAATATAGTACGTAAGATTAATATTTAAAACGTTATTGCAAAGTTCGTGAACTCCATTTGATCGTTGATAATTTTATTTGCATTTTAATGGAAAGATCGTCAGGCTACAACCAATAATAGGGATATGGTACTATTTTTAATAACAAATTACAAAATGGGTCACATATTGAAACTAGATCAAAGTTTTAAAAAAAGTTATTAGTTTTTTAATGATCTTAATATCTACTCTATTCTAAATTCTTTCTACTTTCGAGCCTTCTGCTTTAGTCAGAAAAATTGACTCTGTTGGGTCCAGCAATAAAACTATATATATCGTAATTATGACAAAGCGGAATTTCGTTCACTGCTTGCATTGTAACATTGAATGTCAACGGGCCATTATTTGTGCCGATCTATTGGAATGAAGATATGTATTGCATTGTACTTCTACCTGCTCTGTATAGTAAAATATAATCTACAGTTCCTTTAACATAACTTCTATTTTTGATAAAAGGAACAGATTATTTTATTTTACATTCAGAGCATCTCTTCATTTCAACAGACCGGTGCAAATAATGACCGTTGGCATCTAATTTTATAATGCAAGCAATGAACGATATGTCGCTTTGTCATAATTATTACGATATTTACAGTTTTATTGCTGCTAGACTCGTCAGAGTCAATTTTTCTGAATATATCGCAGAAAATAACGGAACAACGAAAGTATTTCAAATAGGTACCTAATATTTATTTTAATTTGATTGTCATTACGACCAGAAAAATTACTAATAAAAAAAATTGAGTTGAATTTAAATTCAATTTGGATTTTTCCTGACACAGTTACGGGTAAATTAAAAATATTAACTACCACTTTTCTGCCATTTTCTTTAATGAGGCAAAATGACCGTAATTATTATTGTTAGTATTAAGTAATTATTTTCCAGTTTCTTTCTTGTAACATACATATATTACTTGATATCATGGTAACACTTAAAATGGTAATTCTTCTTTATCAATCTGGGTATCAAGGTTACATTTGTGCTATTTTGGCATGTTTACCTTCATTATTATAATATATTTTATTTATTTACTGATTTATCAAACGTTTTCGAAATCCTTCAGACGTTTGTGCCACTATGTTTTGCCTACATTTCATGCGAGAAAGAAATTTAAAGTAGAACGAAAAATTAATATATAATTTAGGCATGTAGCATTAAACAGAAAATTTAACATAAGAATATCATTTCATATCATGTCATTTAACGAATACGGTTGAGAAAATATTTATGCACCAGCGCACTGAAGTTTTACTGTTTATTATGGACGAGGAAAATAAACCATAAGAGTGATAAAAAGGAACTTCAGTGCCGAGGTATATATGTATTAAATTTTATTGTGAAAATTAAAGAAATATTTATTTTTATGGGTTATGTTAACATACCTGTCAGTCTACTACTTAATATTGCTAATCTCGGACATTGAAGTTATTTTAAATTACACTCAAAATTGTGTTTTATCTCAAACTTCTTCATAGGAATTATTTAGTTCGCCCTTCTTGCACATATTTTTTGTCAATATACGTACAAATTTACTATTTTACAATGAACACCTACCCAATCTAACTTACATGTACAATAATTATCATAAGGTTGGCAGCATTGCATTTGTATGAAATCGTCGTATAATGGATTACTTTAATGCCAATTTTTGTGCACTTTAGTAACGATTACAAATAGATAATTTTTGAGTTAAATATTTCGCTAAAAGTTTGTTTAAATATTTAGTTTTTATCACTTACTGCAACTTTTCCTAACAGATGTCCCCACTGCCATTGCCAAACTGATAATATACTTTCTCTTCCGGCGTCAACAGCTAGTACGTAACTACCACCATTCTGAAACAAAATACAAACGTCATTTCTTGTTTTGTGAATCGTCCTAGAATATTTAATTTTTATCTGATAATAAAAAGCAGATTGGTATACTCAGAAATGAGTAATAAACCATGATGATATATTATTTATTTATTTTTGTTATTTTATTATCTAAATTTGTTCCTTACCAATTGCGAAAAGGCTACTGCTGCAACTCCTACTTCAAATTCTCCCATGCCAAAAACATAAAGAGTTTGTAGGGTTTCGGTACTCCAAATTCGAATATGGGCTTGTGTTTTTCGATTTCGGCCTGCCCTTTGACCGGATGCTACCATTTCGCGGGAAGGATGAAGGTCCATACTAAAAAAAAAAATTAAAATGAAAATGCAACGTCCACATTCATAAATCTTCTTTTATTTTTTTCCATTGGGAAACTTCATTATTTTTAATTCTTATTAATAATAGTATATATTGACTTACCATTGTATGTCTTCTGTGTGTCCAACGTAATGTCTTTGTGTCTCTTCGTCTCTGTCATACATAACAGCTACTGCTGCCACAAAATATAAAAGTTCTCCTGTCGGTAAAACCCATAAGTTTCTTCTAGAATCTGTTCCTCTGTACCCATAACTGTTTTATATTAGTGAAGGAATAATATGCAAATTAAAACTATAGACTCTATAAATGAGCCGTATTTTAAAAGAAAGTAAATAAAATTTTGGCGCCAGAAATAGTCATGAAAAATAACTCCCCGATCCTGTGACGTCGGAGTACATACGGTCGGTGGTACATACAGCATCGTCATTCATGTTAAATTGTATGTACTCTCATGTCACATTTTGTTTCAGATCACGAAACTTTTTCAAAAAATTACAAAAATTTCAATATTTTATTGTAAAATATCTAATGGATATTTCGTGATATTTTCAAATTTGAGGCTCTTTAAAAAACAATGGGCCAAATTCAGTACTCGTCTGTAACTAAAGAAGTTAATCTAAATATAACAAAATAAAGAGAGAAATAATTTAAATTCGTGGAACCAACCGTTGTCAATAATAAAAATATTTTTATCTCTAAAATGTACGAGTCCTAAATAATAAAAATTACAGCAAAACATGGTTCAATATCACTTAATTCTGTCGATTTTATTTGATAATTGACAGCAGGCAAGTGATATTTTTTCGCTTTTGTGAACTAGGTTAGCATTCTAACCAATGAGAGGGCAGGGTTTATTTCCCTTTCTTAACCAACGCTATTTTCTTACGTGAAATGAAGTATAGGTAAGTAAACAAGACTTGTTGCATAGTTCCCTGAATGATGTGCTACATATATATGGAAATGTCACCCTGCCTCAACTGTCATCCAGAAATTTAAACAGCTGTCATATACAACATGTGTATAAGTGTGTATCCCTGTGTGTATCTCTCGTATCTCTTTTCTTCGTCTACGAAGTTATGGAAAATTAATTTATACATTTATTTGCAGATTACGGGATGAATTTTGAAGAAGCTTTAATAAGTATAACAAAATATTTCAAATTTAATAACGTTATAAATATCCATCAATAAATTCTCAAAGCCTTTTTGCCATGTGGTTGACAAACATACAAAAAAATAGAAACACTACGAGTTAATTTTGTGTAGAAATAATTTGTATTTCCCGCAATTATATGGCAGCATGACAAGCGAGAAATCTGTTGATTTTTTTCAACAAATTTTACTTCCGGTTTCTTATTTTGCAGAGCTTATAGGGATTTATTTTTAAGATTCCAGCGCCACCGCGGCGTGTTATGGAACTACTCTAAGAGACATTACTAAGGATTATATTATGAACGAGTTGAATGACAAATATTTATATAGTAACTTTTTAATGGTTTTTTATATGCTTAAGTATCCCCCGATGCTTATTGTTAATTATAACCTAACATAGAATAACTTAAATTTCATTTTAACTTGACAAATGTTAATATTATCATTTCTTTTATTGATAATTTATGTAAACATGTATCTTTATACACTAAATTTACATAGCTTAATATGGCATTAAACATCTGATGGCTACTTAAACCCGTGAAATTAGTCATTGCAGTATCACTTTTTATAAAATGGCAATGAGTTAATTTATTTGCAGTGTTCACTTGCACTTCAAAATCACGAACTGTTTTTGATCCTTTATATTGTGGATTACTATCTAATAAAGATAGTACCGCAGTAGCAGCCTCAAATTCTACTTCGTTATGTACATCTCCTTCTTCACTGTCAATATGTTCACAAAATTGTTCTATGATTGGAACGTTATTTAATTGCAGCAACTGATTTCTTCTTGTTAGCCGTTCGGCCCTGTTGGTCTGGGAGATAGACGGCACCAATGTAAATTTTGAGCTTCCATGCTCAACTAGGTACTGGTAAATTTACCGAAAGTACTGCAGTGATTTTTAATTTTCTTCTTTTACTGACCGGTGTTGCTAAAATAAAATTATATAAGATTTTTGCGATAAAATTACTCATTTACTTATCTTTGAAAAAGTCATCTTCTACGAAATGCAAGGAGCATACTACCATACAGGCACTTACTTTTTTCCCTATTTTAAACTATTAATCCAAGCTTTTTTTCTATTAAGTGTTTTATAACCCCCAAAAGTAGATTTAACTTTGACAGTTTCTTTATCCGAGGGAAAGTGATGGAAGCTTAAATTAGGGTTTCTTTTGTCCCACGAATTACACTGCGGTACACAACAATACCTATTTGCCATGATTTTTATGTAATTAACTTCAGAAATATTCAAAATTCACAAGTCTCACGCAAAAGTGTAAAGGATGGTAAGATAGCGTAATGTCTGTTACTCTGTTAGGCTAGTTCGCTTATAGCCCGCTAGACGGTGTACCGCTGAGCTGCAAATCCCTATTGAATGCACCTAATGATATATAAATAAGAAAAAGATGCAAGTAATTTTTATGGTTAATAGACTAAAGAAGAGTGCTAAATACGGCTCAATATTTTTTTAAAATTTTGTACTTAGAAGTCAGATAAAAATTCTTGCAACAGTCCTGATTCTTTTTTGTAAATACAAATGAATCATTTATAATTTACTCCATTTTTTCTGCTCTATTTTGTTTTGATGTAATGTGTCACACAAACAATTTCATTCGCAAACTTTTCAACTTCTCATTTTCATGAATTTCATGATTCATTACTTCGATAAACAAACATTATTCAGGTTAATTTCAACCACGTAGACATCGTGTATTAAATCTTCTAATTTCATGGATATTATCGCGAGACAATCACACTAACTTAACGAATAAAATTTATTCCACAAAAGTTTTTCATTGTTTCATTCGCGTTTCGTTTAAGTTAATGTAATTTTGATGACTAGCCTACGATAAAGGTGAATGGCAGTATATGTATGTTTTTGTGTTCCCAATTCAAGTATGTTACACTGAACTCTGTCTTTGATCCAAGATTATTTTGATTGTTTGAAGTATGAAATTTAGTTAAGCACGCATTGAGATTTTCAGATATTCAGTGATTGTTGATTTCATGGAAAAGTTAAATTGTTATACAGTTATTACATTTTAAAATGAAACATTGTACTGATGAATTTATTATATCTTTTATCTATCTTTAAAAAAGAGCCCACATTAAGGTTTAATTTAAATTTAAAGCCTGTTTGACACGACCATAAATAACAAATTTCATAATAAATTTGGTAACAAACTGATTTCTTGGAAACGAATAGTTTGACCAACAGGATATTACAAATTTCATTATGTCACAAAATTATGATCTTGTCAAATGAGTTTAATGGATACATTTTTACCTACGTTCTTGACACTATAACGATATAAAAATGACACAGTAATGTTAATTCATTTATATTAAAGACATTATGACGAGACGGTCACGGTACAATTTCGGACAACGCAGTATTTATATGCAAAAGTGACAGGAGGTTCCATGCGTTTATGCATATTTTGTTGCATCCAAAATATCAGTTTGCATGGAAAATTATTACGCTTTAATATCGTTGTTATATTTTTCTTTTAACTAACAAGTTAATATATTGTTTAATTGGAGATGAAAATACCGGGCATAACTATTAAAATTATCTTCAATTTTCATGTTCTCTCCACGACAGTAGTGTCCCCGAGGTAACGCCTGGTAAACGCCCTCAACAGTATAGATATATAGTCATTACCGAAATCTGTGATGTAGTAGTATATTTATTTTAAATTAGAAAAGGATACACCCATTCCAATTGCATTTTCTTGTCAGGGGGTGAATTGTCCATAGGTGCATGGTGAATTGGAGGGTAGAAAGTTCTTCTCAAACCTCTAATTGTTACTCGAACTGGTTCTTCTTTTAGAACTTCTAATAACGTGTAATCTATAAAGAAGACACATTATAATATAACCAGCAATACAGTAGTGTATTTGTGGCAACATATATTGAGGCGCAAATTTTGTCTATCCTCTGAAATAACGAAAGAATTTTAACAGTTAATTGGGGCGTGGTTTGTGAGTCTGTTTTACACCAAAACATTTGCGATGTTTAAAAAGAAGCGCCAATTGCACAAAACCGTAATATAATAAATACAGGGAAATAGCCAGGTAAAACTTACAAAGAATAAAATCATACTTGTCATAATCTTTGAATTGTGTTTGTGTAAACCGCGCTTGATTACAGCGCATAGCAACCAATAGAATCACAAGAATCTATTTGTCAAAATTTATGTTTTACTTACCGTTGCTTCTAACTATTTCACTTTCTGGAGCATACAAAACCCTCGGTCTGGATTTGCTTCTAGCCCTTCTATTTTTGCTAAGATCTTCAACAACTGTTGTCTGTTGTACTCCTGCTCTTGAGCGGCTTCTTCGTGCAGGGGACATACTGATTGCTGCAGGACCGCTAGCTAGGCCGCCGCCTATGGGCCCCGCACCCAAATAAAAGGTGTCGACGTCTGCAAATTCGTTTCTCAACTGGGAGAAACTTCTAACCTTTAAAAAAATATTAATAATGAATAATAATTAGCTCCTATATTTTTTAAATGAAGCTATGGGTTAAACGACAATTTTAGTTAAATATACCCAAAAATGAGTCCAACCAAAAATTTTCAGATTTTGACATATTTAAATTTTTCTTAATGTGTACATTCCAAATTTTAAAACCGCATGTCGATATCCTTTTTGTTTCCAAAATAATCATTTTTAAAGTGTCAAAATTGACCATTAATATTCCAATAATTCAAAAATGGGTGGCGATTCGATTCTACAGTTCTGGCGTATTAGAAACTTTTTGGGAAAATACAAAATACAGGTCTAATATTTTTATGTACAGATTTAAAATATTAAAAAATGAAAAAACTTGCATCTTCGTAACATTTCGTTGTAGTTCGAATATAAAAACAGAAAGGGGAGTGTCTACTGAAATGATCAGACAGAGCCACAAAAAAAATTAGTGAACTGTCGCACATGCGCAGAGCGGCCACTTCTCGAACAGAACCTAAAAACCGCGGTCTACCAATTATGAATTGTCAGTTAGGTATTGTAATAGTTTTTCAAAACAATACCTAACTGACAATTCCTAATTGGTAGACAGTGGTTTTTAGGTAGATTCGAAAAGTGGCCGCTAAAATTGTCCTCTCGATTCCGTCTGGTCCAGGTGCGACAGTTCATTTTTTTTTTTTGCGGCTCTGTCTGGACAGTGCAGTAGACACTTCCTGTTTGTAAATACCGCTATAAGGTTGAAACACGTGTCAGTCATTTGTTGGTTAAAATGGATGACATCAAACTTATTTTTATAAAAGTAATCATAAATAACAAATCCAAATAATAACACGAACTTGAAATTAAATCTGACAAAATTTATAAAAAAAAATCACGAAGGCAAACGTATGTTTTTCTTCTTATTATTATTTAAAAGTGATAGGTACTTCTTGTTTTACTTCTTATTTTCTCTATGATTTGTTTTGCATGACTTTATAAAACCCTCTGACAAAATTCGATGTTTTCGATGTTAAATTAATCTGTGCTAAATTTTGTCTTACTTATAAATCAACCTTAAGAATACACTTTATTGAATGGGAAGAAAAATTGTATTACATACTTCTTGTCCAGAAACGGTGTACATTCTTTTTGCGCCATTCATTTTCAAAACTTGTCCTAAGTCTTCTAAAACTTCTTCAAAAGGTTGTGAAGTTCTTAGGTTGAGTAGAACACGACACTAGAAAATAATACAGTATTTATAGTTTCGTATAGTCATTTCCCTAATAACAATTTTATTTTAAAATATTCATTGGATAAGAATCAAGTAATATCCTTCTTGTTTTACATTGCATTTATTTTAATTTGATGTGTATACATATTCATAAGGGAAGTTTTTTTATAAAAGTAAATAAATAAATGTTTCAGATCATGTGACTTTTTCAAGATATTACTCAAATTTTATTATTTAATTGTAAAATATATAATAGATTTTTCGTGATATTTTCAAATCTGAGACTCTTTAACGAACAATCGGGCCTATTCTGTAACTCATTAGTTAATTTTTAACAACTGGTTAAAAAATTTAACCAATCAAGTATGTTGATATATAACAAAAAAATGGATTTTTAGTTGTCAAATCAGTAGCTATTGGATAAAATTTTTAACTAGTTGTTAAAAATTAACCACTGAGTTACAGAATAGGCCCGAATATTTTTTAAAATTTAGTACTTAGAATTCATATAAAGAAGCCCTATAAAAATTCTTGCAACAGTTCTATTGATATGAGATATGATTGATTGACATAATGATATTCTTTTGTTAGTGTCAGTGTATTTTTCGACTTCAGCCCGATTTTTTCATCTCTGGATAAAGTGTCAGTTAATTTAACTGCCAGATAAAATGAAAATATCGCATCAATATTAGAGCATAAATTGACAAAATTATACACATATCAATTATTGTCCTCGGTAAATGATTTTGACACTATTATAACGTTAACGTTTTCATTCCATTATTTTTGACACCAGATGTCATATTGCTTAAAATCAGTTGCCAATATAATGGAATAAATTTCTTAACTAATTCTTATAATTATGTATGTGCTCGGTTCCCTCGGGATTATAATCTTTCGCTTGGTCAATAATACTGTTAATAATTTGTTAAGTTTCTTCGTGTGAGAATAATTACCCATTTTCAATACTAATAATTCAAAGAGAGCGTCTTGGACAAATAAAATATGTCACAAAGTGACAGCTACGTTTCTGACATTTGTTTGTGATTCCATGGCGAATACTATAAGAAATTAACTCTTATAAAATTTTAAATTTATTTTCCTCGATTATCAAACGTGCAAAATAAAATATGATTGTTGAATAAGATGCAACATTTAATTCATTATAACATTTATTTGAAGCATTTTTGTCTAAAATATTTTGGGAACTTTTGCGCAAAGAAAAACTGATTTCCCATGTTAAACGCCTATGGCCAGATTTTTAATTAACACCCTGTATATTTTTCTATTACCTGTACTGTATGGTCCATATTATTGATGATACGTATAACCCTCCCAGAAGAGGGCTTTATGGTACCCGGGTTCGTCGCGGGGGGGACTCCATCCGCCTCCGCGATGGACGCCTTGCGACTCATTGGCGTCTTATTCCAGCCTCCTTGACCTCCTGGAGCTGCGTACCATATGCCGTTCTTTTTTCCATAACTAGCAGCCTAAATCAAACAAATATACTATCAGAATCGTTATTCAAAATAAATCATTATAACAATTTTGCAAATGATGTAAACCACGATGTAAACCGACGCCAAAATTATTTTGGATTTTAAATGGCATAATAGTGACCACTGTGGTGCACTCTCCACGCCAGTGTCATCATTACCAATATCTGCGTATAATGCTGATTTGCATACCCAGTAATGAGTAAGATGCCGTGGTGATATATTTATTTATTTACTTTAAAAGTTTTTCAGTTAAATATATCTTGCAACTTGCAACCCATGTATCATAATAAGAATGAGCCTGTTTCCTATTTTGTTAAAATGACAGTTCATGCAATATTTTTTATATAAAAAATATTAATAATAATTCATTGTTATAATCGTAAATAATTAAATAAAAATATTGGCGCCAAAAATAGTAATGAAAAACAACCCCCCGCTCCGGTGACTTCGGAGTACATACAACACGTCATTCATAGCCAATTTAATTGTAAAATATCTAATGGATATTTCGTGATATTTTCAAATTTGAGGCTCTTTAAAGGACAATATCTTTTAAAATTTAGTACTTGAAGTAAAATAATAATTCTTGCAACAGCTCTATTCCAAAGGAAAATATTGATTTCTGGGTCTTATTTTTCATGTCTCGTATGTAATGTGTGCTGGAATATTGTGCAATAAAAAAAAGTTAAGCATATGTTAAACACAGAAATATCTTTACAAAATTGCTGGTAAATTACATACATATGTACTATTTTTGTTATAATGTAGAGTAGCAGAGTTCAATGTCAATGTCGGAAACTATAAAAAAGCAATGAACTATTTTGCTTTTGTTTCGTGTAACATGTGTAGATGTAGAATTTGTAGATTTATATCATTACATCACATAATCGATTTGGTTGCATCAGATACTACACGATGATAATTCTAATAGAGACATGTGTATTCATCATCATCGTTCAACATACGACGTAAATAAATATGTCATCACGGCTTACTATTATAATTTGGGAAAGTCAACCATTTATTATTAAAAAAAAAAAAAAAAACACAGATAATAATTGCTCTACTTACTACGTTAACATTTACTTTTGATGAATAAAATTCGATCTTAGAAATATAGTAGGCAACCTTTGTAAAAGCATTTGTGCATGAAAACACTCGATTACGCCTCGTGCAATAAATATAAACTTTTTGCATTTGTTGCATAAACAACTATTATTTGTACTGATTATCTTAATTGCCATAAGTAATTGATAATTAAATAAAAAATATGACTTGGATTGTTATTATATGTTGCAGTTTACTTTTACTTAAACTCTAATTTAACTCTCTACAAAGTGTGTTCAGAAAATAATAGATATCGCGATAGCAGCCTACTTAAGAAAAAATATCGTACACTAGCATGTAGCACGATAGGTTATATCGCAAGGATGAGACCAAATCGACATAGCCATGCAGCTTTGCTTTGTTTGTTGTTATGGTTGATTAATTAAAAACAATAGGTTGTATCATTTGAAATAAAATTCTTGAAAATATGTACTTATAGTCCAGGCAATAGAGGTTTTTACCCCAAAAGATGAGGAAAAACGATATTAACATATGTTGTGCGGATTGAGACGGGGATGACAAATTTAAATTTGTGACCTTGGGAAGCTCGGCGTGAGCCGCCATCTTGGGTCAAAGTTGCAAGAAATGAGTTTTTGGCCATTTTTTCGAGAACAGTCGCCCGTATCAAATTTTTACAAGAATACAAAATTAAAGCTTCTAATATTTTGTACAAAAAGGGTTCTTGCATTTTTTATCTAGGATGATCTCTCAAAGAGTTATGTTCAAAAATGTTTAACCAGAGTAATAATTTATGAAAGAAAATTATATCACTGAAAATATAAACAATACTAAGCGTTTAATACTTAGTTTAATAGGTTTTGTTATTTATAACAGTTTACATTCCTCGTGGCATCGAAAGAAGTTAATTATCGATAATTTTTAAATAATTTTTGTCAACGCTTTTCTACATATTCATCAACTACTCTGACACCGGATATCACGGTTTAAAAATTTTAATTTAGCTTGGAATCGTTTCTTTTTTTCACCTTTTGTAAGGCAAAGGTCTTTTTTGGATTTCATTGACTGGACTATTATGTTATTTTTTGGGGTCGTAACTCGCTCGAAAGTAATATCGTATTGTTCGCACGATATTTCTCAATTTCGATACTCGTTATGAAATATGCTATTTCACACAATATTGTATAATTCTTTCCAAACTTTAGTTTCTTGGTAGTTGTAAAATTATTTTTGTAATACAACGTAGTTTGACTGAATTTTCGTAATGTAAGCAGTAAAAAAGGTCGCTATTACTATTATAAGTGGAAGCATTTAAAATTAAAAAAATTGCAATTTTGATTATTCAACAAAAAGTACTTTACCCGAAATAATGACGATAGCTACGCTGCCATTTGTTTTTTCTCTGTTCCACCTTACCAATTCAGTTATAATGTTATAACAAACGAAATTAAAAAATGCCGGTAAAATAATAAAAAGTTTTCACAATGCCATCGAAATTTTGTATATTTTAGCCAGTACATATGAAATATAAAGTAATGTCTACTTGCTTCCAAATCATATAAAGAAGATACTTTAAATTGCACATAAAAATGACACGAGGTGTCACATGTCATGAACACAGACACTAGTATGAACTTCCATTGCGTAAACTTGGCTTTCCAATTTGAGCCAATCAGGGATTTCTAAACTATGCAATAATGAATTGGCAAGGTGGTACAGAATATGATATTATTATGCATTTTGTTTCCTACCTAGGCCCGGTGTAGGACTCAAAATATTTTAGTAGATAGGTACTTGTACTTAACATTGCACTTAACCGAGGACTTAACTCATACAACATTTTTCTGCAAATATCTTCAATAACATTTTTAAGCACTTAGATACACGTGAATTTAAACAGTTCAATAAAAAAAAAAAGTTTTTAAAGCATACGTAGAGCCCTATTTTGCTAAAAAAAAAATTAACCAATACAAACAAATGTAAAGCCTGTCATTTTTACTTCCTTGTACGAAGTAAAGGAAGTATTGTAATCGCGAAAAATTTCGGTTTCCAGATTTCAACGGAAATATCCATTTTGAGCATCCCTGAATCCATTTTGACTAATTTCGTCGTGACGTCTGTACGTACGTTCGTACGTACGTACGTACGTATGTACGTATCTCGCATAACTGAAAAACGGGAAGCCGTAGAAAATTGAAATTTTGTATTTAGAACTGTTATAACATCTAGTTGTGCACCTCCCTTTTTGGTCATTACATAACTTGCGGAAGTGGTACTTTACTTGAAGCCTGTAATAGATTTTAATGAAAAACTACATTAAAATATAAACCAAAACTTTTCAAATTTGATATATAAGACTTTTGTATCAATGGGAATAACATAATAGATTTTAGTTAAAATGGTCTACCCGGAAGTGGTACTTTACTTGAAGCCTATAATAGATTTTAATGAAAAACTATATTAAAATATAATCCAAAACTTTTCAAATTTGGTATATAATACTTTTGTATCAATGGGAATAACATAATAGATTTTGGTTAAAATGGTTTACCCGGAAGTGGTGCTTTACTTGAAGCCTGTAATAGATTTTAATGAAAAACTATATTAAAATATAAACCAAAACTTTTCAAATTTGATATATAAGACTTTTATGTCAATGAGAATAACATAATAGATTTAAGTTAAAATGGTCTACCCGGAAGTGGTACTTTACTTGAAGCCTATCTTAAATTTTAATGAAAAACTATATTAAAATATAATCCAAAACTTTTCAAATTTGGTATATAATACTTTTATATCAATGGAAATAACATAATAGATTTTGGTTAAAATAGTCTAACCGGAAGTGATACTTTACCTGAAGATGTTATCAGTTTTTCTTGAAAAAAATGGTGTTATTTTGATTTTAGTAATAAATGCTTCAAATAAAGGTTTTAGAGAATTGAATTCTGCGTCGAAAACATCAATTATGATTAAATTAGCTCTTTGTATTCTCTAATTAAGTTTGCTATGGATTTGGACAAAAAATAAAAAAAATATAAAATGTTGATGTCAAATTATGTCAAATACGTGCAATTTTATAATACACATTTGAATTATTAACAAAATATGTTCAGTGTAACAGGTGTACAAGGAAGTCATGTGCTGTCCACATCAGATATTTTTTTATTCATTATTCTCAATTATTATTGGTTATTTGCTGTAGCGATGTTGTTAAAACATAACAACTTTATTACAAAATAGGGCTGATTATTTATAATACGATAAACCATGTCATTTTCTATTAAATTATACACCAATCCCTTCTTAAAATCAGTGTCATTATGGATATTGTAATAGTCAAAAAACAATTACAAGAATAAGGAATACAAATTAGCAAATCTATAATTTCGTGCCGATATGCGTCACGCAAATGAACGCTCAGCCTAAACAAATTATTCATTTTAAAATATTCTACTATTTATGGGCCATAATAAGCCATTTACCGGGGATTTAAATTATAATGGACATTTGTTTCTTTGATGGATTAGCAAGAAAATGATATAAAAATATAAAAAACTTTTAGAATGTTTTATGTAAAAAATAATAAGTGATACATAGATTCATGTTTAAAAAATAAGGAATAAATTAATAAGTATGTATGTATTTATAAAGCTTATAACAAAATTGAATGAATAGTGACAAAATTGGTGGAGTCTCTATATACCTGAGAGTTAAACTATACTCTATTCCACTTAAGAATGGACTTAGGAGTAAGATATAAGACTTGCGATTCAAGCATTTTGATTGGTTCCAAAATTTATACACCAAGTAGCAGTATAATCTACAGAGTTCGATCACGTGACTGCATTTCACTTTGTATTTAGGAATGTGTGAATGCTACTTTTCGTCAAAGCTTGGAACATAAATAAATAAATATATCATCACGACATATTACCCATTTCTGGGTGTGCCAGTCTGTTTTCACAGATATCGGTAATAATGATGACATATTTGTATCGTGCGGGCGCTTACCAGGCATCACCTCACGGGCACTCATTGCTGGCGTGAAGAGTGCACCACAGGGGTCACTTTTGTGCCATTTAAAATTCGAAATATTTGGCGTCGATCGGGATCGAACCCGGTTTCCCAGGTTCACGACCAGACAGTCAGGCACACGGCCACGGGACCCCACATGGAATACTCGTATATGCCTGAAATATACGCGTTCACCACAATATAGTTTCACTTTCCAATTTCAATTTCGAATTCCAACCTTGAAAGGTCAAAACTTTTCAATTTCAAGTTGAAGTAAAGCAGATGTCACGCTCATCTGTTATTATTTTGTTGTGTCTTGGAGATTATTGTGAAACTTTAGAAATGAATTGCAAAAAAGCTGTTCAGTTTCAGTTTTCTTCTGTCAAAAGTCTCTTTGTATACAAATGTGTGCAGAAATGTGGACAAAAAGCACAATATTCGCACGCGGAGTCTGATAGTTTGCGCATGCGACAAATTGAAATTACATGCTGTTGAGAATGCGTGAAATTCAAAGTAAAAATCACAAAGTAGAAATTCAAATTGGAAATTGAAATTATTTGGTTTGGTTTGTGCTTTCCACAAAAATATCATAACTCCTACAATGTCAAACGACTTGCATCACGCTCGGTGCTCTGGAGTACAGTTTTGGAACGCACCCCAAGTTCATTCTCAACTGGAATAGAATGGAAGTCCGCGAAGATAAAATTCACACATGAGGACGAGAAAGCGAGGCTTTAATTGCGCGAATGTGAGATACTACATTATCTGTGATAACCTAACGCACATAGCCGAGCGTCTTCATAAATATACATTAAAAAAAAAATTATTGTTAATAATAAATATAATACCTGTTGCAACATTGAAGGTAAAGATACTACAACAAATGGAACTTCTTCGTCACACATAAGAACTGTTTTAATACCACTTGTTTAATGACAAATTAAAAATGTATTATTTAATATATAGGTACTATTACTAATATTACTATTATTTGAGCCGGTACTACGTATTAAGTTATTTGGTATATAACGCTATATAATAATTATTTGTTATTGTTATAGATCAGTAAAATAATTATTTAATTCAGTTTTATTATTATTACTAATATTAGGACACTTTTACTTATTTTATTATATTGTATATAAGTTTGTACGAAATAATTGATAAAAATATCACAACACCTGAGCAAATATGAACTGAAACAAATGAAAAAACACCGAAAACTTTATTTTGTTTCACTTTAATCCCGTGTGGTCCTTAATCTACCACAATACAAAACAATCTACCGAAACTACCGGTTTTGAGCTTTCAGTACCACTTCGGGTATGTTCGGTCATCATCGGTCCGAAAGTCGAGCTTAAAATGACGCACAATCATCTGCCGGGTATGATTTAGCGCTAGTGATGTTATGCAGGAGTGGGGATAGGATGACGTCACCGCGGCGGTAGCTGATTGGCTGGCTAGGTCAAGGTTGAATTCTAATTGGCTGTAAGTGGTCGCGGAGCTTTCGATGATGTGTGGTGTGGGCCACTTTGCGCTGACCTTGAGGGGTAGATAACATGGCACGCTAGCAAAGCACGAAAGGGAGGGGGGTTCATTCAAACCTAGGGGGCTATTGGGGAGCTAAATACCGATGGAGATAAATTTTATAGCGACATTACTTTGTTTGTTTATATAGTTGATATTGTAATTATTGTTGAGCTAAAAAAATGGTGGAGGAGCTTCTCCGGTTTTTTAGCAATAACTTAATAAACATATCTTAAGGTTAAATTATCTGATTTTTCGTTTTGACAGTTGTTAGTGGTCAACGGTATTTACCTCTCAAACTTGCATATAAGATTTTTTTCCACTCCCGATTTATTTTTTACCTGTTCATTATTACTGCCAGAAATGTAAAGGTACTGTCAAGGGATACCGTTGAAAATTGATAATATGAAAAACGCGGTTATCTAACAGATTTGACAAGTCAATGGTAACTTTTCAATGGACATATTTATGCAATGAGGACAATTTCACAGAACTTAATTTCAAATTATAAATTATAAGAATGAGCAAATATTTCATAGAAGTTTAAATATCTAATTGTTGGTATTTAATAAAATAGGTACGTAAGGTAGCTACTACGCCCTGTCGTTAATAGAAACCGATAACTTGACATTAAAATGAACAGTCTTTTTAGTGAAAATATATCTTTTAATAATTATTGGGAGTTATTTATTTTTAAATAAAGAAGAAAAAAAATATTAGTATTAAGAAACGTAAATATTAATGAAATTTACAAGTATTTCTAAGTCATTCTCTATTTCTTTTACGGAATATGAAATTATTTGAAATAATAAGTTGATTTATATATCATACGTTGGCATGGCCATGTTTACATTATATTTTATATCGATCGAATATCGATCCTGTCATTATTTTGTCACTTGGTTGTCAGTTTTCTCTGCGTTAAGTATTTGTGACTTACGCTACACTATTACTTATTTGTTTTAATAAGTAGTAATCTATAATGCATCCATAATCGGGCCTAAAGCTTTAACAAAGCAATCTCAGAAGCTAACATGAATGTCGTGAACTATTTCGAACGTTAATTGGCCAACGGTGGGCCACTGATTCTATTGAAATCCGTTCGAAAGATATTTTTTTCAAATATTTCTTTTATTATGAAACTTTGATTAAATTATGTAGTTTTAGAGAGCAGCAGTTGCCCTGCAAATAAGCAAATCATTTGTGACTTGTGAGCAAGATTTCGGGAAAAGTTGGACCAGGCATTTTTATTTGGCCCGTGTCAGAATGGCAGCTAGTAATAATGTATTAACAAATGTCATAAGTTTTAATTCAAAATTTTAAGATTTTCTGAGTTCACGTGGTTTCTTTGTCACCAAGAGTTTGGACTGTACTTGAAAATCATAGACTTTGGAATGAAAAATGATGATATTTGACATTTATGTACATAATTACGAGTTGTCATTCTGTCACGGGTCCCTAATTCCCTATATCTGCTTGTCAAGAAAGACCAACACAGTCATATAACTGCTCATGCCTTATAAATTAGTATCCCATGTAAACGTAGTAGTATGTATCACTAGTAATATTATTTGATGCCTACTCATTTCTACTATATAAACAATATCATAATAGCCTACTTATGATAAGAACTGTTTTAATACCACTGGTTTAATACCACCAGTGGGAATTTTAGTATATTAAAGAATGAATTTTATAAAACATGTTTTGTTTCGCTCGTGTAAAAATTTAGAAACGAGTCCTGGTGAGTTTTCTAAATGACAAGTGCGAAAAAAGACATAAAATGAGACCTTTATACATTTTTTTATATTTTGCGTCTAAAATATTTAAAAAAAAAAACAGCTCCATTCACTTCATGTCAATTCTGATTTCTGACGTTTGAAAATTTAAATAAATGCCACCTAGTACCAACCTTCTAAAACAAAAAAATATGTAATGAAATGAAGGCTATTTCGATACGCAATTGGGATTTGTAATGACTTCACTATGAATGAAAAAAAAGTTATTCATGTTTGTATGTGTTTGTTTATAATTTCACTTTTATAAGTCAAATGTAAGTCATAATAAATTATGTCCTCAAACAGGTCGAGCGTAAAATTAGCGTGATACTTTTTTAAGTATGTACCCTAATTTTCACACTTTTTCTAATGAAATTCAGTGTATTATAATTACAGAATAATTTGTTAATATGAGGTCATGGGTTAGAAAACGGGTCATAGGTCGCTATTTGTAATTCAAAACAGGTAAAAGCTGATTAAAATTCAGCCCTGAGGACTTTAAAAATTGTCCTCACTTCTCAAAAATTCTTACATAAATTAAGGGAAAAGTCTTGACCTGAATATTGTTAACACTTAGGACAATATTTGAATAATTAGCCTACTTTATAGATTATAAATTTAGTAAAAATTTTCATAGAGAAGATAAGGTCACATTCTTTAACATGTTTCATATTTGTCAATTTTTCGTCAATTTTAAGAACATGGCTAAGTACTAAAAATTGGGATTAAAACACTTGCATTACACTCGTTAATTTTTGCGTCAATTTTAAGTTGTTGGTGAGCTATTGAATAAGTTGGAAATAAAGCATGTTCTATTTTTTCTTCAATTTTTTAGTGCTTTCTACTATATTTAATAACATATCAACATGCCAATTTAATTATGTGACTGTTACATGTCATTGGCTTTTGATATTTCAATATAAAAAAATCTGATGTGGTCAGCACATTATCTTCCGAAGAGAACAAATTATTAACATCTTCCTGGGGAATACTTGAAACTTTCTAAGCTTAAAAGTTCAGAGTAAAAAGTCACGCTTGCTAGTTTTACGTATTAAATACAGAGTAAGTTACGTTAAGGCTTTGCACAACCCGAGTACAAAGGCGTAAAATATCATACAAATCACGAATCAATATCTATTTGAAATAAAAAAATATCTGATGTGGCCAGCACATTATCTTCCGTCAATTCTATGTTCTATGTATTTTGAAGATACCCCATACTGAAAGTTCCTTGAAAAAGATTCTATATGTCTAGTAAAATTGTAACACGAACATATACTATTTTTTACAAATTCCATACCGAAAGTTCATTGAAAAAAATCTATATATCCAATAAAATTATAACACGAACATAAACTATGTAAATTGCACCTGACACTGACATCTGTCAATTAGAATTATTGGAATATGTTAGCAGTTTCCATGGTTATTGTAAAGTTGGCTGATTTAAGAAAGTTAATCTCTTTATAATTCTTTAACTCCATATCTACTGAATATGAAAGAAAATGTGTAATCAAACCGTATAGACAACAAAATATTCTTTCATTTTTATAATAACATAAAATATTAAAAAATTATATTTAACTGCGTTTTTTCAAGAAAAACTGTTAATAACTTCAAATAAGGGTACTTCCGGTTGACGAATTATATGCGCTTCATATGGATGTAAAGATAGATATATACTTATACAGAGAGAGAGAGAGAGAGAGAGAGAGAGAGAGAGAGAGAGAGACATAAAGACACCATCGTAAAATTAGTAAATCGTATTCTAAGGACCCTAAAACGTGCTTATTCATTAAAAACTCACCACCGAATTTTTTGACCAAACCTTCCTTACCTACAGGTGACGGAAGGTAAAAAAATTGATAAATCGACTCACCACCGAATTTTTTGACCAAACCTTCCTTACCTACAGGTGACGGAAGGTAAAAAAATTGATAAATCGCGGGTCTATAATAACAAGTGCAAGTTTTTGTTAAAATGAAATTTTTGTATGGCTAGGTTCTATCAGCCATATTCTATCTCTTTCTGATATTAGTTTTTAGATATTGTTATTCATATTTGGAGGTTCCTTTAGTCCGCAGATAGTATACAAACAAAGTTTTATCTGCCAAAAATTGAGTCAAATATAATTCTAACTTTTATTTTGCACGAATTTTTTTTGCTTAGCAACAAACACGAAAGCAAACTGCATGGTAAATCCCGACTCCGCAGGAGGAGGGGTTTACCTAATGTCAGTTTGCTTGAGTGATTTTGCTTAAAAGCAAAAAAAAAAATGAGTGCTTAAAAATAAAAGTTTATCTGAGAAAATCTGAGAGGTCGTGTGGTATTTGGTGAGATAAATTCCAAAGACAACGCAAAATGAAACTTGACACATTAATTGTCACACTGACATTTATAAACAATAACAACTGTTTATTTACTTGGTAGCGGAAAATTATTGGGGTAACGGGGTTTTATCGGGGTAACGAGGTTTTATCAGTATAATACTGTTCCCATTGGTTGAATTTTCAAGTGTTTTGCATCATGATTGGTTAAAAACTAGTCGTTGGAATTTATCGGCAACTAAGCATACCATTGTAATAATTTTTCTTCCATATTCTTATAATATAATTAAATCCATTATTAGAGTTAATAAGTGTTCAAAAAATAGTGAGTTAAATTTTCAAATCAATTCCTTCGCCCGTATTACTTTTTTGAAGTTACAACCTTGTTATTCTAGACCCACGAAATGTGTACGGTTGTTTAGAAATTGGTAAATTTATTGCACAATTTTAAGATCTATTTATTGAATTTGGCCAAGTTCTTACTGACGAATGTAAATAGGCTTACCATTTTCTACGGTAATTGACAGAAAATGATCACAGGAAAATCAGCTTGTAAAACTCTAATTTCCCAATTTTCTTTATTTCTTTCACGGCTATTTCTTATCAAGCTTGTAATTTTTTTATTGGACATTTAATTTTTATTTATTTGTGTCGTGTTATTGGTCAACTAAGTCCCACTGGCCTTGTTTCTAGTTTTTCTATCAGATATCTTTGGCGAGCACGAATCACGGGGTGTTATGCTTATAGACGTCTGCGACATTGTTTTTTCGTCAACGATTATGATTATGAAAGAATATAATATTTAATTATTATGAAACTGTGTCGGATATAAATAGTTTTTCAGGGCTGAATATTAAATTTACACTTCTAATTCAAGGAAGAAAAATGAGATTAGGTTAGGAGAACAAATATAGTTATTTTGCTCCAAATGTTTACCTCCCGCTACCTTTGGTAAGGGAGGTATAGGGATCGTGCTAAAAATCGCATATCGAGGTAAATGACCACGTTTTAAGGACCCTAGAATCCGATTTTAACATTTTCACGATGATGTCTGTATGTACCTATGTATATGTGTGTGTGTGTATATATATGTATGTGTGTGTGTGTATGGATTTAGTCAACGCTATAACTCAAATATTACCATTCAAAAAATTCTGAAACCTTGCATTTCGACCCTAAACTAATAAAGAAAGAACCTATTAGATATTATGGGGTCCCGTGGCCGCGTGCCTGAGTGTCTGGTCGCGAACCTGGGGGAACCGGGTTCGATCCCGACAGACGCCAAATATTTCCAACTTTAAATGGCACAAAAAGTGACCCCTGTGGTGCACTCTCCACGCCAGCTATGAGTGCCCGTGAGGTGACGCCTGGTAAGCGCCCACACGGTAAAATATATCGTCATCATTACCGATGTCTATATGTGTTGTAGATACTGGCACACCCAGAAATGGGTAATATGCCGTGATGATATATTTATTTTTATTTATTTTACTATTACATTTTAGTGTAAATCGGATAACTGGAAATGACACTTTACTTGAAGCATGAAAAAATACCATTAAATGTAATTTTTTCGTACAGAGACCAAATAAAGGTTCTCGCTTATTAAACACAATATTACAAATACAAATAGCAAAACAGTAATAAAGTTAATAAAAATAAACAAAATAATTACACTAGTAAAGCTCATCATAAAGTAGTTTTGACACATTTTTTAAAACTATTAATAGATAAACTAAACAAATCACAAACCAAATGACTGAATTGATTATTGTAAACTGCCATTATTCTATTTATGCAAGAAAATTTATAATTATTAGTGTTACTTGCAGGAAGCTTAAAAAAATTATAAGTTCTTGTACATTTAGCTGGAACATTTGTAAGAAATAGGGAAAGAATATTAACAGAATACAACAAATTGTTGAAAATTTTGAAGAGGAATAACATTTCATAACGTATCTGTTATTCAAATTGAACCTTTCTAATTTATTATTATAATTCGAACAGTTTACTCTAAATTTATAGCATAGTAGATTAATAAACTTTTTTTGAACAGTTTCAATTATATTAATATTTAATCTGTATTGTGGATTCGACATAACAGATGCATATTCTAGTTTAGAACGTACTAGAGAATTGTATAAAGAAATAAGTGTATCAGGGTTTTCGAAAAATTTACTTTCCCTAAAAATGTACGAAATGAAATTTACTGATTTTGTCGATATGAGTAGTCATTGTTAATTTAGGGACGTATATAATACCTAAATCTTTTATAACAAATTTAATTTCAAGTTTCAAATTTTTATTATGAAAATTAAAGATGATTGAATTTTCTTCAGATATACATTAATACTTTTTCTATATATTTTACAGATAAATTTAAAAAATAATCTTTTTTATGATTCCCGAAGCTTATGTATCAAAGATAAACACAATTCTTTTGTTATACAGTTCATATTTCAAATGTATGTAACTGACAGATAAATGTCACTGCAAAAATTTTTAAAAAGAAAATAGTAAATAGAACAATAGTTACAATGCAAAGGAACTTAATATAGTTTGCAAGATTAGTAAATAGGTATGTATTTAAATTAATGAAAATTAAATAGCGGGAGGTATTGTATTGGCCACATCAGATTTTTTTTCATTTATATTGTTTCTATTTTTTTTCATACCCAAATCATTCAAGCAGCCAATGCACGTCATTAATAAAAATTGAATAAAAGTAACTAGATGTGTGACGTCATGTACTGGTACATTTGTAGAGGTTTTAGAATCTTTATGAAAGGAGTTATACAGATTGCAATCTGTATTATCGACTTGTTAATGAACTGCACATCTACAAAATAAATACTATATTTTCGTCACCGTCCATTTCTATTTAAATATTTTATAATACTAACCTTATTTATACTTATGTATGCCATATAAAGACAATAAATAAAAGTGAGCCGAATTTCAAAAAAATATACCGAATTCTTCTGATTGATTAGAAGTGCTACCTTTGGCAGATTCACAGATTTTGTGTTTGCGTTAATGGTCATGTTGCGTCGTTGCGTTGTATTTAACATTACTTTATTATAAATAGGCCTTTACAACGCACAAAAATGTTTCAAACACGATACAAATATTTTTCAAATAATAACTTTGACAGTATGAACATACAAATTATCAATGTTGCCAACTATAGTAACAAATAAACGAATAACATGAAGTAGATGTACATTATTTATAAATTATTCATGTCATATACGATAAGTAATGAACACTATTATTCACCTTAACAATAATTATATAAGGCTATACACTTTTTGACGGTTAAAAATGATTAAAATTTTATTTCATTTTTCACTATTAGTGATTTTAATGCATTAAGGTTTTTACACTAAGTGATGACGTGCATTGGCTGCTTGAATGATTTGGGTATAACACATTAAATTATTTAGACACAGCATTATTTTTTGTTAATGGTACTGTTTATGATGAATTTGAAAATTGGACCTACAGCAATGCACGTATGTTTACATTTTCAAGAAAAAAATTATAAAACCTACGCAAATGGTGAGAAATTTCTACAAAATTCTTTCAACTAGTTTAAAATATAGACTTTAAACAAATTGAATATGTTATTCAAGTATTCCGCCAGTTAATATTGGGTTACGTCGTATTTTTTAGTAATAACAGAATAACAGCTTTAATTCTATTACGCATTATATCCAATAAGCCTTGCACATTCTTCTGTTAGAGTATTGTCACATATGTTTGCAAGGGGCTAAAATCTACAATACCCACCCCTCAAAAATTTTTTGCATTTTTTTCTAAAACAAGTTAAATTCCTGTGAAATAAATGTAACCATTCGAGTTTCATCAAATTTAATTCTATGCGTTAGGTTACCGTTACTTTTTGAAAATTTGTATACGAAAAAGTCACATTTTTCATAAATAAAAGACTAATAATAATTTTGTCGGAAAATGCATGCAACCACCCGAACAGAAATAACATATCATTACATAATATACCAGAATTTTGTCAAATTGAGTCTTGGAGAAGGATATAGGCTACCTTTTGTCGCGAAAGTAAAACTTGAAGAAGTGAAATATGTGATGAAAGTTTGTATGGAGAACCCATCATTTCTTCCGCTGAACCAATTTTGATGAATTTTGGCATAGAGATGGATTGGATTTTGGAGAAAGACATAGGCTACCTTTCGTCGCGAAAATAAAACTTGGAGGGGGTGAAATATGGGATAAAAGTTTGTATGGACAACCCACCATTTTTCATGTTAGGGATATAAAAATTCTTATTTATGCTTTTAGTAAGAAATAAAGAGTGTTTTAGCGTTTTTGAAAAATCATCCTTCAAGGCGGTACAATAGGGGATGATTTCAATTATTTTTTTATCTTTGTATCTATAGTTAAGTTTTAACCGTTAGCAAATTTTCGATATTTGTCGGAGAGATAGTTTGCATCATATATGTACATAAGTAAAAGTACCCGAGACATGTTTAGAAAAGGGCGCTATTAGGTGCGTTGCGGGGATCGGGTGGGCAGTGGGCGGAGCCTGTTACATGTACGATGCGAGGCAGGTTGCCGGCTCCCTACGCAGCGCATGTCTCCGAAGTAAATGTGAAAAAATACTGGTACACGTGTAGCTAATCGTTATTCTAGCTTTACCCGTGCGAAGCCGGGGCGAGTCAGCTAGTAATTAAATAAAAAGATTGGCGCCAGAAATAGTCATGAAAAACGACCCCCTATTTCTGTGACGTCGGAGCATATGCAGCTCGTCATTCCTAGCCAATAGGAAAACAGATGTTATTTATATAAATAAAAGTAGGCGATAGTTTGTTACATGTTAAACTGCATGTACTCTAACGTCACATAGGTACTGTTTCTGATCACATGACTTTTTCAAAATATTACAAAAATTTCATTATTTAATTGTAAAATATCTAATGGATATTTAGTGATATTTTCAGAGCTTAAAGTACAATAGGCCGAATTCAGCACTCTTCTTTAACTATTGAAGCTTCTCTAAAAATAATAAAATAAAGGTGAGATATATGCACCAATGCAACAAAAATAATAAAAAAATGGAATTTCAAGGGGGAAGGGTATTCAAGAATCCAGACTTAGTTTTTTACGAAGTTATTTGTTGAGCGAAAAGAAGATAAATCTGGGCTAGAATATGACCCTTTAAATGTCGATCACTCTTTTATAAAACATTTGACTCACATTTTTTGTAAGTTTTAAGCCTATATTTAAAAAAGTTGAAAGAATTTTGTAGAAATTTCTCACCATTAGAAAATTGTGACCAGCAATACATTTATGCATTTTCAATCATGTGGCAACATATATTTAGGGACAACTAATATTTTTTCATTATTTTCACATATAACAATGTTATTTTTTGTAATTATTCCTTTAAACATATTGTTGGCAGCAGATACAATAGCAAAAGACACCTCGATAATTGGGAGATAACAAATGAGCACTGCTGACGTCAAATTCACATATCTTTTCTGTTGTTCATTCACTTCTGCATCGCAGATTCTTCTCATTATCATAATCAATAATAATACGTCTAATTTGAATTAATTGATTTCTTAAGGGTTGCGTGTTGTTCGCATATGTTGGTGTGTTATGACGTAGCCAACTACCATTTGATACGACTCCATCGCATGAAACTCGAACGGAGATTTTTATTCCTACCTAACCTTCAATTTCGTACCTATACACGACCTTAATGTTTATGTATGGACACAACTTCAAGCGTGGGAGAGTACCACACGAAACGAATATCTTAAAAATAAGCAGAGATATGGATATAAGTGGAGAAATGAATATGCAGAATTTGGAAATTAATTTGAAAATATGGGAATATAAATAGTCGAACATTGGCTGATATGTCAAAGGACTACGATTTAAATAGAATGCCATAGGAAATACATGTTTTCTATTTAAAATACTGATGCATAATTTTTTGACATAATATTTAAACATATAATAATATATCGATAAGATATTTCAAATTCAAATGTTATAATGGGGTTTTTCACTATTTTTTTTTTCTATTTTGGTGTTCTTATAAGCCTATAAAAGCACTGTTAACACGTCGTTAAGTGCACTGACTAATACAATGTATTAGTATTAACGTATATAATCAAGACGTAATTCACGCTACACAAACTGTCAAAATATGAAATTTCAATTGTTAGCTGGAAGCGCTACCAACATAACTGACAAAAAAACACTAAGTTATATTATTAACAAATTGTATTTTTTAAAAAATCTTATGATACTTGTTTTTTTAATATACTCGTACTACTGTGAAACTTCATCCAACCTAAAAGCGATATTTGCAGAAATTGCAAGCGAAAATAATACCCACAACAACAATAACCTCACCTAACCCACAAAACTCGCCTCGAGTTTTCCAAGAGTAATTTTTGTGCATTAGATGAAGTTATTGTTGTTCTGTTCATTCATTTTTGATCCATTATTTGCACATCATCCAAAGCAGTGAAGTTACGGTGTACAGAATGGAACAAATTCAAGTTCCTTACATACGTCATAACTCATTCATTATAAAAGATAAAGAAAAAACGTTTAGATTTTTTAAAATTTAATAATTCTCGAGATATAACACAAACATTTTTTTTAAATGGGAACATGTGTTGAAAATAGTCTCATCTTTTTCCTTTTTTTATAAGCTTTTCAACGATGTATAACAAGTCTACATTCTTTTGTTTTAAACATGAGTAAAACATGAATTAAAAAAATCAATTACAGATCATCATTTGTTTATTTTTAATGTTATTTACGTTGTATCTATTCATTTTTCTGACACATAAACTTCAGAAAGATTATTATATCATATACAGAGAATTTATTTTAAAATGCAACATATGGTCAGTCACTTCCATGGTTACTCACTATTCTCAAAAAATGACAGCAATGTAATATTCTCGAGAATTATTAAAAAATACCCCCATTCACACTGAGGCAATATTCTAGTCGGTCGTAATAAGAATTGACACCATTTGCGATGTATTCTGGACGTATCTCCTGTGCTGCAATACTATTTATAATGTTGCATTTCAAAATGGACAAATATTACATTGCTGTCATTTTTTGACAATAGTGAGTAACCATGGAAGTGATTGACCATACGAGTATGTTGCATGTTAAAATAAATTCCCCGTATTTCGAATGTGTCAAAGCTAACTGCAACGCCGATAAAAAATTAATTAATTAATCCGAAAATAATTGAGTGAATTGTAATTTGAGAATTTAAATAATAGATATAGAATCAAAATAAACAAATAATGATTTGTAATTAATTTTTTCAATTATTCTTAATAAAATTAAGCCTCAAAAACAAAAGACGATCGAAAATTCTTGTGGTGCCCATAAAAACCTACATCAATTTTCTGTAGCGTGCTTTATAAGAAAGTTTTTCATACAAGGAACTCGAATTTATTCCATCCTGTATATTCGGATTCGGATATGTTCGTCATTGATGCTCCCGTTAACCGCTACACGCTAGTCTATTGGGCAACCCATCCAAGTGCAAACCGTGCTTGCCATTGCTTGACTTAACGCATACGAGTTTTTACATACACGGTGGTAAGATCATTATAGTACCATATTATCATGAAATGATTTTATTTTCAAATAAAGATAAACAGAAAAATATATTTGCCCCTAAATATATGTTGCCACATATGTATTAAGACATATCTGTATTGCAGATTGCCTTTTTATGTAACATGCTTATTAATGTAGACATACAAGTATTAATTTTAAAATAAAATTTAAATTTATAATGACGATTTTATGTCGATTGCATGTTAAAATAAATTGTGTCATATAAATTTCTTTAATAGTATTAACCTATTTTTTTAATTAAAAAAAACTTAAGAGGTCTGTGTGAAAAATTTATTATTCTGTTATCTTAAAAGAATTCTAACGTTTTTGCATTTACATTTAATTATCATTTACCGATAAAATTCAAATAAAATTATACCATAACAGTAATAATACACAAGACATACACTAATTACTTGAAAATGTAGAAAAGTGTTGCTAATACTTCCTCGAGAAATTCAAAGAAAAAAAAGTTTTCGTCATGGTAATACCCTTGTAAAATAAACAAAACAACTCCTTCAGATGTCACTTATACTGGCAGGAATATATGAATAACAATGAATTCTGTAAAGTAGTGCAGTAATGTATTCCAGCGCCATCATAACTTGACAAATGTCCCTAAGTAGTTCTACGTTTTTTTTTTTTTTAACAAATTTACATATCTAACAGACGACCTTCGGCTTTTCTTAAGAAGATTTATAATTGTTTTTGACACAAAGAAAAATATTGTCATGAAATGGAAAAGAAAGTATAAAAAGGGTTACAAATTATTTTTTCTTCAAACGTCATAAAAATGGCATCTTTTGTGACTTAATTTACAAGGTAGAAGTTTCATTTTTACGTCGCCGGAGTAGAAAGCTAATTTCTACGCTGGCGGCGTCAAAATGAAATAAATAAATATCCATAGCAACTATATAAAATGAGCGAATAACTTGTAAAATAGAAACCTGTCATGTCGCCCCAAGTTGCACTATACACTGTAGATAACCTAAGAATACTTACTTACTTAATCCTGCACCTTTCTACCCTCACGGGTGTAAGGCGTTCCCCCGGCCTGCGGGGGAGGGGGTTGAGTTCTGATTTGTTGGTCTTCTCCATATTTCTTTCCACTCTGCTCTATCTTGTGTTGCTGTCTTCGTTTCTTCCCAAGTTAAACCTCTTCTTTGCGCTGCCTCCTTTACTTCTTCCAGCCACGTTCTTCTTGGTCGTCCTCGTGGTTTCTTTCTTCCAATTTTTGCTTCAAACACTTTTTTAACTATTCTCTCCTCTCCCATCCTTTCTACATGCCCATACCATCTCATCTGTCCTTCTGCTATCTTATCTTCTATTGCTTTTACTTTTAAGTTTTGTCTGTGGGTTGTGTTTTCAATTTTGTCCAGTCTTGTTTTCCCCTCTATTTTTCTCAAGAACCTCATTTCGATAGCCGTAATTTTTTCTTTTTGTCTTTGCGTTAATGTCCATGTTTCAGCTCCGTGTATGAGTATAGGTGTCACTACTTTCTTAAATATTTGTACTCTGGTCTCTTTCGGTATTTCTTTCTTTCCTAAGAAGCTGTGTTTGATGCTATTGAATATTTTGCCTCCTGTTGTTCTTCTTTCTTTTATTTCTTCATCAAATCTTCCATCTTCTGAGATCATTGACCCCAGGTATTTAAATTTTTGGACTTGCTATAGATTTTCATTTTTTAGTTGTATCGTGTGGTGTTGTTCATTTCTTCCTAGTATCATGGTTTTCGTTTTTTCTTTATTGATCTTCATGTTTAATTTTTGTAGCGCTTTGTCATATATTTCTATATTCCTTGTTAAGGTTTTTTCGTCTTCTGCTATGATGACCATGTCATCTGCATAGCATAGTTCTGCTATTTCCACTCTTCTCAATTTCCAATGTCCTATGTAGAATTTCTTTACTTCTTTCTTTGTCTCTTTTATTCCTTCGTCAAGAATTAGCGTAAACAGAAGCGGGCTCAAAATGCATCCTTGTCTTACTCCGGCTGTAGTTTCAAATGTATTGGAGGTCTCTTGTTTCACTCTTACATAGCTCTTAGTCTTTGAATATAGGCTCTGAATTCCTGTTATTAACGTATTTGATATTCCCCTTTTTCTTAGCGTTTTCCATATGTCTTCTCTATTGATTCTATCAAACGCTTTCTCTAGATCAATGAAGCAAACATGTACGTTTCTCCCTTCTTTTATTGCCTTTTCCCCTATTTGTCTTAGTATGAATATCGCATCATTTACTCCTCTATTTGGTCTAAAACCAAATTGAGTTTCCTCTAACGATTCTTCCAGCTCTGTTCTTAGTCTACTCTCCAAGATTCTTGCATATATTTTGGCCACTGTGCTTATTAGGGTAATTCCTCTATAGTTCTGGCACTCTCTGCTATCTCCTTTTTTAAATATTGGTGTTATGATACCTATTTGCCATTCTGTTGGTGTTATTCCTTTTAGTGCTTCATTCATTATGTCTTTAAGTTCTTGTAGTGCTGATTCGGGTAGTGCTTTCAGCATGTCTGCTGTTATTTTGTCATGTCCGGGAGCTTTTCCTCTTTTGGTTTTTCTTATTGCTTCTATTATTTCTTTCAAGCTTATTTCTTCTTCTTGTGTTGTTTCTGTTTCCTTTGTTCGTGTGCGATGACTTTCTTGTTGTTCTTCATCTTTAGTATCCTTTCCCTCTAGTAGTTCTATGAAATACTGTCTCCATCTGTCCATTATTCTGTCTTCTTCTGCTATCGTCTTTCCTTCCTTATCTTTAATGTTCGTAATTGTTGCTGTCTTCTTTTGTCTTATATTTTTAAGTGTTCCAAAAAATAGTTTCTGGTTTTCATTGTATGCGTTTTTCATTTTTTCACCAAATTCTCTCCATGCTTTTTCTTTTTCTTCCTTTATTACTCTTTTTACTTTTTTCCTTTGTTCTTTATATTTTTCATAGTCAATAGGTTCTTTCGTTTGTAGATATTTATTCCACTTGTTCTTTTTTTCTTTCACTGCAACTTTTACCCTTTCCGACCACCATCTAGTTTTGTTTGTGTTTCTGTTCACTATTCTAGTCGTGCCGCAGCTTTTTTCTGCTGCCTCTAGTATTGTCTTTTTGAAGTTCTCCCATTTCTTTTCTATGTTTCCTTCTTTTTCTTTTGCTTTTTTCTTAAACTCTTCGTTGACGTTCTTTTGAAATTTTTCTTCTATCTCTTGTCTTCTAAGTTCATGGCATTTTATTTTCTTATTTACTATCTTTCTTTTGATTTCGTTCTTTGTGATTACTTCTTGCTTTAGTATCATTGTTACAAGGAAATGGTCGCTTCCAATCTCTGGTCCTCTTTTTACTTTTATGTCTTTTACTCTATTCCAGCTGTCTATGTTAATTAGGAAATAATCTATAATCGATTTTTCATTTCTGCTTATAACTTGTCTAGTTATTTTATGTATTTCTTTGTGCTTGAAGTGTGTATTTCCGATTTTAAACTCATTCTCTAGGCAAAACTCTATTATTCTTTCCCCGTTTGTATTAATCACATTCTCTCCATTCCTTCCTAAGCACCACTCTATTCCATCATTCTTATTTCCTACCCTCCCGTTAAGGTCTCCCATTATTATTACTCTCTTTTCACTTCTGTCTACTATTTCTTGTAGTTCTTTAAAGAAGTTATCTTTTTCTTCTTTTCTTGCGTCCTCGTTTGGTCCATAGCCCACAATTAGCGTGTATTCTTCGTTTTCGTCTCCTTCCTTAACATTTATTGATAGTAGTCTTTCGTTCAATAGGTTTTCTTTAGAAACATATTTCATCTTATCCTCTTTAATTAAAATTGCCACCCCTGCCTTGGCGTTTTCTTTTTCCGATACTCCTACCCAGTACATCCAATATCCATTTTGTGTCTTTGTGATTCCTTTGCCTTTCCTCTTTGTTTCTGTTATACCCACGTAATCCATATTCATTTTTGCCAGTTCTTCTGTTAATTCATATTCTTTCCCTGTTAAACTTTTTACATTCCATGTTCCAAATTTTATTATTTTCCTTGGTTTATTTACTCTATTTTTTATTTTGCCCTTCCCGTACTTAATTATATATGTTTTGTTGTTCCTTATCGTATCCTTTTCCTTTGCTTGCGACGTCTTTCCTTTTTGTTGCAATTTTCCTCGTTTTTCCCTTAGTTTTTTGGCGCAGTACCTCCTTCTTCTTTGACCTCTATCAGCTTCTTTTCTGTTTTGTCCCATTTCCATTCCTTTCCATTTATTGTTATTTTCTGATAGCCTATCTTCAATGTGTCACCTGCCTTTTTATTCTTCTCCGCTAACATTTTTATTTCCTTTTGTATTTCGCGCTCGTTTCTTGTTAGTTCGTTGTTTATGAAAATTTTGTCCTTTAAAGTTCGTAGGTTCTTTTTATTCGCCATTACTTTTTGTTTATCTTGAAAATTTTCCATTTGTACCTTACATGTCTTCTCTCCTATCTTTAGTGCTTCCTTCACTTGTACATTAACTCCAATTTTCTTGTGTATGAAGTCTTCTACGGTGTTTTTTAGGTCATTTCTGTTGATTGAGTCTGTTCTTAGCCCTACAATCACGAAATTATTTTTGATTTTTTCTTTCTCTAATCTCTCGATTCTCTCTTTCATGTCGTTCAATTCTTTTTTGATCTCTATATTTTCTTCCTTCAGCTGTTCATTTATCTGTTTCATTCGTAGTAGTTCTTCTTGATATTCTTTCTGATCCTGTTTTATCTCTTTTGTATCATTCTTTATTTGTAATATAATTTTCATTAAATCTCTTAGTTCTATTTTATCACTTTCTTCTTTGTTACTTTTGTCCGGTGTTCTCATAGTCTTTCTACTTCTTTTTGTTATATCTTGGCCATCTGTACTCTCTCTCTTCCTTTTACTGTCATCCGACGTGTAATCTTCTCTATCCGATGACATATTCGCACAACTTTCCTTAGTACGGGCCTGACTAAATTTTTATCTTGTTTGCACGCTCTAGCTGCTCCGCCACTACTCGCTTACGCTTGCTTACCTCTGTATTGTATGTCCTTGGCTACTGTCTCGCCACTGTATACACTTTTTACTCTAATTTAGAGCTTCTAGGCACTTCTCACTCCACTTTCTTTATTCACAACACTATCTTATTTCACCAGAGTTTATTTGTTTCCTATGGCCGCGAATTAATGCGTGATATCTTTCGTATATCGAATTTGACTATCGCCGCACAACCGTCTTCACTGCCTGCCACAACTCAACTCCAACCTAAGAATAAAGTTACTAAAAACCTCCAACAGCTGTCAAATTTAAATTAATAATCTACAAATTGAAATATAAACAGTTTATATTTAACGAAATAACTTATTATAAAATACCACATACCACATTTACAAATTGCATAGTATTTATTTGAATGTTTATAACACAAAGTGAACAAATACGAAAGTATGCATAACAACAGAGCAATTGGAATCAGCAAACGTCCTACACGTAAAATATTTATAATTATTGTAACGTCAAGTTGTAATTATTTTATTAAATACGTTTTATTTAAATACGTACGTAGAAAAAATATGTGTCATTCGGAGTAAAAGTGTCATTGTGTTGTGTGCCTCGCATGCAATTGTCCAACTCGCTAGCACTCGTCGTGCAAACTTACATGCTCGCCACACAAAGTACAAATAACACAGTATACTATTTTAACCTCTGTATTCCCAAATGGATCATTGCCGGAATCGAGACTTTTTTGGACTAGATTTTTATTTTTCGTTTGCACTTTTTTAATAAGCACCTGAAATTTTCTAAATCGTATTGTTTGAAGAAAGGGAAAAACACCCTTCTTGTAGTTTCCCCTGTCTTCCGGTTCGACCGCGCGTGACCTCGCGGACCGGAAATGACGTCTGCTGTAGCAGGGGATAGTTCCGGAACAGTCCACTCTGCACCACTAGTGTTCGGCAGTACACCGCACTTCAGATGTTTGCGTTCTACTCTTTATGTGTCTGGGTGACTTCGATCTGTTTACGCACTGCAATTAGCTTTCACTTGTTATGATGCAGATTGCAGATTGTTTACAAGAAATGAACAACGATAGTGATGATTTGATGAGTGACCTTCGGGGGTTAATTATGTACTGATATATTGATTATAGTATCTGTTGCAATGAGAAAATATCTACCGAAGAATTTTTCATCTTAATGGAAGATCTGTTAAAATGTTATTTGTAAATTTTATATCACTCATTGCCAATCTTACGAAATATTAATATTGGTTGTTCTTAAATTAACTTACAGATTTAAGAATTATGAACTTTTTTCATAAGTTGATTAATGTTTTTGATAATGTGAGGAATTCTTTTCTACGTCTTTGTAACATTATTATCGTACTATCAGCATCAGCTCCGGTGGCTCAATGGTTAAGTAACGCCTCTTAGTCATGAGTGCGCTCGGGATTCTGGGTTCGAATCCCACTAAGACATGGATGTTTGTGTACGTGAACCCACTACGTAATTGAGATTTAATCCTGTTAAGGGGTTTAAAGTTAAAAAAATAGGGTGGAATTGATAAAAAAAAACTATTTCTTTGTATAAAACAAAGTTTGTAAAAACATTGTCTTCTGCAAGTATGCATACTTTTTAACAATATAACTTGAAAAATGGATAAATATCTTAACGTACTTCCTCAAAATTTGGATAAAGAAATTTTTATGCCACCACAAAACCTCTCGCCATTTCCATTTTAGGCTATATAAGTAGGTACATATTGAATTTAACATATTTTAAGGGGGTATCACACGTAAGCACAAACACGCAACTAGTCATAGATTTTCTGCAACTTTGTCTATTTCATGCAATTTTTTGCGTATGATAAGAGACTGATTTCATGCAACTAGTTTACGAACATGTTTGAAAACTTCGTAGACAAGTTGCAGATACGTGCGTACAAACGATGTACGCATGCGCGGATGAACTTAAAAGTCCCTAAATAGTCGTGTTGATATTTTGTTTCATTTTGATGTTATTGATGTGAAATTTTAAAACGTGTTCAGACAATTTGGATACATACTTGGAAACAATGATTAATTTTAATTGGAGTTGTTTTCTAGTTATGGGATATAAGACCTGTAGAAAAATGTTACCAACATTAAATATGTAAATAATCTAAAATGTATGTAAATTTGCGCACGTGTGATAACAAGAGTTGTGTATTTTGAAAAGTTGCGTCAAATCAGTTGCATGTACCTGCGTACATGTGATACCCGCTTAATCCTCCCAAGGAATTCCAATTACATTTATTCTTTAAATATTTTTGTATTTTTTAATTCATTCTATTAACAATTTTTCTCCGACTCTTCTAAATGTTCCAGATTTCCAATTCATTGACGAGACTGGCGGTATTTCTGAAGGGTACACGTAATACACATCTATAATTTTAAGTATTTAATTAATAATAAAATAAGAAATATTAAAAGCACTTCCCAGAAAAAGCCTTCGGTAACGTCTCTCGATTTTTGACATTTGATTGTCATTTTTATATCAATCATTACAACAGATTATTTTATATATTTATAATACTCTATCTCGAGAGATAGTAAAAATGTTAAATGTATCGAAGAGAGGTTTAAAACACTTTTTTAAAAAAATGTGAAACCGATTCATTATACAGTATACTTTACGAGGTGTTTAATACAGTAAAGAAGTAAGTAGCATGGTCATGAAACTAACCATAGACAACACATACTACAAACTAACCAAGTTAAGAGAGTTGAGACTTGGATTTCCACTAACACGTGGCGGCGCGCATGTATCGTTCTGTGAACAATGTGATGGTGCTAATTTTGAAAAGTGTCAAAATTGGATATGGTTTTCAAAGTCGCCCCATTTTACGGTACTGTATAATTTCTTTATCTGCGTCACACCCAAGGTGTAAATATGAGTAATGCTCCTTCTAACACACTATTTGCCAACAAAATATGTGACATATAAAAACAAGGCTGAAATTATTTACAACATAGCATGCCACAATCTCTATATTATGTTAATGCGAGCATAAATTACCTTCCGTAACCCACTTCTTAAATCCAGTTATCTGGGGCGGAATTTAGGTTAAGTTAGCTTTCGCACCCCCAAAAATATTGTACTACTCTCAGATAACTTTCTGATTGGGGTGTTTGGCAACAATGAATATATTCAGGGGAGGTTATTTGGCATAGTTGCCAGAATTTGATAGGGTGATTTATTAAGGGGTGATAAATTTATCACCTGACATATGAAGGTGATTTTTTTGATAGATCTTAACAATTTTTTACGCAAGGTAAAATAAAGATTGGAGATAAATATGCGATCAAGAAAATTAGGTGAATAATAGACGTCAATTTATACGTTATATAAAGAAAAAATTGTTATTAATGATAGACTAAATTTTGATAGTCATGTTGTTATATAGATAAGTATTTTTACTGTTCTAAATAAACACAGAATAATGTAATCTACACAGTCATGAAAGAAAATAATGGAGTGTACAATAAATTTATAGTAATTAACATAACTATAGGATTGTTGTATCGACGATTTTAAGACATCTAAGGCCTGGTATGATTCATAACATTCGTGGGTTGTTTTAATAGTTTATCGGTTTCAGAAAATGAAGACATTATTAATTAATATTATTTTTTGAAATTCTCTCATTAATTAATGTCACTTTCAGAATGCTAAGATAAACTGAACAATTCTTTTGGCGTAATGTTAATATGACAAATTAATATTCAAGTTGTGTGCTTTATTTCTCCTGTTTATTATCTTAGAATAAAGTAAACTGTATGGTAAAAATATTACCGGACAGATACAGTTATTACTTATAGTTACCAGCCTACTTTTGTATATGAAAACAAAGGCTTAATATCCTGAAACCGGTAAAAATTTAACTTCGTTTTATTCATTGAATTGTTGAATAATTTGTACGTGTAAAATTAAATTAACTAACTCAATAAAACCAAGTTTAAATTTTAAGTGGGCATTAAATGGTTATTCGTTAAGTGTTAAATCGTATTATTATTTTGTAATTATTGTATGACGTAGATGTTTAGGTCATTTTGTTCTCAAACAGTGAAGTTCGCGAATAATTGGAGTCATGCACATAAATTGAACTATTTCAATACTTATAAAAATATATACGAGTATGTTTAAAATAACTTTAATGATCAATAATTGGAAATATGTACGGATAATAAGCAATTTAATAAAATAATGAATAAAATACTACGTACATACCAGTATATTAAAGTCCAAGCTTTGATTGCCACTGGCAGCCTATGACCTGTGACATTCAATATATCTTTCATTTTATACATACAAACTCACTTGATTTCTATCTGCCGAGACATCATAAATTCAAATAAATATTCGGGCCTATTCTGTAACTTAGTGGTTAATTTTTAACAACTGGTTATTTTTTTTAACCAATCAAGTACCTATGTTGACATATAACAAAAAATTGGATTTTTAGTTGTCACATCAATGTTTATTGGATAAAAAATTTAACCAGTTGTTAAAAATTAACCACTGAGGTACAGATTAGGCCCGATTATTTGGTTTACTTTTACTGTTTCGTTGTTTTCTGTATTTACCTACTTAAAAATGGATCCCGGATTTCAAAACAGCGATAGCGGAAGGCTTGAAAATACGCAGGTAGTAAGAATTTGGAATAGAGTAGTTGTGCGACGTAGATGTTAAATTCGAATTTTTTAAAAACTAAGAAACTTTTTAAAAACTTTAATCGCACGTATATAAATAAGAACTGGTAGGTACTGCTATTCATAAATTAGTTAACATTTTAAAATGTCATTTTGAATGTTTTGTGATTTTATATTATAATTAACACAGTTTTTAATGTGATACATTATGATTTTCTTGGAAACAACGTAAGTAATGTGCGATTAATAAAATATAAATTCTTTTCCTTCTCTGTTTATGCAAACTACGTTGCTGTACGTTATTTAGTGAGACTTGGCAAAGTTCTTTTGTTTTGCGATCAGCTGATTGCAACAATACACCTTTTTTCCTAGCGATCAATAGTTTTATTACAAGTTTTCAGTTTTTACGATTTCAGTTCCACGTGTTTATATCCTTGACCACGGAGAAGATTCAATACTTTAGTTTAATCCAGGTTCAAGGACACAAACAATTTTTCTAAATCCGTACTTATATCCTAAATGGGGAATAAAATATGTTTTAATTACAAGGAAAAAATATTGATAATTAAGTGTTTTTCGTAAGCGTAATTCGGAGAACCATTTTATATTCCAGAGAGAAAATTACTCTTGTTTTATCGATAGTTTGTTGTCATTTTCTCCGCCAATAAACAGGGAATGGGAGGAGTCGACGGTTGTCATGGAGACGTTATATTGATACCGCATAAGTTGTCATGAAAAATTAAACACAAAATGGGGGAATTTAAAAACAGATATGAAAAAAATTGCATTTAGATTTTTTTGAATTTAAATAATGTTTAAATTATTATACTCGTAGCAAGACCTGCTTCAAGTTCCCAATAAGGTTTACTACTATAATTTATTACTGAAATTTATTACAGTAAATACGTTTCAAATATTTCGCCGAAATATATGTTGCCACATGGATATGAATACATATATGGTATGATGGTTGCATTTTAACAAATAGAAGTAGAGTAACTTACGTAGTTAAATATAAAAAAGGTAGGTATAGATGCAAAAGTAGACAATTGATACATAACTAGTTTTAAGAAAACACAAAAAACCTACCAAGACCTTAAAAGCTAACCAATCAACTTGCAGTTTTCATAGAAATTTTCTGTTTATTATTTTAACAAAGTAGGTGTTTTATACGGAAATGCCTGATTTATTACTAAAAAGATATTTTGTTTAAAAATGACATATGTCTGGTTTTGCTGCCTGAAACTGTATGCTTATGCATCTGGTAGTAATTTCGCTTATCCATGTTAATCCTAATTTGTTCACTATCTGTCAACATGATCACGTGAATGAAGACTTGATTCGCCAAAGGCAAATGCCTGCTTTTGCACTTGCATGCCTTACGCACATATCTGCTTTTTCATCTAAGGTTAAGATGCAAAAAAAAAATGTATGTTTAGGCTCTTGAAGTTCAAAAGTTCGTATTCTTCATCAATTTCTAATAAGAATACATGACTAAATCATTTTATTACAAAATGTCAAATGTCTGCTTTTGCATTTATACGCTTCAAATAATGTATATCATTTTCAGTCTGAAAACTAACCTATCGACCAACTGACAACGTAATGAATACAGAATTTTTACTGAATAATGTAAAATTAACAATAACCTTATTTTTATTGTAATCAATAGTTGTAGTTTTTTTTAACTAATAATACTAGTACTTCAAGCTAATCAGTGTTGTATAATTTTTAATGAAAATAGCACCTATAAATATAAGTATAATTTTAATGAGAAAATTAACTGCAATGGAAAATACAATAGTATATTATATCCGACGTGGGAGATGTTTCATTACAACCGAGGGCTTATATATATTATCGAGGGGAGAAGCCTCGAGGTGAGATAAAATGCGAGGCTGTGATGAATGTATACTATTTAATTTACAATCATCCCTATTTTAAATAAATAATTTTTAAAATAAATCAATGATTTATAACCTTTAATTTTATTATATTTTTAACATCCTACTGGTATGTTATATACCAAATAACAGAATAACACCCTAGGGTTGTTATAAAATTGTTGCTATGAAATCGGTATTGCAAACAAATAAAAATATCGCGTTTCCTAGTTACAGCGTTTAAGTAAGTAGATTAATCGCCCCTATTCTGTAACTCAATCGATAATAGTTTTCGATCGATAATAATTTTTGACAAATAGAAACAAATGTATCATCTGTCAGTTTAATTTTTTATTCAGTGTCTACTATAATTATTGGCTATAATTTATTATCGATCGATAAAAGTTATCGATTGAGTTACAGAATAGGGGTGATTATCTCTAACACAAATCACAATGACAAGACATAAATCGATAAAAATCTTTATTAAAATAATATATCGGTCAACGTACCCACCTCGGGCCAGAGGCCCTCGGAGAGTACCTACACTGTTGACCTCAGGCGTTATTGTCCTTATAACACTCTTGATACATTAATTACTATAACAGCTCTCTTAAAATTTGTTTTAGCCTACTTGATTATAATGATCTCTATGACAATGTTGCTAACAACCTCTACATAAACATTTCCAACCCAAGAGATGGAAGTGAAATCTGTTATTTTCAACCCAAGAGATTGTCATTAAAGTTAGAAATGACGTATTTTCCAACCTCCAAAAAGTTTGGAATCGGTATATTACTATAATGATTGTGAATAATAATATATTACATCCAAGGTGGGAGATGTTTCATTACAGCCGAGGGCTTATGTATATTACCGAGAGGCGAAGCCTCGAGGTGGGATAATGCGCGAAGCTGTTATGAAACTCCCACCGAGGTTATGTATACTATTTTATTCACAATCATCCTTATTTTAAATCAATAATTTTCAAAATAAATCAATGAATTATAACCTTTAATTTTATTAATATTTTGACAGCTGTCTTAAAATTTGTTTAGCCTACTTAATTATGGGGATCTACGGCAATGTTGCTAGGCTAGATGGAAGTGAAATCTGTTATTTCCAACCCAAGAGATTGTCATTAAAGTTAGGAATGACGTATTTTTCAACCTCCCAAGGTTAGGAATCTGTATATTACTATAATGATTGTGAATAAATATTTTTACATAGTCTTTTTGGCTTTATTATATAGCAAACAATAGTTGTAATGTTCTTATGTTGATTACAATAAAGGATGTTATGATAATGTTCTAATTCCTAAACTTAAATACACTGAATGCCGTCATAATTTTGGATATAGCTAATTAGATTTTATATCGACAACAATACAGTAAGACCTGGAGTATTTGATATAATTATTATAAGTTATAAAAATTTTGTATTTTACCGGGATGACGCAGAATTTCCCGATGACATTTCGAAGTAATCGTTTTCCTAAGGAGGAGTTTGTTTACAAACAGAAAATGTTTGATTCATTTTTTATTTTACGGGAAACCATCATAAATCTTCTTGTTGCCAAAATGGGACATGAAACACGGTCTGTTAGTACCTAACTGACTATTTCTATTTTCTTAAATATAAATAAATATAACAGTTTTACTTATTATTGTATCTATGTCAATTTACATTACCTAGATTTTGGTAATAATATTATTTTGTCAATATATTTTCTTTTTGTCTAAATGTGCTGGGCAGAATTTAAATAAACCGCATTTATTTTGTATCTTTGACATAATTTAAAAAACATTAGTATGTACTAATTCATATTGGCAATCAATCACATTATACCCTAATCACGGCAGTCTAAAAACAGCAACGTATCGATCAGTGTATCATTAAGTGTACTTGCTGCATTTAATCTCAGCATAGAACCAACCTTGATTCTTGCCCTACCTTAAACCAAACTACTGCAGATCGCCAATGACGAACGGGATATTGCCGTTAATAGCTAATACCTACGCGGGTAATGGATTTCCTATAATGCGGATAAGCACACCCACAAAATAAGGGAAGAAGACGACCATGGTGTTTTAGATTTACAGAACGCATTTCGTAAACGCTACAATTTTTTATTAATCACGTATGTAAAAAAGTTTTAATAAAAAGTTAAACCTCTTCATCAAATAAAATAGTTATTTATGCAACAAGTGTAAAAAGTATAGTCTTATTTCACGACTAGGAAAGTTTGACCGAACGAGCCGCAGGCGAGTTCGTCAAATCTTATGAGTGAAATAAGAAATAAGACACTTTTTACTCGAGTTGCACATAATTTTTTTTACGTCTGTAACAAAAATGTGAAAAAATGCCGTAACGTTTCATTAGACGTGTTTGCGTTAAAAAAGTCCAATTTTTCACACATTTATTGTATTAAAAAAGATAAACTTTATGAATCCATTTTAATGAAAAAAAGTATACTTTTTTTAACAGACGTAAAAAATAGTAATTTACGTAACAAGACCTGAAAGTGATACTTTACTGGGTGAGCAAGCATATTCCAAAGCTCGCTCTGGAATATGGTTGCTCACCCAGTAAAGACACTTTCAGGTCATGTTGGGTACAATATTTTTTTCGCTGTCCTGAAAAAAGAATAAATAAAAATATATAGATTATATATTATTTTATTTTTTATTGCGAGGAAATAAGAAATAAATAAATATACAACTGATCGCCATGAAAACGTTCAGATATGTAGACAATTTTCCGAGCTAGCTCAGTAAAGAAGAAAGAGGTCTAAAAAGTGATCAGAAACAGCTCATTTTCTGGTCGATCGCGGAAAATTATTTTTTTTGTTGAAACATTGACATAAAGGTTGCTCCTATAAACTAAGGAAATAAGAAATTTAATTTTAAAACACTGATAGGGGACCATTATCTTCAATGCGACAGTGTTTTTGTCTCATTTGTCTCTGGACGATGTTAAATCTACTTCCCGGATCGTCAGAAATATTCTTGTCTATAACTGTTCAGTATTTCCTGTCATTATTGTATACCTTTCTGCTAAGAAATGCCCAAAAGTCTTTAATCAGTCGCCCCTGAGAAATATTAAGGGGATTATACTCTCTATTTTCTATAAAGTATTGGAACCTTAATGCTCTACATTACAGAGTCTACAGCATCTGGAGCTTCGCTCAAGTTGGGCCGCTATTTGGTTATATTATTTCTATTTCGAAATTTTAAATCATTTCTGACCAAAGTTTTGCTAACAATTATTGTCTAAAATTCTAAATTGTCGAGCTACTTTGCGCTATAACGTTCTAACTGTGTCTTGAGCACTTTGAATGAGTCTGCTGATTCTGTTTGGGGGTCTACTTTTTGGTAAAAAAAAGGCTCGACTCGAATATTTTTAAGTACAACTCTACTTTAAACTTGACTCGAACAAATAAGACAAGTTCGATTCGAACTAATTTTTTTTTCAAAAAAAAAAAAAAATTAATGTCCTAAGCATGAAAATGGTAGTATAATGATTTTTATATCAAATTTATAAGGTGTTGTATATTTTAATTAAAAAATAAACAAATTACATTTAGTAAATATTAAAGTTGCGTTCAGAACCAAATTTGACGTATACGCAACTATCAAATTCTTGTCCATATTTCTGAGTACATTTGTTCACATCGAGACTTTTGACAGAAGATAACTGAAGCTGAAGAACTTTTTTGCAATTCATTTCTAAAGTTTATCAATAAACTCCAAGACAATAACAAAACCTAACCTAACTGGCTACTCATAATTTGAAAAAGTTGTTATTTCAAGTTTTAAAAAGGTGAAATTTCAGGTTTTAAAAAATTTTGCGTATGGCCCTCCTACGCTTCCGTAAAATTAGACCTTATTAATAAAATTTGGATAGTAGTAGGGATAACAACAACAAATAATAAGAATGAGAAATAACTTCCTACCTTAAATTGTTTGTAGCTGCTGACAACATAGCTTGCTCCATCTTCTAATTCATCCAACCTTATTTTTCTATCTCCATCCATGGAAAAAATATATCTGGCGCCCCTTGGAAGATCCATACGCAAGCTGAGCTTGTCCAAAAGAGCTTCCAAGCTTCCCACATCTCTTCCAGGTTTGAACCGAAACTCTACTCCTGGGAAGAACGGATCGCCGTTCTTGTAGAACAGCACCCTACAAAGAAAAGAAACAATCCTTTTTCATCATATAGTTATATCAAAAATATATAAAAGTAAAAAGAGGTACAGCAAAGCCTACGAATATCTATACAAAGTATGATAACCTAAAATAGAAAAATTGAACAGACTATTTATAAACTTTACGATATTGGGCAAAAAAGAAATAGATAAAAAAATAAATAAAGGTCTACAATTATGTATGTACTCTAGCAAATCCTAAAATATGTAGAAGAAACATGAGATATGAGATAAAGATAAACGAAAATGAAATATCTCAGGAAGATTACAGGATAAACAAAATGGGATAGGCGAAAATAATCAAAGTATTTGACATCAGTGATATCTGGTGGCAAAAATAAAAATCTGGGAGTTGAGGAAAACATTTCTGAATTTGTATGGAGTTACATGGTATTTATATTGTCAAAACAAAGTTTACAGGTAATTTTGTAGTACTTATAAAGTGTAACGTGTAATACAACTACTAATGTTATAGTATTAATTGATAATTACATACAATTTTTCTGATGAGTTTCATACTTCCCTAGTAAAATAAGCATTAATGTTATGTACCTCATGTAATAATTATAGAACCGAAGCTATTACGTTTGCAAAAGACAATAATTTGAAAAATAAGTGGAAAATACCGTTGAGAATTGGTAAATCCATTTCTAAATGGATGATGGTTTGTGTCGAACACTTTCTACTGATAAATTTTTAGCCAAGTATATTGACACTATTCATTTCTTTGTAGTTGAATATTAATTGCGATTATCGTTACAACAAATGAATACAAAAAAAAAAAAATTAAAGAAAGGCTCTATGTCCAGTCAGAAACTATCAAAGAGTCAGTTTATTTGTATTTTGTATTAATTGCGATTATCGTTACAACAAATGAATACAAAAAAAAAAAAAATTAAAGAAAGGCTCTATGTCCAGTCAGAAACTATCAAAGAGTCAGTTTATTTGTATTTTGAGGAGGGCCATCAGGATTACTTGTTTGTAAACAATAACCCGCTATTTTAGAATTCTTTGAGCTTTTTTTAAGCCCATATAAAATTACATGCCCTGCATTGGAAACGACTTTACCCTCTTTCATGGGCCTCGGAGAGTCAATATAATCAAAAATATTAGCCAAATCTAGAATTATTTCTTCCATATCTATTTCTTCTAAGTATCCACTTTTAGTAAAATTCACTTTATATGTTTAATTTGATGGCAAAGACTGAAAAATACAACGTGTTCTCATATCAGGTCAATGTAAACAAAAGTTTGTTTTCCACAACTTAACGCTGTTTTGTGCTGCCATCTACATTCAGTTTTTTTCGCCGCAGGGAAAGAAATAAAAAACCATAAGGACGATGGCAAATCAAGAACATTTTTGTGTCTTGTGTTGATTTACGTTATTTATCAATAATGTCAAAAATAAGCTCTCGGAAATCGAGAATAATGATCTTAGCTGCATGTGCGTTTTTTGATGGAGAAAATGATTATTTTCTAATCCAGCACCAGTTGGAAAGATTAATTAAAACCGTCAACAAATGTAGGTACCTCAATGGATCTGGGGTGGGATTCTGTATCTAGTCCGTTATCAAACGATACCGTTATCACTACAGAAACGTATTTTTTATAAGATGATTGATATATTTACGTCATACTTGTCAAATAAAATGAGATCTTCCATGTAACCATAGTGATAATGGTACCGTTTGATAACGGACGAGTTACAGAATCCCACCCCACATCAGTCGTAATTATTAATAAATAGTAGGAAAAACAATGGACCCAAATTGGTACCCTGTGGTACAACAGAGGTGGCAGTAAAAGAGTATGAATTATGAATAAGAAAATGAACAGAAAGTATTGTCTTGTGAGTAAGAAAATAGAAGAGAAATTAAACCGATAGAGAGACAAAGAATAGTGTCTCTTACCGTCGGGCGCGCCAGTAACTGAGATTGTTGTACCTCGCCGTGGCTGGAGTGGGGTCGGACGCTCGGGACTTGGGTCTGGGTGGCGGCAACATGGAGCTGGTCTCCGAGGCGTTGTCGCCCATGGCGCCGGCCGGAGAGCCGGGCCGGGACCGCCAGTACCCACCGTTCGGGATGCGCCCTGCCCCTGGAGACCCTACCTGAAACCGCCAAACATTCAACAAATATTATTTATACTTTCTACTTTTACAATCATAATGCAGTAAAGCTAATAGTCTTTCATATTTAGAATTGGTACAAAATCTTTATTTATATACCGCTTGTAGAAATAAGTAGTTAATTGAAATAAAGCTAAAATTAAGCATTTTTTTAAATGTTTGCCAATATTGCAAATAGTGTCTATAAAAATATGTATAAAGGCTATAAAAAATAAGCAATAAATAGAAGCTACATTGGCCACGTTCAGCACATTTCATCGCTGAGCACCGAAGTTTGCCGAACACACTGGATGAATGCGAATGGTCCAGTAGTAGCACTCGGCAAACATCGGCGCTCAGCTGCCGGGGTGCCGAACGCGCCCGTTAGTATAGTTTGAAATAATTTAAAAATTAATTAATTATTTATTAATTTATCAGAAAGTTTAGCTAAGTAGTCCTTAAAAAAATCACTGTCGCCTCCTAAAACGGTAGTATGCAATTATTTTTTTTTTTCACTTCTTTGTAAATTAGATCAGAAAAAGTTTATTTTATAAATTATAGAAGAAATATGAGAAAAATACAAAAGAATATTTATTTAAATCTTAGTACATATTGAGGATTGTTTTTAAAAAATAGGTACTATAAAAATCAAGAATTCCTTTAAATATATAATTTTTTTTTTCAAATTGTTTAAGAGCATGAAATGTCAATTTATTTAAAAGATGTAAACATTGTAGGTAGTATAAATAATGTAATTTATAAAAATCTTTCGCTATTTATAGAAATTGTTTAAAAGAAATTTAATTTTACATTGATTAGTGCTATCGAAACAATTTAAAAATCGCTAGGTAGCATTTATGTATAGTGTAATATTTGAAGTGAAATACGAAAATTTATGTACGTAAATGTATTTACGCACATCTGCTTTAAAATTGTTTGTTTACATCATTGTTACCATGGCGGAAACTGGAAGATTACACTCTGCGGGCCGTAAAGTAGCATATGCGGGCGGTAAAATATAGAAAGAGCCCGCTTACTGGTAAATAAAACATCAAAAATACAACTGGAAATGTAATTAAGACTCTTATTTTTTAAAATGGTATTAGTTCCGCTAAATTTTCACTAGATTTTATTAGAATTGCCTAAGGAATTACTTCAAAAATTGTCTCAAATCTCCAAGCTTGACATTTAAAAAAATATTCATATAACCAAATAGCAATGCAACGCATCGCCTTATTGTTTTGTAACATGGTCACCTGGCCACGTAATATTTTTATATAGCAACAAGCTTTAAATGTATTTAAAAAATAATTTAAAAACATTTCATTTGATTGCAGTTGTGCGTAAAACGTTGTACATACCTCGGGCCGAAAGAAGTTTACACCCTTGGACGAATAAAAGACCTCCGCTACGCGTCGGGCTTCAAATTTCGTCCGCAGGCGTAAACTTTTTCTTTCGACCCTCTGTATGTAAATAACTATTTTTTATACGAAAGCGTTAAGTATGAATTCAATTTTGAACCAAGTTAACGTGTTCTTTTATACCAAATTTGTAAATGGTTAAATTTACACACCAATTTTAGTGTTTATTTTACACAAAATTAAAATTTAGGTTTAGGCAGTAGTTCCTTTTAATTTACAGTAAGGGGTGCATAAATCCTTATTTATAATCAGTTATTGCCGTTATGGATGTGGTAATGAAGAAAGAAACAATAAATACTGGCTATCAAGTGATGAGAGGAGTTGCAGGCTATGCGGGAGAGAAGAGGAAACTATCAGGCATTTAAGGAAGGGAAGTTACGAGAGAAGGAAGAAAAGAAACGGTTCTGTTAGACGATATAGGGTCGGGACAAGATTGGATGAAGGAAGTCATCGAGAAACGGGGGGTTAATTTATGATGTAGTACCACAATTCATTGTAAGATGTATATAATATATAGATTCTAAGCCGTTTAGGCAATAATAAATATAATAATAATAATAATAATAATAATAATAATAATAATAATAATAATAATAATAATAATAATAATAATAATAATAATAGTAATACTACCGTTATGGAGGCTGCAACGACAATTTTTTAACGAGCACTCTTTTCCACACAAATTTAGAAATGCCGGACAAAATATTTCTTTTGTTTAAGGTAAAGGGCATTATCTAGTGATCTATTACCTAAATTACTACATCTACAATAATAAGTCTATATCTACTTTTATTCTACATATATATTAATCATTCTCTCTATCATTTCTATCAATCGCTACATCACTATCATCACATACTTCTATCATCTCTCAGTATCTCACCAGATGGAAGCTTCGCAACATGTCAGTGTCAGCCTGGCAGATTATGGCAAATTACGGCACATTCTTAACGTACGATAAATACACGCTACACGATACCTGGAATGTCATGTTCCAATCTTCAACGTAAATGGATTGAAGGTTTGGTAAACACACTGTATGTAGCTGACCATCTGCTGAATTTTCCGAATCCTTACGAAAAGAAAATTTATTTAGATTTTAGACAAACTACACGGATAGAATTTTAAGGACGGTTCGTGTTTCCTATAACTACGTTAGAGTATAGGAAAACAAACTACAGAATGTGCGTTAATTTTTACTTACATTCAAAAAAGCTCATCCATATAGACATAAACACTATGCACACAAAATATAGACAATTACGGACATACACAAACTCTATACATACATGACGAGAATCATTCAATAAGTAAATAGACCAACAGCAATATGCAGATAATATCATATTCATATTAAAAAAAAAATAGAACATTCCTAGACTTGAGGTACAAACTTTAAGAGCACATCTAACTGACCAAAATAAGTAAAAAAAAAGCTTAATCAACATAGGTTCAATCTTCAATAGTATCCGAGATATAAGGCAGTGAAAATGAGTTTTTATAGGGTTTACCTCTGTGTATACCAAATTTATAAGTGGTTAAATTAATAAATCGTGTGGACCTATATAATATAAACCAATTTTAATGCTTATTTTACACAGAATTTTTCAAAGCATACCTACGCCTCAGATATAAATTTTAACTGTACTGGATTTTTCTTCTACGATATTATACAGGGTGTTTCCTTTAAAACAACCAGTAATTTTTTTGGGCGAACTAATGACTTTAGAAAAAAATGTTATATACAATATATATACAGGGTGTAAATTTTAAAACGGGTCATAGGGCTATAACATAGAAAAATAGTTTTTTAGACGCCAAAAGTTTCTATATTAATTTATTGAAAAACTAATTAGTGCCTATTATAAAGAAAAAAATTACGAATTTTTTAGTACCAAGCACATTACATTTCTGTTTCATATAAAGCCAGAAAATAAATTTAAAAATTTGTACAATTAAGAAAAAATAGCATTAGCCATGAAACTGACAGTAACAAAACATTGTTTTTTTTACTAACATGATAGGGGATTAAAGTTATTAATTTATGAACTAATAATCTATTGTAATAGGTATTTAAAATTAAAGATGATCTACATGTTATAAGAAATAAGTTAAAAATAAGAAACGAGAAAAACTGCAAACTACAAGGGAACAATTATCCATGATTTCTTCTTAATTAAACGAAAATAATAATAATTTAACAAATAATGTCCAAAAAACCTTTATTAATGAGCGTCTTAAGTCAACAATTGTTTTGTTTTGTTTCTGTCAGTTTCACGGCTAATGATATTTTTTCTTAATTGTGTAAATTTCTAAATTTATTTTCTGGCTTTATATGAAACAGAAATGTAATGTGTTTGGTATCAAAAAATTCGTAATTTTTGTTTTTATAATAGCCACTAATTCTTTTTTCAATAAATTAATATAGAAACTTTTGGCGTCTAAGAAACTGTTTTTCTATATTATAGCCCTATGACCCGTTTTAAAATTTACACCCTGTATATATATATGAAGCAGGGGTTGAACAGTCTTCTCATGACCATATCCTGCATCCCTCTCGCCATTTTTGTTTGTTGTCATAATCTCCTTCTTCCAATCCTCTTTCATTCATAGCCTTTTTGATATCTGCATGCCAGTTCTTTCTAGGGCGACCTACTTTTCGTCTTCTTCGTGGCTGCCAGTCATATACTTTCTTTGGTAGCCTTTCCTCTGTCATTCTCTTCATATGTCCGTACCAAAGTAGTTGTTTTGATGTGATGGTATCTAGCATAGTGTTTTCAATGTCCATTTCCGCTCTTACTTGTTCATTTCTCTTATGGTCTAACAGAATATATCTACAGCACCTCCTCCAAAAACCCATTTCTACAGCGTTTAATTTATGTTTCATGTCATCGTTTAAGGTCCATACTTTCGAGCCATATGTAACTCAGCTTTCGACTAACGATTGAAAAATGTGTATTTTCGTCTTCTTCGTTATACCAGTATTCCATAAGACTGAACGCAGCTGCCTAGTTATAGTCTTTCCTTTTACCGCTTTAGCTCTGACATCTTCATTATCAGTACCATCACTATTTATTTTCATTCCCAAATAATTATATTCATTTGTTCTTTTAATTGTACCTTTTTGTGTTTTTATTCCATCTGTTGTTTCTGATGTGTTTTCCTGTCCTACTACCATATATTGCGTTTTTTCGAGGTTTATTTCAAGTCCCCACTCGTGAAACACATCTATAAGTTTCCGAACCATATAGCTTGCGTCATCCTTACCCTCCTCTAGTATCACTTGATCGTCAGCAAATAAAAGTGTGTAGATGGTGTCCTCATTTAGGTTTATTCCCATACTAATGCACTTCTTCGTTCATGTTTGTAAAAGTTCAGTCATATATATTTTGAAAAGGGTTGGTGAAATACAGCAGCCTTGTCGCAGTCCTTTGTTTGTTGCGAATTTTTCCGATAAATAGTTCCGGATTTTGATGTAGTTCTTCGAATTTTCGTAAAGTGATTTCACCGCATTTATGCATACATTCTTGACTCCGTTTCTCAACATCGCATCCCAAAGTTTATTCACAGGGATACTATCGTAAGCTTTTTTCAAGTCTATAAATATGAGATGCATTTCATAACCGTGAGCAAGTACTTTTTCAGTTAACTGTTTTAGACAAAATATGTTGTCTACGCACGAACAGCCTGACCTAAAGCCATTTTGTGATTCAATATCTTTAATTTGCCTTTCTATATACAAAAAATGATAATGAAAAAGGGGTCAATTTTTCAGTAACAACAAACCGAAAATTCAACTAGTGGTTTTCAAACGCAGAACAAAATAATATTTTTTTAAATGGTACCCTATATAAATTTTTAGTCCAGTAGATAGAGTTTTTTTTGTTTTAACGATATAAAATTATTTAAATAAAAATGATATTAAAAATTAGATATAATGTTACAATATTCAAATAGGCAATATTTATATTGTTGAAATCAGTAAAAAATCTCTATACATATAATGGACTAAGAAATTATATAGGGTATACCATTTAGTGGAATATTCGGTTTGTTATTATTGATAAATTAGTCCCTTATTCTTGAAATTTTTTTTGTATATAACATTTTTCACTAAGGTCAATAATTTGCTCATAAAGCTCTGGTTGTTTTAAAGGAAACACCCTGTACTGTTCTCAACAAACAGAATATTAAACAGGTTTGTGCAACGAAACGCCGAATATAGGAGATAGGAGTTTACATAGAATTTTAAAAATGTGTGGAATTTGGCTCTCCTATACATTTTAGAGAAAAAGTACAACAATGAAAAGTTGTTTAAAATTAATTTTTACATTTAAAAAGTCTTCATTGAATGCAATAGAATATCTGTAGCACTAGATATTTAGAAAATAAAATGACATTTTTGTTAAAAATCAGATAGCCATGGAAATAAAAAACGAATAAAACAAAATATCATTCTGACAGTGTTATTGATGTTAATTGTTGTTATCATTGTTGCTACACTCATAATTCAGCATTAAATATTCAAGTACTTATTATGATCTTAAATGATATTTTGTTTTATTTGTTTTTTTATTTCCCTGGCATCTAATTTTTGATGATGGTAAAATTTATTTTCTAAATATCTATAGTGCTACAGATTTTCTGTTGCATTAAATAAAGCCTTTTTAAAAGTAGAAATTTATCAAACAACTTGTACTTTAGCACAGGAGAACCAATTTCCGCACATTTTCAAAATTCTGTTTTAAATTCTTACGTTCCGCGTTTAGTTGCAAACCTGTAGGTATATTGCTTTTGAACTATTGATGTTTGTTTAAAGAGTAACGTAATTATATTATAACATATACGACACTGACGAATATTTTATTCTAACTTTCGTTAATAATTAATTGAAAGAAATAGATGAATTTTATAATAAACAATTATAAAAGTAGTCCATATTTAAAAATCTAAACTAAACCTAAATTTAGGTAGAATAGCTCGTCTACCAAATACAATAGATGAATAGATAAATATAAATTAATCAATGTGTATATCAGCATGGCCTATAATCCATTTCTAGCAGAAGTTTTCAGAAAATTTCTATAAAAAAAATAAATTATATCTGAAAGTGTGTTAGTGGAACTATAACAAGAGGTATTTAAGTATTTATTTCTCCATTTTAATGCCATATTTATTGTTTTTATTTTAATCTTGTTGCCCTACATAAATTGATAATAATCAAATAAATTTTCCTTCAATTATTTCTTTCAAATTTACCATTTTCTCTCACTCATACTCACACCAATCCATTCTTGTTTTAAGCAGGAGAATTTGATTAAAACTAATACAATTTCTTTGCAAAACATTTAAAATCGTTGGTTTACAGAATGTAATGTATATTTAGAATTTAAAATCAAAGTTTAAAATCTTGAAATGTAAGTGAAGTAATGTAGTTTGCGTGCAATCAATTCTTTTAAGTATTTTTGGAAATTTACAATAATTTTTATGTTTTGGACAATTAACCTTGAGTGCCTCGGTCTCAAGGTTACAACGGCCTAAACAATACACTCAACCCGCTGAGGTAAAGATGGTTGCGTCCACAAGCCACAAAAAAGCGACGAATAATTATGAGAAATTTAGGAAAAAAGGAAGGTTATAGTTTTTTTTTACTATCAAGTAATATTTGTATTGATTATTCAAAAGAAGTAATAAATTATGTATGCAGAAATATGTTTATTTATTTGAATTTCAATGAGTATAAAATTATAAAAAAGGTACCTAAATAAAATTGTTGTATTGCTGTCAAAGTTTAAAAACATAAAACTTCGTTCAGTCATAAATTTGGTAGGAACCGATGTTTTGATGTCAATTCATGTAGGTACCTACGTAGGTCATATGCGCTAAAATATATGTTACCGGATGAGTATAAATATATGATAAGCTGGTTGCATTTTAAAATAATTTAAAAATTGGAGAATTGACGAAATGATCAAATTGGCAATTGTTTTTATATGTATAGTTCTTGCCAAAATATGCCGTCCTTGACTTCATTACACCCTCACAGCTGGAAAGTTGTAAAGATATTATAAGGGTAAGAAAATCAGGGTTGTACTTAAATAAAATAAGTTTTTCATATTTTTTAGTTGTTGAAAACAAAAGCACGGGCACACTACTATCACTTCATATTTCACTTGTCAGTGTCAAATTGTTGAGACCCATATTTCTCATTTATTATATTGCTTGCAAGTGTTGTTATTTTTCATGAATGTAACAAATAACAAAAATGTGTCTTCTCGCATTATATATAATTGGGAAATATGGACCTCAACAATTTGACACGGACTAGAGAAATCATGCGAGTTTACGTCAAGAGATAATAGTGTCCGAGTGTGCCAGTAGGTACCTTAATAAGCAATTAGAATTAAAGTTTACATACCATCATTTATAAAATAATTTAGAAATTGTTTACTCTTAATATTTAATAAAAATCCATTGTTTTTCTCGTAAAATAGATAAGTTTCTTGAAAATATCAAAATTTTGATAATCCCACCTTTAACTTTCAAGTACTGAAATTACCCGCTGTTAAAGCGGGACGCCGCAATGGGCTATTTGCGTGGTACTGAAAATCCGATTTCTGTCACTATATACGTAATGTTATATTGAAAACATATATAAAAATATAAATTTTATTTTGAAATAATTATTTGTTTTTTACTAAATTCTAAAATCTTTATATTGAACTGGGGAGGGGAAGCATGTTTAAGAATGTTATCAATAGATGGCATGGCGTGCGAGAAAGTTTTAATTTGAATTTGACATTTGTTATTGAAATGTGAATCAAGTATGTAAATATATTTTTTTGGAATTTTTCGGAATCAAGAGAGAACAGGACAATAGAATATATATGAATTTTGACATTAATTTCATGTTCTGTAATTGTATAATAAACTTTTGTATAATAAACTTTTGCTTCAAGCCGGATCTAATTGTACTTATTATTAGGTTTGTATAACAACATTAGTTCATTTTTCTCTCTCTCTGGTATCTCAAATACATTAATTACTTTATAAATAAACACATAGGTAATTACTTGTAATTTAAAATATCGATATCAAAAAGATAAACTAAAATACTAACCTCCAAACTATTGTTGAAACGTCAAACAGGTGATCTACATTACCCGCACAAACATACCATTACTATGGGACGGCACCACGCTTGGTTTTGCGACTATTCATTGGTGCGGCGTAATTCTACGTCATACATGGCGGGAATTCAAATAATCAAATTTCATTATTTTCTTTCTGGCTAATAAATAAAAACTTTGTCAAAAGAAAAAATATGGGTAGCAAGTTTTTACCTTCTCTTCAAAAATATTAAATAAAAAAAAGGTACGCAAGTAGCCCAATACTAAGTCAAAGACGGTGTATCTTGGCAAGAACTATAATGAGAATTTATATTAAATAATAAGTAATAAGTGTAGGTATTTGTTGTAAGGATGCGAAGAAATTTTTTTGTAGTTCACAGTCCAGGATGATGTTTAATCGTTTTTTTCTGAACTTTGAATTACAAAAAAATTATACCTTCATACTTTTGTATTATCATCTTTTGGAGAGTAATTATATCTACACTAAAATTTTTAACACAATTCCCATTATTATTTCGATATTTTCAAATTTGACATTGTGTACACTTACATGCATAGAAATCAACCACTTCGCAGTTTTAATTTTTTTTTTTTTTTAATCTAGACATCAGTTTAAAATAAAACTTATGCTGTTTGAAAGATCATTTAATACGCTTTAACATGAGCCTAAATTAATTAGAATGTCTTTCGTGTTCTCAAACGAAAAGTTCTAAAATGAAATGCATGAAACAAATTAACATTTACACTAGTGCAACACTGAAATATGAATTATGTGCATATTCAAGCAGATAATAACTGCGATCTGTCAAAACTGTGTTATACTCGTGATAGCAACCACGTAAATATACGCTGTGCAACCACGTAAATATGCCCTGTTTTGGCATTTGATAAAAAATAAGCACTCTTGATAAATTTGTGCTCTTGTTAAAGCGCAATAAATGATCTTTCAAATAGCATATGTTTTATTTTAATCGGAGGTATATTTTCTAAAAAAATAATAAATTTAAAACTGCAAATTGGTCGATTTCTGTGCACGTAAGAGTATATACAATCCAAATTTTAGACATACTGCATGTGTTTACTATTTCCGATATTATTTATATACAAAAATGATTATATTTTAATCAACTTCTTCTACTTTTGTTATCATTATCATGCACCCCACTCACTTGCATACACTTTCAAAATATCTCCACTTACTTCATCCTCAAACTCATCGTCGGAGTGTTGTCTGTCCAGGTTGTCTGTGTGGCCGTTGTGCGCGGCTGCGAGGGCTGCACTGGCGGGCGGCACGCCCCCGCCGGGCGCCGCCCCCGCGCCGTCCCCCACGCCCGCCTCCGTGTTGCCCTCTGCCGCCAGGGCCACCAACTCGCGGCCACCGGAGGCGGCCGCTCCGGGTGGAGAGTCGTCGTACTGCTGCATGCGGGATGTGGAGCGAGATGGCGCCAGAGAGGCCTAGATAAGAAGAAGGTGATGGGGTAAGTGGCAGATGGCACTGTTTATTAGATTGAAATACAAGAAATGGAAAGTGAATATAGTAAATGACAATATTAGGAATTTTATGATAATTAATTCTAATATACAGGTGTTTGAAAAATTGCGAGCAATATTTGGGGATATATACAGAGTGTTATGTAAGTAAGTGTACATCGCTTAACCCATGGTAGAACTGACCCCATAGATAGTAAATCTGAGAATAATTTTTGTTTAACATGCTTTCTACAAGAACTGGAGGCCTTTAAAACTGGCCAATCACGTGACAGTTTAAAATTTTGCAAAAAAGAGTAAAAATCAAATATGTTCTCTGGAAAATTGTCACACCTGCCACAAATGACATCTAAGATCATTAGCGTCGCGGTATATTTCAGATTTTCATAATGAAAAACTGTGTTTATGAGCACTGAATATAAGTAATTAGATTAACAAATAAATAAAATAGATGAAAATAAAATAAATAAATAAAATAAATATATCATCACGGCATATTATCCATTTCTGTGTATGCCACACTCTGCTTTATCGCAAATATCGGTAATGATGATGACATATTTTATCGTGCGGGCGCTTACCAGGCGTCATCTCACGGGCACTTATTGCTGGCGTGGAAAGTGCACCTCAGGGATCACTTTTGTGCCATTTAAAATTCGAAATATTTTGCGTCGGTCGGGATCGAACCCGGTTCCCCAGGTTCGCGACCAGACACTCTGGCACGTGATCACGGAACTCTATAAAATAGATGAGTATAAAATAATTCAAAATAATTTTTATTGTTGAAATATCTAGAAAAAATAGATAACGCCTTCGAGCATATACTGACTAGAGAAGTAATTCCCTATACAAAGCATAACATGTTGTGATCGGAAGATATACGGTGGACGGATTTGCGGGGCTGGAAGTCATGGTTTATTTCGGGTAGCATTTTGTTATGTTATATGTCACTTGTCATTTATGACATATATCTCGGAATATTTAATTTTTGATTTTGTTACCTTCTTTTTCATATTGCAATTATGGTTTTGTACTGTGTAGCCAAATTGCAAGGAAAAATACAAAGAGATGACCGAATTTTCGTTTCATGTGTAAGTAATTGTGTTTTTTTTTTTACATAAATGAATAAATAAATATATCATCACTGCATATTACCCATTTCTGGGTGTGCCAGTATCTACAACACATGTAATAATATAATAAACAAAATATAAATTTAGGTTTCCCGCTAACAATGATGTTAGAGAAAAGTGGCTGAAATTTGTTGGAAATAAAGATTTTTATATTTCAAAAACAGCAACTGTGTACAAATATTGAGATAATACGCAGCCCGTAATACACCAGGGCTTCCGTCCCCGCAAATCACCCCTACCGCATATGTTTCGATCACAACAAACACCGTAGGCGGCCTCTAGTCAGTATATGCTCGAAGCATAACTTTAGCAAAAAACGTTTAACGTCAGTTTTGACAATCAATATTTTTTCCACAGTGGACTTTGATTTTTACTTCTTTACAAAATTTTGAACTAGAACGTGATTGGTCAGTTTTAATGGCATCCACTTCTTGCAAAAAGCATGTTACATAAAAATTATTGCCAGATTTACTATCTTTGGGGTCAGTTCTACGATGGGTTAAGCGTTGTACATATACTTACATAACACTCTGCATATATGAATCACACCAAGGCAAAAAAAAAATCCTAATGCACCCCTGTTCATAAGCAAACCGTTTTGTATTTAAACAAAATAGAAATGTTACACTCGTAAAATTTTAAATGGTTCGTAATCATATGTAATATAGGGATGGGCAGAAAGGACGGACGTTTTTAAAAATTCACAAAATTGGTACCTTTTGTTTAAGAAAAAAATATTGACAGATTTGAGTTCGTAATGACATAGCATTTGACAAAATCAAGTGTGGATAACAACATCTTGCATGTGGTGTCCGTCATCATTAATGTATTTCTAGAGGCGTTCTACGAAGTTTGCAAACACTTTGTCCATCATTGCTGTCTTTTTGTAAAGAAACAAAGAACCCTCAACACTATTAAATTTCAATTACAGAGTGAGTTCACATACACCAATATCTATGCCTTATAGTGGGATTCGAACCCAGAACCCCGAGCGCACTAATAGACTAAGAGACGTTACTCTACGAATAGCTTCTTTCAGTTCTTCCATTGTGTGGGGTTTGTGTTCGTATGTACGTATCACATTAGAAGAACTAAAGAGCGATGTTGAAAAGAGTGTTTGCAAACTTTATAGAACGCCACCAGAAATGCATTAATGATAACAGGCAACACAATATGTTGTTTTCCACACACTTGATTTTGTCAAATGTCATAACGAACTCAAAAGTTAATATTTTTACCTCTCGCTAAGAGAGGTATTGGATTCATGCTAAAATTCGCATATCCAGATTTTATTGAATAAGCACGGTTTAAGGTTCCTAGAATCCGATTATAACATTTTTAAAATGATGTCTGTGTGTGTGTGTGTGGATGTGTGTATGTGTGTGTGTGGATGTGTGTATGTGTGTGTATGTATGTGTGTCTGGATGTTGGAGGGACGATTCCTCAAAAACTATAAGACAAAAAATATTTAACTGCAGTTTCCTCAATTTGATATTCATGGGAAGAGCTGAAAAGGTTTTGGTAACAATTAAACAACCGAAAGTAGTAGTTTCTTAGAAAAAATTATCATAATATAATTTTTTGGAAATTTTTGTTATTACAAATATTGAAGAACAAAATTCTCCATCTAATACACTTAAAATTTTGATTATATCTTATATAGATTTAGAGATAAAGACACTATAATATATAGAATATTCTAATCGCAGAGGCTAAGGCACTAAGGAAACCACTTGACAAATTCAAATGATTATAACATAGTTTGTAAATGACATATCGCATCCCGGCGAGAAGAGTGACACAAGTCCAAAAAATAGTTTTGCGTAAAACTTAAATTAAAGAAGACAGTTCTCGAATGTAAAGTTACTTACATTAGCTCGAAACGAAACGACATTAGCTCCATCTCTCGAAAAATATCTTGATTTATGTCACTATTCCTGATTATTAGAAGCATATTTTTCACCAATTTTATCTGACGAACTTAGAATTTCTAATTTTTGGCTTGTGTCACTATTCTCGCCGGGGTGCGATATGTCTGTGTCAAAAATCAACAGTTTTAGTGACATTCTGATAGTTTTTTCTGGGAAGTATATTTAATCTTTCTTATTATTTTATTAATGAAATATTTGAAATTGTAGGTAAAATGCATATATCTATCAGAAATACCGCCAATCTGGTTAAAGAATTGGAAGAATCTCTGACAAATAGGAATTTCCTCATTCCTCATACAATGAAAAATAGATATAATTAGAATTATATGTGTGCAGAAAACATGTTAAATATAATAAAAAACATTATTTGGGTAAAGTTCTGTAATTTTTTGTTATAAATCGACGGTTCGATAGCGAAGTACAATACAATACTTATATAGCCTTATATGGAAATGGCAAGAGGTCTTGTGCTGGCCACAACAGATTTTTTTTTTAAGCAAAAAGTATCAATTTTGTGACGTTTTAACCCAACCCTATATCATAAGTGGTAAGTTTTTGCAGAAAAAAAATATCAAGTGGCATGACAAAAAAATCACGAGCTGTCATGTGAGTGATTTTTGATCAATGCCATGGGATAAATTAGCAACAGGCTCGAGTAAAGCAAACAGGAAAATTTTGCCAGGATATAAATTTAACCATGAATGGTATTTGGATGATTATTTCACTCATACATTTATAAACCAATCCAAATTCAGGATTCTACCTAGTTAAAAAAAAAACCGCACCCTTTAAGCCAATAAGATGCTGTATTTTTACAAGTAAGTGAGTTTTGATAAGTGAATTTTTTTTGATGTTTTAAGCGTTTTAAGAGTGCCTAAGAAATATTGTTTATATACCTAAATATAAAACATAATAACCCTTACATCATTGAAAAGAGAAAAAAATAATGATTTTTTTGAGACTGAAATCAGATATGGGTTCCATTTAAAAAAATATAAGTTTGTGTTATATCTCGAAAATTTACGGATATAAAAATTTATTTCGTACGCCACTGGTTAGATAATAAAAATATCTATCTTTTATATTTGAAACCTTTTTCTCAATTACTGATAGTTTAGAAGTTATTTGAAAAAGAAAAAATCAACAATATTCAGTTTTTCATTATTATCTAGTGCCCTATGAGAATTTTTGGAAAAACAAAAGCACATCTGAGATGGCCTCCCAAAAGCGCACAAAAAGTTCCATTTAACCGACATCGTATCTCTTATAGTTCTCGAGATCCCAATGGTTGCACTTCTAAATGGGACACACTGTATATATATATATATATATATATATATATATATATATATATATATATATATATATATATATATTTATTATATTATAATAAGAAAAAAAGATTTTCCCTTTTTTGTTTCATTCCAAGTAGAGCATTCATGCCATCTACTGATTCTACAGTTTTCTTATTCATCAAAAGTAGAATTCAATCGTATTTTCAAAAATTGGAATATAAAACACAATAATTTTTATCTTAAGAAAAATTAAATTGATAGAAATAATAATACGATTTTAGTATTTTTAATAAATTTCTTAGTTTTGTTACAATATTAGCTTACTTTCTTCAATAGCAGTAAAAACTATATTCTCTTTTCATCTGCTTTTATTAATTTAAACATTTATGTTTTATATTATTATTTAAAAAGATGTAGTATAAATATTTAAAAACAATGCATAACATTGAGAATGTAAAAATACATATACATTTTTAAAGAAAAAATTTAAAGTAATAAATATCACATTTTTTAAAGAATGTGCATGGTGAAAATATGTAGGAGTAAAAAAGTGTGAAACACGTTTTCTTAATTTTTAAATAATATCAGTGAAGTAAAATTAGTAATGGTGCGAAACAGCATATCCTGAATTAAAAGATTAATACACCAAATAATAGTCATGGTGCAAAATAGTACGTGCATAATTAAATTTTGGAACGAAACTACATACATTATTGAAGTGTACGCATGGTGCAAAATACTTAGGTACAAAATAAGAACATGTTAAATGTCATTGTCATTACGAAAATCGTAGAAAAAGTGACGATAAAAAATAGTATGCAAGTACTTCATATACACGACTACCGTAATAGCATATTCAACTACTTTTTTTAAAAAAATTGTTTGAAATTACCTTCCATCACAAATATTAAAATTGAAGGTATTTTCCATTTCATTTAAGCGTGATACATTTTTTTTAATTACTGCAAATATAAATTTGCAGTTGCGACGTAGATTAAAGCCTGTTTTACATTTCTCAATTTTTGGGTCAATTTTAAGAACTTGATAATTGACCTTGAAAAACATTTGCATTACACTTGTTAATTTTTGCGTCAATTTAATGCCAATTAAACTGGAAATAAAACATGTAATATTTTTCTTTAAATCTTGTATTGTTTCCTAGTAATTTTAATAACACACCTATTTAATTTTATATTACTATTACATGTTAATGACTTTTAATATTTCAATATGAAAAAAAAAAAAATGATAAATAACAGTTGGCTAGAAATTAGTACAATTTTTCAATTTTATGTTCAATTTATAGGCTGATAGTGCGAGCTCGGTTTTAACTAAAACGTTGTTTTAAGAAATGTCAAATTTCATTATTTAATAATAAAAATAAATAATATCAAATTTATCAAAATATGATTTTTAAGCAGACAGGGGCGGATTAACAGTTTTGCCGCCCGTAGGCACCCAGAAAATTGCCGCCTTTTTTCAGAAATTTGCCGCCTTTTCATAATTTTAAAATATATTTCTAACAGATCAATAATGTAATTTTCAAATATTAACCAAAGATAATATAGATATTTGAATATCAGAAATGTTAAAATATATTTATTTTTTAATGTTTAAACTTTTCGCATGTTTTATTTTTGTTAAAATATAATAGGGGCTTACATTGGTAATTTTTAGTCTGGAATACCCAACCCTCAAGAATTTTATTTTGATAGTTATATATAGTTGCAAAAGCATTATAAACACGAAATTTCACAAAAATTATGACGCGGAAAGCAATATTTATAGTAATTTTGGCATTTTTTCTGAAAAAAGGTACGGATAATTTCCTATAAATTGAATATAACCATCCGAGTTACGTCAAATTGTGTTCTGTGATTTAGGATATCGTTACATTTAAGTATTTATTGAAAATTTTCAAGCGAAAAAGTCACATTTTTCACAAATACAGCCTAAAAACTAGTAATCGTTTTGTCACGAAATGCATTCAATCGCTCGAACATATAACATTTATTTACATTACATTATATACCTGAATTTCGTCAAATTGAGTTTTATTCTTTTATGCGTTAGGTTTCCGTTATATTAAAGTATTTTTTGAAAATTTGCAAGCGAAAAAGTCATAATTTTCACAAATATAGCCTTTAGTATAGGTAAAGTCGGATTTTATTTTTGCAAAAAAACACATGCTTCCGCGTTTTAATTTTGCATTTCTTTATTTATTTTAGCTAAAAGAAGGCATAACAAAATGGAATTTCAAGTGGTTATTCTACAATCCAGGCAATTTTAATAAATGTATTATAATTATCGATAGCGTAATAATAACGAGAATCTCAAAATAAAATCTGAATCATGAGTTCAATTACTTGGACATTTGTTGAAAATAGAGCGCATATTCCATTACTTAAGTATGTACTATAGGAAAACAGACGATAATTACAAATTGACCAGAGTAATAATATTATACCTACAAAAAAGCTTTACTTTATATAAATTTGTTTCAGATATCATCGATATAAATGTTTTCGTCGCGTTTTTGATCGGCAGTTTTTATAAAATTATACATTTCTGATTAAAAAAAATTGCCGCCCCCGAAAATTTGCCGCCGTAGGCACGTACCAGGGATTTGTTAACTACTGGATGGAGCAAGTGTATATCGATATATGTATTTCTTGTGTACCCGGCTGGATTAAGAGAGAACACAGGAAGTGTGAGTGAGAAAGATATAGATAATTCCACTTTAGACAAATTCATATCTGTCATATTCACATCTGTCAAATACACGTCAAAAATTAATTGTGTTTAAGTATATTTCATCATGAAACGTTAAATAAGTACGAATACAACCAATGCAACGCTAAATTGGAACACATATAAGAATATGTCATGTTTATTTGACAAATTATTTTTTAGAAGAAATCATAATTTTAATCATAACTTACTAATGAAACGACACAGCACCGTACATCACATATTTTGATACACAATTTTCAACACAACACGTTCGAACCATTTTCTTATATTAAAATAATTATATTTCAATGATGATATCAAGAATAACCTAAAATCTGTCAAATCTGTCAAACAAAAGATTTGACAAGTAACGGAAACAAAGACAACAAATCGGAATTATGTATGACTGTCTCTGTCGATCTGGCCGGGTACATGGTAAAGATTCACTCGCTCCATCCAGTAGTTAACAAATCCCTGGCACGTACCTACTGTGCCTATGCGTAAATCCGCATACATAGTGTGAATTCAAACAAATATTTTTTTAAAAAAATGTTCTTTAAACTTAAGGGAGAAATTAAATATTGAAATTTGAATTTGACAATTCTTAAAACAGCGTTTTAGTTAACACCGAGCTTGCACTGCCAGCCATTGATTTTGGCCAAGTTTTTAAAATTGACGAAAAAATTGAAAAATGTAAAACAGGCTTTAGAATTGTTTACAGCGCTTTCTTTGAACTCAAACCGGGAAATATATTTGACAGTTATTTGATAAATTATAAAAACAGTGCCAAATTTTATGGATTATTTGAAACTGAATTCTGGATTTCAAAAAAAAAAAAAATCTGTTGTGGCCAGCACAAAACCTTCCGTCAATTCAATGTATTTTGTACAAATCTGATACCAAAAGTTCCTTGGAAAAGATTCTATATATCCTGTAAAATTGTAACACGAACACACTATTTCTACAAATTCCATATCGAAAGTTAATTGGAAAAGATTCTATAAATCCAGTATAGTTCCTCTCTCAAATATTCTGCTACACAGTCCTTCCATCTTCTCTTTGGCCTTCCTCGCAAAGCTGACTGATTTTTGAAAGTTAACCTCTCTTAATCTCTCTATAACTCTATATCTATTGAATATGAATGAAAATGTATAATTAAATCGTATAGAGAATAAGTTTTTCTTTCATATTAATGATCATAAAATGTCGAAAAATGATATTTAATTGCGTTTTTTCCAGAAAAACTGTTAAGAACTTCAAATAAGGGTACTTCCGGTTGACCAATTATAACCAAAATCTAATCAGCTCTTCATATCGTTGTAAAGAAGAGGAATACGAAAGAATCATAATTTTTAGAATTGTAGTTTTGGAGGTATCGTCGGAGAAAAATTTGTCACACACACACACCCACACACACACACACACACACACACACACACACACACACACACACACGGACACACACACAGACACACACACAGACACACACACGGACACACACACACACACATACAGGCATCAATGTAAAATTAGTAAAATCGTATTCTAGGGATCGTAAAACGTGCTTATTCATTAAAAACTCACCACCGAATTTTTTGACCAAAGACAATACCTTCCATTTGACGGAAGGTAGAAAAGTTGTAGGAATTTGGAATAGAGTAGATGTTAAGGTCATTAAGAACTGGAATAATTTAAAAGCTAATAACTTTTTAAAACTTTTAAAGTCCCTATCATACAGTTTTTAATATAAATAACCAATTCTCTAATTCGTTACTAAAGTAGAGGATCTCATTTCATTGAAAATTCTTTAATTATCTGTCATATGTTTATATACCTTCAATGAAGTATATAAAAGAAAAATCGCAACCATTCGTAATTTATACGAGTATGCCGTCTAATTGAATAACATTAAAATAACAAAGAACCTTTTTCTAAAGCAAATTACACACTACGCATGAAAATTAAGCGAAACAAAAAAGGACATTAATCAATATTTATATCAGCTATATTATTGCGAATATAAATTCCAAGTACCTCGAAAGCTATTTAATTCTATTATAAACTTCATACTGCCCTTAAATGGCAACAATGAGCACAAAACTTAATTTAGCACGATCTTATCGTTAGCAAATAATGCGCAATGCAGAAAGTAAATTTAAAAAATTGCACGTGGGTTGAAAAAAACACTAATTGCGATTAAATAACCCAAGGGTTTCGAATGAATGCACGGAAAGAACATTTAGTTTCGGTTTAGTTATTTCGAAATAGGAACATTGTAGAGAAGATAAATTTTGGTAAAAGCACCATGAATATAAAATTTTGGGAGTAAATATTTTAAAAGTTTCATTGTAGTACTTAATAGAGAAAAATAAATATAACGAATTTTATTACAAACGATTGATTATAAATTTTATGCACCTGAATATATGTTGCCACGTATTTAACGTACATGTATGATATGCTAGTTGCATTTTGTTACTACGTGGTCGACGTCACACTACCACTGAATACTAAATACATTATATATATTACGTATTCAGTGACACTACTCTAAGATAATGGGGTATTTTATTGCAGTAAAATTTAAGTTTAAAAATAAGATAACATTGTGGATTATAATAACCGTATAATATAAAATGAAATCAAAATTTATTTGTTTGCCGATTGACATTAAAAGTTCGATTGTTTTGACAGCTAACAATCTGTAAAATATCACTTTTACTACTCAGGCAATATTTTTTTACTGCCTGTTTTTGCAATTTCGTAGACATAGCATTCGTTCAACAAACACATAGCAACATAATTTGATGGAGATAACTTTCAAAATAGGTATCAAAAATAACCACAAAATTAATTTTAATTCTATAATTAATTGGCAAAAAAATAATGTGTTCAATACGGCACCAAAAACAGAGTTACATCTTCGGCAGCATTCATTGCTGAAACGGTAGCCTCTGCTGTAAATCTGGTATTTTAATTCCTAGTCAAAAAATAACTTTTTTCAAACATGAGTTTTTTCGTAATTTATTTTGGCGCTAAAAAGGTATCACTTGGTTTGTGACGTACGAGTGACTGAAGACATTTTTTACAAATTTTTTAAATATAACTGCCCTGTTAACAGTTTTCCGCCAGTGACGCGATGTCAACTGCCTTGTTCGTATTAATTTTATTATATTTTGTGTATTTAAAAGTTTTCTATTTCTAGATATATTTCTTAAATATCATCAGCTTCTCGTATGTCACATCCGCTAAAATTCAAATTTTCAATTAATATTTAAAAATTCAAATGCTGTTCAATTTAAAAAAGAACTCAAAATTTTAAATTTCTAATACAAATAAGTGAAAGTTTCAGAAAATAAAATAAAAAAAATTATTAGAACCTTCCATTAAAAATGCATGGTTGCATTTTCAAGAAGAATTATATTTTTGACGCTATTACGCATATGCACAATAGTGAACTGCCAACATTGTAATAAATTATTCAGCGTGAGATTTATTTCACGCACGATAAGAAAAATAATTACTAATGTATTTCACTTGAAATCTGGTAAATTATATCTATAAGAAAAAAAATGTGTAACATAAAATTGTAGAAAATTAAACATTTTTTTATATAAAAACCAATGTTGCCATACCTGTTAGGGATGTCACGGATGAACTACCTCAAAAACTGTCAAAGCTGTTAAATTAATTTCTGGTAACTAAAAACTGTCAAATTAATTTCAGGCTGACTTATTATATTCGAATGTTAAATGGCACAAAATTAACTTTTGTGGTGCACTCTCCACGCAAGCATCGCGTGCCCATGGGATGATACTCGCGCAGTACAAATATGTCATCATCAGTACCGATATTTGTGTACATAATGTACAAAGTACCCAGTAATGGGTAATATGCCGTGATAATATATTTATTTATGTTTCGAAAATGCTCTCTGGTTAATTCCGTATTTTCACTCACAACGATACTTTTAAAAAATTGATTAACTAAGTTCTAACTCACTTAACTTTCGCAAAATTTCAAATGGCAGATAAATAACTATTTCATATGATAGTGCAAATTTTGTTTTCCACGACCTATACCTGATTTTATTATTCTCAATAATTCTAGCGTGACTCTTTTATTATCAAATTAAAGATTTAGTTATGGGGTCCCGTGGCCGCGTGCCTGAGTGTCTGGTCGCGAACCTGGGGGAACCGGGTTCGATCCCGACAGACGCCAAATATTTCCAATTTTAAATGGCACAAAAGTGACCCCTGTGGTGCACTCTCCACACCAGCTATGAGTGCCCGTGAGGTGACGCCTGGTAAGCGCCCACACGGTAAAATATATCGTCATCATTACCGATGTCTACATGTGTTGTAGATACTGGCACACCCAGAAATGGGTAATATGCCGTGATGATATATATATATATATATATATATTTATTATTTAAGATTTAGTTAGTATTAAATATTAAATTAATATATCTTCTAAGCACTTATATCCATTGCTTGGTGTGATAATATGCAGATATTGCTACGTCATCTTATGGAGTGTGTACCTACAGAGAACACGCGATAAATAATTGACTTTATTTGCATTTTAACTATACATGTTGTACAGCTGACAGACTAATAAAGATCTATTATAGTGTTTATAGTGATTTTACGGCAGTCAAATATAAATTAATATTAATTGAGGAAATTTCTTCTTACATATTTATAATAATAATGTTATATTCTGTTTAATTCCTTTTTCTGAATATAAATAATTATTCAAACATACTGTATACAGGGTGTTTTTATACCTGTATCACAGATTTTAAGCGTAAGTATATAGTACTAACCAACATGGGTCGGATCTTCTGCCATTTGATATTAGAAGCAAAAAAAAAACACTGACAAAGATAGTGATCGAAAAAAATTTTGTATGCCATTAAAAAGAATATAAAAATACAATAAAATTTAATATGAAACATTGTTCTCAGTTTCTAATAGTTAAGAAGTTATTTTATTAGATTTTTTTAATAAAAACAATTCTAAGATGACTTTTAAAAGGTAAACAAAAAGTTTCGTTTATTCGAAGTAGTTACTCTAATAGTTTTCGAGAAAGCATTAGTAAATCCCGTTAAAACTCATTTTTCTCTCTTTTTTACTCCTTTTGGGTACAACTTTAAAATTTGTGACACAGGTTTACAAACATTCTGTGTATGAGTATGTGTGGGTAACAAAATATTGATATCTACTGTATTATGTAAATAACGTTTTTCGAATTTAATTCACATATTTTTCCTTTCGTATTATCTGTATTTTTACTTAAATATATTCGAATACTTCTGCATTAATTTATATGAAAATTCCGTCGTAAATTTTTGTTTATAAATAATGTTTCCTGTTAACGTCAACTTAAAAACTTGATAACTTAAATTGATACTACATGTAAATTACATTCAAAATAATACTACCCAAGTCAAGTGGCTAACATAACATGTTTCGCTTTATCTCAAATAGCAATCATGCTACTTATATTTTATCCAAATCCTGGCATAAAAATTTCTTTAAGTATGTCAAACAATAAATTATCATACGCCCAAAAAGTGTCACATTCGCATATACCCTTACGTGCACTTCGCAGTTTGGAATTTAATTATATTTTTTGTTTTTAGAAACTAGGCCTCAGATTAAAATAGCACTTATGCTGTTTCAAAGATCATTTAATACGCTTTAAGATGAGCCAAAATTAATTAGAATTCCTTTCGTGTTCTCAAACGAAAAGTTATAAAATGAAATGTGTGCAACAAATTAAAATTTTCATGAAGAAACTGATACAACACTGAAAAACGAATTACTATGTTCAAATTAATGCAGACATTAACGCAATCTGTCAAAACTGTGTTACACCTGTGATAGCAACCACGTAAATATGCATAAGTTTTATTTTAATCTAAGGTCTAGTTTCTAAAAAAAAAAAAATTCAAAACTGCGAAATGGTTGATTTCTCTGCACATAAGTGTAAATATTCGTAAAACAATTGAAGTCGTAACTCTAACAGTTTTCGAGATAATATATCAATTAAATTTTCGAAATTTATCGTCTTTTTACCTGAAGGTCAAGCATTGTCTCCATGCGTTTACCACTCAAAAAAGATCAATCAAAACTATCAAAACATCATTAAAACCTGCGGCGTTCGGACGTGCGCAGACCACAGCGGGTACCCGTGCGATATTCCCGTGTTCATTTTGTTGAACGCATCCGTCAGTGTTTTGTCCGCGCCCTCTGCCTCATTCTAAGTACTAAACTCAGATTACTGAAATATTAATTGAATACCTATAAAAATACCCCACCACAATTTGAAGAAGATGGCTCAGATGAAGAATTTATTCTTGTACTAAAATAATTGTGAATTACAAACGAGTGACATTAAATTTCTTCTATGCAAAAAAAGACAATAAAATAATTTCCTACATGTGTGCGCTTGTATTTCTTTTTATGACAGGAAAATCAAAAAGCTCCTAATCCGGTGGCTCAAGGAAAATATACGTATAATAAAATAACTTGTATATAATTTTTTTTAATGAATAAAGATTTTAGTAAAGTCCGATTTATATTTGTATTCCTCTCGTATTATTACTATATCATTCATGGTTTACTACCCAATTCTAGGTGTGCCAATCTAACTTTTTAAAAATCTGATGTGGCCATCACATTACCTTCCGTCAATTCTATTTATTTTGTACAAATCCTGTATCAAAAGTACCTTGGAAAAGATTCCATACATCCAGTAAAATTGTAACACGAACATATACTATATTCTACAAATTCCATACCGAAAGTTCCTTGTAAAAGATTCTATAAATCCAACAAAATTATTACACGAACATACACTATGTCAGTTGCACTTGACACTGACATCTATCAATTAGAATTATTTGAATATATCAACAGTTTCCATGATTATAGCAAAGCTGGCTAATTTTTGAAAGTTTATCTCTTTATAATTCTTTAACTATATATCTATTGAATCTGTAGGAAAATATATAATCAAACCGTATAGACAATAATATATTCTTTCACATTATAATCACATAAAATGTCAAAAAATGTTAAGAACTTCAAATAAGGGAACTTCGGTTGACCAATTATAACCAAAATCTAATCAGCTCTTCATATGGATGTAAAGAAGAGGAATACGGGAGAATTATAATATTCAGAATTGTAGTATTAGAGTTTTCGTCGGAGAATTTTTTGTCACACATACGCACACACACTCACACACAGACACATACACATTCAGACATTATAGTAAAATTAGTAAAATCGTTTTCTTAAAACGTGCTTTTTCATTAAAAACTCACTACCGATTTTTTTGACCAAAGACAATACTTCCCTTACCTAAAGGTGATGGAAGGTAAAAATTGAATTGACTTCCAAAAGTTAAATTTGATTTTTTTCAATTTTTAAATATCACAAAAAATGATCCCGTGGTGCTTTCTCCTCTACAGCTTTGAACACGCATTTACAAATATATTGGTATTACAGAAATTTAACCGCGTCTTTATATTTATTTATAAAATGGAAAGTATATAAAAAGTAAGCACTTATTCAAACTGTCAACAATTAGATTCTCTTGAAAATATAAAGCAACATCAATTTAAAATATGTATTGTTTCAAAATGATTAAATTAGAAAAAAAATCATTACATTGCAAAAAATTAATTGGTCTTACTTATCAAAGAACCAAGCAAATAGCCATCTAACAACCTTACCCGTTGAAAATGATTAATGATCAAAGAATTATAGAAAAATGAAAAAAATTATTAAAACATGAAAAACATCAAGCAAAATACATTTAAATTCTCTTATACTGGGTGTTTAAAAACAAGGCAATAAATTTTGAGAACATACATATATTACTGACCAAAATGAATCAACATGGGTCCGGGCTTCAATAGTTTCCGAAATATGAGACAGGGAAAAATGAATTTTTACTGGGTTTACCTTGCTATCTCGAAAACTATGAGTTACGAATTGATTAAATGAGACTTTTTGTTTAACATTCAAAGGTCATCTTAGATGTGCTTTTTTAAAACATCAAATAGTGGGTCCTCCACTATAACAAAATATAATAAAATGTACAATTTGTACTTAAAGTACTACTCAATAAATAACGATTAAGATAAAAAAAAAAAACATTTTTTTAATAGTTACTTTATGAGATAATTCAAATTTATTGTCAGTGTCACTGTGACGTCGCACTATTGCTATCTTTCTCTCGCAGCCTCTATAGAATCTGGGGCGGAGCGAGAGTAAGGTAGAAGTGCCGCCGTGAAGTCATATTGACTTTAAAAATTAAATGCAGTTAAACTAAAGACAATTAAGACTTTTTAATACTACCAACTTTAATTTAAAATAATACAAAAATTAGAGTGGAGGACCCCATATTGTACCTTGGCCAATATTTAATTTTCAAATAACTTCGTAACTATTAGAAATTGAAAAAAATGGTTCATATAAAATTTTATTGTTTTTTTTTTTCATATTCTATTTACTGAAATAGGCAAAAATTTGTTCGATCACTATTTTTCTCAGTTTTTCTTCGATTCTAATACAAAATAGTTTCTTTATCGGAAGCAGTTGAAGACCAGACCCATGTTGATTAACTGTTTTTTACTCATTTTCCTCAGTATTATATGTTCTTAAAAAGTGTTACTCTTGTTTTTTTAACATCCTGTATATCAAGAAAAGTATCGCCCTGCTGAAAGGTAATCATTCACTAAAATCATTATCGTCATGAAACCTTTCAGGCATTCAGTTTTCGCTGAAATATGCTCCATGCTTTGCCAAACCTTGCTCACTTGTGATAACGCAAGCTAATGTATTAGATATTAAAATGAGGCTAGTCAATCGATGCATTCACCTGTAAGTTGCTTAAAAGCACAGGGTAGGAACGAGCTTAATGCTGCAAAAAGCTCTCCAGGGCCGGACAGGAAATTGCTAGCCCTTACTGGACCTACGGGTGGTAAAATTATAATTGGCAGTAAAGAGAGGCATAATGTTTTTCGCTAAATTAATTTTTGTAAATCGATAAGAGTATAATTTGGTGAATATATTAGAATACATTTTAGTAACGAGAATCGGTGGGAATAGCGTTTCCTATGAGTCAGAGTAAAAAGAAATCAAAAGCGAATACATAAATATACCTCATATTTATTGATCATCCACATATTTTTTTTTTATTTCGCAGCACACCTTGTTTAAAAAATTCTTTAAAAAAATATAACAAAATATGTATATAAAAGGATTACAAAAATAATGGCTGGTAGCACAAGCCCTGTTCTAACTAAAACGCTGTTTTAAGAAATGTCAAATTCAAATTTCAATGTTTAATTTCACCCTTATGTGTAAAGAACGATTTTTTAAAAAATATTTGATTGAATACAAACTATGTGCTGCTTCAAAATCATATTTTAATATATTTGATGTTATTTATTTTTGTTATTAAATAATGAAATTTGACATTTCTTAAAACAGTGTTTTAGTTAAAACAAGGCTTGTGCTACCAGCCAATGTTTTTATTGAGTAAAAGTATGAACGCATATCTGTGACTTAATCAAGAACATCTCATGTCGACATTATTTCATGAATTTGGAAATGAGTGATTTAAAATCGACAAGAAACATACCTACACATACAATGTTGATAATATCGTAAAACTTGATATTCTGCACTATTCATTAATTTTAAATTGTTTACAAGCCTTCAAAATTTTACTGACAAGTCTATATTTGTTTTTAATCATGATATATGTTATGAAAAGCATCCTTTAACATGTTTTATGTTTTTAAAATTTCCCAAAAAGTATAGAATACAAAATTAGTGACAGACTGACAGCTCGTACATCAGCGTTGTGACGTCACAACTATACTTCATTTCACGGAAGAAAATAGTGATGGGAAGATAGGTGCAGTTTGATCTTGTTTTTTTATTGATGATACTCCGTCACTATTTTCTTACGTGAAATTAAGTATAGGTTATACAATGGCGGGAAAAGTTAATTTGAATCGCCAATGGGGTATTCCACTCAAATTTTTTTATTATTTTAAATAAAACTTCATTCAGTTTTGAAGCAATTCATAGTATTAAAAAATTTTAATTGTTCCTAGTTTAAAAGTACTTTATTTTCGAGAAATCAGTGTAACGTCACATTTCCTCTATACTTGTCTTTCTCACACACACTGCTCTGAGTACGCTGCTAGAGAAAGATGACAATTGTATGTCGTCAATTTTCCCTTTTAGCAAATGTGAAATATCTCGTAAAGTAATTATTTAAAAAATGTTTTCATTGTTTTAACTATTATTTACCGAGCCATACTTTATGTTAAATTGAATTTTTTAATTTTTTTTGTTATGGTGGAATACCTCATTGCAATAAGTACTCTTTTATTTTTATGGCATGACATTTACATTTAAATACATTATTGAAAATAATATTCAGTGATAATTATTGTAACACATTGGTATTTAAAAAAAATCTTCTGTGGCCGACACATTAACTTCTGTCAATTCTATTTATACACATTTTACATAAATTACATTCTACATAGTTTCTTGCAAAACATTATGACTGTTACATATAGCGTTCTCCATTTATATGTTTAGTTTTGCACTTAGTGCAGCTAATGACGTCATGCCCGGCACTATAGTCTGTTTTAAAACGCTATAATCTGTTTTTAAACACTATAGTCTGTTTTGAAACTACAATTAGTATTTCAAAAGATTGGTGCTCACTTACAAGCGTTGGTTTTGGCACAAAACTTGTAACACAGTGACTATAGTTTAAAAACAGATTATAGTTGTTCTTAAAATACATGCATAGTGCATTTTAAATGAAACATGTTACAAAAGTCCAGTGTAATTTTGTTAGCTGTCACTGTCAAATAAAGACGTTACGTAGCAATGGATATCACTACACAAGATTCGAGCTATGAAAGCTTAATTTTTTTTACACGCATTGTACTTACACAGATATTTTTTACAACTCAAAATGTATGAATTTCTGCGCTCTCAGGAAGCTAGCGCGCACTGGTAATATAAATGGAAAACGAGTATGCACTGAGTGTAAAAAAGTTCGCACTAAATATGAATAGAAAATGTTGTTAGTATTTTCTCTGATTTGATTTAGCTCTAACTAAAATAACAAATTCATTTATTTTTTAATCACACTACCAGCCGGTTTTTCAATCTCTGGTTAAAATTTTATCTTCTAGTTATGTAAACAATAATCGTTTTGTTGACAGCAATGATAAATGTGTCATTTGACAGTTCATTTCGTTTCAATTCTGGTTATTTAACTCTTAATTAAAATTTTAACCAGATATTGAAAAACCGGCCCTAATGGATTTTTAAATGGTTGCCATGTTACTTAGAATTTAGAATACCTACAATTTTGAGTAATAATAATTTTACTTTACTCTGATACCTTAAACTATTTTTATCGTATATAGAATGCAAGATTTATGAAACTTAATTTCTTTATAATTTTTATCTTTGAATAAATAAGTAAAAGTAATATGAAGAGAAAAATCTAATTAAACCGGAAAGAAAATAAAATATTATTTAATATTTATATAATATAAAATGTCAAAAAATTATAGTTAAATGTGTTTTTCAAAAAAATCAGAGCAAGTTTAGAAGTATTTCCGGGTGACCAATTATTTAGCAAAATTTTGCAGATAGATATAAAAAAGTAGAATACGCAAAATTGTAATTTTCTGAATACTGATAATACTGGTATTGGAGTTATTGAAGACGAAAAAATAGTAACACATTCTCACGCACAATCACTGTAATATTAATTTCTTAATTTTTTTTTGTTTATAATTACATATAAATGAACTTATCAATTCAGAAATTCATAAATAATGTTTTAATAATGTTGATATGTCCATATATCTTAATGAAATTAATAAATGTCTCATGCTACAACTCATAAAAATGAAATAAATATAATCTATACTTGACTTACATTGGGTGGTCTTGGTTTTCGTTTCATAACTGCACCAACTTTTCATTTATTCACTCTTTTATTATGAAATTTAAATCACTTGTAGTAAATTAATAATTTGGGTGTAAATATATGCAAATAAATGATAATTTAGTCTATGGAAAGTGGTAAAATATGTAAATAAATACTCGAACTGGGAAACGTGGTGTACTGTTCGCGACGACCCACATTACTGGCAAGCCGGGCAGGTTAACGCACTTAAACAGCCAGGGAGAAACGAAATGAAACTACCCCTATGAAGTTTTAGCCAAATTACTAAAGAGGGAGGGATGGTAGACACTGAAACTTTACCGAAAAGTTAGAAAACAATACGCAGTACGAAAAGTAATACAAAGATTTGTTATTATACATAATTATTTGACATCATTTTGTACTTACATTTTATGGAAAATAAACAGGGTCAATACGAGAATTCGTGACATAGGTTTATTATTATGTCATTATTTTGAAGCATAAAATTCAGAATTTTTAAATTTATGGCTTTGGTGACCAAGTAAACTTAATTTATAGACATGCTAAAAATGATCTGGTAACTATGCCGTTATTTAAAAAAATAACCGTCGAATTAATTATTAAAACAAGGCAAAAAAAATATAAGTGATTTACAGCGCGATTCCCAACTTGAGATATAGTACGAATATCGAATGAAAGTTGACATTTAAATTATTTATAGTTTCTTTTCATAACATAATTATGATATTTCTAGTTTCTAGAGTCAATTTTTCTGACTATAGTAATGTATTTTAGGGATTTCCTAATCCAGAATTGAATGGGTATCTGCAAAAATTTTCAAATCACAGTTTGAAAAGAAATCACTCTAAAAAATAATTTAAACGTCAACTTTCACTCGCTACTCGTACTATACTTATTGGAATCACATAAATACTTAAGTTACTGATGACGAATCAAAATAGCTATTTATGTGTTTAGCTTGAGCCGGTTTCACATTTTATGCAATATTTTTTATACTAATGAAAATAATAATAATAATAATTTATTTTCGTAAATAATTAAATAAAAAGTTTAGGGTCAGAAATAGTCATGATAAACAACCCCCTACTCCTATGACGTGAAATTATATACAATACGAGCATGTCATTCACAGCCAATAAGAAAACAGTTTATCCATCACCTACGTTATTTATATAAATAATAGTTATTAACATCATTAGCCGATATGAGGCAAATAACGGACGCGGCTGAGATTTGTAAACCGAGGCGATAGCCGAAGTTTATAATCAGCCGAGCTACAATACAATAATAACAATAAAAAAACAACTTTTTTGTTGATTTATAAATTCTCCTTGACAACGGTCCATTAAGTTGCTGTGATTTTTCTTTTTTAGTATTGTTATAATAACAGTATGGTATTACGAAAACGTGTTAAGCTGTTTAAACTTTGACGTCACATTCTTTTTCAAATCAAGTGATTTTTTCAACATATTACAGTAATTTCAATAATTAATTGTTTTATCTAATGGATATTTTGAGACATTTTCAAATTTGAGGCTATTTAAAGAATATTTTTTAAAATTTAGTACTTAGAACGCTAATAAAAATTCTTGCAACAGCTCTATTTCGTTTAGATTCAACTTCTACAAGAAAAAATTAAAAGTTGACGTGAAATGGAATTAGGAGACTTTTTTAAAATTCGGAAATTTAATTATGAGGTTTTTTAAGCAATTTTTGGGGCACCAGTTGAATTGGTTATTTTAATATTTTGTATTATTTTTAAGGTTGTAAATACTAATTAATAACTAATATTATATAATACATAAATTTAATTTAGTTTGTTCTAAAAGACGAAGCATTATACTTTTTTATTAATGAAAAACTCAACAGTAAATATGTTTATAACTGTAATGTAACTTTAATTTAATTTATGACTCCTGACGTAGATTATTACAGGCTTGTGTATTTTACTCACTTGTGAAGAAAGTTATTTTCTCACTTGTGATTCAACATGCTACTTTGCTCACTATTTTAAGTTGAATAATAATGAATTTTGCTAACGATTGTGGAAAAAAGTGTTTGAAGTTATTACATTTTAAAGTTTGTGCGTTTCGGCAAAAAGTCTTATAAAACAATCTAATTATTGTGTAATTGTTCATAATTGTTTATTTATATATTTCTTAACATCCAATAAATAATTTTCTAATATTTAAATATGATCCTGAGGTAAATTAAGTTACACAAATCTATAAAAGTAGGGAAGCCAGAAAGTTGTTTCTTTGATTATCTCAAAGTCAAAAAATAGACGAAGTTGTTTTTGCTAAGCTCCTTTATTGTTTAGTGTCCTTAATATTATTTGGTAATAGGTATTTCTTCTCGTAATGTAAACGCATTTGGTTTTCTCTATATTTACATACTTAACGAATTAAGTTACAATTTCTGTTATAAAATTAATAAAATTATAAATGATTAGCAATTACAATTAAACTAATATAATAGTACTTACCATAGAAATAGACAAGCAGTAAACTATATTTAAATAGCACTTTATTTTTCACAAATTATTTGTAGTTCATAATTTGTCATTGTAAACTTTTCACAACTTTTTATCTTACAAAATCTTCACTCTCAATACACCCGATTATTAATCAATCTTATCTTTTATTCAACGTAAATATAGAATTAAAATTTATTTAAACTATCATCTGTCAAACCAAGTTTAATAATTTTATTCATATATGGAGAGAGATTTGAACGCGCCGGTTCTAGACGTAAGAATAAAACCTAGGCGATTGTTTTGCCGGTACCGATTCGGATTTAGCGGTAAAGCTTTCCCAGAGAGGGTGCGAAGGGAAAAGTCGATTTCTCAACTGTGATTTCGTGCGCTGTTGCCGCGTTTACCCGGCGAAAAAACTTGTTGCTCCAAGAAAACTTTACTAGCAATAAAAACTATAAATAATATATAATTACATGGACTACGGATAAAAAAATTAGAACACAAATATAATAATTATAAAAGAAATAAAATAGAATAATGGAAATTATTAAATGTTACAAAATTATGTTTTCAAATTTCAAACAAAGAAAATTTTAGTTACCAGTAATAAAACTATTAAACAAAAAAAAAAAAAAAAAAAAATAGAATGAGCCGATTTCACATTTTTCGAAAAGTATTTTAATTGAAAGTTTATGGAATATTTTTCGTAGTAATAAAAAAAATCTGTTGTGGCCAGCACAAGACCTTCCGTCAATTCCATTTATTTTGTACAAATCCCATACCAAAAGGTCCTTGGAACAGATTCTATATAATATCATGTAAAATCGAACACGAACACATACTATTTTTTACAAATTCCATACCAAAAGTTCATTTAAAAAGGTTCTATAAATCCAATAAAATTATAACATAAACTACACTAAGTAATGTCCTTCCATCTTTTCTTTCGCCTTTCTCTGTGTTTCACTTGCGAGCAACACTATGACATACCAATTTTAGATCCTATACTTTTTTTCCATATTTGGTTTTGCACTTGCAACTGACATCTGTCAATTAAATTTTTTTGAATAATTGTCAGCTGTTTCCATGATAAATAACAAAGCTAACTAATATTTGAAAATTAATTTCTTTATAATTCTTTAACTCTACATCTATTGAATATGAAGGAAAATGAATAATCAAACCATATAGAGAAGAGTATTTTCTTTAATAAATATAATAACAAAATGTCAAAAAATAATATTTAACTGCGTTTTTTTAAGAAAAACTGTTAAAAACTTCAAATAAGGGTACTTCCGGTGAATCAATTATAACCAAAATCTAATCAACTCTTCATATGGATGTACAGAAGAGGAATCGAAAGAATTATAATTTTTAGAATTGTAGTATTGGAGTTATCGTCGGAGAAAAAATTGTCACACACGGACACACATACACACACACGCACACACACACACACACACGGACACACACACACACACACATACATACAGACATCATCTTAAAAATAGTAAATTCGTATTGTAGGGACCCTAAAACGTGCTTATTCATTAAAAACTCACTACCGAATTTTTTGACCAAAGACAATACCTTCCTTACCTAAAGGTGACGGAAGGTAAAAATTGTTGTTATAATTAAATAAAAATATTGGTGCCAGAAATAATTATGAAAAGCAACCCCCCAATCTTATGACGCCAAATTACATCCAGCACGTTGTTATATTATTATTTATTTATTTATTTATTGAGCATCAACTACAAAGGTCATTACCCTATAACAAATTAACAATAGTATAAAAATAATAATACAAGAATATAAAACTATAACTTATAACAATAAATAACACAAAAATCCGTTGTGGCCAGCACAAGACCTTCCGTCAATTCGATGTATTTTGTACAAATCCCATACCAAAAGGTCCTTGGAACAGATTCTATATAATATCATGTAAAATCGAACACGAACACATACTATTTTTTACAAATTCCATACTAAAAGTTCATTTGAAAAGGTTCTTTATTCCAATAAAATTATAACATAAACTACACTAAGTAATGTCCTTCCATCTTCTCTTTGGCCTTTCTCTGCATGTCACTTGCGAGTAACAATATGACATACCAATTTTAGATCCTATACTTTCCATATTTGGTTTTGCACTTGCAACTGACATCTGTCAATTAATTTTTTTTGAATAATTATGTCAGCTGTCTCCATGATAAATTGCAAAGCTGACTAATTTTTGAAAATTAATTTCTTTATAATGCTTTAAATTTACATCTATTAAATATGAAGGAAAATGTATAATTAACCGTATAGAGAAGAGTATTTTCTTTAATATATATAATAACAAAATCTCAAAAAATAATATTTAACTGCGTTTTTTTAAGAAAAACTGTTAAAAACTTCAAAAAAGGGTACTTCCGGTGGATCGATTATAACCAAAATCTAATCAACTCTTCATATGGGTGTACAAAAGAGGAATACGAAAGAATTATAATTTTTAGAATTGTAGTATTGGAGTTATCGTCGGAGAAAAATTTGTCACACACGGACACACATACACACACACACACATACATACAGACATCATCTTAAAAATAGTAAATTTGTATTGTAGGGACCCTAAAACGTGCTTATTCATTAAAAACTCACCACCGAATTTTTTGACCAAAGACAATACCTTCCTTACCTAAAGGTGACGGAAGGTAACAATATAAAAATAGGTATGACAATACACAATATAATGTTACAAAAATTTGAAATTAGCAAAATAAATGTAATTAATTTACCCTTTTGAAGAAAAACTTGGAATTTTAAATTTCGTCATATAAATTCACTGTTTTTAAAAATTTCAAAATATTCCTTAACTTGTTATGATCTGTCAAAATTAGAGAAAGATTCTTGGCACGTTGTTCATAGTCAATAGGGACACAGTTTCTCTATTATCTACTAATAGGGGATTAAGCTGTATGGACTTTGACGTCACATTCTATTTCAGATAAAGTGACTTGTTCAAAATATTACACAAATTTAAATAATTAATTATAAAATATGTAATGGATATTTCTTCATAGTTTCAATTTTGAGAACAATATTTTTTTAAATTTAATATTTAGCAGACATAGAAATTCTTACAACAGCAACATTCAGTTAGGTAGGGTATGACCATAGTCCAGTATTTCTTTTTTGGTTCATGTACCAGCCGTCCCGTTGTTTTAGTAAAAATAACATATATATACAACTTAAATCATACAGACAAATTTGGCCCGGTTTTTCAATTTCCTGGCAAAGTGGCTGATAACTTCCTAACAAGTAAAGAATATCGCATCGGTAAATGATATGACGTGAAATTATTGCAATTTGAATAATAATTTCGATGCGCAGTTTTTAGTTTATTAGATAGATACCTAATTTCATAACGAACTTCGTTAGAAGATTGAAATACCGGGTCGTAGTGTTATAAGTAGCGGTAATAAATAAATTACAATAACATTCTATTTAATAAATTATGTTTTCTCATCAAATCATGGTTAGGTATGCATTCGGGCCGAGCCGGGCCGGGCCTTGAGGTTTGGCTCGACTCGGTCCGAAAAAACAAACTACCGGCCCGATTCGAAGATTGACTCGACAAAAAATTACCCGACCCGGTTTGGAAATTGATTCGAAATCGGGCCGGACCGGGCCAAAGCTCGAAATTAAGTACATCCGACAATTTTGATTTTGACATGATGTCAAACTTAAAAGCAAAACTCTACTTTCTTAGATCGTTCAACATTTGTTTACATAAGTTGTTAAATATGAACAGCTTTTAGTGTAAGCTTGTTATAAAAAATACTGCCGTACGAGTATTTAATACTTAGTTTACCGAAGGTGTCCGAAATTTTACACAACTTTTTTTAACAAATCGTATACGATCATAAGGGTTTATTTTTTCTAACTTTATGCTTCTACTCAAAAATAATACAAGAAGTCATTATGGTAGGAACAAAAATCACTTTTATTTAAGTAAATGAATAGTAATAGTAACATCATAATAGCATTATTATGCTTCAGTGAATAACCTTGAATTCTTGAAGTAAAATAACTTCAAATTGTTTTCTTTACTTATTACGATGGGAGGGATATTGTTATTAAATCATTTTAATCCTTCTAAATCCATACATTTTCAGTAAAATATTAAGGAAAGTGTGTATTTGATGTAACCACAAGTTTTTTCGGGCCGGCCCCGAAAAGTTCGATTTTTCGGGACGGGCCAAAATCGAAAATCTAACTCGTCTCAACTTTTGCAAATGATTGGACCGATTCGGCCCGAGCTCGAGTGCATCCCTAACAGTGAGGTCCTATACTATATAGTATAGGATCTAGTATACTATATAGTATAGGATCTCACTGATCCCTAATTATGGTAACCCTACAACTAGGGCTCCAAACCACTCTATGTTGTTAGACATGTTAGATTACTGTTAGTTTTCTTACTATAAAATGTAATGGTAACCTTTGACTTTCAAAGTATAAATTACTTGTAAAGAAAGTTTGAGTTATTTTCTGCAATAGGTATATTACAGTACTTTTAAATTTCAAACTATATTAAATTCGAATTAGGTATTTGTAACTAAATATTTATTTTTAAACCATTTTTACCTTCCGTCACCTTTAGGTAAGGAAGGTATTGTCTTTGGTCAAAAAATTCGGTAGTGAGTTTTTAATGAATAAGCACGTTTTAGGGTCCCTACAATACGAATATACAATTTTTAAGATGATGTCTGTATGTATGTATGTATGTATGTATGTGTGTCCGTGTGTGTGTCCGTGTGTGTCCGTGTGTGTGTGTGTGTGTGTGTGTGTGTGTGTGTGTGTGTGTATGTGTGTCCGTGTGTGACAAATTTTTCTCCGACGATAACTCCAATACTACAATTCTAAAAATTATAATTCTTTCGTATTCCTCTTCTGTACATCCATAAGAAGAGTTGAAAAGATTTTGGTTATAATTGATACACCGGAAGTACCCTAATTTTTTAACAGTTTTTCTTAAAAAAACGCAGTTAAATATTATTTTTTTGACATTTTGTTATAATACATATTAAAGAAAATACTCTTCTCTATACGGTTTGATTATACATTTTCCTTCATATTCAATAGCTGTAGATTTAAAGCGTTATAAAGAAAATAATTTTCAAAAATTAGTCAGCTTTGCTATTTATCATGGAAACAGCTGATAATTTAAAAAAAAATTAATTGACAGATGTCAGTTGCAAGTGCAAAACCAAATATGGAAAGTATAGGATCTAAAATTGGTATGTCATAGTGCTCCTCGCAAGTGACGTGCAGAGAAAGGCCAAAGAGAAGATGGAAGGACTGTATCGCAGAAGACTTGAGAAAGGAAGGAATGTGTGAAGAAGATGCGTTGGACAGGAATGAGTAAGAGAAGAGGAAACAACGACCCGTAATAAAATAGGGGAAAGTTGAAGAATTAATGAAGGAAGTGTCAAGTGCATTTTACTTAGTGTACGTTTGTTATAATTTTATTGGATTTATAGAACCTTTTCAAATGAACTTTTGGTATGAAATTTGTAAAAAATAGTATGTGTTCGTGTTCGATTTTACATGATATTATATAGAATATGTTCCAAGGACCTTTTGGTATGGGATTTGTACAAAATACATCGAATTGACGGAAGGTCTTGTGCTGGCCACAACAGATTTTTTATTATACGTAACAAATATAATACATGAATGTCTATCTATTAAACAATAAATAAAACGGTCACCCATCCAAATACGAACCGTGTACATACAAGCTTATCTTATTTTATGTATAAAAAAATATTAATAACAACATCTGGAACGCATACCTAAATAATTTCCCTACAAAATAAATAATTCAAAATTCAAATCCTTTTTAAAAGTACGACAACACTGTCCCTTTCTCCGATTGGTTGTTTCCTAGAGTGGGGATGGAGTCATTGACCAATGAACTATGAAACTCCACCCCTAAATATCCTGTAATCCTTGTCTCTATCCTTCTAGCGATTCACCGGAAATGATTGGACATTTTCCGGGTTCGACTGTCAACTGTCATTACCCCTATCTCCAAACAAGCTCCGCCTTTCGTTATTCAATCATTTGGTGTGCAGGGTCTATTAAAATGTTAAGGGAATAAATGGCGTGTGTAATAAAAGCAGAAAATCGATTCTCGTCCGCGTTTAAATTGTAATTATCATCAGATAAAGTCTTGTTAAGGTGTAAAGGCTGAAGTAACTTGTTTCTATTTTCAATGCGATGCTCTTTTGTTGTGGTGACGTAAGAAAGGATTTTATAGAGCGATGCAGTTTTGTTTTTATTGTTTCAGTGTTAAAGAAAATGTATTAAAATTTATGAGTTTAAAAATTCGATATAAACAATTTTGTGAAACAAATTAAACTGCTTGTATCGGAAGGAAAAATTTTTCCTTGAATTAGAAATGGAAATTTGGTCTGCAACCTTCAATTCAGTTGCGTATCAATTTGCATAATTCGTATCTGTCAGGAATAAATTAGTATGAATGTAACACATAATATGGAAATTGTACGTGTAAAAGTGAAAAGTCTAATGTACTAATTTAAATTTTGAAACAAAATTCGATATACAGGATGTGTTTATTTTAATTTTACAAGACAAATTTAAAGAAAAGAAAAATTTTTTTTTCGAGCAATGGTTCTCAAAATACCGTATCTAACGTTTTTATTTTAAATGAGAATATTTTTTTGCTCATATCTTAGAGAATTTATTTCTGAATTCAATGTTATAATATTTTTATATTCTTGTATAACGAATTTCTTGAGAAAAAGATTTAGGGCCGGTTTTTCAATATATAGTTCAAATTTTAACTAGGCGTTAAATAAACAACATTGAAACGAAATGAACTGCCAAATGACAGATTTATCATTGTTGTCAACAAAACGATGCAATATTGTTTTTTCGCGATCGCCCAGAAAATGAGCTCTTTCTGATCACTATTTAGACCGGAAAGTCCTTCTTTGCTGAGCTAGCTCGGAAAGTTGTCTATAAGGGATCGGAAAGTACTTTACCGATCCCGGGACCGGTAAAGCTAAATGTTTCCATGGAGATCAGTTGTTTATTTATTTCTTATTTGCTCGCAGTAAAGAATAAAATAATACTTTTTTATTCTTTTTTCAGGATCGCAAAATAATATTGTACCCAACATGACCTGAAAGTGTCTATACTGGGCTCACAAGCTTCCAAAGCTCGCCTACGGCTCGCTCTGGAATATGCTTGCTCACCCAGTAAAGTATCACTTTCAGGTCTTGTTACGTAAATTACTATTACTTAACTAGAGGTTAAAATTTGAACCAGAGATTGAAAAACCGGCCCTTATACTAATTTGAATATATTTGGCTATAATAATAGTGCCGTCAAATTAATATAAAACTTTATATGATGTAACTGAATTCAAAATTAAATTCTCTAACGAATGAGCATATAAAAAAAATTATGTTCTGATTTAAAATAAAAAAGTTGTCCCGTATTTTAAGAACCACTAACCGAAAAACAAAATTTTTCTTTTCTTTAAATTTGTATTGTGAAATAGAAATTGTTTACCTATTTATCCGTCTTTTTTAGATCTTAATTGTTTTCGACATAGCAATAGTAGCCCCATTTATAACGAACATGCTGTATACTTCCTCCAGAAAAATAGCTATAGCAATAGCCATAGTATTAAAACAAATAATTAACAAATGTATAACGATTTATTAACCCCCGATAATGGGCAGAATAAATTTACTTTCAAAGTAAATTTATTCAAACTAACACATTCGAATCAATTTTATAATATTTATAACATTACCACATTACTGTCAAAAGTTCGACTGTCATTTGAAAAAATAAATTTTATTAACTTTCTAAGTAAATTTATTTGTTGTTTATAAAATCGACCATAAGAATAATAATCTATTTAAATTAATTGGACAGTATGGAAATTGTTTAAGACAGTTGAAAATAGTATTTATAAATAAAAGGCAACTCGTATATTAAATAATTCATTCTATTTTAACAATAATATCTCTCTAAAAATAAAGGTGTAAACATTATTGTATAACAATCTTATTTTCTTGCATAAATTTAAATTTTTAACTTTTTCTTCGTCTATGTTACAATATGAATAATGCAGTACGGATAAAGTATTTCATTTCAATTTGGTGTTACAGTTTTATCGAAATTGTAGATCTGTACCGGCTGGGGATATAATGAGCAGTTAACCTTTCAGAGAAAGAAAATATCCGAACAAGGACTAAAACCAAAATAAAAATATGTAATTATGCTTATTAGTTGGCCGCTAATAGCTGATTTATAAAACAAGAGCTAGTTGAGATAAAAAGAAAAATGAATTAGGTAGGTTGACAAATATAAATTAGGGTTATTTAGAATAGTTAGTCGAAAAATACAGCAATATTTTTTGTAGGTATTAATTTGGCCTCATTTACAATAAAAATTCATTTCTTCATTTTTTTGAGTTCGAATACGCACTCTCATGTCTGCCTATAATAGTATAATAAAATGTATAGTAATAATTATTTATGCAACAAGTGCAGAAGGTTTATATTTACTGCATAAGGACTATTATTTTTATTTATAGTTGTAAGTATAACAATATTCTTCGAGTACAAAGCAAGTATGAAAAATATTTTCATGATAAAATTATACGGTGCAAAATTTTCTTCATAAAATTAACATTTTTCCGCAGTTTTTAAAATTGTATTTAGTAATTATGCAGAAATTTTTACAGTACACCTTATGTAATAAAATACAATGATTATGGTATTGTACTATTTTATCTCATATCTGAGATACAGCGTAATAAAATGTAAATAAAATAGATTTATTAACCACATTTGTAATTAAAACAACTAATATTCATAAATTATAATTGTTATTTTCATCGCGTTAAATAAAAAACTTTAAATACATAAAAGATATTTTCAAGTTGCGTGCTACTTAATTGAGCCGTAAATTCTAATGGTGAAAATTTACAATTTAACATCATCAATTTTAAATTTACACAACCTCTATTAGGTTATGTAGGTACATACTTAGTGTGTTTAAATTTTTAAGTTTTTGATGAAAGCTTAACATACCGTCTGCATTCAACATATTCGCGACGCTGATATCTATAACTATCTCTTTCCCTCCCAGTATATCTGTCTTCTTTCACGATCCTACCATGATGACTTTACATATTCCTTCTTCAAAGCATTAATTACTAATAACAATGGCCCGTATTCTCACATCTTGAAGTAGCGCTATTTAATTTTTTTTATTTTATTTTATTTTATGAGTACACAAGAATATGTTTGATCTTTAATATTTGAAATAAGAGTTCTACCTTTTTTAGTTTATGTTCTGTTTTTTTTTTATTAAAACCCAATGTTTCGGCACCATACACTGGTGCCTTCTTCAGGGGAAATTGACATAAAAATGTGAAAAAAAGCAAAAAACAACAAGTAACCAAGGTAACATGAAAAGTACGTAAATGTTACCTTTTTTATGTATACGGGACCCCAGATAAATATATCATCACAGCATATTACCCATTTCTGAGTGTGCCACAATCTGCTTTATCGCAGATATCGGTAATGATGATGACATATTTGTACCGTGCGGTGCACTCTCCACGCCAGCAATGAGTGCCCATGAGGTGACGCCTGGTAAGCGCCCGCACGGTACAAATATGTCATCATCATTACCGATATCTGCGATAAAGCAGATTGTGGCACACTCAGAAATGGGTAATATGCCGTGATGATATATTTATTTATTTATTTATTTATTTATTTTTATGTATACAATTTTGTAGACAATATATGCATGCCCGGCAATAACTTGGACGGCGAACATGCACCTTCTCAGGAAAACTCTCCTTTTACCAGAGGAAAAACCGTCCCAAAACTGGCAGAGAAGTGATCTGTATAACTCAGAGACGCTTTATCGGTAGCGAAATACCGAAGTAGCGCTACTTCAAGAGGTGAGAATCTGAGAATACGAGTCAATATTATTATAAACTAATGTTTAGTTTTTATTATTATAATGAGAAGCTATAGTGATTAGTTTTTATATTTTATGACATACCCCATTGATTTATACAAATGAACTTTTTGATTCATACATTTAATTGCCGTATTATTCACAGTAAATTAAGGCAATTACTTAAAAAAAAAACTGTAAAGTTTTTATGCAAAATTACCCTCATTAAAGTGAGAGAAAATGCGTTCCCCTTTGGATTTGGGACAACATCAACCTAGGTCTTGTATTTGTTGGATTATGCAGAAGAAAATTTAATCCGTTTGTGGTTATTAGCGTCATGCGACCGGAAACATCTGAAGTATGACGGAAGTTGAGAAATGGTGCTTGAATTAATTTCACAAATTTCGGAAAGTTTTCTGTGTCACCTTTCAAAGAATCCACTACTCTCAAAAAAGTCATTAGAGAAGTATAATTTACTTGCTCGAAAAAAAATCTGATGTGGCCAGCGCATTACTTTCCGTCATATATTTTGTACAAATTCTACACAGAAAGTTTCTTGCAAAAGATTCTATATTTTCAGTAAATTAAAACACAAACATATTATGTAAATTGCATTTGACACTGACATCTGTCAATTAGAATTATTTTAATACAGTAGCTGTTTCCATGATTATAGCATCGCTGGCTGATTCAACTCTATATCCATTTCGTATAGAGAATAGAACATTCTTTAATATTTATAATAACATTAAACGTCAAAAATGATATTTAATAGCGTTTTTTAAAAAAAAAAACTGTTAAAATCTTTATATTAGGGTACTTCCGGTTGACCATTTATAACCTAAATCTAATTAGCTCTTCATAAAAAATGTGAAGAAGAGGAATACGAAAAAATTATTGTTTTGGAACTGTAGTACTGAAATTTTCGTATTCTAGGAACCCTAAAAGTGCTTATTCGTTAAAAATTCACTATTTAATTTTTTGACAATATTTTCCTTACTAGGTGACGAAAGGTAAAAATTATTCAAAAAGTATGAAGTCGACAGTAGTATTTCATAAAAATATTCGTAAATATTTTACCCATTTTAAGGTGCAGTATATGGGTGTATTTATAAAATATCCGACGTTTTTTGTAATAAATGAGCAATGGTTAGCAAGAAATGGCGTGATACTTTTACGTTAATTAATTGATTAATTTATTTAGAGCAAAGTATGTGCCCATTTTGACGAGCCGTCTCTGGTAGATGACATTTTAGCGTGTGTGCTTGTAACAGGTTACTAATCTAATGGAAAATATCTAAGAAAATATTGATGCAAAAACTTAGCGCGAACAAAAGTATGTTTAGCTGTATAAATGAGACGAAAGCGAATGATTTCATACGAGAAAAAACGAAAATGAAAATTCTATTACTCATATGTCACACCATGACGAAATATTCTTCGAAGTGATTATAATATTGATAAGAAAAATAAGTATAGTTTATATTAAACAAAAAAATCTCATCCGTTAACACAAATTGCTTTAAAGGCCACTTTTAGAATTTATAGATAAACCTCGTTATACCAGGTATAAAATTGAAAATTATATTTATAAACTTCGGATACACCTCAGATAGAATAAACACCAGTATTTCTTATGCCATGGAATTCGGTTGTATTATAGCCGAGACAGACGACGACTGCTAATGATAATTAAACTCTAATTCTTCATTTAACATTTCGTATGTCAAAATTTAATTATATTAATGATAATTGTAAAAGTAATTTCATTTGTAATTATCATTAAGTCTTAAGTCACGATTATCTTTTGAGAACATGATCGTAAGTATTCGACAATAATCGCCTCACTGATACTGTCAAAATTTTAAATTGTAATTGTAAATTTATTTTTTCAATATTTAAAATTATAATACTTCATTATAAAAACAATATATCTTTAATTTTTTTAGGAGGGTAATTACCCGCTTTACCCCTCCCATAGAAACGCCAGTGATTAGATGCTCTTTCTATTTTTAGAATAGTTAAATGCGCAAAGGAGCAGAAATTATACTTTAAAAAATATTTAAAGTTATGAAAAAATATGCAAACTCCGAACATATTTTATAAACATTGTTACACTAATTGCAATTTTCTTATTATTAATTTCCTTTGGTGAAATAATCTTTTTGAAGTCGTTAGACGGGAAAATTAAAATGTCTTTAAACCCTCATAAATAATCCACTGAATATGTATCGGAATAAAAATCAAGTTGCTTTTATTTTCCTGGCATTTAATGATCAAGGTAAGACATACACGATAACCACCCTCGCCAAAACATGTTACGATAAAGTCGGAATATTACGCAACCCACACTATAGTTCTAATACCACGGTTGCACGAAATCCTAACCAGTTTTGAGAATCAAGGACAGTCATTCCTATAAAAATGTTTACGGGTTATTCATGACGAAGGATTGGTCAGAGAAATTTTATAACTTATTTTGCATATGGCATTGCAGTATTATTGTATTTTATTTATATTCTACTAATTTATATTCCCTAAAATGTTACATGTTTAATATTTTGATTATCTCATGTTAACCCAAATTCAGTAATATTTTTGAAAGAAGTCCGATCAAGGCCATCTACGAATTGCATCTATGAATAAAGATTTTATGCTGACAAATTTAGTAGTGTCGTTTACATAGTTTTTATGAGGTACACAAGATATTATATACCCTCATAAAAACTAAGTAAAAGACACTACTAAATTTGACAGCACAAAATCTTAATTCATAGATACAATTCGAAGATGGCCTTGATCGGACTTCTTTTAAAAATTTTACTGTACATTGTTTAAATTCCAAAAATTAAGTTTTACAATATTACATAAATTATAAAATAATTTAACATCGTATAAAAATACTTTTAGATAAGAGAAATTTCTTGGTGGGAATGAATCTCTTTTTTTCTTAGTGTTGATATTTTTGTTCTCCAATGAGCGGTCATTATGACTGGTAGCACAAGCCTTGTTACTAAAACGCTGTTTTAAAAAATGTTTAAAAAAAATCGATCTTTAATCAAGGATGAAATTAAATATTGAAATTTGAATTCGACATTTTTTAAAACAGCGTTGTTAAAACAAGGCTTGTGCTACCAGCCAATGTGTTTAGGTTTAGGATACAAAAACTTTTTTAAATATCACTATTATACAATTAAATTACAGATAGCGATAATTCATATTTTCATTGATTAATATTATAAAATTGCTTTTTGCTTCGTGCATTGTATTAATTTACGTTCAAAACATATTTAAATGTCATATTTTTATCAATTTATAGTAAATAAACATGAAACAATTCGCAAAAATTTAATTAAAAGGGTCAACTATTTAGTGCGCATTTTTAAATTCGTGTGTAGTTTGATTAAAAGTTCCAACTAGTGGCAACACTGATCGTCAGCCATCTGATTGAAGGTAAGTGAAAAAGTTACGTAAAATACAGTGAATAGTTTTAAGCCTTTTCTTTTGTATATTCGAGTAAGTTTCTTTTAAATAGTAAATATAACAATTATTATTTAGTTTTCTTAATAATACATAGAAATTTGTACTTATTTATGCATTTGTCATTATTTTGTGTAAATTCCTTATCTTTTTGTGGCAACTATGTTGTTTATTCACTATTTTTCACAAAATGTGCAACGATAATTTAGAATATACAGATATTAATGCATGGAATCAAATATTTTTTATATTGTCTAATTCTAGACGTCATAACCTAAAAATATTGACATATTTTCCCCGTTTAGCTGCAAAAATGGCTTCTCTTCTGCGCTACAGCGCCGCCCGCTACATCTCCCAATCCTCTTCCCTCCAGTCTGCTGCCATAAAACTGCGGGGCCCTTCTGCCGTGTCTGGAGGCCATGAAGGTGGCTGGAAAGTCTGGAGGAACCTCTCTCTTTTCGTGGCGTTGCCCTGCGTCGGCCTGTGCATGGTGAATTGCTACTTGGAGCACACCAAAGAACACCACGATCCTCCAGAATTCGTGCCCTATGAGCATCTCCGTGTCCGTAACAAGAGATTCCCTTGGGGAGCAGGGCAGAAGAGTTTGTTTCATAATCCACATGTGAACGCCCTGCCTAATGGATATGAGCATTGAATTGAGGGAATGTATAGAAATTATTAGATTTAAGATGTAGTTTGAGTCAAATAAATGTTAATAAAGTATAATTTAAAGATTATTTTAATTTTGCGTATAGAGAGTAATTTTTTTCCAAGTAATATTATTTCTTTTTAAATTAGATAACGTTGCATTACTTCCATTTGATATGAAATATTGAAATAGTTAGAGATGATTGTTATAAATATGTGACTCTATTTAAATTCCTTTTATTTTTGAGGAGTTGGGACAAAATATTAACAGTACAAACATGTAGAATTATGTAAAAGTGTATTATAGAACTCGCCCATAAAAAAAACTGAATATTTATTGAAGTACAAAATGTCTCATTTTAGATTTTTTTTACTTCCTTGTACGAAGTAAAGGAAGTATTGTAATCGCGAAAAATTTCGGTTTCCAGATTTCAACGGAGATATCCATTTTGACCAATTTCGTCGTATCTCGCATAATTGAAAAACGGGAAGCCGTGGAAAGTTAAAATTTTATATTTAGGTCTATTATAGCATCTAGTTGTGCATCTCCCTTTTTGGTCATTACATAATATTCAGAAGTGGTACTTTACTTGAAGCCTGTAATAGATTTTAATGAAAAACTATATTAAAATATAGTTCAAAACTTTTCAAATTTAGTATATAAGACTTTTATATCAATGGGAATAACATAATACATTTTAGTTAAAATGGTCTAACCGGAAGCAGTACTTTACTTGAATCCTATAATATATTTTAATGAAAAACTATTTTAAAATATATTCCAAAACTTTTCAAATTTGGTATATAAGACTTTTATATCAATGGGAATAACATACTAGATTTTAGTTAAAATGGTCTAACCGGAAGTGGTACTTTACTTGAAGCCCAAAATAGATTTTAATGAAAAACTATATTAAAATATAATCCAAAACTTTTCAAATTTGGTATATAATACTTTTATATCAATGGGAATAACATAATGGTCTACCGGGAGTGATACTTTACTTGAAGCTGTTCTCAGTTTTTCTTGAAAAAATGGTGTTATTTTGATTTTAGAAATAAATGCTTCAAATAAAAGTTTTAGAGTATTGAATTCTGCGTCTAAACCATCAAGTATGATTGAATTAGCTCTTTGTATAGGCGTGATATGTAAATTTAAAAATTATGTACTTTTTGGTTTGTGTAATTAAGTTTGCTATGAATTAGGACAAAAAATAAAGAATTTAGTGTCAATGTCAAATTATGTCAAATACGTGCAATTTTATGATTGAGTCTGTTATAATACGTATTTTAATTATTATCAAAATATTTACAGCAGTATGCATAAGTGAAACTTAAAATGATGCTATAACAGTTTTAACTAGTGGCCACTAAGAAAAGCAAAAATACATAAAGTTTTACCTAGCAACCTTTTAAATTACCTTAGAAACCTACTTAGTGGCCACTAACAAATTTATGCATACGGCTGTTAAAGTTTAACAGGCGTACAAGGAAGTCATGTGGTGTCCACATCAGATATTTTAAGGTACATAACGTGGGTAATATTAACCATAGATCAAAATAGTTTACACATTACAGGGTCAACTTTTTGAGAAAAGTTTAATGGTCACCACAGGAATTTTATGGCAAAAACTCGTTTTTCACTTATTTAGAATCTCATACCTTATTTATTATGATAGAGAAAAATTGTTTTAACAAATTTTATACCGTTTTTAGGTATAATAAAATGGTGTAATTAGATTTTTTGAAAACTTAATAATTCTTGAGATTTAACTCAAACATGATTTTTAAATGAGAACCTAATGTTGAAAATAGCGGTCTTATTTTTTTTTGCGTATTTATAAATTTTTCAATATGTAACAAGTCTACATTCTTTTATTTTAAACATGAAGAAAAGTTGAATTATTAATTTGTTGGTGAACAAAATTGAAAATTATTAAGAAACAAATAAAACATCTATTACAGTTCATCATTTGTTTATTTCTAATATTATTTGTTTCAATCTTACTCATTTATTTATTTACTTCAAAAGCTTATTAAACCAACTTTTTCGAATTATGTCAAAGCCAACTGTAAATAATAATTTAACTAACTCGAAAATAATTAATAATTTTGAGAACAAATTTAATAGATATGGAATCAAAATAAACAAATGATGCATATTACCCGTGATTTACATAGTGACTTTATGTAAACAATTATTATATTTGGACAAGTGACAGTATTCATTTGACATTTAAAAAAACATATCAAATTCATCATTAATCATTTCACATTCATGGATTTATTGTTAAACTATATTTCTGTTCGTAATAAGAGCCATAAAAAATGTGACCCAACACTGAAAGGACCATCTGGCATACACCCAGGTTTCTTTAATTTTAATATAACACCATAATAAATTTGTAAAATATAACGTACAATACAAAAAATATTTTAATTTTGATTATTTTTCTCCAATAATTATTTCTTCCGAAGGTCATGCTGGCAGTTATAAAATGTACCGCAATATTAGCTTAGTTATGGTATTAGTTATTGGTGCTTTGGCTGCAAAGTGCTACATGGACCACGTAAAACATGAGGTTGAAAGACCAGACTTCATACCGTATGGTCATTTACGTCACAGAAACAAGAGGTTTCCTTGGGGAGAAGGACAAAAGTCTTTGTTTCATAATCCACATGTGAATGCGCTACCTGAAGGATATGAGGAAGAGGAAAAATAATGTCCAAATTATTTTGAATTTTGTACTTTTTCAACAATAAATCATTTAGAAAAAAAGGTAATTTTGAAATTGTGAAGCTTCATTTCGAGTTTAATTAGTTCAATAATCTATACCTTTTGAACTTCAAATTATATGAAAATATCAATTTACCTTTTCCGAAATTGAATTTACTTTTCCTGATATTGAAGTTACTTTTTCTGTAATTGAAGTTGAAAATATACAGTCATACAAAAAAAATTCCGTACGACAATAGTTATTTAAATGTTTTGGTTATCGTACGGAGACTACTTTGTCATGAAATTATGAATACTTTCAATGTTTACCCCATAATATAAATAAATTGGGTAAATTGTTTATTTATTTCATATTTATAATAACGTAATATACTGCGTTTCATTTTGGATTAAAAGGAAATGAAATATATTTGGTTTTAGACTGCTATTTTTCCTAAAATACATTAAAACTATTGTCGTACGGAGACTTTTTTGTATGACTGTATATGTATGTAAATAAGGATATTTATTTTCTGAAACTTGGAAAATTTGAATAATTCTTCAAATGCGTATTTCATTAGCTGTCCTAGGGATTTTTAAACATCGATCGATACATCAAATCTTCAAATAACAAAAATCGATGTTGTATAAAAATTAGATCAATAATATTTACAAATAATACAACAGGTTTGGACTTTTTTATTTCTTTTGAAAACAATTCTTTATTGTATTTAAAGTGTAACACTTATTACAATTGATATGTACGGGTGTGAGTCATTTGTGCAGCATATTTTATGTTGTACATATCGCAGAGATGAGATGATGTAGGGGACATCCATACCTTACCCGGGATTCGAACCCAGAACCGCTGACACGTGAAGCTAGAACGCTACCACCATTCCATTTCGGTCGGTTCTTTTGAAAATATGAAAATGACAATAATAATAATAATCTAGAAAACATGTACCATATAAAATTCTAAACTATAATAGGTTTTCTCATTGTCAGTGTAATTGATTGGTATTAGATAACAATTAATGGTCCTTCACAAAAATATAAAAATAATGAACAGCGATACATTATAATTGATGACTTGGTATTAGATATTTTTATTCGTTTATACCTATTTACGGCAATTGGGATGGAAATGAGTGTTTCGTTTAGGACAGAAAATTCTGAGAACTTTTATTTGAGACATTTCCATCTGCGGTAATTGGTTCACGAAAAAATAAAAAAAAATATATATATAATAATTCATACAAATTGTGCTTATGATACATGTAATTTAGAATAATTTGCTTTAATTTCACCACTACACTTGGGAAATTATTGTCTTTTACTAAAAATATGTCCAATATTTAGTTTACAACAAAAAATAAGAGTCAGGAAAATGGTACATTACTGTCGAGGAGCCCTATTGAAATACAAGGCACTTCGTTTTTTACGGCTCCGATTCAAGTAGACATTTTACTGATGAGTTATGTATTAATTTTTCTCTGAAACGTTTGATTATAATGAAAATGAAGTTCAAATTTAATAATCAAATCTGATTTTCTATACATATCTAGTAGTTCTTTTCTCGTTACTAAGGTGACAGAAAAACTTAGTAAATAAACAAAAACGAATTTACTGATCCCTTTTACTGTTTGTTCTTCATTTATGCTGCGTCGATGTGCATTTCTTTCTAATTTTTTTTAAGTTTTAATTTTTTCGTGACTAGTCAGGGAAATACAACTTTGGCTCCGCATTTTAGGCGCGAAAATAGAACTTTCGCTCCGGTGTCAGAAAAATAAATTTTATTCAAATTAATTTCATTGACTTCGTAGTGATGTCCCACTTCAGTCGTATCTTCTTTTGGTTCAGTTTCAAACATTGAATTTTTCATCGAAACGTCCAGTTCATTAACAATATTACTTTAATGGTTACCACAATTTTACTACATAGTAGAAAAGTTGTATCAAAACTAAGTTTTTCTTATAATAGGTCTGTTTGTTTCGTTACTTTGCGTCTACGGTTTACTGCCGCGCCCATTCACTTTATATGGACATGGCAGTAAACCGTAGACGCAAAGTAGCGAAACGAACAAACCTAATGTATTTCATATGTGGTATAAGTATAAAATAGTAAGGGAAAATTTAATCCGGGTTAGTTTGTAATTTAGAGTGGAAACTTCCGAAATAATATGTCGTTATAATAAATGACACTCAAAACTGGCTACGTTAATCCAGGCTAATTTACTTAAATTCGAACCACAGTAATACACTAATAATAATTTCTTATTCTTGTAATAAATATCTTTGTATCTTTTAGTAGGGACTACGGATTACATAATTGTATTGTCTCATAAGATATTTAAATTTTTCTTTTAATCCAACGCTAGGAACTGCAAGTATTGTAATAAACCTAAGACAATTTGCGGTATACCGCACTAAGCTATTCCTTTGTATTTTTATAGTATACGTGCGATCCTTTGGGTTTTGATGAGACAGAGTATACTTGTACACTACTTTTCTTATTTAAAATTTTAAAAAAATCTTTCGAAAACCATCTCGAAATGCGTGGCAAAAGAGCGATTTTTTCCTGGCCGCGTCATAATCACAGTTTTTCACTGCATATTTCGAAGCTAGAAGAAAAAGCTGAAAAGGAAAATTTGATTAGCCATTTACCCGAAACACTACATTCATCCGCTTCTTTCTTCATTTTCGCCTGATGGTTTCTTTCTTCCAATTTCAACTTACAAATTAAGCTAATAAACTTATAAATTCTGTGATTATTGATTGGCAAAGTAAACAAATCATGCTTGGCAGCAAATATATTTTTTATTTACATTTGCATTCTGTACAATGTTTAAAACAATGTACTTACATGAAAAACCATCTTTTTATTCACAAATCAAAGTTTAACATCTTCTGATATATTCAAGAAACCCGAAATGTCTTTGCAGATCAAGAATAAAAGTCAAACAACCTCTTTCTTCTAAAAGAGATTTTCCTAATCTGCGAGACTTTTAAAAAATGAAAACAACGATTTCTTGAATCCAGCTTTAGTCATGTAAGTACACATAAACAATACACAATAATCTGGACATCAAAAAATGTACAGACTCAATTATTGTACGAACACATTTGGAAATTTCTATAGGCCAAAAGAGCAAGCCAAGTATATTATCACATTGAGGGACTCAAGGATTTTTAATTTACGCAAATTACCTAATTTAGACTTTTCAAACGTATACTATTTATCTTTTTCAAAAAGTATTGTTTATCTGTAAAATATAGACTGAAATCAACAGTTTTCTGAACTGGTCACTTGTTAAAAATCATAGTTTCTTTGAAAGACAACAATAATTACACATAATACAAATAATTTATATAGAAAACGTTACAATTATAAGCGGGATATAAATTTAAAAAATATGTGCGACTTCCCATATTTCCTCCATAAAAGGCAGAAATAATTCTTTTTAAATTTTTTATTTAATAATTTGCATCTAAGAAATAAAATAAATAATCTTAAAATAATAATTCTATTCTGTATCAGGTACCATAAAATGAAATAGAATAATAAATAATACTAGCATAATTTTCGACGAAACACTCTTCGGAGTGAGGTTCTCTAAAATTATTTAATTGCTAATTATCAAATTGTTTTTGTTAGAATAGAAAAACTTTATGATAAGCGAGGTTCTAATTCCTGAAATCTATCGCGAATTTCTTGGAAAAATATCGGATATTTTTAGAATATAAAATTGTTTCGTAATGGAGACGTACTTTCGTTATGCATACACAGAATGATTCAAAATAGTAGAAATACTTTCATATTATTATAAATCATTAGAGAAAAAAAATAAAAAAAATCGTACTTGACACGCTTCACAATATTTCTAACTTCTCGGTCATTTATCAGAGACTGGCCCACTTAACCAGAATCGCAGACGTATTTCGTTCTTATTGGAGCTCATCAGTGTGGTATACTAACGTCTCTCGGAAACACTGACTAGGTTGAGTGGCATGATGATAAACTATCCCAAAATGATATGATGCCTGCATTTTTAGATGTTGCCTCCTCCTAAGAGCGAAACGCGCCTGTGGTTTTGGTTGAGTGGATCAGTCTCTGATAAATGAGCGAGAGGTTAACTCAGATACTGAAATCTTGTCAAACGTTTCAAGTATGATTTTTTTAAAAATTTTATATTAGAACTGTTTCACAAACTATTGCAATTGTATTTTGCACATTTTTATCAATAAATAGAAATATAAGAATGATGGCTATCATTTTAGCAAAATTTTGTTCATTCACGTATTACTATTGACATTTCGTATTCCAAACTTTCCGCCTACAGATAAAGTGACACTTTATTACACAATTTCATTCATTCATTCATTCATTCATTTTACACTTGAGAACAGAAAGTAAATATTCTGGTAGAGTACAACATAAAAACATCTTGGAAATGGTTTAGCACGGCTAACTGAAAAATGAAAGTATTTGAAATATTTTTACGATTATTTTAAATGAATGTGAAAAAAATAGTATGTTTGTCACGAGCATAAAGCGTCTGTCAATTTCTTTCTTAAGAAACAAAGCATCACTTTATCACAATAATTATCACAAAGTAAATTTTATTTTCTATGTCGATGTACAGTATGTCTCATTTTCGATGTTTTTTAGGGTATCTCGAGAAATATTACCATAGGAATTTTTGGTCTTCTTGTGTTTCTGAGCTACAGGCAAAAACTTGTATTTTGCTCCTTTCGAAAACATCTCATAACTTATTTATTATGGTACTTAGAGAAAAATTGTTTTAACAAATTTGCTCTATCAGTAATATTTCCCGAGATACCCTAAAAAACATCGAAAATGAGACACTCTGTACAGGGTGTATCAGGACAAGTGTAAAAACAATTAATGGCGTATTCCTGACATCATTTTGTGTAAAAAAAATGTTATATGGAAGGTATGTGCAGGAACTTTTCGTTACAGAGTAACAGCCTCTTAAAAGTGCACCTCATCAGGTAAATTTTTATTAATAACTCTGATACTACTACTTATACTAAAATTATGAAACTTGGTATGAGGATACTACTTATTTAGATGCATATTTATACTTTCTTTCGTTTCTGTATCTCAAAATCTCAGCTAGAGACGTTTTATATGGAGAAGTCATAAACGTTTTTTATTTTTATTTTTTCGTTAATTTAAAAAAAAAAGAAAAATGTTGATGCTATTGAATATGCAGATATGATGTTTAATGGATATTGTAACGACAATGGTTATCGTACTGATCAGATTTTACTTTGCATGTTTAGTTATCTGTAAAGTCCAATTTAAAATTTTATAAATATTGCACATTTGTAGTGTTAGCCATAGGATTTAAATAAAATTACAAAGAAATGCATATCGTTTAAATGCCAGAATTTCAGTTTTGCAGGTTACAAAATAAAAATAAATAAAATATGTGCAATAATATTTGAAAATCAAAGGGTACTAAACATGCAAAATGAAACCAGATTAGTGATTTAAGTGTAGAATTTGATTCTCTACAATATTTATTTGAAACATTTTTGTCTTAAATTAAATGGGAAGTTTTGCACAGGGAAAAACTGATTTCCCATGTTAAACGCCTATGGCCCGCTTTTTAATTAACAACCTGTATATATATAGTTCAGTGCCGCATATTAAGTTTCATAATTTTAGTGCAACTAGTATCAGTTGTTAATAAAAATCTGCCTGATGAGGTGCACTTTTAAAAGGGTGTAACTCTGTAAAGAAATGCTTCCGGACATACTTCCATAACATTTTCGCTGAAAATGATCTCAGGAATACGCCATTAATCTTTTTCACACTAGTCCTGATACTGGTACACCCTGGATTTCGGTCTTCTTCGAGAGTTCTGCTAATAAATAATACATACCATTTTATTTTTTAATAATAGTTATTTATAGTTAGATATGAATGAGTATCAATCATTTTGAATCACCCTATATTCGTACAAAATGGTATTATATGTACTATGAACAGTAAGTTAAATTTAAATTAATCTATCTACATTTGAATAAATTTGAAAGCAATGATACCTAAACGTTTCGTTGGCATCCAAGCTCTAAGTAAAATAACAGTTGTCTCCCGACAACCCAATGATTTATTAACACGAGTAAACAATGAAAAACATCAACAATGGCTATAAATAACAACATATAGTAACAAATCATAATAAAGCTCCTCTATTCTAACAACAACAACAAATCCTAAAATGCATGTCGTCATGCTAAAAAAGTACAAGTTAGTCACTTAGCCATCCTCAAATGTTAAAATCCTCCTCCAGGGCGCGGTACCAACTTACCACAAAAGCCGCGCGTTGTCGGGTTCAGCCGAGCAACGCTACGCGGCGACAATCACCCAATTCTGGGTGCAACAATTTGTTGTAAGAACAACAATGAATTCTGATCCTCGTTCAAGAGTAGGAAGATTCTTTCAGCGAGGTGGACATGGCTGAAATGGACCGTTCGCGGTGAGAAGACGATACAGGCGACTAGGTTCTGGAGGATCGTCGATCGATTCCTCGGATTGGTTCATCAAATGGCCTGAAGACATTTGGATCAGGCGGTAGTATTGGCCGTTTGGACCCCGGCATTCTTCGAAGTCTTCCACTGCTTGGTTTAGAAGGGATTCTTCGGCCAACTTGAATTTTACAATGAAGTATGAAAGTATATTCACTCCGCAAAATTCAATTTTTTAATAACTTTTGAAAATCATATCTTGATCAAATTTTATGCTCAGTATTTTTCATAATGTTTAATATTTAAATTAAATGTCCAGTATTTTTCATAGTAATGAATCAATAAATAAAATTGAGAGTGAATTCTTGTTCCGTACTGCGCAAAATAAATTAAGAGTACGAGGACTGCTGGAAAAGTTTTTGCAACGATGTAAAAGAAGACCTAAATAATTTTATAAATGGCTTTATTGTTTTTTAAAATATTTTCCTTTAATATTTATGTACTTTTGCATAAGCTCGAACTAATTTTGGAAGGAGTTTTTCCACTCAAGATCTGATACCTTAGTTTCAGTCAAGTTCTGAGTTATCCAACGACTGTAAAGGATGTCTGAATTTCACGGTATCACTTATCGATCTCACTCAACCATTTCGCGCACATCAACTTCAGAAGTGGATGGACGACCTTCACAGATAATAGTGCGTTCACGCTGGAATTCGGCAAACCAATTATAAACTGTCTTATTGGATGGTGAAGCCAAATCAAGTTGATCAATGCAATGTTTCGCCGTCAGATTATATTTGAAATCAAAATAATCATGGCTCGAAAATTTTCACACGAAATTTACTTATTTTCGCAAAGTGACTCTTTTTAAAATGCCGTCTAAGCAAAAAGAAATTATATAAGTACGATTTGATAACTGAATCGTAAGTAAAAATGTCATATTTCATGAATATGAACAGTAGAAAATTTCAGAAATAGTAAATTCAATTTCGGAAAAGATATTTTTTTATTGAAAAGGTACAGATTGCAGAAACTTTTCTAGCAACCCTCGTAATATTACCTCTAGTTTTTTTAAGTTCACTGTGCTTTTTGTTTATATGAAATGAAGATAGTTTGTAAGAAAAATTATTACTATATTTGTATTTATTTATCTTTAGAGCTCCAATTTGAATAAAAAAATAGTTTTAAAATTCTGTATTTATATTTTAATTTAGAATATATAAATTTAAAAATCTGTGCTTATTCAAGAAAATTAAAATGTTTAATTTATTTAGAATAAACAAAAAAGAAAACACTGACTCACCTTATAATTCTGTTTGATTGTGTTGGCAGTCAAACCAATTTTCGTATCATCACAATGCATGTAACTATTATTTGTAAAAACGCTTAAATGATCATCTGACACTTCATGCATTACATCATCAGATAAAACTGTTGGTCCTACTGCTGTTTCCGGAATATCTGGAGAATTCATTAGTTTGCCATCTTCTGGTATACCTATCATAAAAAATGGAATCAGCAACAAATACAGAAAATAATTTATTTTTTACCTGGTGATTGTGGTTGCTGCTGAATTATTTGTTGTCCAACAATCTTCGCCACTTGTCTCGGTTGTTTTTGTGCGATAGGTAACATATCTTGATGCTTCTTCCTTTGATGTTGCAACAGTTTAGCTTTTGAGGCATACTGCTTATGGCACCACTGACACGAATGCGGATTTGTAGTCACACTTCCCACAGTCTGCGAAAATGTCGGATTCGGAACTCCTGGAATATCCGGGAAACCTCCCTTTCGGCGATTGGACATCGGGAGCTCAGAACCTGGATGGTTTTTCAAGATATGCGCTTTGCGCTTCGAGCTACTTTTGTAGACTTTGTCGCAATACTGGCAGTAATAATCGCGTGTTGTTTTTAATATAGGGAGGTTTAGTTCTGGAACTGAATCCGGACTGATGTCTGGGTGGCGTTTGGCGAGATGGTTGACGAGCATACCGCGACGTTTGAAGCCCAAAAGACAACTGTGGCATTTGTAAATAAATCGATGGTAGTCTGTTGGTTGCACCTATAAAAAAATTTCAATGAGATGTTGCACGATTTTCTGTCTTTGCTTTAATCGAAAGAATAAGAAAACATATTTGAATCGTTTTTTTTTTTTCATATTACTCTTTATTCATGAGAACATTGTCTTTGAAAATATAATAAATAAATGAAAATGAAATAAAAATTGTTATATATTTTGTATTTTTATACCGATAATGGCCGTATTTATTTGGGACTTTTAGAGTAACTTGGAAGGTTAGTTGCATTTAATTGGTACATTTTAAGTAACCTAGAAGTGATCCTGAATTGACACAACTCACTCAGAAAATTCGCTGGGTTAATAGGTGGTAATATCTGGATTGCGCGCAGAGTGCTTTAAATAAAGTCAGGTTAAAAAGAACCAACTTTGCTACATAGTCCAGTCAATAGAGGTTTTTACCCTACAAAAGGTGGGGTAAAAAAGATTTAACATATGTTGTTTGGGTCGAGAAGGGGATGAAAAATTCAAATTTATAACCTTGGGGAGGTTCTGCGTGAGCCGCCATCTTGGATCAATTGTATAAAAAAAAATATGAGTTTTTCGCTATTTTCTCGAAAACTGCCCCGTATCAAAATTTTACTAGAATACAAAATTAAAGCACGTCATTTTTTGTACAAAAAGGGTTCTTGCATTTTTTACCTATGATGAACTCTCAAAGGGTTAAGATCAAACATGGTTAACCAGAATAACAATTTATGAAAGAAAATTAAATCACTCAAAATATAAACATTATTAAGTATTTAATAATTAATCTAATAGGTTTTGTTATATATATAACAGTTTACATTCATCGTGACATCGAAAGAAGTAAATTATCGATGTATTATATTTTGAGTTTATCATATGACAGTTCTGTATTTCCTATGTACTTATTCCTTATTATTTTTAGAGAGTTTATACTGTTTTCGGTATGTCACATATGACGGTAAATAAAATCAAAAATGAATTCAAACGTGGAATTATTTCGTCGACAAAAAAATTAGTGATCCGTTAAAAATCAATTCAATTGGTAGTTTTACTCAGTTTGCAATTCGACGTACATACTATTTATATTTATAGTGAAAGTAATTTGCTTTTTAAAGCCCTTTTCATATTCAATTTTCTCCTTCTTAGAGGTCTATAGATGTCAGCACCGTCGACTATATTAATTGGTTTAACTACCTGGCTTTTATAAATTAATTAAATGTCGTCATCACATTGGAATGCCATTTGTAGAAAAAAATCACTATACCATTAATTCTAAAGATTTTTGATTACAGTTTGTAATGGAAATGTATGTCGGTCATCCTTACATAATATGGCGAAGTGACGTTAACGTTACAACTTTCGCGCTAAAACTTTAATAATTATTTTAGACGGTATTAAGCAAAATATCAAAAAGAAATAATAAACATTTGGGCGGACCCATTGTTTAAATGGGGAAGTTTAGCGATTTTTTTTTAATCTTTTACTCCATGGGAAATGACTTGAAAAATGATGTAACATGTTTTATTTTTTTCAAAAATGCCCAAATATTCCGGAAAAGCCGATTTTAAGCTGTGATGACGTCGGTAGAGGCTTGGTACAACGTATGTCGCTTATACACTGACGCACGCGGTTACGGTTACCAGTCACTTGAGACTGAGGTGTTGTTCGACCTACGTTCAAGTGGTTCGCTTTCACCGTTCTGTCTGAGTTTGCGCATAACTGACTTGTGACGTACTTAGAGTTTACCCAAAAAATATTAATTATAAATAAATGGAGCAAAAATTTTAATTTTTAATTTCAATTTAAGCAGTCATTTGTGTTATATTTGTGAGAAAATAGTATGTTATGTAGAATTTTTACCATGCTAAACTTCCCCATTGCCGCTTTTACTCTCAGTAATATGATTTCGCACAATTACTTTTTGAAAATTTCACAGATGATTATTAAAATGGACCATTCATTTGGGCTACTTGCGTACGTTTTTTTTATTTCATATTTTTGAAGAGCAGGTAAAAACTTGCTACCCCTATTTTTTCTTTTGAAATTTTTTTTATTAATTAGCCAGAAAAAAAAAAGTAGAATTACGCCGCATCAATGAGTGATCGTAAAGCCATAGCGTTTGTTTGTACGGGTAATGTAGATCACCTGTTTGACGTTTCAACAATAGTTTGGAGGTTAGTATTTTAGTTTGTCTTTTCGGTTCCGATATTTTAAATTACATGTAACTACCTATGTGTTTATTTGTGAAGTAATTAATATATTTGAGAGCCCAGAGAGAGCAAAATGTAAAATTATTAAAACTTTCTCGCACGCAATGTCATCTATAAGTTACATTCTTAAACATGGTTCTCTTCCTCAGTTCAATATAATGACGTCACAGAAAATTTTCTTTCTTAATTTACTAAAAAACAAATAACTTTTTTAAAATAAAATTTATATTTTTATATATGTTTTCAACATAACATAGCGTATATAGTGATAGAAATCGGATTTTCAGTACCATGCAAGTAGCCCATTGAAATTATAGCACTTACTTTCGGCATAAACTTCTTCATATTCGCCCCGCTGGTCCCAGGCGAATTATTCTTCGATTTTGCTGCCGAATTTATAATTTTCGTCGGTTCTCGATCTTCCGAATGCATCCTCTTCATATGCTCCTTCAATTTATCTTTTCTTTTAAATTGCTTTCCACATTCGGAACACAAAAATTCCCTATGATCACTATGTTTCAACAAATGCATCCTTAATTTATCCAAAGTTGGGAACGGTTTTCCACAATATTGACATCCATGCTTTCTCTCACAATGAAAAGCGCGGATGTGTTTTCTAATAATGCTGTATTCTTTGAAAATCTTACTGCAAACGGGACAAGTGTAGATACCGTCAATACAGTGACAGCGAACGTGTTCTTTTAAAAGTAGAATCTGATCAAATGACATTTTGCAAATAGGACACTCAAAGATCTTTTTGTCTAGTTTGTGGGTTTTTAAATGGCAAGAAAGTGCGGAATTGTTTAAAAATCTTTTTGAACAAGTGTCGCATTTTAATGGTTTGGAATCTTCAGAACCGTGCACCAACATATGACGCTAAAAATGAGAATTTTTAATGTAGGAAAAATATTACCTGAACTCCTAATAGTTCGGCCAGTTTACATTTTCAACAAACAAATTACAAAACCTGCGCAAATGGTGAGATATTTCTACAAATTTCTTTCGACCCATTTAAAATATAAATTTTAAACATACAAAAAGTGAATATGTTATTCAATTATTCCATCATTTAATATTGGGGTACATAGTTAAAAAAATTCCTAAACCTTAACTAAAAACGCTAAAACTAGATACGTATTTTGGCGACTAAGTTGCCATCATCAGTAAACTTACGTCATAAGAGCAGATCAGTTTTGGATTACACAAGATGTCAACCATGCCAGAGGTCCAAAAACAAATCTGAAAAACAGAGCCAGATTTAGATTGCTCAGTGTCAACCATACCAGAGGTCCAAAACTGTTTTGGACCTCTGGTATGGTTGACATACTGATTATGGTTGAACATACAGAGTAATCTAAATCTGCTCAGTTTTTCAGATTTGTTTTTGGACCTCTGGCATGGTTGACATGTTGAGTAATCCAAAACTGATCTGCTCTTAAGACTAGCAAATTAGTTGCCGAAATACGTATCTAGTTTTATCGTTTTTAGTTAAGGTTTAGGGATTTTTATACCTATTGCACTAATTTAATTTTAACTACTATATGAATTGAAAAATACAGGTTTGATACGCAACAATGATAAAATTCTAAAAAAAATAATGAACAACCTAAACAAATGTTATTTTGCGAAAAGTTAAAAAAGAATGAACGAATACCAAATGCAGATCGACAAAACACATGGCATATAAATTTATACATTTTCAAATCCAGTAGTGCCAACAGGTGGTGAAAAAATGAATACAATTACTTTAATCAAATTAAAAATGAGTTAAAAATATTATGTTCGACTTTAATAAATGTAAATTTAGTTAAAACCTACTTTTCTTACAGTATGAAAAAATAGTATTTATTTTCTTCGTTTTCTGAAACATCACTCGACATTACTATAGTTCTTTTTCATTTTGTAATGTTTTGATTAAATAATTTTACTATAGCACTATTTCATCAGTCATTTGGTTCAAAGGTTTAAGTTTATATTTAAAATTTGTTGAAAATGTAAACCGGCCGAATTATTATGAGTTTAGGCTCGAATATGAAGGTATTACTTGTAGACGGTCTCTCGATGCGAAAGCCTTGTAACACATGTAACACTTGAATCCTTTTTTTGGTATTACGTTGTCTGCTTGTCCCAGTGGATGTTTTTTCCCGTGTTCGGTAACGTGATCAATTAAGGATTCGCGACTAGAATACTCGTTACCTAAAAAAAATTGTTATAAAATTGATAACCATTTTTATTCAAAAACTGGTTAGTATAATCATACAATCATAAAGTTTTTATCTTAATCTTACCGCATTCCGGGCATTGCACGGCGCCACTATGCACCAAAAATTCTCCTTCATTGCACCCAGAACCCAAATCTAAAGGGAGACCAGTTATAGTTTCATTACTTCCATTTTGGTGAACCAATTCGTGCAGATTCAGCAAAGACGGCGTTGGGAAATATATGGCACAAATGTCACATTTCCATTCTAAAGTTTTACTGAAACAAACAATCTTCAAATGATATCAAATAGAAAACATTTATTAGACGAGAAACAATAGGGGTTTCCAAGTTTTTTCATTCTATAGACTTGTATTTTCGCCGAAAAGTTTCTAATACGCCAGAAAAAAATATTACAGTTTCAATAAATGAGGCACGAGAAAATCCGCGCATGTGACGTCATTTACACTAAGAACACACATTTCTAGAGCTGAGTGAGAGGGATATATCGCGGGTGTAGAATAACAAGGTTGTAACTGCAAGTTTTTTGGTAAAATAAGATTTCTGTGTGGCTAGGTTTTATCAGCTATATTCTATCGCTTACTGATATTAGTTTTTAGATATTGTTGACCATTTTCGAGATAGTACAGAGACAAATATTTCCTGAGCCAAAGAAGTTAAAAGAGATTCAGAATCGAGAAGCTAAAAGCATTGAAAACAAAAATAGCTGTATTGACTGAGCAATAGCAAATGTACTACAAATATTAAAATTAAATTAGATTTTTTTTTGTAATGGAGAAATATTACATTTTAAATTGTTTCATTATTATTTGTAGCTCATAAATTTGTTATTTTCATGTGTTATTAATAAAGACAAGTAATTTTCTGTCGCATTGAGTTTTTTTTTTTTTTTAATATGTGCAGATAGAACTTTGATTCCATGAAAGATGTGAAAAATTTGAGGTACATAGTTCTTCTGTCTATTTTTGTAATATTTTTTTCAGTAAGTAAACATACCATTGTAATTTTTCTTTCATATTCTTATAATAGATTTAAATTCATTATTAGAGTTAATAAATGTTAATTCGATAACAATAATAAAATTTCAAATCAGTTTCCTCCCAATATTACTTTTTTGCAGTTACAACTTTGACCCGCAATACGACAAACGCGCTGGGTACGTCGTTTCGTGTCACGTGAAAACCAGCGCGAACATAGCGAAGGCAACACGCAGCTTGCATTAGCCAATGGCATTTCCCACTGTCCAGCATGTCACAAACCTGGCTGATCCTGAATTTTAAGCGATCAATTTAAATGCATTAGTTTTATTTTGATATTACGGTAATAAAAATCAGAAAATTAATGTTTATATTCAACTTAATATTACTTATAACGGATGAGCATTGATATTCAATAAGTATTTTCTTAAAAGCCGTAGACTTGGAAACCCATACTAAAGACTGCAGAAGTCGTAATTAAAAAATAATTTCTATATCACTTACTCTATACTTTCAGTGCAGACATTCATTCTTCGAATATATCTAACTTGTCTCTCCCTCGCCGCTGGATTGTTGTGTTGTAAAAGATGGCGACTCAAACTCTGCCTTCGAAGGAAAGTCCTCGAACAATGTGGGCAATCAATCGGTCTGCGTTTCAATCTTCCAAGTTTCTTCACATTCTTTTTCATACTCTCTTCTTTATTTTCGTCGTGTACGTTTAAATGTTTTTGCAAATCTTCTGAACAGGTGAATTTTTGCGGACATTCAAAACATGGCCATGTGTTTTCGTCTTCGGGCGTCGGTTGAAAAGTTGGGAGTTTGCGTTTGGCGGCATAGGTTGAACAATAACCCACCTAAAATATTTGAAAATTTATAATAATGGGGTACTATACCAATTTTATTTTTTTTTTTTCTTCTGGAAGAACACGATGAACTAAGAATTCGCGGCTTTTACCTAATAAGCGAGATATATAATATACTTAAAATTTGTCTCTCATATAATACCCCACTCAATTTCAATAAATTTTGCACAGATCTCAAAATATAACTAACAAAAATAGTTTGTTTCTAAAAAATGTAAAACATTATTATTTCAACTTACTTGCAGTTCTTGTCGAGGTAAAATGGCCCTAGTTGTAGTAAAATATAAATTGTAACCTTGTTGGCTTAAAATACAATTCTGTTCGGTGTAATTCTTAGCGTATCGGACAAATCTCATCCAATTAGAAGTATCTAAAAGTAGAATATTTCAATTTTCAGAGAACAAAAATATTATTACGTAGATGTTTTTTTCAAGAAGGTTTGATTGTAGGATTATTCTGTAATAGGAGTAATAGCGGTCGGTGATTATGGGCGTATAATAAGAATGGTAATTACGAGGCAGCGTCAAAATGTTCCCGGAATTGAAAAATAAAATTTTATTGAAAAAAAAGGTAAAACATTTTTACATTAATTTCCTTTAAGGTACACCTCACCTGCATTTACACACTTGTTGCACCTTTCGTACAATTGTAACACTCCTGGAAACAATTTTCTGAAAGTACCTTCAGCTGCCTCATCGCATTTTCCATCACCTCTGCTAGATCAGCAAAATGTTATCCCTTCAATTTTATTTTTAGTCGTAGGAACAGGTAAAAATCGGCTGGTGCAAAGTTGGGAGAGTAGGAGAAGTGTTCCAGAGTGGTGACATTGTTCTTAACAAGGTAATTTTTCACCATGCAAAACCCAATCCTTTTTTGCCCAGTTTTCAGGACGCTTTCGTCTGATTGAGTCTCGTAGGCGTTAAAGATCTCCTTTAAAGTTCCTTGTTTACAGATTTGCAATAAGGAATGAATTCGTGACGAATCACGCGCTGGTAATCAAAAAATACCTCCTAATCACTTCCCCCTTGCTTTTGTCCAAGCGAAATTTTTGTTTTTGCCGCTCGTATACACTCGGTTTTTCATCGCCTCATTTCCGTATAATTTCTTTAGCATCTAAAGGGTCACAGATGGTGATTTCTCCAGCATAACGCAAAATTCGACTTTTGCATGTTGCTCTGAAGACAACATTTCAAAATCCGACGAACGAACAAAAAAAAAAAGGATTGTAAGAAACAAGAACGATTCCGAGTACTTTTTGACGCTACCTCGTATATTTGTATATATGGAAAAAAGAGTACAATTTACTAGAAAAATGAGTAATTTGGTTCATGTAGTTACATATTTCGTGTTTTGCTTGATTTTTGGTAAAACCTTGTAGCTCACTTTATGCCGCGATCGAAACTCAATTTTAATAAATGGAATTCTTGGACCTCTGATATAATTTTAAAATTGAAAATGATTACTTACTTTCATCAGAAATGTCTAATTTATGCATGGCTCCAGTTTCAGATTCCAAAAAAAGTTTCAAATCGTTCGTAATATCAGTTTCATCCAAATTCAAAGGCGTATCTAATAAAACGCCTTCCAATGGGCCAAATTGTGTGCGTTTAGCTATTGCTTTACGAGCAAATACGCCGTATTCTAAAAAAAATATTCAATCATTTTCCAGAATCTTCAAACAAAAATTATAATTTTATTTATGTAAAAATTAGTTCTTATATTTCAAATTTTTGAAATACATACCTGGTTCAGCATCAGGAGTAGCACCAGGTATTTTATTTATAACTAAATAATGTTCAGGCAAAGTTGCTCGAGCCCTAGATGGAACAGGCTTGTCGCTGATACTTTGAACACGGTTCACTACAAAAAATAATTTTCACTAAAATTTCCAAACTACATTAAATTATTTCTATCATTTTATCAAAATCCTTCAAAATACAAGACTGCTATACTCAAAAAAATTGTAAAAACACCGGTACTGAATTTATGTCCAATTTTCAAATAGCACAAAAATTACGTAGTGATCTGGATTTTTTCTAAAAAAAAAGGGTTAAATTTTTATAAAATGAATGCCACCGTCTGAGTTTCGTCAAACTGAGTTCTGTGCTTTAGGTTACCGTTATATTAAAGTAAATTTTGAAAATTTGCAACTAATAATCATTGTTTCGCGAAATGCATGCCAATCACCCGAAAAAAGATAAAATATCTATTTACATTACATCATATATCCGAATTTCGTCAAATTAAGTTCTGTGTTTAAGTATTTTTTGAAAATTTGCTAGCGAAGAAGTCAAAATTTTCACAATTACATTCTTTAGAATAGATAAAATCTGGCTTAATTTTTGCAAAAATCATATAAATATCTGTTTCCGCGCTCTAATTTTAGCTAAAAGAAGACATTTTAACAAAAAAATTAAAATTTTAAGACCCCCTTGTGGTGTTCTTTCCACGGCAGCTATGATGAGCCGGTTTCACAATTTTTAAAGAGTAATTTAAATAAAAGCTTATATAATATTTATCACAATAATAAAAAAATAATAATTTATTGTTATTTTCATAAATAATTAAATAAAAAGACTGGCCCCAGAAATAGTCATGAGAAACAACGCCTCACTTTTGTGACGTCGGAGTACATGCAAAACGTCATTCATAGCCAAAGGGAAAACAGTTTACATTATTTATATGAATAAAACTAGGCGATAGTTTGTTGCAAGTTAAACTGTATGTACTCTGACGTCACACTGTGTTTCAGATCAGACTTTTTCAAAATATTACACAAATTTCAATATTTAATTGCAAAATACCTAATGTTTCGCGATATTTTCAAATTTGAAGTTCTTTAAGGAACAATATATTTTAAAATTTAGTACTTAGAAGTCATATAAAAATTTTTGCAGCAGCCTTATTGGGTAATAAGCAGTAATACATTTATATTTATAAAATTTCCTTACGTATGTTCGTGTCGTCGTCCAAACTGGGTCGATCATTTTGCCTCCTCGATCGTCGTAACTGCTGCGCGTCAAATTCTGACTTCACACTGGCTTCGTCATATTCCATATTTTCTAGCTTTACGCCACTGACATCGTATTTACCAGAAATTAGTTGTGATGCATCTTGATCAATGCTTGGAGAAGTGTTTAGAACTTCTGGAGGAATTAAATGATTAGATGGAGGAAGATCCGGCTTTAAAACTAGAGGAGGTGCAGAGAGAACGTTGTCGTCCAGGGCTATTTCCACAGGTGCTGAAAAGAAGAATATTTTGGTACTGCATCACAATTAGTGGTTGTCGCACGGGTTAAGTACACCAATTGCTCTAGTACTATCAGTTTTGAAATGAGTACTTATAGGATTTCGTAGGAAACTAAACAAATCTCAAAAATCAGACATCCATCTTGGGTATGAAGAAAAAAGATGAAGAAAGATAAAAATATAAATAGGGATACTTTTATTGTACTTTAAGCATAAACTGATAGATTTATGATAGCTTTCCGTATATATTTTCATCAAAAAAAATTAGAATTTCATTAATCTGGTTATAGAAAATAAAAGATTTTATCTTACCTTGCAAAAGTAAATCGGAGTCAGAAATCATAAGCGGATCTTGCAATATCATCTGCCCATCCGAAATATTCAAAGTTGGATTTTGAACATTCACTTCGCCAATATCTGCATCATCATTGGTTTCCATGACAAGTCCATGAGATTCCAAAGTGTTTAAAACATTATTTAATTGTTGATCGTCTTCTGGAAGAGACGGAAGTGGAGTGCGGCTCACTAAAAAATCCTAAGAGGAGAAAACAAAATAAAAAAAATTGATTATGTTTAGATATATAATCTGAACTTACTTGTGGTACATAACTATAAGAAATTCCAGTATTTTGATCAGTAATCAACAATTCAACTTGATCTGGATCAACCTTCATATTGCGTTCAACAATTGAAAGCTGTTGTTGGTAATTATTAATTGGAAATTGAACTAATTGTAATTCTTTATTCATTATTTGCTCATCTACTTCGGGAGACCTACAATTACACCACTACATAAAACTTATGCCACATTTTAGTTTATAATAATAGATCATTTCTTCACTAACTTCACCGATAAGAAAATAAACACTTTCCCAATTTTTACGGAGACTTATACACAACCATAACTGCGTAACTTAGTCTACAGTAAATTAAATTAGAATATTTTTGTAACAAATACGAAAATTAGTGATACTGAAACGAATGCGTTTGCCGAAACGTTTTTTCTGCGTTCTAAATTTTTGAGAAAAGTACTTGGAAAGTTTTGAGATGTGGTTGTTGTTTGAGAAGAATTGGAGGAGATAGAGGAAAGCTATTTGAATTAGAAATATGTTAAGGAGGGATGGTTACAGAAAATTATAAATAAAGGGAAAATACATAAAAGAAGGGGAAAAAGAAGAAAATTTGGAATGTTAACTGAAATTAAGGACGGAAGGAATTACGAGAGGCTGAAGAGAGATGCGCAGGACAGATTAGTATAAGGACTACATTTTCGTTGAGACCTGTGGACAGGATCTATAAATGATGATGATGACACAAGTAAAACAAAAAATGTTTTTGATTATTTCCCGCACTAGTGCGGGGATTGTCAATTTCCTAAATTTATTTGGAGTTTAGGAACACATTTATTTTTTAAACATTTTCTACATTTTGATCATTTTTTATTTTATTTATTTAAGTAAGAATGGTATATAAAAAATTATAATTGAAAGTAAACTGAAATCACGGATTGACAGAATTTGAAGGGAGACGCAGGACAGATTAGTATGTTCAAGGAGAATTGAGAAATGATGATTTCATCGGGTAAATGCAAAATTTTTACAAAAACCAAACAAGTTCATGTTTCTTTACTTTTTAATAAATGAAGGATCCGTAAAATAAAATTTCAAACTGAACGCATTATTTTTTATTACATAACAAATTTTGAGGACATGAAGTACTTACCAAAATGACTAATGCTCAATTCCACCGCTGACACTTAAAATTTTAAACTAGACTTAAACAGAAAAATGCAAATCGAAATTTTGACAGCAATATTAAATTACTCATTTGACGTTTCGTTTCGATACGATATTGTCAGTTTAAGGAACACTTAAAATACGTCTGATCTTCAACTGTTCTCGAGAAAGAGATCATTTTGTATTAGATTCGAAGAAAAACTGACGAAGTTAGTGTTTAAACTATTAAAAAAAAAAACAATAAAATTTTATATGAAACATATTTTTCAATGTATGTGATGATAAGCGACTGCATGGGTGATGGAAGAAATAATTAAATGCAGTCAATAAGTAAAATTGATTGAATAAATTTTACTTATTGACTGCATTCCATTTCTTCCATATTTTTCAATTTCTAATAGTTTTGAAGTTATTTAATCAAACTATTAACTATTACAGTTTCAAGACAGTAAAGGTAAATCACTGTCATATCTCGGAAACTATTGAAGATCGAACCCATGTTAATTACGCGTTTTTCACTCCCTTTGGTCAGTACTATATGTTCTCAGAATTTGTTACCCTTGTTTTTAATGAAAAAAATCTATATTTTCGGTAGGAGATAAAACATTTGTCTTACCTTTGATTGTAGTCGATGCTAACTCCTCCAGTATTCTCATCGCTCTCTCCTTCCATTTGCCCCGAAGCAGTAACCATCTGCAAATACCTATTCCCAACAACCTGTCTCAAAAGTTGAGTATCAGCATCAGCAATATCTTGAAAACAAGAATCAGTTGTAGCTTGCGTGCCACTCTCCAATTCGGTAGACATCAACGGCACAACAACCGGGGTACTATACCCCGTAGAAGTACCACTGGAAGTTGAAACAGGCTCTTCGGAGTAAACAGGAGAATAGCGAGCAGTGGAACTCATATTCGGATCTAAGGGGGAAACATGTTGGTCGAATTCTGAGCTGTAGGTGGATGGTTGAGGCGAAAATGATGAATCTGTTTCGAATTTGTAATCGGAAGAATGATTGTCTTTAACATATTCGACGGCGATAAACAAAAGTGTCGAATTTGATGCATTGTTGTTTGGTTGTGCCTGTTGCCAGTTGACATTGGAGGCAAAAGACGAGATTTCATTCTCATCGTGTACAGATTCAACTGCACTATCCATTTTAAAGTTAATATCAAGCACCTGGTTGACAATAAACCTACAATTTAAAAATATTCTTTAGGAACATCCTTGTGATTTAACGTAGAAATAAATATAGGTTTTACTATCCTGGTTTTTTTTATTACAAAAAAGTAATGCACAGGACGTTTCAGGCAAGAATTAGCCCATCAGTAGCAAAAATTAAGAATGTAATAGATATTAACAATACTAGTTTAATTATGGCAAGTTTAACGAAACTAGTTTGATTGCCAGAACGAGGCGGTTTAGCCGAGTTATGTAGCAAACAAACGAGTTTCGTTTGGGCATAATCAAACATGAATTGTTTAATATTTTGTCTACCTCACTAGTTTTTGAGCAAAAAATATTCCTACAATTACTGAATCTGAAATTTTACTTTAATTTATATCATTCTTTGTTTTAGAAAAAAACAATGCGGTAATATTCATAACAGCACTCAGAACGGTAATATTCATAACACTCAATGCGGTAATAAAGCATTTAACAAAACCCAAATTAATTTGTTTAAATGTTTATAACACAACCAAAGTAAACATAATAACCAAAATTGGAACACATCTTGGTTTTACAATATTTAATTTTTTTTTTCACGATCGGTTTCTTTCTGTTTACCTATAGGGTTTTCAAGGCAGCAGGATTTATTTACAAATTACTGATCGGTCTTGTGAATCACTTATCTTTCAGGAGGCAGAGGCTGTAAGTAAATAAAAACAACGATCAAGCTTACTTTAAAAATGACAACCAATAATTTTTAAAGTTAAAATAATTTTTGAATCTTATTTTTTTTTTAAATTTTGTACGTCAATCTTGCAGAAAACGTAATAAGCAATGCGGGCAGTAGGTAGTTCCCACTGGGATCGGATGTATTGGAGATCTCGACATCATCTCGATTTCCAAAATCTTCAAAATGCAGGAAGCACTTACTACCGTTAAGGCCTTTTTCATAATCAGGCTCACTTTAAGACTTTATCTTCATTTTAAAGAAATGCTGTAGTGCTCGCTAAAGTGCTATAGTTATATTATGAAAACGAAAACAACTCTAATTTTAATTTAAAGTATTAAAATGAAGATAATTTTTTTATGAAAATGGCACTTGATACTTAAATTTATATTTACTATACCGTGAGTATTTTTTAACGTGAAACATTGGGTTTGTCATATCTATGGTTACGATACGACTTGACATTTGATTGACAGCAATGTATTTGCCCGTTCCATTTAAAATGAAACATAGGGAACGAATTTAACATTTGATAAGACGTCAATAGAGGTTAATTTTGTTTAAATAATTATACCTGCATTCTAAATTAAAATTAGTTGTAGAAAAAATATAGTGTGCACCTTGTGCCCGAGTGGTTTTCTGACTCGGCTAAATTTCTTACAATATTTAAATATAATACTTCTGTCAAATTCATTCCCCATGTGTCATTTAAATGAGACAGACAAATACATTGCTGTCAATCAAATGTCAAATCATAACTTATAGAAAAATTCAAAGGTTATCTGTCATATTGACAAGATGTCATTAGAGGTTAATTTTGTTTAAATAATTATTCCTGTTTTCTAAAAATTAAATTTAGATGTAGAAAAAATACTGTGCACCTTGTGCCCGAAATATGTTTAGTTCTCTCGAGTGGTTTTCTGACTCGGCTAAATTTCTTACAATATTTAAATATAATATTTCTGTCAGATTCGTTCCCTATGTTTCATTTTAAATGGAACGGGCAAATACATTGCTGTCAATCAAATATCAAATCGTAACCATAGATATGACAAACCCAATGTTTCACGTTAAAAAATACTCACGGTATTTAAAATCCAGGATCTATTGATAATAGTATCAAAAAAGATGAAAAACAGAAATGTTCTCCATGACGACATGTAAACTCTATGGCGAACACTTCTGTTTTTCCAAGTGTTTTTCATAGTTTTTGCTACGATTCTCAATAGATCCTGGATTTTAAATATTTTTAAACCAAGATAAGCCATATTTTGTATGGAAGTTATTAAGTCAACGTTGCTATAAATTATAACGAATAGAAATAAGTTTAAAGCCTGTCATTTTCATGTTTTATTAGTGTTCGCAATATTATTGGTTATTTCCTACAGCAATATTGCTAAAATATAACTTCTTTACAAAATAGGGCCGATTATGTTCTAATTCTGGTTGTTATATTTACATATTTCGGGCTAATCCTTGTCAGAAACATTCTGTACATTACTTTTTTGTAATAAAAAACCCTGGATCAGTAAGGGCCAGTTTTACAGTCTCCGGTTAGAATTTTAACTGTAAGATAAATAAACAATATTGAATCGAATTATTGACAGCAATGATCAATTTATCATATGACAGTGCATTTTGTATATTTAACTGACAGTTAAAATGTTAACTGTAGATTGTAAAACACCTTTTATTTCTACGTTAATTAACCTACAACAATGAATTAACATGTTTGTTGTGTTTTTGTATCCTAATGTATAACAAAACAAAAACTTATCTTTGGTAAAGTGAGAAGTGATGTAAATTGTTTAAAAAATCATGAACATATCATTTGTCAATAATTTGTTTACATAGAAAAAAGCTTTGACAGTTTATCAATGGTTTCATAACATTAAAGGGCAGTAAAAGTATGAAAACCATGAAATGAGGTATGAACATGGAAAAATAGTAATGATCAACAATATAAACATTCATTTAAATTCTTATTATCAATCCAATCCAAACTGCTCAAAATTCAAGACATTTTAAGCGGACGCGTCCAAAGAAACGGGGAGTAAGCATCGTACAATTTCTGCACAATTCACCAGTCCTTAGTGTATAATTACCTTGTTAATATGTATCACACACTAAACTATATCACTAGTTACACTTTGTACATAAAAAATAAAATAGAAAACGCAAAATAAATACGATTTATTAACAAATAAACCTGACTTACCTCAACGGAAGCCATTTTGTTTTACACGCGCATATTTTTTGAAACAGTTGCGCCAGTTTAGTTTATCAGCGCGGTATTTAAATTTGTTTATTTCTTGGGCTGACTCCATTTAGCAACATACAAAACACTGAAACAATAAATTTAATTGGAATTACCCAAAACATATACTATCAATCTATTATTACACAACACTCTGTTAATTATAATAATTTTACTGATTTCCTCAAAATATTTAAACAATATTTCATACATCATATATCACTACTCATTTAATTGAGTTCTAGAAAAATTAGTCAATTTTGCAAATGAGCCATTACCTTGTAAGGTGATCATAAAAATCGTAAAAGTTCTACTTTATTTGTTACTATAGTAACACACAATATGTCAACGCAGAACAACAAACCAAAACTTACAGAATGGCCAAAAAATTCACAAATAAAAGCAAACTTCTCGAAGAACATCACACAGAACTGATACGGGCTGATACAACCGCACAATCTGTAAGTTTATTCTCGGAAACGGAATCGATATTTTTCCAAGAATTCGTCTCAAGGTATAGGTTAATGTCAAGGGCACCGAATAAAAAGGGGGTGTATCAATATTAACGTGACAAATTTTCAAGGAAATATAATTTATTCTTCTCGCTAATCAATACCCACAGTGGCATGCACATTTTTTCGGAATTAAATCACATTTATTTCAAAACGATTTTTCATTGTATTGTATGTAAAAATTTGCCGTTTTCGCGAATAACTCACCCCATTTAATAATTTAAAGGCAGTATATTTCTTTGAAAATAACAATAACCTAACCTAACTCACAAAAGTCACATTTGAAAACCTCGGGCCAAGTTTTGTGCGTTAGGTTATTGTTGATATATTAAGAGAAATATGCCAATTCTGTCATAACAAATAAGATGTTATATCTGAAGTCGGGATCAGAATTTACAGTCCGAAAAACTATGAAAATCGTAATTATGACAAAGCGGCATATCGCACTCTGCTTGCATTATAACATTGGATGTCAACGGGCCAATATTTGCGCCGCTCTATTGGAATGCTCTGTTTAATAAAATAATCTGTTCCTTTAAAATAAATGCTATTTTTGGAACCACGGTTTTCATTCTTATAAGAAATTATTTCAAATAAAAATAGCATTTATGTTAAAGGAACAGTAAGATTATTTTATTATAAAGAGTATGTCTTCATTTCAACAAAGGGGCGCAAATAATGACCCGGTGGCATTCAATGTTGTAGCGCAAAAGTCACGCATGGAAAACTTGGGCCAAGGATGAGAACTGTCAATTTACTGCCGGCTGCCATTTAGATTAATTTAAATGTTATTTTAGAACGAAATTACTGAAGATGATTTTACAAGTATTATTAACGAAGCAAAAAAATTATTACGCGATGAAGAAATGGACAGAGATATTTTTGATATACAAAATTCTATTGAAAAATACAGTAAAGAATTAGAAAAATACAAACAAGATGTTGAAGTACATGAAAACGAAAATCTGGAAATATATGAAGAAAACTTTCATACAAATAAAGAACTGGATATTGTAGAACTACAAAATTCTATTGACGAATACAGTAAAGAATTAGAATTATACAAACAAGATGTAACTACAAGTTTATGCAAAACCAGAGAAACAATAAAAAATTGCACAACTCCTAGAAAACGTTTATGTAAAACCAGAGAAATGATAAAATGGAATGATGATATTTTCGATACTCCAAATCCAAAGAACAATAAAGAATATTTACGCCAAATCTCAAACAGTACAAATGACAACCATTTAGACGAAAGTGATACAGAAGAAAAAGAAATAGAAGCTTTAACTAGCATGATTTTAGATAAATATGAATTTTTGGAAAAAACAAAAATCCCGAAATACGAAGTAAGTAAAACAGAAATTAAAAGCGGAAGTACAAGTAAAGGAAAATTAAGTATTATAACAGGAGAAGAAAAAGAAAAAATTGAATATACAATTAATTATGAACTAGAAAATACAGTTAAACACGAGTACAAAAAGAATAATGTAGAAAAAAAATGGGAACAAAATTGCTCAGAAATTAGAGATATTCCAGAACTAAAAATAACGCCACAAAAAGTCAAAAAAGTATATTTAGAAGTAAAGAAATTGTCCATAGAAAACACAGAAACAACCCAAAATTTTGACCAAAGTCCACGCGAATTTACAGAGACTAGGAATAAGCAAATACAAACACAAGAAACTAGAATTAAACAAGCAAAGAACAGAATTGCATCGAACACCATACTACAATGGAGAAATTATGTTAAAAAGAAACAAGAATTGAGAAAAGCAGAATATGAAGCGAAAAAAGCCGACAAACAATTACAAAAAATAAATCATTTCGTTGAAAAATTGGAAACATTCAAAAAGGAATTACATAAACGAACGGAAGAAGAAAGCATTAATGAAAATCCATCAACTGTAAATCTAAAACAATCCAAAAGGACAAATTATGAATACAGATATAAAGCGCAAAAAGAAATAATAGAAATGCAGAAACAAAAACTAGCAGAACAAAAAAGAATCATAGAAGAACTAAAACAAAACAAGATACAAAAAGAAGTACGAAACTCTTTTGAAAACGCCAAAACACTCCAAAAATCTATTCTCAAAAAACCATCCCGCATTCCAAAACTAGACACTAAAGAAGACACAGAAAGTCAATCTTCGGAATCAAATCCATTAAACCTAGTCCTCAAGCTATCATCAGTTCCGCCGAATATAAAAACGATGGAAGATCGCGCAAAAGAAAGACAAGAAAAGAGAATGATCATCCAAGAAAGAAAGCGTTTGCTTGATGAAGAAAAGAAAAGATTAATGGAAGAAGCTGTGCAGAAGAAAGCGAAAGAAGAACAGGAAGAAAAGCAAGAAAGAATGAAAAAAATAAAGCGGCAGAGAGATCTTGTTCGGCAGATGGAACTGAAAAAACAATTGGAGAAACAAAGGTATATACAATTAACTGAAACTGCCCAAAATCATTATAAAACTAAATTAAAAAAACTAGGAATGGATCGTTTAAAATTCCTTGTGTACAATTTGAAGATTAATTTAGAAATCGCGAAACGCTTCTACGAAAATAATATCACTGTAAAATGTTTTAAAACTTGGCATATGTATTCATCTGAAATTATAAATAATAAAAATAAATTGGCTACTGACCTGTTCTCCAAAAATCTTCTTTCTAAAACGTGGTCCAGTTGGAAATCTGTAAGTATTTGTATACTTAACTTACCTGGAATGAAAATATCCTGTTTTTAGTACCAATTTCAAATAGTCCAAATGAATCAAGTTGCAGTAGACAGATACGAAATGAGTTTACAAATAAAATGTTTCAAAGAATGGCATAAATTAATTTGTAAATATCGGGTGCAGTTTATTGCAAATTCCAAAAAAGCCGACAGATATTACAAAAGGTAAGAAATTACAATAGTGGTCGTGGAAATTGCAACACCAAAAAATATTAGGAATAAATAAATGAGATACAGTGTAGAAGTTGCTTATTATTAATAGTGTAAACGATTAAAATTTCACAACCCTAAACAATAAAGAATAAGAGAAAATTAATAATACGTCCGCCGCGTGCATTAATTACCGATACTATACGCCGACGCATGCCTCGACGGTCGTAATTCCCGGGTTCGATTCTCGGCCGCCGCAACTTCCAGGGTCTAATATTCGTGTCACACTAGCTGGTTTTGACTTTTGAACCGATTGGCGGGTGCGGATAACTCTTCGACCAATAGGAGCGTGGCGGCTAGCGGCTGCGGATGAAGGAATAATCGACAGGTTATTTTTTCTTTTGTCTTGGTTTGACATGTATTAGTTTTCGTCTGTGCAGCATTTTTCTGTCATTTTGGATTTGTTGACTTGAGGCGAGAATGACTGCTTACAAAAAAATACAAGAATCTGTTTTCTTTAGAAAAAGAATTTTTAGTCCTAGATTTAACAGAGAGGCATATTATGGGACACTGCTAATTTTCATCTCCTTTGTCTTCGCAAAACTCTTAGGGTCAGTTTTACAATCTCTGGTTAAAATTTTAACCGTCAGTTATATAAACAAAATTGAAACGAAATGAACTGTCAAACGACAAATTGATAATTTCTGTCAATAATCCGATTCAATATTGTTTATTTAACTTGCAGTTAAAAAATTCTAACCGGGGATTGTAAAACTGCCCCTTAACTTATCCATTGTTTTCTCACGAGTTCACCGCCGCCTCGAACTGTTCTCGCCTTCAATGAAACGTCAAAATGAATAAACAGTGGCGGTGTGGCGGAGCGGGAGCGGCAACCGCACCGCACAATATGATTGCAAGAACCGCCACTGCCAACCGCTTCGGAACCCGCTAATGTGATATGGTCTTAAAAGGCAGGGCATGTCTTACAGTCTTACTGACGAGTCCATGTAAGCAGGCCCGAAACAAAACGCAACTCGCTTCTTTTCACAGCTCTCATCGTAGCATCGAGCGCCGAAGACTCAATAAGGTGGCGAATAATATTTTGCGGTATTTTATTTCATCCTCTTTCAACTTTAGTTCACATTTATTCCAGCATTTGCACCGTCTCGCTGCTCTTCCTAAGATATCCCACATATTTTCTTTTGGTAACAAATCTGCAGAACGAGCAGGCCATGGAAGTAATGATATTCTTCTTTATGCAGAATCTCTTTTATTTAATCGTAATATTTTTTGGTGTTGTACTTTTAACGACCGCTAGTGTACTTTTGATGTAATAAAATCTAACAAATATATTTTAGAGTGTTACTATTTCATTGTCTGGAGAAATGGAGTAGTTTGCCAGCTATAATGCAAATAGAAAGGGTCCAAAATGAAAGGAAAAGGAAATGGCGGCTAAGGGTCGCTGAAATTTTATCCGATTACGACCCACACAAAAATTACGAGGTTTAGGGTTAATATTTATTTATATTTTGTACTTTTATATATTTATAAGTAATAAAATGTATAATTTACGAGTACTTACATATCTAGTCATCATTCATTCTTTGCCGAACATTTCTATTTTTATTACCACCGAATTTTCGTTTTTTGAAACCTATAGATGAGCAGGTTTCTTCTTCCTCTGTAGCGAGAGTAGAAATGGTTTTTTCTTTAAATATTTTTACCGGTTCAGGTTTTTCAACCGGTATAGCGATGGCGAAGTATTCTTCTTGTTGTGGAAGTTGAAGATCTACTTGTTTTTTCGGCCTAAGGAGAGAATAAATTGTAAATATCAATTCGAAATTTCCCATTTTGAGTTTGACAACACTTATTTCCTTCACGATTGTATAATGGCTTGCAAAAAATCGCGTACACCTTAAAAATTAAGTAACCGAGTTTTTGAATTTTTTCTGTTATGTAAATACGATTTTTTTTAAAACTGGTTATGTGTAAACTGATTGTTGACACTATCATGTCAATGTTTTTTTCTATTGTAGAGCAACTTCTTTTTTGTGTTCAATTTACTAATAAATTTAAAATATATTCCAGAAAAATTAATCGCCCCTCTTCTAACTTAGAAAGTATTAAAACTTTCACGTTTTCTTTTAATTTTGACATTTTAATTGACACTAATGACATTAACAATCAAGACCGATTCAATACAGCAAAAAATATACAAAAAAAGTTATTACCTAGTCTCTACTGATTTCCACTGTCCATAAGGTCCGTGGCAAGGTTCTATAATAGGTCCCGTAACTACAGGCTCCTCAGGTTCTTCGTCGACTACTCGTCTAGCTTTCATTTTCTCTCTTTCGGCTGCTGCTCGTTCTTCTTCTTGTAGCTGCTTCAATTCTTGCAATTTTAGTTTGTCATTAGATTTCTTGAATTTATCTACAGCCTAAAACAATTAAAATAAATAAAAATAATCTACTTTTTATTCTTATAGATACATATCAACGGCTGTAGCCCCCAATAAATACATTTAAAGCCCGAGTAACTTGAAATTCGGACAAATATTAACTTTTCCAAGATATTTAAAAAGTAACACTTGACATGTTTCACAAGATTTCAGGCCAACCTCTCGGTCATTTATCAGAGACTGGCTTACTCAACCAGAACCACAGGCACGTTTCGCTCTTATTGGAACTCTTCAGTGTGGTACACTGACGCCTCTAGGAGGCACTCAACTTTAATCAAAGCATCATACAGAAGAGCTCCAATAAGAGCGAAACGAGTTTGTGGTTCTGGTTGAGTGTGCCAATCTCTGATAAATGACCGAGAGGTTGATTCAGAGACTGAAATCTTGTGAAACATGTCAAGTGTTATTTATAAATGTCTTGTTAATTTTGTAGTAAAATACAACATTAAATTAAACGTAAAAACACCGTGAACAATAAAATACCCGTATAAACAAGAAATGATTCGTAATTGTCATTATTATAATTTTCAACTGCATTCTAAGAAAATTTCTTCCGTTTTAAAATAAACCGCAAAAATAGAAGTGGTGCGATAATTTTGCCCAGGAATTTATATGTACTTACAGTTAGTTGTTGTTTGCCTTTTCGGAATGCTTCTGCTTGTTGCTCAGCTATGGACAAGTATCCACTTGCTGGAGGTTCCCATGCAGACTCTACAGAGAAAAAATAATCTTTGACCTTAAAATTTAACAAATTAAATCGTAAATACTAGTTATTTCAAATATTATAGATTTTAACAAAAAATTAAACCTATTCTTGTAGTGTCTTTTCTTACCATCAGTTTCCGTGTTCCAGTAATATGTTGTTCCCTCTTTCGTGGCTACTTCATGCCAAGGGGTCGAACTCTTGGTTGCTGCAGACTCCAGTTGTTTCTGAATAACCTTGGAAGAGATATCAGCGCCTTTCTCCACATCCTTACGGTAGGCTTCCAAGGCAGCGGATTCCATCTTCCGAAGAGCAAGATCTTCCCGTATGGATTCCTTTTGCTCACGACGACTCGTCTTGCTGATGTTGCGAAGCTTCCGGGCGACATTTTCTTTGTGTTTGCGGCCCTTTTCGTGGAATTCTACACTCTAGAAAGAGAAATAAATAATGATTTCCAACAATTATGTTAATCTTCATAAAAAAAATATTCTGCATTTAATTAATAAATTTATTGACAATCGTTTTGGACGTCACAGCCCCAATAAAAAGAGATATTACTTGTCCCCTGCGAGAAAGAAGTAGATTGATAAAATACAGTGGTAGACACTCTCCAAATTTTTAACTCCAAATCAAATATTCATTGCGATGTGATAAAAGTGCTTGCAAATAAACAATTTTTATTTCTTATGTCCTGTAACAAGTTGATGAAGAAAAACTGGTTATTTTGCCAGAAAAATCTTGTGTACTACTCGAGCGCAAATGCACAGGCTGTCTCATTTTCGATGATTTTTTTAAGGTATCTCGGGTAATATTAACGATATAGGAAAACCATTTGCATAATCTAGGGTCAATTTTTTGAGAAAAGTTTAATACTCACCACAGGAATTTTCGATCTTCTTTTGTTTCTAAGTTACAAGCAAAAACTTGTTTTTCACTCATTTCGAATTTATCTCATACCTTCTTTATTATGAATTATGATATTGTTTTAACAAAGTTTGTATCGTTTTTTACGTAGAATAAAACGGCTTAATTAGATTTTTTTGAAAATTTAATAATTTTCATGGGAATCTATGTTGAAAATAGTATCTGTTTGATTATCTTAAGCTTTCAATGATATATAACAAGTCTGTATTCTTTTGTTTTAAACATGAATACAAGGTAATTTATTAGAGTAAAAAAATATGGACTTGTTATATATCATTGAAAAGCTTATAAAATAAAACAAAAATATGATACTATTTTCAAAATAGGTTCCCATATAAAAAATCATAAGTTTGAGTTATATCTCGCGAATTATTAAGTTTTAACAATCTAATTACGCCGTTTAATTCTATCTAAAACAACGGTACAAAATTTGTTCAAATAATTTTTCTCTATCTTAATAAATAAGATAGGAGATATTTTCGAAATGAGCGAAACAAAAGATCGAAAATTCCAGTGCTGATTATTAAGATTGCTCGAAAAGTAGACTCTGGAATGTGCAAACCGTTTTGCTCTAAAGTTAATATTACCTGAGATATCTTAAAAAATATCGTAAATGAGATACCTATACGTTGACGATTTCGAGAGAATGCCTCTCAATCGATGACGTACCATTTTTTAAATAAATACTTTATCACCTCTCCGACTCCCAAAGCTATTATACTTTTATGCATTGTATTAAAAATTAAGTATATTTTAAAAGATAAAAAATTGATACTTACAGGTTTATTGTCAGCTAACCAACATTTGCAAAATTCGCAGTATTTTTTTGCTTGAGATTTCCAATAGTCTGCCCTAGAAAGAAAAAAATAAATAATACGAAAGAAATAAAAAAAATAACAATAAATTAAAAATAAAACTAGGGTATTGAGCTATACTGGCCACATAATAAAATAAAAACATTTCAAATTAACTTTATTTAAAAATACAAGAAAGGAAAAGGGTAAATAAATATTTTTACAATTTTATTTATTCCAAATTTGAATCATTACAAATAAATATCGCTGAACAGCTATTCTTTAAATTATAACAAGTTTCTTAAAATTTGAAATTTGAACAGAGTATATTTAAACTTTATTGATACAGCAACAGTTTGAAAACATTTAGAGTAACATTTGGAACATCTGCAATATCCATTACATTCTTAAAATATACACCAATTTTACAAATATTATTTCGAAATTAACTATGATAAATACTGACGTAAAACCGTGTATATATTAAAAAAAATGTAATGGACAATAGAAGAAAAATAATGTTTAGTTACAGGAACAGTAACTAATCTTGAAAAAATAGAAATAGAACTTATAATTTGTTCCTTAACTAAACACTATCTCTCACCCGTAAACTCTTGGAACAGGAATACATTTGAACATTAAGTTATGAAACAGACAGGATTTCAAACACTTACAAGATAAAAATATAACAAGTAGTTGATAAACATCCGAGAACAATAGATACAGATTGAAAAACTTGAAATAGTTGTTCTTGTTCACAATGCTATTTTTAAAGTTGGCTCCAAATTGTCAAAATCAAATGCCAGAATAGCATAAGCATCATTTAGCTGTTTTATTTTTAAAGAAACCTAGACCTCTTCCAATAATTAATTTAATTTTGATGTGATATATTTTTTATCTATAAATTGACTTATTTTTAAGACATTCTTTTAAATTGACTAGAAATTGAAGCATACTTTCTTCTATACCTATTCGAATGCCTTAAAAATAAAGTTGTGAACTATGTCAACAAATTTTTGTATAAAATACTGTCTCTATTATTTAAACTCTATTAAATTCGTGTCTAACGAACATATTTGAGCATTACTTTAAGAATATGCACACCAGAATAAAATAGTTACCCTTACAATGAGAAACAACTTTTTAAAATTTGTTTAATGTCTTTTTGCACCATTATTTAATAACTACTTTGTACTTGCTATTAAAAAGAAATAATTTTAGGTATTACGAGAGAAATGTATTGTAAATGATTGTTTGCTTACTATTTTTCATAATTATAATAAAAAAAATATTTTCGCAAATAATTTAAAAGATTGGCGCCAAAAATAGTCAGGAAAAACAAGCCTCACTCCTATGACGTCAAATTTCTTACAACACTTTATTCAAGCCAATGGAAGCAGGCGGTGGTGATATACTGTAACTATGGCGCCACCATAGCCATGTACTTTCTAAAATTAAGTAATAAAATTTGCGCAGTTTAATACGCGCGTTAGCACAAGTACTCATAATTGGAGAATCCGGTATTACAAGTGACAGATAGTTACTATATTATATTTAGATTCTTCTTTTAAAAAATGCGTTCTTGTAATATATGCAAAAGTGTAAGTAATCTTATAGTTTACCAAAAGAAGAAAGAAGTAAAGAATAATAACATTTTAGTTCAAATATAAAACAAGTATTTGTATGTGCAGATCATTTTTAGTTGTATAACTGGTAAAAATGATAATAATGAACATTGTTTCATGTGGATTCGACTTTATAATAAATTGTACTTTTATGACAGAAACAATAAAAAATTGTCACTGTCAGTGAAGTCATTCAAAATTATCGCCGGCAACACTATAGCAAGCGCACGTTTCGTTGACACTCATATTGTGCATACTTTGGCTTATAAATGAGTCCCCTTTCCCTTTATACTAACTTGTTGAAGTAAGAATTTTAGGTTATCCGCATTTAAGGTCAGTGTCAACGTGCGGCAGTTATGCATTTGTTATGATGCTGCCATCTCCGTTGAGCTTTGCCCGCCTGCTGTCATAGGAAAACAGTTCTCTATCACCTATGTTATTTATATAAATAAAAGTAGGCAATAGTTTATCACATTTTAAGCTGTATGAACTTTGTCGTCATATTCTGTTTCAGATCACGTGTCTTTCAAAATATTACATAAATTTCAATAATTAATTGTAAAATATCTAATGGATATTTTGTGATATTTTCAAATTTGAAGGTATTTGATGAATATTTTTAAAAATTATTTAACAGTTACAAGGGATATAAAAATTCTTACAACAGCCCTATTCAAAAATTATCTAATACAAATATTATTTTAGAAAGAATTATTATTATCCCTTTCTGAATGAGCCGATTTATTGCTATTCATCAGATATCAATAATGACGTTATATCTGTACCATTGAAGGCGTTGAAAGTATGGCTATTGTACAGGCTGGAACAAATTCAAGTTCCGTATATAAAATACTTTCTTATTATACACCGTACAGAAAATTGATGTAGGTCTTTATGGGCAAACTTTTGAGATAACTTCAATAGGCACCTAAGGAATTTTCGATTGTCTATTGTTTTTGAGCTACAGGCTAAAATTTGTTTATTTTGAAAGTACCACATATCTCGTTTATTATGGGAGATAGAGAAAAAAATGTTTAAATAATTTTTGTACAGTTTTTTTACGTAGTGGTGTAATTAGATTTTTTCAAAAATTAATAATTATCGAGATATAACACAGACATAATATTTTTTAAATGGGAGCATGTTGAAAATACGCTCATCTTTTTTCTTATTTTATAAACTTTTCAGCGAAGTATAACAAATAATGATAATAACATTAAAAATAAACAAATCATGATCTGTAATTGATTTTGTCATTTGTTTTTTGTCTCCAAAAAATAATATTTCAAGTTTTATTCATGTTTGAAACAAAAGAAAGTTGAAAAGCTTATGAAATAAGTAAAAAGATGAGCCTATTTTCAACATATGTTCCCATTTAAAAATATTATGTTTCTTTAAAATCTCGAGAATTATTATTTTGAAAAACTTTATTACACCACGTTACTTTACGTAAAAAACTGTAAAAAATTATCTAAACATTTCTGTATCTCTCATAATAAGCGAGATATGAGGTATTTTCAAAATAAGTGAAAAACAAGTTTTAGCCCGTAGCTCAAAATCAAAAGACGATCGAAAATTCCTGTGGTACCTATTAAAGTTGTCTTAAAAAGTTGGCCCATAAAGACCTACATCAATTTTCTGTAGAGTGCATTAACAAGTAAGTATTTTATACTTTTGAAGTAATACTACTATTTTTTCTAAGTTCGTTACAAAAGTAAGCTTTTTAAGAACAGAAAGATGATAGAACGATTTGCAGTTGCCGCTTAAAAGCTAAAAATTGTATTAAAAATTGAGCGTAGCGGCGAGTGCTTATAAGCCTTCTGCACTGTAACGAGTATATTTTCTCTGTTCCGGTATTCATGTGCAAATTTGTGGTAGAATAGTTTGTATTTTGTGCAATGTTTAGATATTTGTATTTCATGTAACGTAATCATACAAATCCCAGATAACAAAATGTTACGAAAAATATTTTAAGAATAAAGCTCATTCTAGCATATATTAAATTCAGAAACAGAGGAAATATATATTTTTTTATGATAGAGTACAACATAAATACTTTGGAAACAGTCTAGCATGGGTAACTGAAAAGATTCAGGAATGGGGCCTGTTCCATCAAACTTTGCACTTTTCATTTGCAAATGTTGTGCCACCATTGATACATAATTTTACAAAAATAAAGTAACATATCATACACAAAATAAAAAATATTCCTTTAATATTTGAAATTTTTGTTCCAAAATCCTTACAAATTTGTTTTTTCCTTTATAATAATTGTAAACATGTATGATTTTATGAAAGATTATTTTGACAATAAAATTTGACATTTGCAAAATTTTAGATTAATGAAGCAGCAAAATTTGTAAATGAAAAGTCAAAAGTACAAAGTTTGATGGTGTTTTTCGCACTAGTTCGGCGAAAAATACACACGATTTTGCAACGAATCACATACAACGTTTTTTCTAATATCGTTTAGTTTAAAAGTTTATAAGAAAAAAAATAATGAATGACTAGGTTATCACTTTTTCGCATTATTAAGTGACAAGACTATCGGTGATTGATTCGCATTATTTCGATTTGATAAACGCACTAATAACGAAAAGGTGCAAAACAAATAAATAAAAGCACTAGTGCGAAAAATATGAAATGGATTGGGAATATTTTTCAAATTAATTCTAACGTACAGTTTTTTATAAGAAATATGAAAGAATATAATAAAATAATAATTGAAAGGTACAAGGAAAAAACCGCATAAAACACTAACAGCCCGATTCACAAAAAGGTTTAAGCTAATCCTCATTTTTGGATTTGCGAATTCTACTCTAATTTTGACAGTTTATAAATTAAAATATAGTCTAATCTATTCCTAGTATCTACCTTTATTGATATCATGAAAATTAAATTTTAAATACCGGAATAGAATAGAATTCACTAATCCAAATAGCTTAACCTTTTTTGTGAATCGGGCTGTAAATTATCAAAAAATACCCAATAAAACCATTAGGACGTTTTTTTTTAAAACCTTGCATTTTTGCCAGCCCTGGTAAGACAAAGTAGTGTTTTTATATTTTTGGTTACTTTTTAACGGACGCAGAAAAAATAGTGTTTGTCACGAGCATAAAGTGCCTGTATAGCTTTGAAAAGGTTGCCGCGCTCTGCTAATTTCTTTCAAGAGATAAAATATCCCATTTGTGTGTAAAGTAACTATGTTTGTACTCGTACAGTAAATAAATGTCAAACATTTGCTACGAATAAACTTCCTCAGTAAAGTGGCATTTTCTGAACATGATAAGTAATACACTATTATATATTTTGTACAAATTTGCGTGTAACTATCTTATTCCGTTGCATGTAAGGGTCATCGCTCTAATATAAATTTAAATAGGAAAGGACACTTATTATACTAACATGTATAAGTGACTAGATGTGAAAAATACAGGCAAGTATTTTGGTACACAATAGTTAATATCTACTGAACTAGTACAGCCCAAAACTTCAATCCATACAAGTCCTGTACAATATTAAGGGCATTATCTAAATATGGACGAGTACGAACTTTTTTTTCAACAATTGAAAATATACTAAAGAAAATAATACTAAGTTCTCTGAGCTATGTGGTCCATTGGACATATGTATATAAGGCTTTAAACTACAACAAGGGTGTAAGAAATTTTAAAAATGACATTTCTTACACCTTTGTGTAAATTACAATTCCTTTTAAATCTAAATACTATTTATCAAATCCTTTTATACCCAATAGGGCTAGTTTACGTTTTTAATTAGCTTTGAACTATAATTTTAGTTTTCGATATTATTCCCATTTGAAAAGAATGAAATAATATATTGTACTGTCTTTAATAAAACACGACTAGAATGGGGAATTCAGTTCGATATTTTTTTCAACAAATTCTTCGTCATCAAGGCGAGAATATTTAAAAATTGTGACTTCTAAAATTCTAAGATTGTGCGCACTACATAATAATTTTTATAAATTTTAAAGCTTTGCTCATTGAGATAAATAAAAAAAAAGACCGCTGAACTTCCCCATAATTTATAAAACAATAAATAATATTTGATAATGTAGGATATGTTTAGTAATATCAGTGTAAACTATATTCTAAATTGACTAGATTTCTCAAAATTGTTATCAAAATTCTCAAAAACTGAGCGGCCATTTAAGTAGTTGAAATAACAATTTCAAGGACTAAACTCCAAGAGAAGTTAAATTTCACAAAGAATAGCTTGCAATTTTATATCGCAAAAGTATAAATTACAGTTTTTGTAGTTCATTATATTAGTTTTGTTCGTTTTACTACTTTGCGTTTAGAGTTTAATGCCGCGTCATACTTTTATTTTAATGGGGTGATATGGAATTTGTGCAAAATAGCAACTTTCTTCCATAGTTTCGTAGGAAAATACAAAAAAACATGCTTAAGAAAAAGTTTTCATTCATAATTTGTTGTTAGAAAACTGAAATTCTTTACATGATTTCAGATTAAATATATGCCGTTACAAACACAGATAGCGCTAGTAGTTACTACGTGCGTATATTTTGTATATATTTTATTTACTTAGTTTCGTGTTCCTTTGTTTTCTTGTTCAAAAGTTGTAAACAGGCAAACAGGTGTCTCTGAACATATGTGTTTAGGCGCTGAAGTTTGTTGCAGTTGTTAATATCGAATGCTCCTCATAAGCGCGCCATGATAAAAAATTTGAATTTCGATTATTTTTTTTTTTTTAGAAAATTCATTCATATCTCACTTGATGTCCCCCTATATTGTACATGTAAGATAATTTGGGTAGATGTACGACGTAAAATAGTAAATTTTGTACGTAAAATGACAAAAAATATGTGAAAATAGAGCGAACTAAATAATACCGATAACAAGTTTCAGATAGAACACATAATTTTGAGTGTTCTTTAAGATAACTTCAATGTCCGCAGGTTAGCAACACTGTACGTAAGTTTGTTTGTTAGATTAAAGTAGTAAAACGAACAAAGCAATTTTATTCTCGGTGAAATCTAACTTCGCCTCCTAAATACGACATACAACTTAACTAAACGGTGGGACGAGTGATCAGTAGTGTGGTCCTTTATCAATTTTTTTGGCAACATTTTGTGGCACTGGAGAAAAGCGACTAAAAATTCGGCAGAAAAGCGTTTCCAAAACTACGCGAACAAAATGGAAGCCCCAAAAATGTGGACCAAGTAAAAATAATCTATACTAGGTGTAATCTAATCTTTACAAATTCTACAATATCACAGACAGGTACGAAAACAAGGAATCCAATTATTGTCTCAACAGAAAAAAATTAAGAAGATTTAGTCAAAAGGATAAGAATAGGATAATGGATATCTTCATCGTAGTCAGGGTTGTCCAAGTATTCCAGATGTCGATTCCAGACTTGGTCATTATAAACAATATGTTTTTTGCAGTTAAATCCACGTATTTCTGCGTGGTCTATAAAAATATTTAAAGTTTCCCCTCTTTTGGGCGCCATTACATACGCAATACCATTTTCGGATAAAGATTTCCAAATCGTTTCTATTAAATCATTTCTGGCTTCGTCAAAAAACAAACAATCAGCACTGAGGATAACGTCATAGATGAGCTGCTCGTCATTTGTTCCCCATTGTAAAACAGCTGCAGTTACAAGCGTTTCGATTTTGTTCCGATTCACAGAAGACTTGATATTATCAACTGCCAAACTGTTGCCATCAGTAAGGTGTACGAGTTTACAATCGGCATATTTTGCCAGCAGAAGTCCGCCTAAAGCAGACATACCAGCGCCTAGCTCCAAAACAGTTTTTTGCTTAAAATTTTCCAAATTGTTGAGGCAGTAAAATGCCAAAGCTTCTTCTGATGGCCACACACAAACATTTCCCGTATTATTAAAACCCATGAGATCTACTGCTGTAAAAGATCTTGCCGTATGCGCTATATCAATGAAATACAAATCATTTTCAAGTCTTGCAGAATATCTATACCAAGTTTTTTTGGCATATGCGCGCTGTTTTCTTCGTTCATTTTTCAAATTCTCATACGAATCTCCTCCATTGATAATATTGTTGTGGCAGTATGAATCATCAAGAATTTCTTGTGTTGTTAACAGCATAAAAGTGGAAAATCTTCTCATAGAAATTTCATCCGTTGGACTGGATGGCTGACTTGAAATCGGACTCTAAATCAAAAAATTTTAAAAATAAAGATTGTGCACGATAAATTCTGGTGACCTATATATTATTGTAACTTTTAAAGTATTGTATCTAGATCTGTCTGTTTACGCTTAAAATACAAAGTATTCCTATTTATATTATTATACTGTAATTTATATCAAATGTTTAACAAACAAAAAAAAAAAACAGATAAACAAGATGTTCGCAAAAGAATTCTGTACACTCGACAACATATTTCAAATTCGATTTTTCAAGAACCTTCAAAACTATTGTGTTTACCGAACTCTATAGGGTTTTGAAGTCATTTGAAGTACGTTAATCACAAGATAACCTGAAATTAATCTTAATATAATAGTTAATTCAAAATAATAAATACATTTTGCTACATTATATGCATTGAAGTTTTTTATTTGACTTTTTCGGTTTCCCAAATTTAACGTGCACAATCTTTTTATCGTCATGGTGTTTTGCAAACTTTCAAACACCACACAAAATCTAAATATAAAAGTGTCATCTGCAAATTATTTATAAAAATTACGTAAAACTGATTCAAGGTATTTTTAAAATTATAATTTTTTGTGTCAGGTTATTTTGAATTCAGGTATTAAATTATCGACAAGTGTACAGAGCATTTAGGCTAAATTTAAACACCTCTTATGTCGAAATGTTACAAGTACCTCGTGATTAGGTAATAATTCAAAAAGAAAATATTTATAACTCCAATCGGAAGTATAAATCATTTTTATGTTCTCGAAGCCGTAAACAAAACTTCTAATGTTTTGAAAAGCAAATATATTTGAATGCAGTGACATTTTATGGGATCCGATTCAAAATAAAATTTATATTTCTATTTATCCGAGCAACAACCTTTTTATAATGTATCTACCAAAGATGTTCCGAATATTCGTAATCGAAACAGTATTTGTTAAATTTATGTAGGTCGATTACATGAATACAATAGGAATAATAAAACAAGAAATTTTGGGATGCAAAATAATGTAAGAACAAAAACCTGATTAAATTAAAAAAAAAAATATATATATATTTCTATCAATAAAATTATTAAACTTATAGAAAATTCATTAATATTTATTTTATAATATAAATCACGAAAAAAATTATATTCATAACAAAATCATTTCATAAGAAACATCATTTAGTGCTTTAATAAATGCCAGTTCTGCGTTTCCGAGTGATACGCAAACCTGGTGGTGTGTTTCCATTTTAATATTTAGAGAAATGTTATTCAACATTTTCGGATTGGTTGCAAATGAATTAGAGAATATATCTGGATTCACTCGCACAAACACACATATTCATTTACAGACAACATCGTGCGAATATAAAAAATTGATTCTAAAATCTCAATATACGATTTTTAGTACGATCCTTATTCCCCCTTATTTAGGGTAGAGGTAGGTACAAATAGTATTTGTATTCGTATTCGCGAATACATGATTTTGTATGTTCGGAACATCCCTAGTGTCAAACTAGAAAAAAATGTTCGCAGGGAATCGCTCAAAACAGCTGTTGACACGTGTTTCGCTCTACAGCTGTTTTGAGCGATTTTTTCTAGTTTTATACTTTACGCTCACGTAATACTTTCGTATCCCTAGTATCTACCACATAAAAAATAAAAGTACACATTGATAGCAAAATTGAAACGCGATTAAAGACAGATTTAATATTCTAGGTACTTCGTTGCCAGCCACGTGTTTATATTTCTAAATGCTTAGTTCCTAGTTTATAATTAAATATTGAAGTTCCATTGTTCTCAACAATTTATTTTAAAGCACTATTTTCTAAGTCAATAAAACTGTTTTGAAGTTCTTGTTTTTTGGCGATCAAAAATGTTTTGGCAGAGGGGTAAATCACTAAGGTTAATACTGCACCATTGACTGCAATCTTTCTTATTATAAATCCTACATAAAATTGATGTAGGTCTTTATGGGCCAACTTTTTGAGACAACTTTAATAGGCACCACAAGAATTATCGATCGTCTTTTGTTTTTGAGCTACAGGCTAAAACATGTTTTTCGCTTGCTTTGAAAATACATCATATCTCGCTTATTATGAGATATAGAAAAAAATATTTAGATAATTTTTTATCCAGTTTTTTTACGTAGAATAACGTGGTGTAATTAGATTTTTTCAAAAATTAATAATTCTCGAGATATAATACAAACATTGTAATTTTTAAATGGGAACATTTATGTTGAAAATAGTCTCATATTTTTACCTATTTTATAAGCTTTTCAACTATGTATAACAAGTCTACATTCTTTTGTTTCAAACATGAATAAAACTTGAAATATAAGAACAGAGAATAGAGAATAGATTTTCCACTTTTTTAAAATTGTGTCAAAGCCAACTATAACGTCGATAAAAAATAAATTAACTAATCCGAAAATAATTAACTAAATAATTAATAATTCAAGTTTTATTCATATTTAAAACAAAAGAATGTACACTTGTTATACATCGTTGATAAGCTTATAAAATAAGTAAAAAGATGAGACTATTTTAAACATTGTTCCCATTTAAAAACAGTTTGTGTTATATCTCGAGATTGAATAAGTTTTAAAAAAATCTAATTACACCGCGTTATTTCTACATAAAAAACAGTATATAAAGCGAGATATGTGATACTTTCAAAATAAGCGAAAAACAAATTTTAGCCTATAGCTCAAAAACAATAGACAATCGAAAATTCTTGTGGTGCCTATCAAAATTGTCTCAAAAGTTGGCCCATAAAGACATACATCAATTTTCTGTTGCGTGCATAATAAGAAAATTTTTTCGAGACTTACAGTAAAACTTAAATTCTTTTAAGGGATTGGAAGGATTTGTAAAGATTTTTGAGATTTTTTGTTAATTAAGATTTGTTTAATTTAAAAATAAGATTTTTAAGATTATATGACTGATTTTAAAGATTGGTTAGATTTTAAAAAGGATTGCAAAGATTTGAGGGATTATAACCAGCTATGAGTGCCCGTGAGGTGACGCCTGGTAAGCGCCCACACGGTAAAATATATCGTCATCATTACCGATGTCTACATGTGTTGTAGATACTGGCTCACCCAGAAATGGGTAATATGCCGTGATGATATATTTATTTATAACTGAGACTGTAAAGATTTATAATAAAAAAGTTGTAAAAAACAGTATAGTTTGGCCAAAAGTATTAGAGTAGTTTTAATAATGTATTTATTTGAAAAGATTGCATCATTAAAATATTAAATATAAAATTTTAACAATACCTACATAGTAAACATAGTTGCCATTTATTATTATCAGCTAAAGTACATTTACATCTTGGCAGTGGCGGGATTTGTGAATGGCGAATGTGGCATTTGCCCTCCCCCCTGTCCCCAATTTTAAATGAGGGATTTCCACAAGATTCTAACAAGTCTTTTATTAAAATTTCCGGTTGCGTCACAAAAATACAAAAGTGTAAGTTTATAATATTACAAGAACCAAATTTGTCTTTCTATTTTAAAATATTTATGTAAAGGGTTTGAGATACTACACTAACTAAACAAAGGGTCAAATTGTTTTTAAAAAAAGTTACATAAAATAAAATATCAAACAAAACATCTTGTCATACAATGAAAGTGTTGTTTTCTGAAAATTTGAATTATTGAACGTGTTCGGGTATTATAAAAAAAAACCTCAAATTTATGTGCGTTCAAAATAAAGTTTCTGATTGACAGAAATAAAGGAGTTGTATGAATGTGAGCTATACTTAAATAATGCATTTCAATAGAGAAGCGAGGCAAATATTTTAGAGAAATTTTTATGCAACCAAAGCTAAATATTTGAACAAGTGGTCGCATGATTCATCTTGTTTTTGTAGCATTTTTTCAATAAATATACATACCGGTTTACAAGAAAATTTCAATCACAATTTAATACAAACAAATGTATAATTATAAGTTTTTATCCTCTGCAGTGAGATACCATCTTGTTAATTAAAAAATTATTATGAAAAAATTAAATATTATTCAAATATTCTCAAAAACACAATATATTATGCATTTCTTCTTAAGATTTCTTAATAAAATCAAATATGAATTATTTAATTGTACCTATACAATTTGGCTTTTTTTTTTTAAGTAATTAAATACTTTTTATAATATTCAAAATAGTGCACTCCACATATTGTAAATTAAATTTAAATATAAATAAAAATAATGTAAAATATATTTCAAATAGAACATTGAATGTTGCCGATTTCTAAGATGTGCGAACTTAAATAGATTGCAAAATAATTTTTGTAGGATATATTGGTGTAGATAAAAATGTATCTAGGTGTAAAATCTATTCGATGCTTCGGTAAACAAAAGTTACCTTCAAAGCTTTGGCTAAAATGCCCCACCGTCTTCTAGCCACATCCTTCCGGTTCGTTTGTTTTTTGTCGCTTCCTGTTTCAATCTTCTCGTGAACATTGTTAATCTCCAACGAAATTTTTCTGTGAGTTTTAGACATAACTGTCCGGCATTATCAAGTATGCCTCCTTCTTCCCTTCCTACAAGAGTAATATGTCATGTTAGGACAGTAAACATGACTTTCTTGAGGTTTCCTTTCTAGTGTTCTTCACTCTCCAATATATTCGTAAAAATAGTAATAAAAGTATTTGTTTCTTAATTTAAAACATAAAATAAAGAATGGTGGAAGAATAATCATAGATAAACCGTCATTCAAATGGTAAATAATATTGTGAACAAAATATGAATGAACTTTCTTGCTACTCACAAATTTTCGTAAGGGATTACCGAATCTTACTAAATTATCACATCACAAGGCGTGCTACCTGTTATGAATTAAAACTACAACTAAAGATCGGACGGTACAACTAAATAATCTATTTTCGTACTGTTTACACTAAAACAATACATCAGTTATTATAAAGAAGTGCGAGGAAATCGGACTGCCCACCACCTAACCTAACTCAAGATCAAACAACAAAAAAAATTGGCACGAGCTTCCATTCTCTGTTTAATTAAAAGGCCAGTACAGCTCAAATTAGAAAAATACTATTCTATCAATAAGTTACACAGGTGATTTTGACATTTAAACAGAAGGAGAAAAGTTCACTAACATTTTGAGTGAAAATGTAAATTAAACTTATAAAAATTACTTACATTTTACGTATTTCACTTTATAAGTTACTTGAAACACTATTGGGTTTAAAAATTTTAATTAATTTTATAACATTTTAATGAAACACTTTGATATGGTTCTAAAATTAATTTGTTAACTGACAGAAGATGCTACAAGTACAGACATCTGCAACGATTTTTATAAACTATTCACATCTCTGCTGTCATTTGTTTCACAGTTGTTTTCATAGGTGGCGAAGCCTGTGTTGGAACCAGCGTCCAAAATAAACTATGCACCAATTTAGAAAACGATGATTTTTTTTTATAAAAAAAATTGTATATTTTATTAGACGAAATACAGAATTTATTGTAAAATAAAATATGAAAAAAAGTTAATGTACAAGAAATGTTAAGATTAATAAATATAATAATAAACGCTTTTAAGAACAAATCCCATGTTAAAAATATTACCTAAAAAAACATCTGTTAAAATAGGATGTTCCTCTGATTTACTTTTATACAAATTGAAGTCATTAAATCAAACATTATTTTGGTAAATATGCCAACACGATTACTATACAACACACCACTACAAATAAATAAATTTCACCACCTCAAAAGGCACAGACAAATTTAAAAAATCAATACTTTTTCCGAAAACTGCGCCAATGCTGAGTTGTTCATTTTCTTCTCGTCTATATTTTTGCATACTACAATAAATTTGTTTTAGTTTATGAATGAAACTTTAATTAACCTATTAATAATATACTTTAGATTAATATATTAAATAATTATTACATACACCCCGTCACTGAGTTACCCATTTAACAGTTTACGTCGAGTAGAAAACACTCAGTTGGTTAAGGGTTAATTTCATCATTTTTGCATTTTTATAATATATATAATATGAAAGGCTAATTCCCAGTACAATTTATTAACATAATATTCTTAAAATCCAGGGTAGGACTCAGGCATTTTTGGTAGCTCCTAGTTCTTAATTTTCCCCACGTACGTTTCGTTTGCTATTTACTTATTATTCCCAATAGTTTCTTTACCGTAATTAATTTATACTCGGTGGTGGTTGGATGGGTGAAAATAATTCATTTTTTCTTTATTTTAATAATAAGGTAATCTTTAATTAATAGCAAAAATTTGAAGATGAAATTAATCGGATTTAGTACTATTTGGGGGTTTATAATATAATCAATAATCTTACAATTAACAAGCCAGTCAACTATTTATTTTATGGATGGAGAATTTCAGGTGTGTTTCTGTTGTTTACTGATATGTTGGCCTCGTAAGATGTCTTAATAAAATTCGTAATTAATGAACGTAAATTAATAAAATGGATAGAGTTATTCAGGACAGGACTGAGCAGCTTAGAGGGGCTTTTAGTTAAGACTTTTAATAAAATTTGCTATTATTTGAGCGTACGAACATAAATATTATAATGAAATACATAAGTCTGATCCATAACACGACCAAAAGACCAAATAGTAGTGAATGCTGTCGCTAATTTCACGTTTTGAATTGGCGCTCAAGGTGGGGCTTTTGATTGACCAATAAATTATGGGAACATATTGTAACCGGCACTAAAACTAAAATAATTCAATAGAATTTAATTATTGTGAACAGAGAACTCTGTGATATCGACTCCGAAACACAAAAAAGGTTGAAATTTATACTTCTTTGATAGAGCGTCGTTGCTAAAGTTCGTTAGTTAGCACGAAATTTTATTTAAAGTGATTTTTTTTCTTATAATAGAAAATTGATTTGTATTGAATTTTAGTAACAAAATATTGCAAAGCAATAGAATATACCATTTCACTAATATTTATTTATATAATATAATATTTATTCAATTCTTTTTGATCAATACAATATTGATATAAGAAGCGTCATATGTATACAAAAAAATAGAATAAAATAGTAAATAATCATTAGTTTAATAATTACAGCTTGCAATAAATTTAGAACTTATCACAAAAAAAGTCATTATAATGATAATAATTTTTTTGAAGAAGAAATTTTTTTAATGAAGTTTTAAAACAATGTTCAGATTTAATTTATTTTAAATAATGTGGAAGTTTATTGTAAAACTTTAATCCTATATAGTTAAGGTTATTCTCGCATTTATTAAGTTTAATAATAGGGAGATTAAAATTCGTTTTACCGCGAGTATCGTATTTGTGAATATTAGAAAATTATGTTCATTTGCTCTAATATATAATAATACATTGTAAATATAGAGACAAGTTAAATTTAAGATATTCTCTTTTATAAAAACGTCTTTGCAAGAGGCTCTAGGAGGCAGAGAAAAAATATTTCTAACTGCAGTTTTATGAAGTTTAAAGAATAAGAATTTCTCGATTTGTAACGATTTTTTAGTTAAAATAGTCCAAAATTGATTTGTTGACGTTATAGTAAGGAATAAATAATACCTTGTATTTTTGTAATAAAAATAATTGAGAAAAAAATGTGTAATATTAATAATTAACGAATTTTTTATTCAGTCAAATAAAGTATATTTTCATTTAACTAGGTCAAGTAGTTTAATTATGAAGATTACTTAGCTAAATAAATTATAAAATATGTAGTTTGAAGTCATCATAATTAAAATTAAAGCGTTATTTAAATCATATCATTTTGGAAATATATTTATATTTTACATGATATTGAACGATGTTTTTTTTTGCCCGTTAGAAAAAAGCTACATAAAGTTATTATTATTAAGTTTGGAATTAATAACAAACTTATTTTTTTGTAATATGTCCCCATGAATTATTTTTATAATAATAAAATTAAGATTCTAAAGTAAAACAATACAAAACACATTTATTTGTTTCTTAACCCGGTGTACGTAATATTTTTTGAAAGTTATGGCTATTTGTGTAAACTATAATATCAACTATTAAATGTCTGGTAAAATCAACTAATATAGCTAATGAAAATACTGAAGATATAATCAATAATACATAATAATACTATCACAACTGTCATGTTACATGTAGGTAAATTCTACAGTGGCCCAATGCAACATTAAGGGTTGATCACAAAACATATGATTGCATTTAAAATGGTCGACTGTGTATTTATCGGAAGATTAAGGATTTACATAGCCAAACCGGAGGGATATACAGTTGTTTATTACATAGATTATCCCTTATTCCCATGACATGGGTGGCATATCATACCTGCTTAGCGATTTAAAAATGGCGGCTTTATAAACGTTAAATAGGGGATGCTTTGTTCCCAAACAGTGGTGTAAAAGAAAAAATTTCAAACAGGAATGCATATTCGAATAGTTTATAATCTCACAATCCGATATATGCTAAAAGAGTTTTCCTGTATACTAAAATTTTCATTATTCTTCTACATTATTAATTTAAGACTCGTAAATATTTCTATTCACGAAAATGAGTAGAATTAATTTTTTCAGTACACCTAATCTTCATTATACGATTCAACTACAAATTTACACATATGTATATGATAAAACGTACTTTTATTTTAATATCAATTTATAAATTTGTATGTTGTTATAGCAAAACATTTTAATTCATTAAAGTTTACTTACTCATAAATACAATACAAGCCTATTATATCTTCGGTTGTGTCAAATGTAATTTAGTAGTTGCCAGATGTAACAACCAAAGTTAAACAAAAGTCAACAGGGCCGTATACTGGATTTCATTTCGGAGGGGGCTCTGGTTATAAATACAGACTGTCTCATTTTCTATGTTTTTTTAGGGTATCTCGGGAAATATTACTGATAGAGCAAAATCGTTTGCACATTCCAGGGTCAACTTTTTGAGAAAAGTTTAATAGACACCACAGGAATTTTCGATCTTCTTTTGTTTCTGAGCTACAGGCAAAAAATTGTTTTTCGCTCATTTAAAAAATATCTCATAACTTATTTATTATGGCAGTTAGAGAAAAATTGTTTTAACAAATTTTGTACAGTTTTTTAGGTAAAATAAAATGGCGAAATCAGATTTTTTGAAAACTCCATAATTCTCGAGATAACACAAACTTATGATTTTTTAAATGGCAACCTATGTTGAAAATAGTCTCATCTTTTTGCTTATTTTATAAGCTTTTCAACTACAATTATTGTTTTATATTAAAGTATTTTTTTTAAAATTGTGTCAAAGCCAACTGTGTCGTCGATAAATAATAATTTAACTAACCCGAAAATAATTTGGTTTAGAATAATTTTGAGAGCATAATTAATCGGAATGGAAACAATATAAACAAATGATAAACTATTATAGACTTTTTTCATTTGTTTCTTAATAATTTTCAATTTTTTTACCCTAAACATTAATATATCATCTTTTATTCATGTGTAAGAATGTAGACTTGTTATACATCGTTGAAAAGCTTATAAAATAAGCAAAAAGATGAGACTATTTTCAACATAGGTTGCTATTTAAAAAATCATAAGTTTGTGTTATATCCCGAGAATTATGAAGTTTTCAAAAAATCTAATTACGCCATTTTATTTTACCTAAAAAACGGTACAAAATTTGTTAAAACAATTTTTCTCTAACTACCACAATAATTAAGTTATGAGATATTTTCGAAAATGAGACACCTGTACATATGCGGGATGTGAATTAAAATTCTGGACATAGGCGTTTACCATGGGAAAACAGTTTTTCTTTGCGCAAAAGTCTCCATTTAATTTTAGACAAAAATGTTTTAAATTAAAGTTGCAGGTAATTATATTTTAAGCCTAAATCACTAAATTTAATTTTGCACGTTCGGTAACCTGTAATATCTAATTTGAAATTGTACAAATATTGCTCATTTGTAGCGATAGCAATGGAGATGAAACAAAATTACAAAGAAATTCATATCGTTTGAACGGTCAGAAATATAATTTTATAGTATAGGTTACAAAATGCAAAAAAATAATGATAATAGTTATGTAAGTGTTAGATTTTAAAAATAATACCTGAATAATACCTGTGTAGTGGTTTAGGTGCAGAATTGAATTATCTGGAACTTTTATCTGAAAACAGAAAATTTCTGACAGTTCAAACGATACGTGCAAAATTAAATGTTTAGTGATTTGGGCGTAAAATAATTATGTATAACATTTATTTGAAACATTTTTGTTTAAAATTAATTGGACACTTTTGCACAAAGCAGAACTGTTTCCTATGGCCTATGGCCAGATTTTTAATTAACACCCTGTATATTTCTCAATATGTTAATAGATTAATATGGGAAATCAGTAGAAAATAAAAATTGTCAGCATCAAATGACACAAAACATATGTAAATTATGGAATATTTTAGTCCCATAAATTAATTATTAAATTTATTCAATTTCCTAATCCTATTAAAAGTTATCATGTGCATGGCATTTGAACAAAACAATAAACAAATGTTCAACATTTTATCTCTCAGAATTCGTTAGCTTCATTTTTTGTGTTATTTTCTTTTTAATATTTTATAGCAAATTAGAAAATGCTTGACAAATTAATAAAATCATAACAATAAAAGTTTTACAAGTTATAACGAATTCTGACATAAAATGTCAAAAATTTGTTCATCTTTTTTCTCAAATGACATGACTATTATTAGTAATATGAAATTGAATAAGGGCCGAGATATCCACAAAAAAAAATTGAGAATGTTATACACGTAGTGTACGACGCGAGTTATAGTAATTTTTTTTTATGTAGATCAGTTTCGTCATAAAAACGTTACAATATGAAAAAAACTGTAGTAATGACCGAGTGATATTTATGTTTAGAAAAACGAAGAAAATAAATATTATATTTTGCATACTATAAGAAAAGTACATTTAATGAAATTTACAATTATTTGAAAGTCGAACATAAAAGAGTTATTAATGCATTTTTAATTTAATTCAAATAATTGGATTTTATTTTTTCACCATACTATATGTTGCCACTATTGAATTTCAATAGGTCTGTTCGTTTGTATTACACTAACTTGTACAAAATGTACCGAGAATACGTCACAGTGTAGTTTCGTGCAACGTAGTACAGACTTGTTTTCGAAATTCAAACGAACACTAATTAGACAAGTTAGTGCAGATTGTAGGTTAACTAGCAACGCCATTTATAAATATGTATAATTATTTTTCCATTTAGTTAAAATTTATTGCAATTCTTTCAATATGAAAAATCCATTAATGCTTATTTTTTGTACTAAATGTGAATTACACATATCTATATAGATTTTAATAGTTTTCAGTTAAATTAAAACTTTTTTTTAATAAATATTTTGTATGCAGTGATATATTACTTATTTTTCCATTTTATTTCTTTGGTATTCTTAAAACACATTTCCTTTGATTCATTTTTAGAATATAGAATAAGATTTTGCAGATTAATGAAAAAATTATAGTTACAAGTATAAACGACAATCTATGTGACAAATTGTGACATCGTTGTAAACACTGCGCACTGCACTAAGTGTACTAGCTCGGGAGGTAGTACAGTTAAGACAAGTTAGTGCAACATGCACGACTACAAACGAACACAGTGCTGACAACTTCGAACACACAAACGAACATATTTTTCAAAAAATTACAAGTTAGTGCAGCTAGTACGATACAAACGAACAGACCTATTATTTTTAAGTTTATATGACTGTCTCTTGTCGACCGGCATTTGGTGTCCTTTCATTTGTTTTTATCTTAAACCGACAAATTGTAACATGACTAGTAAGCAGTCAAATACACATTTCGTCAATGAAACCAGAAACCGTGTAACTCCGTCTCAGTCAGTTTTGCATGAGAGGCATAAAATAGTATAAATTTGAAAGGATTATAATTACATGGTGGAAATTTCTTTCCCGGCTTTTTAAAGTCTGCAAAATTTTATTGGAGTTGCACTATTTTCTAGAATATAGATACCGTTTGTGGCTAACAGATGACACTAATAACTCCATTTTAACCAAAAGTGGAGTTACTCGGTTTTCTGGTTTCATCGACGATTTGTTGCTTCGGTCAGAATTTCCACGGATTTGTTGAAGCAGCGGCGGTAATTTATAACCACCCACCAGACCCGTTACTTGTATTCCAAGGTAAATAAACGAAATCAATATGTATATCGTGAGCGTAAAATTATGAAAGATAGAAAAATGTTGTTCAGAGCTTCACCTGTCGCCATGGTGATAGCTTGTTACAGTTTATTCTTCATCGTTCCTGTTATGATTACCAATAAATCCTGGAGTTGATTTTTTCGTAAAAATTGTAAAAATGTATTGATAATTGGATTTCAAAAAAATGAAATTTTATTTTTACCTATTGTTGAAGATGGGCTAAGGACAACGAATTCCCAAAGGATACTCCAATCTATATGTTTTAATATGTCATAAAGAAATGATTATTATTTTCTGTAATGTTTGTCAATTTATTACATTTTTTTTCTGGCGCGCCTAGGGTTTTTACAACTTTTCTCTTACCACAGAGAAATTCTAAATTACTTTAACTTGCCAAGTAAAATCATCCTTTATAGGGTGATGACCTAGGTACTCGAATTAGGAATTTGAAAAGTAAAGCTGAACAATTTTATTATATTTCGTCTGATTTTTATTGATTGCATATTAAAGGTGCTACGTAACACCCTGAACAGGATACGTGTGAAAGTTCTTAAATCATAACAACTTGAAAAATATGATATTCTTTGGAATATACCACAATGCAAATATTTTTTTTCAGTTATTTGAGACATTACATCTACATAAATATCTCGTTCCTGAACACATACCTGAGTTTATCTGGTTGTAGATATAAGTTGATAAGAGCAATTAATTTTTTCAACTTTATTTGAAAAAACATCGGGATTGTGGTATTCGGGATCCCGTAATACCATCCAAGTTTTCATTATTGGTTTGATGTAAAAATATATCCAAGAGATACAAATATGAATTCACAAAATATGAAAAAAGTAGATAACGTATTTTTTAATAATGATAAATTTTTGTGCCGTGACGGTATTGAAATATATGTTTTTGCAGTGGCGTAGTTAGCTTTTTCGGCGCCTAGGGCAGAATATTTGTAAGTCCGCTCCACACCTACAAATTTTCAATAATTATTTCCAGTTTCAAACAGAGAAAACAGCTTCAGATAAAAGAAAAATTTAAGGTCTTACATGGTCTAGCCTTAAATAGTATATATTAAATGTTTACAAATTTGATATTTTTATTTTGAACCACGATAATGCTTCCGCCAAGGCTTCCGCTAATTTCTACTAGCCGTATTCATTTTACGAATTGGCGCCTAACGTGGGGCAATTTTCCAATAATGGTTGTAGATATAAGTTGATAAGTGTAATTAATTTTTGCAACTTTAGTTGAAAAAACTTCGAGATTGTGGGTTTCGGGATCCCGTAATACAGTCCAAGTTTTCATTATTTTGCTGATCACTGGGTTACGCATATGTGTCAGCACAGTCTTAAATATTTATGTACTTTGTTATAATTTTGTATCAAGTTATCTTTATTATGTTATGTACATTTAATTATGTTACCCTATGTATTATGTTTTTTTTTATCAATTCACGATGATAAAAAACAGTGGTTATTGAACAAAAAAAGACAACATTACAAAAAATAAATTTTCAACATTAAAAATTGTCAAATCTATAATTTTTAATTTATTTATACAACATAAGATATAATTTTAAAGTATTTAGGGGCTGACACTGAACCTATAGAGATGGTTTACATACATAAAAATATGAAAAAAGTCGATATCGCATTTTTTTAAATAATGATAAATTTTTGTACCATGTAGGTACTGAAATATACTCTTATGAATCTCAACATTGAAATATGTTTTTGTAGTGCCGTAGCTAGTTTTATTGGCGCCCAAGGGCAAAATATTTGTAGGTACTCCGAACAACCCCTACCCCCCCAAAGATGTGGATCCTTCTTTTCTGATATTTATTCCCAGTTTCGAACAGAGAAAACAGTTTTAGATAAAAGAAAAAACTTAAGGTTTTACATGGTCTTCCATTAAATCAAACAAAATTACGAATCTTGTAATAAAATACATATTTACAAATTACATATATATATATATATATATATATATATATATATATATATATATATATATATATATATATATATGTGTATATAAGTATTTAGGGACTGATACCCCATACACATTGAACCTATAGAGATGGTTTACATACATAAAAATATGAAAAAAGTCGATATCGCATTTTTTTTAATAAAAATAAATTTTTGCATGATGTAGGTACTCTTATGAATCTCAACATTGAAATATGTTTTTATAGTGCCGTAGCTAGTTTTATTGACGCCCAAGGGCAAAATATTTGTAGGTACTCCGAACAACCCCCTCCCTCCCAAAGATGTGAATCCTTCTTTTCTGATATTTATTTCCAGTTTCGAACAGGAAAAACAGTTTTAGATAAAAGAAAAAACTTAAGGTTTTACATGGTCTTCCATTAAATCAAACAAAATTACGAATCTTGTAATAAAATATATAATATTTACAAATTTTATATAGCATTACTTTTATTTTTTTTTAGCTTTCTCGATGGTAAGTATTTTTTTCTCGTCTGTATTATATTTATGTACCAAATTTAAAAATTAAAACTTATTAATTTAAAAAATGTAAAAAAATATAACATTAATTGGTTCTCTAAAATTATTTTTTTATATTTTTTGCTCCCCATGCAGGAATTTTCTCCATATCTTCTATTTTATTAAATTCTCCATTTAAATTTCTATAAATGATAATTTGTGGTGCGGTTTATACTTATTGGGGCCAATGGCTGCAATTTATTTTTCTTTCCTAAATTCAATATACTTAATACCCTGAATTTATGGATATTATGTGGACTCTTGAGAATTTTTTCGTTGTTTTCCATTTTCGCGGAGCTGGAGTTGGTTCACCATATGATTCAAAAAGACTAATTTTCTATTGCGTGAGATAGATTTTACAAAAGGTTTTGGTGTGACTTCTGGAGTATTTCCAACTTATTTTATTCCAATATATAAACATTAACATTGTATATAACATCTGTCCGAGTTTGCCACCCCCAACTGCAGCACTCAGGGCGCCTGTCTCTTTCGTCACCCCCCTTAGCTACGTTAGTGAGTTTTGTTGTATGGGTTGCATTTCGCATGAGAACTCGAGAACCAAGAATTAATACAAAACATATAATTCTAACACATCACAATCAGAATAGATGCATTAAAATTATTACAGCATTCTAGTTTAAATGAAATATATCTTCATGAAAAGTTTTTAGATCAACTATTCATTTTAATTTTATTATGGTAGCAAAGATGAAACATACATTGAATTATTTATACATAAAATTGTATTAATGAACATACGTTGTATTACTTTACTGTGTTAAGAGTATAAGTGCAAAGAAGTAAAAAAAAAAAAAAATACATTGTCTCAATGCACTTCAAGAAAAAGAGTTATTTAAATAAATATTTAACAATTTTAATATCTTTCCTAATTGACCTGCCACATTTATAAGCAGTACAATTATTTTAATATGTAAATTTTTGTATGAATATTAATAAATTTTTTTAAAAGAATTTATTCGTGTTTGTTTCATAATTTGTTTTGATTATCCATGTTCCATAAATAATAAATTTTTATTTTGAACCAGGCCTAGTGCGTCCTCTAATTTCTGCTGGCTGTATTCATTTTATGAATTGGAGCCCAACGCGGGGCTATTTTACAATAATCCATGAAAATCTAATGTAAGAATTACAAAAATCAAAAAAATAATAAAAGGTAACTAAAAAATTCACATGGTCTCTATTTCAAAAGTGTATATATTACTTTTGATTTCAAAACACGACCGGTGCTTTCGCTAATTTTAGTTAGCAGTGATCACTTTTTGATTTGGCGCCCAACGTGGGGCTTTTGTCCAGTAAACCATGAAGACATATGGAAATATTGGCAACAAAATTCAATAATTTGATCCAAATTTGTTATTGTGAATGAAGAACCGCAGACGAACTCTTACACCACTTCCAAAAGTCAAAAATAGTTGATATTTATAAGTCTTTGTTGTATCATCGTTGCTAATATCCAAAATAAATGGATTCATAAAATTTATTTATACATAAGAATTTACAGATTTATTTTCTGTTAAAACAATATTATTTTTGCCTTTTTTTAACAAAAAATAATTGAGGAAAAGCAATAGAATATGCTTAAAAAAATGTAAGCATGTAATATTTAATACAATTATAAACTAATTAGTGTTATAGATAAATATTATTGATTTATATATTTAATGGGCTTCGCAATTTTATTTTACCCTGGGACTCGCAAATATCTCAACAGGCTGCCGGATCGTAAATGGTTATTCGGTTATAAAACTTGTAAAATATATAAAAATATGAATGTCATGATGTGAATTGATCAAAAAGACTGAATAAATATTTAATTGTTGACAATTATACAAGAACTAATCAACGTACTCCAAGAAAAGGAATAAATTATTTAAATAATTATAAGGTGAATTTATGCAGCCTACTTTTTATTTTCTTTTCTTTTTCTTTTACTCTACAAAAGTTAAAGGTGTGTTAATAAATGTACTACTTTATGTGCACACTTTTAATTTTACTTTATGAGCTAAAGTTGACCATCTTTCAACTAAGACCGTTAAAGTAAAAGAATTTCACAACTGCGCATGTGCACCATTTCACGTGACAGTCAGCGTGTGCTGTATTTATTTGTTTTTGTGAAGGTAAGATTGCAAAAATTAGAAAATAGGTAAAGCTGCAAGTGATTAGCAGATGCACAAATTATTACTTTTCTGTCCATTTTTACAGGTTATAATTATCTCTTTACATTTATGACAACTGATATGCCAGAATAATCACACCTGCGCATGTGAATCGAAGGCTTTAAAGTAGCTGCATAAAGTACTAAACTTAAAGTAAAAGCGAAAAAGAAAAGAAAAAGTTTTAGAAAAAGTGATATTCTTCTATAATTAACTCTCCACATTTATAAGCAGTATCTGTTTGGTTCATAATTTGGTTTGATTATCCAAGTTCTATATTTATTCGCTTACTGTAAATACCATGTTCTATTTTTTTTAAATCAAGATAATACCCTTTTAGAGTAGCGTCAACAAATTTTTATTTTGAATCACGGATTTTTCTGTTAGCCGTATTCATTTTATGGATTGGCACCCAACAATTAGAGAATTTAACCCTTGTATGTGGACAATTAACATTACAATAAATAATTTCACAAGGATCCTATTTCAAAAGTGCATACACTAATTTTTATTTCAAACTAAAGACCGGTGTTTTCGCTAATTTCAGCTAGCAATGATCACTTTTTGAATTGGCGTCCAACGCGGGGCTCTTGTCCAATAAACCATGAGAATATTAAGTTTATAAAAGGCTCCAGTTCAGTATGCCTGGTTATGTATAAATGGTTTAATAAAAACATGAGACATTTGGTAATGGGCACTAAAACTGTAATAATTCAATGGACATTAATTATTAGGAATGGAGAATTTTGTGACACCGATTCCAAAACACAAAAATAGCTAAAATATATATTTCTTTGATAAAGCTTCTACATGAAGAACGAACACATACCGTTTCCAAAAGATAAAAATAGTTCACATTTATATTCTTTGATAAAGCATTGTTGTTAAAGTTCTTTCGCAAGAAATTTTATCAATTTACACGGGTTTTTTCTGTTGTAATAGAAAATAGATTTAAAAATTTAGCTATTACGCGAAGAACTGAAGACGCACATACAGTTTCCAAAAGACAAAAATAGTTGAAATTTATATTTCTTAGGTAAAGCTTTGTTGCTAAAGTTCTTTCGCACGAAATTTTATCAATTTAAACGGATTTTTTCCTGTTGTAATACAAAATTGATATGTAATGTACTCGTATTTTAGCTATAAAAAAATTAGTACTACACGAAGAACTGAAGACGAACACTTAAGTCGTTTCCAAAAGACAAAAAAGTTGAAATTTATATTTCTTTGATAAAGCATCGTTCTTTCGCACCAAATTTTATTGATATAATACATAACCAGAAAATTGATTCTAATATAATTATCAAAAATACATGGAATGATTACAATTTATATCTTGTATTTCTTAACAAAATATTAAAAATAGCAATATAATAGATATACTATTTTAATAACATTTCTCTATACATAAGAATTTATCGATTTATAACGATGTTTGTTAAAATAATAAAAAAATATTGTTCTTGCTTTTTTGTAAAAAAAATAATTTAGGAAAAGCAATAGAATATACTTACAAAAATGTAAGTGTGTAATATTTAATTATAAACGAATTTTTAGTGATGATGAATATTATTGATTAACATGTTAAATGGATTTCGCAATTTTATTTTGCACTGAAATTTGCAAAAGCATACACTCATTTTTATTCAAAGCTCTACCGATGCTTTCGCTAATTCAGTTAGCAGTGATTACTTTTGAATTGGCGCCCAACGTGGGGTTCTTGCCCAGTAAACCGTAACATATGTTAACATGGACACTAAAATTCAATTATTCTATTCAAATATCGTATTGTGAATGAAGAACTTTAGACGAAAAAACCTATACCGCTTCAAAAAGACAAAAATAGTTAAAATTTATATTTCTTCGATGAAGCAACTTTGCTAAAGTTCTCTCGCACGAAACTTTTAAAATGATTTTTTTTTTGATAAAATATAAATTTTTTATGTATTTTTGCAACAAAATATTGAATAGTAATAGCATATATCATTTCAATAATATTTATTTATACATAAGAATGTATCGATTTATAATGATTTTTTTGGTAAAATAGTCAAAAAATTGCTTTGTGAATGTAATAGAAACAAACAAATGAACTAAATGAATAATATCTTGTATTTTTATAATAAAAATAGTTGAGGAAAAGTAATAGAATATACTTATTTGATGAATATTATTAATTTGCCATATTTTATGATAATAAAACTTCTAAACTATATAAAAATATGAATGCCATAATGTGCAATGAATATCGTTCAATAAATATTTAAAAGTGTACAATTATACAATAATTACATGTACGTATATGTAATTAAAAATCTCAAAATATCATCAAACTGAAAATTCATATAAAAATAAGCTTTCAACAAGAAACAATCTATGTATATGAGTAAAATGATTTAAGTTTTTCCCTAGAATGCTAAGTACAATTCATGTACATACTTTTTCATTACGTATAAAAGCATAAGACTTAAAATTAACACAAAAGATAAAAATAGTTGAAGATCGCAACAACAGACTCAATCTATATAAATGAGAAAATGATATGAGTTTTATCCTAGAATGCTAAAATTGTATGTACCTTTAAATATGTGTTCATACTTCTCATTATGGACAATAAAGACAAACATTTTTGTTTTATTTTACTAACATAGTTCCATTAGCAGACTTCATAAAATTAAAGGTTAAAATTAAAACCCGTTTTAACGGGAAGGTCATAAAAACTAACTGAAACAACAATAGATGACAAAATTTATTCATTTTACCTTTTTATAAGGAAAGAAATGGGCTTATGGATCATGGAGAATTTTTTGAATAAACAACGGAAGAAATTATAAAAAATTCTCCATGATCCTTAAGCCCATTTCTTTCCTTATAAACTTCAGGTAGGGTCACAATTAATTAATTTCAATTTTACCTTTCTGTAAAATTATTCAATTTATTGACAGCAATGACACATAAATAAGGACAATAATGTTAAAAAAGTCGCAAGTGTCTAAAATATATAAATATAAATGTAATCTATGTACTTATGTGTATGAGTTAAACGATATGATTTTCTCGTATGTATCTATAAATATTTGTTGTTCTCTCGTTTTCATTATGTTACATCCACACAAAAAAAGAAGTTTTTAAATGTCATAATATTTAAAATTATTCAAATTATTGACAGCAATGACCATAAATAAGGATAATAAATATTGTTAAAAACAGTCGCAAATATCTAAAATATATAAACATAAATGTTACAGATTTCATTTTTCTTAACATAATGAAACGAATCATTGAATTATTTTTGCACAATAAATTGTATAGTCGACATTTTTAATTCTCGACAATATATTATGTTTTGCTGAAGTAGATTACTATTTTCTAGGTAGGTAGTTCTAAATTCATTTTTATATTTTTATGTACATTTAAATATTAAATAAAAAATTCCAAAACGAACCAAGTATTTGGCAATTCCAACTGTAGAAATCACAGAGAAGCAAAATAAATACCTAAGCGCAATGGTGACTATGTAATACTAAAAAAATATTTGAATGTTCTCGTTGTTATTTATAATTATTGTTGATGTATGTATATAAATAAACACGTTTAGTTAAAGCTCTCAGCTCTCACAATTTATTAAACTATTCGATCAAAAATTCCTTTACAATTTATTGTTTTGGTAAATGTTCGTTAAGTTGCTACTGCTCCGTCTTAGCATTTTTATTTATTTTTACATAAAAATTGCAATCAATGATAATAAATACACATTTTTGTGAAAATAACAGATATTTCTGTATTAAAAGAAAATACAATTATTGGTTTCGGAAGGCAGATTTGTTTTGTCTTCCCTTCGATTAGAAATTTTCCAAGTTAATAAAAAACCAGCAACTGAAGTTCAGCCATTCATTGATCAACTCTGTATTTGTCTATATATTTGTAATTATTATTTAAAAATCTTTAAAAACACTTTTTCTTTATAGTTACAAATTCATATTAGTGATATAACTTTCGTTTAGTTTAAGTAGCATTTTATGTACATTTTTCTTTACAAAATGTTGCAATTATTGTCAAATATACAAACTAAATTATCTGAAAATTGGAAATCAAATTAATAATCTTAATAATAATAATCATTTAAACACTTTATCCTTTTTTTTATTATTACATATATACTCTGTTTTTAAACCACAGACAGTGTTTTTTTCATGATTTACATAACCTATCTCTTCAATAACCTAGCATTGAAAAACACGAAGAATGCGCATGCGTAACTTGGTTTTCATACGTGTCTTATAGTCAGGTTAAGGTTAACTTTTTTGGTTAGGTACTAGATTTGAAACTCACCAGGCTATGCTGGTGTGTCAGTGTTTACACGGAGCGTACCGAACTAAATAGTACTAATATACCTACTTATAATTTAGCGTTTGGTCAGCTTAGCAAGATATCGGTTTAAACCGGGCCTGATTTTCCACATTTTATGGTTAAAACTTGTAAAGTAAAAATATGAATGTCATGATGTGAAATTATCAAAAAGGCTCAATAAATATTTAAATGTGTATGAGAATGTAATAAAAAAAGATCAAAAAATGTCATCAAATTACGAAGAAAATTTATATAAAAATAAGATCTCAACAAGAGGCAATCTATGTATATGAGTAAAATGATATAAGAATATTCTCTTATAATACTAAGTACAATTATATGTACCTATAAATACATGTTCATAACGAATAAAGGCAAATATATTTTATTTTATTAATATAGTTCCTACGATTAGCAGACTTCATAAAATTAAAGATTAAGACCCGTTAACGAGTAGGTCATAAAAACTAACTGAAATAACAATCATTGGATTATTTTTGCATAATAAACTAAAAAATATAGTAAGTATGTTTTTCTGAAGTAGATTACTATTTTTTTAATTAGTTCTAAATTAATTTTTTATAATTTTATATATATTTAAATAAAAAATCTTAAAAACAAACCAAGTATTTGTAGATATCTATCAAACTGTGTTACCCAAATAATACCAATCCCATATGTTATTTTGGTAAACGTACTGCTACGTTTTAGCATTTTTATTTCTTTTGTATAATAATTACAATGATAATAATTACACATTGACAAATGGCCGAAATGTCCAAAGTAATTTCAACAATATTGTAAGCAGACGACATGAAATAAACAAGAAACTTTCAATCCTTCATCAATAAAAAAAAATGTTTGTTAATATTCAAATTTAATATCTAAATACCGCCAACTCTGAATTCGGTTTTATATACATATGTGTGACTCATTTTTAAAATCTTTCAAAATACTTTGGTTTTCTTTATAATTGCAAATTCATGTGACATGTTAAATTTTCTTTTAGTTTAAGTAGCAATTTACATACATATTTGTTTTCATTTGCAATAATATTGCAATTTTACGTCATTATATGATCATAAACATAAAGTAAATTATTGGAAAGCAAATGAATAATAATAATAATAATAATAATGATCATTTAAATACTTATTCCTATTAACGGTTTTGGAATACAATAAGTATTAATGATAATGTAATAACAAATGCTTTACTGTTTCAACCTTTTTAGTTTAAGGTTAATTTCATACATCACTGACAGAAGTAATCTGCTTAGAAAATATCAACAAAATATGACGATACATAATATTATGATTAATTTCATCTCCAAATTGAATTATTTCCAAACCCTTTCAATAATAAAAAAAAATTGGAATATGAATAAAGCAATATGTTAAAAACAAAAGGAACACTTTTATATTAAGTAAAACAACACAATAAGATCACTCTGAAAATATTAATAAAGTATTGACACAATATTTTTGGTAATAAGTAATCTCAATGTTTAAATACATTATGTATATTATTCTAATAGTGTAAATTAATATAAGAAACAAATAACGGAAGTAAAATAAACTTAGTTTAATAACAAAAGACTAAGGCCCGTATTCTCTCATCTTGAATTAGTGCTACTCCCGAAAAATCGCTACCTACTTCATCTGTCAAATGTCAACTTTAATATTAAAAAATAGAGAAATAAAAATAAACTAATTGTAAATAGCATTTATATCAAATATTGTAGGCTTCATTTATAAAAATATCAAACCTATTCTTATCTACTCATAAAATAAAATTTAAAAAATCGAAATAGCGCTACTTCCGAAGTAGCGAATACGGGCCAAAATATTTGAAATTTGGGCGTTCTGATATTGTTTTTTGTGCGATAGATGAGCCAGAAATATCTGAATGGAGTTTAAAAACAATGAAGTAAAACTTTTTTATAGTTTTGTCATAAAAAATTAAAGTTGTATTTAAAGTGTTTGCTTCTTTGCTAGTTTAAAAATAAAGTAAAAACAACATCCCCATCCTTGTTGACAACCACTGGTATGATGGATAAAGGAACGGATTTAATATTCGTTGGTCGCACACGATTTGGGATCAGGGCTAATCCGACAGCTGCAGAATCTGCAATCCACCATTGCTGGGCTCAGCCATTGTTAAACCCAACAATATGTGGACGAGAAATTGGAGCGAGGTTTTAGATTGTAGACATCGCCACACAACAAAATGGCTGCAGGCTGTCTGTCCACAAATTTGGCCAAGAATAGTGATTATTACATAGAGAAGACACAAACAAATAGATAATTACTATTTGATAGCCATGATGAAAAAAGATATCGCAGATGAATTCAAAGATTTCGAAGTCGATACTGTGTGAATTAAGTTTGCACAAATGAATAAAATCGTCTTAAATTACTTATTTCTTTAAAAGAATTTTTTTTGCCGAATCAGATGAGGCTAAAAAGAAACTTTTAAATAGAGGAGTACACAACATTTTTAGGCAACTATTACAAAATTAATAATTTTTGTTTAAAAATATACTTTATATTTGATTGATTTATATCACTGAGTGCTCAACCGTGTGATAATGTGGCATGATGGATTCATTCATAAACTGTCATAGTCTATCTAAAACCAAACAAATCAAAAGCGGCGGACTACTGGATAGTATACTAGGACCAACACACTTTAGTATTTTTGTCTATGGTATTCCATTACGCATTAATAGAGGACAGCATGAAAACTCACCAATAGCCAGAAATCAGGTTCAAACAAATCTCGAACAAATGAGAAGCAAAGGTGTTCACACAAAGAAGAGGACAAGATTCGTCAAAATTAATTATTGACAATTTGATGGAATCATAGAATGCAAACCAAATAGCTATCAAATACCTTGGAGTACATATGGTCAAAAAGCTTACAAAGATAATACACATCAATAATAAAAAAATAAAAAAACTGAAAATCGCATAACAGCAGAATTCACTAAGCTAATGTACACGGCAATATTAAGACCAATAGTAACATAACCATGCCTAAATTGAGGCGGAGCTTCAAAAAATCAAATTGAAAAAAATCAAATAATTCATATAAACCTAAAAGCACTATGGTTTACTAGTAATGCACAGCTGCACAAAGAAATAATTAAAATATAAATCTAGAAAGAAAAAAAAAATCCAACAAATTAACAACATGCTGACACTAAATTGAAAACAATGAAGTAAAACTTTTTATATAGCATGCAAACACTACGAACTCGGAAAGCAAAAGCCCCTTACTAAAAAGAAGGCTACCACAAGAGCGGCTCTCCGGAAGTGAAGACGAGTTAGAATAATCTTAAAATATGTAAAATCTAATACGAAAATGTAAATAAAATAACATAAACAGAGATGTAAAGGTGTAGTCCTAACATCGTCCCTAATCAAGTGAATGTAATAAAATATCAATGCTATGTATAATAACACGTAATTGCTGTCCTGGCAATAAACATATAACTAAAGAAAAGTGCTATGTTGTTATATGGACAACTCACAAAACAATCTCCTTACTGAGAAAATATATAACAAAAAAATGAAAATAAAGTAACTACAATAATTAATTTGTGTAATAAAATGAGTAATAGCGATTTTGCTACACGCTTAAATGCGGTCGTCAAGTATAAGCAGCCGTAAAGCAGTATTTGACAATTATTTAATAGCCGCCTTTAAATATATAATATACAGATGTTTCCCGTATAACACGGTATTGTATTTGTACAAGACAATTGCAGCCAAACCTCTCACAACAAGGGTACATATTTAACAAGATTGTAATTAATACTCGTACTGTGAATAAAATTTTACAGGGCCAACTTAAGACAGATAAATAAAATATTGTACCAGCTTTTGTAAATTGTATATTAAAAAAGTTATGGAAATATTTAAATTATTTTATAATAATTATTAATACAATATAGGCATTTATTTTAAATGTTAAATATATATACATTTTTTTACAAAAATATGTGTGAAAATAATTATTGTGGGCAAGGAATGGTACAATACCTTTTAATAATTAATAAATATAATATAAACTGTCTTTAAAGAACAAAGTCAAGTAAATTAATAATGTAAATTGTATAAAATAATTATCTGATCAAAAATACTAAGTACTATTTTAAATTGCACGAAAACTAAAATACATAATAATATTTATTACATATGTAAACGTATAAGGAAACACTGATTCTCATTGAAAAGACACATAAATGAATACGTAAGACATATCTACTTCAAAGTGTAAAAATTTTTTTTTAATAAAGGTTTTTTTTAAGTTGTACCTACAAGATTTACATATGTAACAATTATTTTTCCAGGGTCACCCTGAAAAAATATTTTTTATTGTAATGATTCATTTTGAGATCAATTTAATAAACTTTTCGACCTCAGACGAGGTATTATTCATATTATTTATAATTTTATAAAAACAAATGTAGGGTTATTAAATTGTAATTTCGTTATGGTAATAACCAACTAACATTTGAAAAGACGTCTTATATACATATATGTTTTTGTGATTTTTTTATGATACTAGTTGGTTTTAAATATAGTTATAATCAAACATACTTTTTGCAATTTTCTTAAAAGTTCTTAATTATAGGTATAATCAGTATAATCTATAATATTTAATAAATAACACAAGATGATTGGTAAAACATATTTTCGCAAAAAATGCGTGTAAATAAATATAAATAATTATATGGCAAGAAAAAAGATGTTTTAACCACAACTTTTTGAATACTACACAATACATGGAATCGAAATAATTTTCTTCTGCTTCTGAAAACCATCATTAAAGTATTTACTTGAAAATAGAACTAAAACAATTTTCTTCTGAAAACGAATTTTATTTTAATTCTTCAAAGCTAGTTTAACAAATATAAAAAAAGACGTTCGCGTATTTCTTCTTATTATATTAAGACAATTATATTCTAATGTCCTGCTATGTCGCTCTTAAGTTAGCATCTATTTCAACTTTGTTCTACAATTCTATTGTAGTACGTATTCAGATTATTGTTTGTATTTTATGGCTGATGATGGGAACGTTTAAAATCCCGAAACGTTCGAATATATCGTAATTTTAGACTGTTTTTTTATTTACCTCATCTCAAGAAGGCGGAAATTAACATTTTCTCTAAAATAAATTTTATTTGAGTTGCTTCACATGAAAGACATTCAAAAATATATATATATATATATATTTAAATGGTTCGATGGCTGGTTTATAAAATATAAAAATGGAGTTTGAAACTAACAAATTAATTTCACATATCTCTTTTTCAAAAACATTAATAGACAAAGAAAAATTGGGTGAAATAAATGAATTTTACACGTTTCTTCTTTAAAAACATTAATAGACAAAGAAAAATTAAGTAAAACCCCCTCACTACAAAGCAATAATATCCCTGGAACTTCTAAAAGACCATCTAAATCTCGGCTCAAAAAAATAAAACATGAACAATGACAAGATTTAGCCATCTTGATCTCAGGTAGGTCTAATTCAATATATTTTTTCCTACAGCCTTTTAGCTGCTAAAAAAGCCTTGTAATAGCTTTATTGTATTGAAGAACTACGACGTAAGCCTATTTTTTGACAATCGTTGCGTTGCTCTTTACAAGACAGAAGATGAAGTTCGAAAGCAAGACATCTACAAAATGATCATACGATTATTTGAGGGGATTAAAGTGAAATAATAAATAATATAGGATAATTATGTACTAGTATAGTATGGTCAAAATAAACCTTCAAAGAATTGTTAGATAGTAGTAAACAAAACACAGTGTATTGTTTTGGCTCATTAACAAATACAATCATGTTATAAATCACAGAAGAGTTTCATAAAATATATAAAAAAAACTTATTTTATAATCAATCTCAAATAAACAATAATAAATATTTGCACAAAGAGAAAAATAGACGAATAATTAATTACATAAAACATAAAACTTATTTTTCAATCAATCTTGAACAAAACTGTATATATGAAATATAAAATTTCCAATTTGCAGCTGCTTGTACGTAGATTTCGATCTTTTAAGACGATTATCAGGCGTTACCTCAAAGATCCTCAAAGCTCTGGGGAAGAGAATACCACAGGGAGCACATTTCTTGGTCTAACTTACGTAAAAATATGTATTTTGAGCGAATTCAGAATTGAGCAAAAAAAAAAAACTACATAGTGAGCGACATTTAAATCCAACAAACTACACATAAGCCTATTTTTTGACAATCATTGCGTTGCTCTTCACAAGACAGAAGATGAAGTTCGAAAGCAAGACATCTACAAAATGATCATACGATTATTTGAGGGGATTAAAGTGAAATAATAAATAATATAGGATAATCATGTACTAGTATAGTATGGTCAAAATAAACCTTCAAAGAATTGTTAGATAGTAGTAAATAAAACACAGTGTATTGTTTTGGCTCATTAACAAATACAATCATGTTATAATTCACAGAAGAGTTTCATAAAATATATAAAAAAAACTTATTTTATAATCAATCTCAAATAAACAATAATAAATATTTACACAAAGAGAAAAATAGACGAATAATTAATTACATAAAACATAAAACTTATTTTTCAATCAATCTTGAACAAAACTGTATATATGAAATATAAAATTGCCAATTTGCAGCTGCTTGTACGTAGATTTCGATCTTTTAAGACGATTATCAGGCGTTACCTCAAAGATCCTCAAAGCTCTGGGGAAGAGAATACCACAGGGAGCACATTTCTTGGTCTTACTTACGTAAAAATATGTATTTTGAGCGAATTCAGAATTGAGCAAAAAAAAAAAAAACTACATAGTGAGCGACATTTAAATCCAACAAACTACACAGTGAGAGACAAAATTAAATCCAACAGGTGCGATTAAAATTATTTAATTACTTATAATCATATATTTTTTTATACTAAAATCAAGTAAAAAAACACATTTGAAGAAAGAAAGATGAACAAAAAATGAAGCACATTTTTTTAAAAAGACCCGGGACACCGGGACCGTAAAAATTTCGGCTCCGCAATGTTTAATAGGGTGCCAACATTTATTAGATTGTAGTTCCCCAATATTTCCATGATTATTCTTCCCTCAAGAATTTTTTTTCCAAATGTAATGTTTTGCTAAACACAAAAAAAGAAAATTATCTCAATATAATATATATGAAAAAAAGTAAAATTTATTTCCGTTCAAAGAACAACAAAACAGAAAATAGTTATTTACATAAGTCAGGAAGATGATTCATTGTTGCCGCGTGCCGAGAATTTGCGGCTCCGAGTCAAGTATATACATTTTACTGATGAGTTATGTATTAATTTTATTCTGAAACCGTTGATTATAATAAAAATTAATTTTAAATTTAATAATAATCTGATTTCCTATTCTCATAAGGTTATAAGTTTTCGTAACTAGTTAGGGAAATAAAACTTTCCCACAACATTTTTGATGGGGAAATGTTACGGACGAGGATGATGACGGATAAAATCTCTGACAAATCTGATATTTCCAGGCAATTTCTAAATTTCCTAACTTTTGGCCACCCTGTTAGAAGAAGAATAAAAAATAATATGCCAAAAAGGAATCATTTGGGAACATTAACTGAAGATAGAATCTGTAGCTTCTATGGATTTTAAATCTATAATATAGTTCTCAAATGGGGGTACTAGGAAAACCACAGTATAAATTAATTAAATTCATATTATATATGTATACTTCGACTGTCTACGCAAGAAAGTCACAGTTTATATAAATGTTTTATTATATAAAATGTGAAAAATGATTATTTTGAACAAGATATGTGACATCTTACAATGGTTGATACAATGATTAAAATAACAATCTTCAAGAACAAAAAATTGAAGTAAATGGTAAAACCACAGTACTTATAAATGACATTTTAATTTATTGTTACGTAAATAAAAAAATATTCAAAATATGAAAAATTATTATTTTGGACAAGAAATATGACGATATCTTATAATGACTGAAAGAAATTATTATTATTAATTATGTAAAATCTACGCCAGGAAAACCACAATGTGTAATAGGGTGCCGGCAATTATCCAAATAATTTTTTGGTGAACACAAAAGAAGAGGAAAATTATCCCAGTATATACACTACCCAACATTTGAATTGGTACACTTACATAACATGCAGTAAAAGTAAACAAGCCTTCTTAGGCGTTTGGCATGACTTCCTACATGATCAGGGCTATGTTTCGGAATGCAAACAAATGCCTATCGAATAACATTTGCGATTCAATTGTTGTTTATTTGTCATAAGTGCAGTTAATGAGCTCGCGGATGCTTATACTTTATCGTTTTAAGAGAATTTTTGCGAATTTCTCGAGTAAGTTTTAATTCAGAGTAGTTGACTGCATTTAAAGATGCCATTAAGACGTTTAAGTATTGAAGAGATGAGCCAAGCTAAAATGAAGATTTTGTTATTTTTCTATTAAAACATTTGAAATTCGTTATTTAAGTTTTATTCTTTTAATTCTTCGCCGTAAAACTGTTTCCAGAACCATTACTATCAAATGAGCAAGAAGGTGTTGCTCAAAAAGTAGTAAATTGTTATTTATATATGTTCTTGTAAGTGTACCAGTTCAAATATTGAGCAGTGTAAATGCAACACGATAAAATTTACCTTCGTTCAAAGAGTAACAAAAAAAAAAAAATCCCTGACGATTGTTAAAATCCCTGAAACTCCTAGATTTTTCCAAGCGATAGTAAATTCCCTGACTTTTAGCCATCTGTTTAAGAAAGAAAAAAAAATAATATGCCAAAATGAACTAATTTGACACCATTAACTATAGATAGAAACTTATAATCATTGATAAATATGATTTATTTTATTCTAATTAAAATGGTAATTATTACGAATAATGTAAAATATATAAAACATTACCTAATATAAAAAACTTATGTTAAATTAGGATCGATAACTTTTTGTCGGCAAATTTGTCAACTACAAACGATAAAAATTTTGCAGTAAAATTAACAGTTTTCAAATCCTCTTACACGAAAAATTATTTCTTAACACGATTAAAATCTTACCATACCGACAAGACATCATATTTAACTTAGAGAATATAACAATTTGTTTCCGTGAGGGGAAACTGGTTAAAAACTTAACCTAACCTACCCTAGGTGGTCCAAACACAAAGGGCTGACCGCTGTCAACAAACAAGGGATTAAATATTGTTCGCTTAAACGATCGGTTAGTGATATGCTATAAAGTAGGAAATAGAGATGTTTGGATATTGCTACCTATACAGAATTCTATTCAGAAATAGGGTATGTAGAATGTTTGGAACTTGCTGTTGATAACACTGAATATAAGGTAGAAAATATATGTACAATAGAATTGTATATAATGGACTTACAGATGTTCAGAAATAATCATATATTTATAACAAAGAAATATATTAATATCTTCCTATTTAAGGAAATAAACATATTTAAAAAAAAAATGTATTATCGCTTTTACTATACAAACCAATATAAGTAATGAATTAATGAGTAACAAATCGCCGAATTAATAATTGTATTCACCAATTATTTTCTATATTGCAAATGAACTTTGTTCCTTTTTATTCAGATAGGAAAAACCTCCTTCTGGATCATTTTTCACATGCAGTTAAAAAAAAAAAAAAAAAAAAAAAACAACCTTCACATGAACCTTTTGGCACGCTATTACGGGCATACATATCTGTAAAGTTTATCAGAAGACTTTTACGTAAGTTTATTAAATATTAAATTGTAGGGTATTCGATTTTAAAATGGAAAAATGATTCACCCATTTTTGGTGTTCACAGTTCAATGGTTATAACCTTTTTCGCAATAATATTACTATCGATATTTATATATTTAAAGTCGAATTTTTTAAAAATATTTTTATATTTCATGGAATATATTTAGGTGGAAAATTTGGCAAATGATGGCAAAAAAAAAATATAAGACTACGATCAAATAATTCTGTTAAGAATTTGTATAAATTTGGGGGGCCTATATCCGCCATTTTGCATTTAATAATTTAAGATCGTTATTATTAAAACTTGAACTGTTAAATTAATATAACTTGTTTAAAAATATATGAAATAATTAAAAAAATCAATCATACAAATTACTTTAATGTAAAATATCTTACTCTAACTACGTTTTTATCAATAGGCAATTCACATAACCTATCTCTTCAACAACCTAGCTTTGAAAAACACGGAGAACGCGCATGCGTAACTTGGTTTTCATACGTAAGGAAAACTGTCTTATAGTCTGGTTCAGGTTAACTTTTTTGGTTAGGTACTAGCTACGAAATCGAAATGGATTAGACTATACTGGTGTGTCAGTGTTTACACGAAGCGTACATACTAAACTAAGTAGTAGTAATATAGTCATAATTTAGTGTTTGCTCAGCTTAACAAGATATCGGAGTAAACCGGATGCCATGATGTGAAATTATCAAAAAGGCTCAATAAATATTTAAATGTATAGGTACAATTTATACAAGAATTGCACATAAATGTAATAAAAAATGTCATTGAATCATGAAGAAAATTTATATAAAATATAAGATCTCAACAAGAGACTCAATCTATGTATATGAGTAAAATGATATGAGTATTCTCCTATTATGCTAAGTACCTATAAATATTTGTTCATGCATTTTCATTATGGATAATAAAGGCAAATATATATATATATATATATATATATATATATATATATATATATATATATATATATATATATATATATATATATATTTGTTTTATTTCACTAACATTGGTAGACTTCATAAAATTAAAGGTTTAAATTAAGACCCGTTAACGAGTAGGTCATAAAAACTAACTGAAACAACAATAAAAGACAAAAATATTCATTTTTCCTTTTCTTTGACAGCAAGTATCTAAAATGTATAAATATAAATATTATAAATTTCATTTTTTTAACATAATGATACCGAATTATTTTCATAATAAACTGTTGTGTGCGATATTTTCAATTATCGACAATATATTAAGTATGTTTTCCTGAACTAGATTACAATTTTCTTAAGTAGTTCTAAATTCATTTTTATATTTTTAAGTACATTTAAATAAAAATCCAAAAAACAAACCAAGTATTTGCAGATACATTTCTGTTAAACTGTGTTAATCCCAATTCCATATATTGTTTTGGTAAAGGCCCGTAATTTGCTACTGCTACGTTTTAGCATTTTTATTTCTTTTGTATAATAATTGCAATCAATGATAATAATTGCACATTCACTAATGGCCGAAACGTCCAACGTAATTTCAACAATATTGTAAGCAGACGACACGAAATAAACAAGAAACTTTCAATCCTTCGTTTTATTCAGATAGGAAAATCCTCCTCTTGGATCATTTTTCACATGCGGTTTAAAAAAAACCAAACCTTCACATATGATTTGTTTCATTTTGATTATAAAAAACACAAATTTATTTAATGCATATTACAAAAATTTCAAGTGAATAAACAATACCTCGTTTACTACGTTACTTTTATTGTAATAGCTCAATATAATTAAGGGAAATTAATAAAAAAATACGAATATATATGTTTAATAATGAATATTAACAAAGAAATATAATTATACATTTGAAATACTTGAGAAATAAAGTTTTCTTTTGTTATTGGCAACGAAAATGACCGATAGAGTCAGCACCGTATTTACAATATGGCCGGCGTAGTACGTGACAGAACTTGTACAGTGTGGGACATATAAAAATAAAACAAATGAAGATCACAACCATAACATTAATACCAATTAAAACTGTAAAACAGCTATTCAGCTCTCTAAAAGATAAAATGTCAAAAATGAATACAGTTTATCATATACCTTGTGCAAATTGTCTCAAAACTTACATAGGACACACTAAAAGATTTTTGAAAACACGAATGTCAGAGCATAAAAGAAATTCAAATAGACTAAACAATAATGAAAACTGCGTACCCACACAACACTGTATAGAAACTGGACACACTTTCGACTTTGAAGGAGTAAAAATTCTAAATCATGATCCTTTCCTTCCTAAACGGCTTATACTATAGAAATGCTACATATACAGAACAATAAAAACATAAATTTCAGAACTGACATCCAACTGCAGAATTTGCAAATTTTTTAAACAAATCCCATAGGCTGATAATTGCACTAAGGACAGTACACTTCCTTATACATATACGTTCTACTTATTTTCTGCAAGAATTATTTAGATATCTGGAGGCATCGAATTCTTCAAGAAATTTTATCGAAGGGGAAGAAGTAGTTAATAGCGACTTGCTACTTTTATGTGGAGTTGTGGAAGTAAATTTAAATAACTGTAAGCTAATTGGGTTGTTTTTTGCGGACCAGTGTACTTATTGCAAATCCCCATGAAATAAATGGGACTATTTATATGTAAATATATATATATATATATATATATATATATATATATATATATATATATATATATATATATATTTTAACCTCCCTTTCACCTTTTTTGCTGCTAAAACAGTGAAAACTAATTCCCATTTTTGTTCATTTTTGGTTTGGATTTAGAATCCATACACACCTTCCTCAAATGAAAAATTCGAGTATTTACTCAATTATTTTGATTGGCGACTGAAAAACCGCCAACAAATGCAGAACAAATAGCGTGTTGGCAGGCGAGTCTTACTACCAATATTAAGAAATTAAAATATTAGAAGTGGCTTGCATTGAACTTAATGATTTAAATAAACTTGCAATTTGCAATTATAAAATATGTAAACTTGTTTATTTATTTTTTTGTAAATATAATTTAAAAATAGCATACCTATATATCAAGAACATTTAGGTCCACGAAAAAAACAGTTTGATATAAAAACTTATATTCGCGACGTCACATCAATTTTTTCAAAATTTGGGTGACCATAACTCTCTTATTAATAAGAATTTTTTCGTAGGATTTTCATCAATAGTCTTAGTTTTAATAATATATAAAAAATGATGAAATCCCCATTATTGGTTTGATCTTTGAATTTAGTAATTAAATTTGTTCTGAAGTTTATTGGAAACAATTTATTTTTCTGGTATTTTCTCTTTTCAGCCAGAAAAATAGAATAAGAAATTTGCATTAATTATTTTATCCACTGAAATTATTGTTATTAAAATCTAAATTTTGATCTCGATGTAACCGAAATTATGATTATGAAAGTAATGATAGAAAATATAGTGCTAGTTTTTAAGAAAACCATGCGTTAATAACAAGAAAACATTAAATTGCAACAAATAACTTGTGATTACAACAAATTAAATCTGATTCCAACTAAAGAAACGTAATATATTTGATCTCGAGACCCCAAAATGATTTTCCAATGATTGCGAAATCCCATCGAATTTGAAAGGAACATTACAATCATTTTATTCATAAATGGTGAATATTTTTTATTTTATTTTTATGATTCTCCCAATGTTAAATTTTCCATCCTACAAAAGTAAAAAATCTACTTTGGGAAACACTGGTTTAGAAGAATGTGCATCATCCATTATAATTTTATTTAATTTAAATATTTAAATGTTCCTCTTTTATTTAGTTAGTGACAGCGAATCAAAAAATTCAACAATACTTATTACTGTTTAAACATTGTATTAATAAATTAATACAGAATATATTGTTACATCGTGACAAAGATGTAGTGTTTTTTATAAAGTAGTATTATAAACTTAGAAAGAATTAAATTCGTTTTATCAAGATAGGTACATAAATACAGAAACAAATTTTACATACATATATAAACAGGTAAAATATACCAGTATGCATTTCTTAGCAGATTGAGCGACAAATTTTGATCTCGATGTAACCGAAATTATGAAAGCAATGATAGAAAATATAGTGCTAGTTTTTAAGAAAACCATACGTTAATAACAAGAAAACATTAAATTGCAACAAATAACTTGTGATTACAACAAATTAAATCTGATTCCAACTAAAGAAACGTAATATATTTGATCTCGAGGCCCCAAAATGATTTTCCAATGATTGCGAAATCCCATTGAATTTGAAAGGAACATTACAATCATTTTATTCATAAATGGTGAATATTTTTTATTTTATTTTTATGTTTCTCCCAATGTTAAATTTTTCATCCTACAAAAGTAAAAAATCTACTTTGGGAAACACTGGTTTAGAAGAATGTGCATCATCCATTATAATTTTATTTAATTTAAATATTTAAATGTTCCTGTTTTATTTAGTTAGTGACAGCTAATCAAAAAATTCACAATACTTATTACTGTTTAAACATTGTATTGATAAATTAATACAGAATATGTTGTTACATCGTGACAAAGATGTAGTGTTTTTTATAAAGTAGTATTATAAACTTAGAAAGAATTAAATTCGTTTTATCAAGATAGGTACATAAATACAGAAACAAATTTTACATACATATATAAAAAGGTAAAATATACCAGTATGCATTTCTTAGCAGATTGAGCGACAATAAATCTAAACCGAAAAGAATGCCTACCAGGCGTCACCTTACTGTGTCTCAAAGCTGCCATCCACAGAGCACTGCAGTTTTCATTTATTTAAATATGAAAATAAGTTATTGATACGACGTTTATTTCCAAATAAAATAAATACACGTTAGATAAAATGTTGTGTCCTAAAAATTATAATAAATAAATCAAAAACTGATCAGATGATTCAGACAACCTCGACCCCCCACCCTTAATATTTTGAATAAAAAAACGAATTTACTTATTTTGAATAAGAAAAAACTTACGTTAGTACTTTTTCCATGACTTACAAAGTCTAAAATTGAAGTATTTCGTTCTGAACTTGTACTTTGGTACAAACAATTTATTGCAAATGGAGAAGAAACTGTCATATAACGCTTTTAAGCATTAGAAATGTGCAGTAAAAATATTGCTCGTAACATCTTGCAGAAGTGAACGTTCATTTTCAACTTTAAGTCGATTCAAAACTTATTTGCGAAATTCAAAGTCTGAAAATAGATAAAGTAACGCCATTAACAGATGAAATACTCGATGAATTATCCTGAAAGAGTTGACGACTAAATTTGAAGTTTTAAATATTTTCTTTTTTTTATACTATTGAAGATTTTGTTATTTATCTTTATTTGATTGCTAGACACGCCACTACAAATGTCCATATTTGCGTTTTGCGTTATACAAAATTTATTCCACTAGCAAAAATATTTCCTTTGCTCCATTCTTTCCTATTCTTATTCCAGTGCATTCTTCCTCCTCCAAATATTTGAAGAGCGTGAAGAATACTTCCATTCAATTCGGCAGGCATTCACCATCGATTTCTACTCGAGAAGATCTGAATAATTACGGCGGACCGGGTGAAAGCCGGTGTTTAACTTACGCGTTAGATGCGGTGTCCGTACCGCTTTCGGTAATCCGAGCTTACTTCGGCATCATCGACTTCAACGAGATATCAGCCCACCCCGAAACACACGTGCAGAAAGCAGAGAATCTTAAGAAACTGTGATATTGTGGAAGAAAGAAAAAGAAGAAATATAAATATAAATTTTAAAATTTATTTTATTTGCTGTACCACATAAAAGATGAATACGCACTCCGTGAACGTTTGCCACTGTCATGTTTCTTGACAGTCGTTTTAGAGTTAGTGTGTGAATGGTCTTTACATATAGAATCGCCTGAAAACAAAGGATTCAACAGAACTAATTTGTGTCCAATATTAAATTCCATCACCTCCATCTCAATTGAAACCACGGTTAGTGTAGTGTTCTTGTTGTCCCTGAAAAGTTAGGGATGTTATATTAGGCATCGATGGGAGCCAGCACGGATCGAAGCGAAGTGATTGACTGATTGGCTTCCGGCGGATCGCCAGTGTAGCGTTTAATTGTTTCTACAAAAACATTTAATTTATGCTTAATCTATTTTCGCGTGATATATTTACTATTTTTAAATAATTTTGTCATACAGTTTTGAGGACAAATCTATTATTTTAAATACCAACCTCATTATTTGATAATTGACAATAGCTCTGTTCGATGAGAAGTGCAGAGCAGAATAGTGCAGTGCAGTGTAGTGTAGTGTACACTAGTACAGTCTAAATTCTTGTGGTTTCATAAAACAGACTAGTGTATATTTGGGCAAGTTTGCTAGCTGTGAGTAATCAAGCCAAGCGTAGCCAAAGGTGTAAAAGGTTAGGTTGTTTATAAACACAGTCATATCATAAAGCTGCAAAGAAGTGACTGCAGAAATGTCTGTTTTAAAGAGCATAGTGTTTGAACTAATAAACGATTCTGACGAAGATCAATCTTCACTTGATTCTTCATCAGATTCAGAGACAGATATATTAATTAATTCTTTATACAACAAAACAAAGAGAATATACTATATCTGAATCCATTATTTTAATTTCTCAATGTGTAAAATTTTAGGTTAATAAACAGATGTGTAGATAGGATAGAATTAAAATGTCTACCCAACAACATTTAGTTACCCCCATTCCTTGTCTGCACTTTCTACACCACCTCGCGAGTCAGGTCAGAAACGTGAGCACTAGTTCTTAAAATTTTTGTCATCGAACAGCCGGCTAGAAGCTGCCCGTTTCTCATAAAATATGTTAGTGTAAGAAAGTTAAAACTAGGGCGGCCTAGTACATGTCATCGAACAAAGCTAATATTTTCTGATAATTTTACATTAATTTTTATGGAATCGTTTCGATATTGTTTGGTGACAGCTATTATTTTGAGTACAATACATATTAATTCAATATCGATTTAATTGGTGATAGCTAAAATCATATCCATAATAATTTACTAAAGAAGCTTCTACTAATCATTCCGTGGCAATTTTCTGAAGCTATGAATGTGTTTAACAATATTATATCGGATAAGTAATATATGTTTTTTACAATATACAATACAACGGAGTACTTATTGGTTTATACAACTTTAAATAAAAAAACTATGAAATAATTTCGTGCTATTCAAAATCGATGCAACTGCTTAGCAATGCTTCTTTACATTAACGTGAGCACTATCAATACAAAAATAAAATGCGTATACGGTAATAAAATATACATTGACGAAACAGCTAAAGAATGTATTAAAATAAAATATTCGAATTACAGCGCACTTACATACATACAAGTAAGTGAACACTGCATAAATTTTTGAAAATGTTAAAATTATTGACGTTAAATACAAAAATCACCGGTTGCTTAAAGAAATACTTCATATCAATTGCAATAAAAATCAGTGGCAGTATTCAAATAGATTTCAAGCAAAATGTTAAATATATAAACAATTTCACTGACAAATTTAAGTAATAATTCCCACGTGTAAGAAATTATTAATTGTGATTTTGCTACTTGTCTGATTCGCCAGTAAAATTTTTTCAACGCAAATAATAAATTAATAAAGACTATGGTGTCTAAACGTAAATATTTTTGTAATTTACTCGTAATTCACAAGTATTCATCATAATTATTGTTACTTAGGTAAGACTTTAATTATTTCTGATGTGTAAAATTTAGCTGAAGGGCTTGCAGAAAGCCCGAAACGCCCTCATATAAAAATTACCATATGTGGTATCATTACCATTCAAGCATTTTCTCTGCCCTTTAAACAAATAGAATGAAGTATTAATTTTCCCAAATAGGTAAGTTACAATGAATGCAGAAAATTAGACATTGCGTGATCCCATAAAATAAAAAATATTTCTTTCTTGAGATGCATCAAAATTACAGTATAGTACATTAAGACAAATAAATAAATAAAATTTAAAAATAGTGGAAAAAAGCTATGAACAAAAATACAAGTACTAATCAAAATTAAATAAAATTTTTACTGTTTTGATAAAGAATCGTTTAAATTAAACTGTAAAGAAAAATGAATTACACAAACAACTAAGAATTCCAAAATTTGCCAGAACGATTTGCATTCTACTAATATTAATTGTCAAAATACTATGGCTGGTAGCACAAGCCCTGTTCTAACTAAAACGCTGTTTTAAGAAATGTCAAATTCAAATTTCAATGTTTAATTTCACCCTTATGTGTAAAGAACGATTTTTTAAAAAATATTTGATTGAATACAAACTATGTGCTGCTTCAAAATCATATTTTAATATATTTGATGTTATTTATTTTTGTTATTAAATAATGAAATTTGACATTTCTTAAAACAGTGTTTTAGTTAAAACAAGGCTTGTGCTACCAGCCTATGTCTCTAATTAAACAATTTTAAAAGTTTTTGTTCAGTGCGTAACAAAATTTGGAATGATCATATCCCCAAAAACAACAATAATAATAAATCATTACACCCATTTTTGAGTTTGATGATCCAAGGCAAAAAATAGGCATCCTAATTTATGGAAGCAAGAAACACATACAGAATAATAATCGGATAAAAAATGTTAAAATATAGAAAAATATAAATGTACCAATCATGTCACAATATTGATTATAAAACAATAATATTGATCACCTCATATTTTGAAGGTTGTTGTTGTGTTAACTAATCAAAAGTTCTGAATTAGCGACTTCATTGAATAAAGAACAATGGAGATAAAATCAATAATTCTCCGTGATTCCTCAAAAATATAAGACCTCATTTCCACATTTGAATATTATTATCTAAATAATTATTCTCAATATTACAATTTCTCTTGGAGAAAAAAAAAAAAAATAATAAATAATCCTTCGAGTGATACCAACAGAAATAACATTTCATATAACGGACGTAATATTTTACGAGTATATTAACACACGCGCATGAAAGCTGTTATGGAGAGAGCACCACAACAATGACATCAAATGAATATGAAGTAACTTCATCAATATAGTGCAAAGAAAATTTATAAATGTATGTATTTATTTACGTTATAGTCTGGCTTATATATGCATTCCCATTCATATTAAGAATCACTTTTGCATTATAAAAACAATAATGAACATAAATAAACAAAATATTGTCTGCAAATAATTGTAAGTTTATTATTTTGTTTTAGTACTCAACAAAATATTGAGACAAACTTGATAGTTTTTAAAAATTTAAATCCCAAAGATTGGTATTATAAATTAAGCTCTTGTTCCAATATTAACAAACGGGCATCAAAGCTTTAATGGAAAAGTACCACAACAATAACATCCATGAATATGAAGTAGCTTCATCAAGATGATGAAACCATAATGCATTCTAAAAACCAAAACGAAAATAAATTATCAAAATATTGTTTCTAAAAAATTGTAAAAGTTTATTATTTTGTTTAGCACGTAATAATATTTAGAATTTTCTCATCCTCACAAACAATAATAAAAATAAATCATTACACCTTAATATCCATTTTTGGGATTGATGATCTTGTACTTGCAAGTCGCACGACTAGGCATCCCAAATATATGTAGGTACAGAATTATTGGATGAAAAATATTTGTAAAAAATGTCAAAATATAAAAAAATAAAACTTTATAAAACACATAATATTGATTATAAAAATAAAGTAAATAAAACTATAAATTTATTAAACATGTCACACTAATGATTATATAACAAGAATATTGATCACCTCATTTTATTTAACGTTAGTGTTAACTGTTTTGCAAAGCTAGTTTGAGACAAAAACGCTTGCATTACTAAATGTTGAGTCATATTTTGCACAAACGAATTAGGAGTAGAAAAATGTCGTTTTGGTTGAAGTATTTTTCAGTTTTTTAAAATTTAAATCATAAGATTCCAATATTACCACACGGGCATCAAAGATGTTATGGAAAGAGTAACACAACAATAACATCGAATGAATATGAAGTAACGACATGAAAAAAATAAATGTATTTATTTACATTATAGTTTTGATTATATGCATGCATCATAATGAACTACCACAAAACGCCTCTTGAAAATAATGCTTATTCATATTTTCCTACAAATTGTGTAGTTCTTAATTGCGACGATCAGAGCAAATAAAGAAATTTATAATCATAATTTTAATATAGAATTAAAAGTTCTGAATTAGGGACTTCTATGAATAAAGAACTTAAATTCCTCATCTACAATGAGGATAAAATCTTCTTTGAATCTGAAATAATGTATTGATTCCAGCATGTAAATGAAAATTTATAATTGAATTAATTTTTTTAAATATCAATTAAAATATTGCTTCGTGGTTTTTCAAAAATACATGAACTCATTTCCAAAAGTATTATCTAAATAATTATTCTCAATATTATAAAATCGTTTAACCAACAAAAATATCATTTCATATGCAATATTTTAAGAGCATATTAGCAGTGTTTTTATTTACATTATAGTTTTGATTATATATGCAAGCACATCCATTCATATTGAACCAAATATTGCTACCATAACTCCACAAATTGAAAGAATTACTGTTGTATTCAAAACACAATAACGAATTAACAAAAAATTGTCTACAAAAATTGTAAAAGTTTATTGTTTTGTTCAGTACGTAACAAAGTTTAAAATGTTCATATACTCAAAACAATAATAAATATAAATCATTACACCTACTACCCATTTTAGGGTTTGATGATCTACTTGTATTTGCAAGTCGCAAAACTAGGCATTCTAATTTATGGAAGCAAGAAACACATGTACGGAATTATCAGAGGAAAAAGATTTGTAAAAAAATTATGAATATAGAAAAATAGAACTTTATAAAACATATCATAATATTGATTATAAAAATAAAGTAAATAAAAATATGTAATTATAAAACATGTCACAATATTAATTATAAAACTATAATAATGATCACCTCATTTTTTGAACGTTGGTGAGCTGCAAAGCTACTTTGAGACAAGAACGCTTGCTTACTAAATGTTGAGTCTAATATTTTGTACATAATATTGAGCCCTGAATTGTAGAATTACAGGTAGAAAAATAATATTTGGTTGAAGTATTTTTCAGTTTTTTAAAATTTAAAACACAAGATTGGCATTATTATAAGCTCTTGTTCTAATTCTAACATCAAAGCTGTTATGGAAAGAGTACCGAAACCAGAATCATTAAGAAAAAACTTAAATGAATTTATTTACATTGTAGTTCTGAATGTATGCACATTCATAATGAAGTTCTACTTAAAAAAATAGTTATTCATATTTTTTCCACAAATACAAAGCAAATTGTTAAATTACACATCAACAATGAACATAAAATCATTTTTGAATATGAAGTAATGTATTGATTTCAACAAGTAACTGAAACAATAAAGAATTAAATAAACACTTCAAAATCAATTTAAAAAAATGTTTCGTATTTTCTCAATTTATTAAAAATAACTACTAAATTACATTTTTTTTATGTTATGAACACAAAATTCAACAAATAAAATTGCCATTTAAAGCTGTACAATTAATTCGGCTCTAGGATTAATAAATATTTTAAAGATTATATTATTATGCTTCATAATCAGGATAATATTCCAATCTGCAAATCTCAGCACTCACTAGACGGAGATTAACAGGATGTGATGCACATTGCTATTTTAAATACGTAGTAAATAATTGTAAATAGTTAGTGAAAAAAATTCATGAACAATAATTATTATTCTTATATTTTATTATTGCATTACGTACATAGTTTATAAAATAAAGAAATACATATTGTCCCAAAAACATAGTAAAAAAAAATATATAAAAATATATAGAATTTATGAAAATTCGCATACATCAAAAATTCATTTGATAAATAATCGAACTGTAATAAAGCATATTAAGAGCAGTGTTCCTTCGGGTTGGGATACGGATTATGTGAATCGCGATTTTTTTGAATCATGGTTTAAAAATTATATCAAGAAATCATCAACTTGAATAATATGAACATCACCTACTGCCAAATGTCATATGCAGATTGATGCAAACTGACCTCGTTGAACAAAACTATTTTCTAAACAATCTACTGTCAATTGCACGTCCAAGTGTTATTCAGTCAGCATTAAAAATGGGCTATTGAAATAAAAAAAATGTTACTAGCCATATTTTCTTAATTTTCAAATGTATGGTGGGTTAATATATGGTTTTGTATGAAAATCATGTTTCCTTAGATGCCACAAATCCGTGCGATAACTCAAAAAGGCTTATTCAGAAGGGAAAGGTTGTGATCACAAAATGAAAAAATGAGGGTAACGAACAGAAAACAAAGAAACATGATTCAAAGAGTTCAAAAGGACACGGCTAAGACTAATGGATATGATTTACCTATTATCATGAAAAATATTTCCAGTTAGTTTTTAAAATTTATGAGCTTTTATTGAAATACGAAACTTAATTGTAATATTCCATAATACTAATTTTTGATACGTAACATTTCTTAGTTTGACATCAATTTTTAAAGTTTATTTTCATTCCTAGATTTATTAATAATTTTATTGTTTATTTTATATTGAGGATTAGTTTTGATGTCGTACAAAATAATAATTATGCAAAAAATACAAAGTGATATTGACCAGAATATTAATATAAATATGTTTTAAAAAATGCACATAAACAAAAACACGTGGTCAGTAATGAAAATTGTGGTTATGTTATGTTTGGACTTTCACCCACTTACACCAAATGATGATAATGATAAATGATCTTTTTCACTTTATTCTGAGAACTAAAAAGTATGTTCGCGCGTTGCAGGGTTGAAGCGTTGAAGTTTCAATCAAGGCTGCCATCCTTTAGCTAACAGTGTTAGGAATGAATGGGACGATTTGTTTATTAAAATGAATACTAAAAACACGTAAGTTAGTTTTGTTGCACTATACAGGTACAAATAATAACATTTGAATCAAATATTTTTCCTGATTTCCGGTAAATTACAATGAAAATAAAAATAAATATTTTTTCAGAAAATGGGTAATATGCACTGCGGGCTACAAAATATTTAAAAACAATAAAATTGAACAAAATAATAATTTAATACAAATAAAATCAAACTATGAAGTTGAATCGGATTGATATTCTCACTTCACGGCGACCATAGGATTCAGCAAGCATGCGTATATAGGCACTGAAAGAGGCCAATTTGCGACGTGTTTACAAGATTATAGATACCTTTCCATGTTAGGCTGGACGCACACTAAACGGACAAAAAAGTTTTTATACAAAGCGTTTTTGCTTAACTGTGTTTGAAACTCTTGTTTCAGTGCTTGGTATATGGGACAACTCACACTGATTAAGCAAAACAAAAAAACACATTTGAGCCTGATCAGACATCTTTGAACAAAACAAAATGTTTTGTATTACGTTTTTGCTCAGTCAGTCTGCGTGGACAAGTAGGTACCAAGCGGACACCATTAGGCACGTTTATACATGCTCAACTTTGTCAAACCCGCAAACACGGACTTTTGCTCAGCGGGCCAACAGCAATAAACATTTCATTGTACGCATGCATATACACACTGCGACTGCGTATTTGATCTACACAGCACGTTGTTATGTTATGTTTATGTAAGTTTGCAAAGTGAATATAGAGGTGAACGCCGAAAAACTGTTAGCTTTAATTGAAGGAAGGCCTGTTCTTTATAACTATTCTTTAAAAGAATATCCCCTTAAAGATGTGGCAGATAAATTGTGGGAAGAAATTGCCAAAGTAGCATAGTACACATTTCATCCTCTGGTCTCGACATCTTTCACAGAACTATACATAAAGTCTTGGCTTTAAACAAAATGTTGCGTCTAAAGAAATTCTACAGGAAGCAAAATGTTTTGCTTAATGACAAAATATTTTATAGTAAGTCTTTCTGCTTAATAAATGGGCTTTGAAATACAACAAAACAGTTTCGTTTAAAGTCACAACGTTTAGTTTAACAACGTTCTTGATTAGTAAATATTTAGAAATAAATTGTTTTATAATATGTGTATTTCATAGATTTATTTTTCACATAAATTAATATTGTTTTGCTATACGTAATTTTATGTAGCAAAAGCGCACCACCCGGAAATAAATGTATATTGAAAATAATATTAATTATATTCTTTTAGTCTTTATTTGCGTAATAATTCTTGTTATGATTTTTTATATCATTATAGAATATAGATTATGGATCCTTCTACATTTTACGGGATTGGAGAAGCACATATGAATTTATATTCTTTTCGTCTTTATATGTATAATAATAATTATTATTTTTTATATGATCCCTACAATAGAAAAAGTCTAGCTGCAGCTATTCCCCTAAATGGGTCAATAAACCAATTTTAAAAATATTTTTAAATGAAAGTTCGTTTAATTTTGAAGCAATTCGTGATATCAAAAAGTCATCATTTTTTTTGTATAGCTGTATTTGATTATTAAAGAAACCTATAGCTATATCTTTCTCACACTAGTTTCTGTAGTAGGATGCGCGAGAAAGATACCAATAGTGTGACGTCATCTGTGGCCTGGAAATAAATACAAATATCTCGCAAAGTAATTATTAAAAAAATGTTTTTTTTTTTTATCTTAATCGTTATTTATTGAGTAGTACTTTAAGGATAAAGTGTACATTTTATTATTTTTGTTATGGTTTATGGGCCTATTTGTACCCTCTGATAAATAATATGTGCATATATTTTTATTGATCAATATAATAAAGTACATAAGAGGTTAAGATCGTTCTCCCTTAACAAAATCATTTGAACCATTGTGGTAATTATTAGAAGACTAACGCATCAACGTTTTAAAAATTTACACAAATTATAAAATCCGTTCGCGTATCCAATATGGAAAACGTCAATATATGAAAAGAAAAAAAAAAAAACAGCTATACATTTGTTCCTTCCATTTAAAATAATTAAATTAAAAAACCTGTGAAGAGCAAAGGAACAGTGAATATGACATCAGACGTTTTTATAATCCCAGAGATGTGCTTTCTCTGAAATCAAAAGCCAAATAAAGCTGAAGCTGGAGTCGCAGATGAAGATAAAGTAATTATTTAGATTGAGCTTTAATGCCGGCTTAAAACCCAGTCTCAACGGCGTTGCTAAGGGCTTACAACGCCGGGGAGGTTTTCCACACCAACAAAGAGGATCTTTCACAGACTTAGCCATGCTTTCCACACGACGAAAAACAAACACATATAAGAATAAATGTTTATTTTAAATCAAAATTTACCATACCAAATACTTTGTTATTGTGCCTTTAATAAGAAGTTACCTTACATCAAAATCTTACTAAACAAAATTCCAAAATTAAAATCCTTTTGTGATAATGATATAAATCTTGAAGAAAGAAAAAATAAAAGAAAACTTACCACGACAAAAAACATCAATATTTACTGCGTGACAAATCTCCAGAATTCCAAAATTAGAATTCTTGTGCGATTAAGATGAAAATCTTCAAGAAAATAAATAAAAGACAAAAACATTTTATATACAACAAACATATGAATTCACATTTCAATAGTATTTTTGTCATATAAGAAAACAGAAGAGTCAATAATATGTACACGGTGACCATAGCCAACAAAAATTTAGTTATTTTGAATTAAATCTTGATTTTACATTAAATAAGCCAAAAGTTTATTAACCATAATTATTGCCATGTAAAATTAGAATCGTTAAAATGTACTGTATAGTATTTATTTATCATGATATGATTAAAAAAGGATAACAAAAAATTTACAACTAACAGAAAACATCAACTAGTTAACAAATACTTTGGTATGTTATTGGCTTCCAATGATAAAATAATCAATAAATGACCTTTAAGAAAACACTAACGTGTTTTATTTTCAAAAAATGGAATGCATTTAAAACTGTTTTGATAAGAGATGCAGAAAATAAAAAATTACCATGTTTCTGGATATTAAAAAATAATACTAAATGGTTGTACGTTTAGTAATTTACGCTTTACGCCATTTTGAGATGATTATATACTAAAAATCAAATTTATACATCTGATTATATGTATAGATATCAAACAAAATTACATGAACTAAGAAATAATGGTATGGTAATATCAGTAATAGTAATGACGTAACGAGTAATTGACATTTTCCACAAAAGTTGAACAAGTTTTGGCGAGTAAAACTACCGTTGGCAGAGCATCAAACATGGTGGTTTAAATTCGTAGTGCGTTTTGTTTTTGCATATAATTCCACGTTGCTTATGCATTTCTTAGGTTTGATTTATACAGTTATTCTAGTAAAAGTTTTATTTCTGATCCAGATAAGTTGGCACTTACATTTTTAGTATTTTTACGCCAAATTTTATTTCGAAGTTTCGCCTTTTATTCTTCTATCTAACTGGTATATTACTGGGAATAGCATTCCTTTTCAAAACTTTTCTGTAGGATTGAATATTTAAAAAAAAGTCCTTCAACACAATAATAAAATAAAAAATAGTAGTTATTCCTATAACACACGATCTGCGGGCTTACTACGGAAAAAACAATTAAGACTACAAAAATCTGATAACTCTTCTCAATTTATTTATAACATACTTCCTGAACGTCTAAAGACATTGAACACTAAAACTAGGATAAAAAAGTTTTTAATAGAAAAATGTTTTTATTCCGTAGATGAATACTTGAAATATAATTTCACAAATGTAATATAGTTCATATTCTTATAATTTACTTGAATGAATATACATTTGTGTGGAAAATAGTGTATGAATAAATAAATAAATGAATAAACAAATAAATCCTCTTTCATTGCTGTCAGTTTTTCACAATTATATTTTTATTCAAACGGTACAACATACTTGGTAAAATGAAATCCTATTTTTGAAATTAAATACTTTTTTTGAAAATGTAAACAGTACATTTCCTGTGTCGAGTTCTAAATTTCCCAGAACGTATCCTCAATATTCAAGTATTTTGTTTATCAAGAAGGTCATAAATTACCTAATTTATTTATTGACAACCGTAATTTTCTTTCACCACTCTTTGAAATCGTTTTAATTTTTCTTTCTCTTGAATGGCAACCGTATACTCAGCTGCGTGGTATAAATAAAAAATAAAACACAACTGACTGTAAATCAAAAAAGAAAAAGCAAGTGATGGATTTTCAGGTTTACGAAATGAATAAATATGAAAAGGCAATCTTGAAAAAGACTGATTTAATTCTATCGTATTTTGGAAAATGAATTATTTCTTACTTCACGATAATTTCAACTATATAAAGAAAAATAATACTAACGTTAACACAATTTACGCACCAATACGAATATGAATAGTTCCCCATTTGGCAACTAAGTGGCGGCGACTTAATTAAGGTTTTCCGGGTGCATCACATCATAAAAAACCCAACTTAACAAATCAACGAATAGCACAACAAGAAATATGTAGGTGTACGTTTGAAATTCTACAAGAACCAAATTATTTCCCTCTATATTTGATAATATTTGTGTAACGTTTTTGTATATTATTTCAAAGAATACATAATTTTCATTGCGTAAATGCAAAATTCCTACAAAAGTAAAGCTTGTTCAGTGTTAATGAATTTTATTTATTTACTGATGAATTTAATAATGAAAATAAAACCATATCGAGAAAAGAACTATAAAATAAATATAAATATATCATCACGGCATATTACCAATTTCTGGGTGTGCCAATTTACTTTTTACATATACCAGTAATGATGAAATATTTCTACCGTGCAGGCGCTTACCAGGCGTCACCTGGCGAGCACTCATTGTTGGAGTGCAGAGTGTGCCAAAAAGGGTCAATTATATGCAGTTTAAAATTCGAAATATTTGGCGTCGGTCGGGTCCATAGATTACTGAACAACACTCACAAGGACAAGAAAAATAATCATACTTTTTAATGAAATAATTAAAAAAGTGAAAAATTTATAACATGGTTGTGAAAAATTCATAACATGGTTGTGAAAAATTAAAATAATAAATCTCATATTTGTGAACAAAAATACGTAAAACCAAACTAAATTCAGATTTTGATTTGTAATAAATAAAAGAAAATATGAAACAAATTAGTGATGAAACATACTGCGAAGTATCCACTGTAATAAGATATGCATAAAGTGTTATATTTAGTAGAATTAATACTTGTATTGGGAGCTCCGTATTTATGGGGCTAGCAGGTGTTGGAGGAAGGATAATACATTTCATTAGAGGCGCCGAGCGAGCGCTAGGCCTTCAGGCAACCAAAGGGGGCCCATAGAAGTCACACAGTCTGAAAAAATACACTACTGAGTCATTCAAATAGTAGTCCTTGATTCGTAAAGACAATATTGTATTTTAAATTATATACGTATTTTAAACAATGCAAAAATGAAATTCAAATTTTTCAGAAATCAAAATTGTAATAATTATAATCGTTCAATAAAAGTCAGTATATGACTCTTTAATAAAAAAGTATCTCTTTTTAAGATGTTTGAAATAAATTCAATTATGAAAATTAGTACTTCAGATTTCAGTCTTTTAAATAAGTACTTCGAAAATTGTTCTAGAATATCAAAGTTCTTCAAAATAAATTCAAGAATGAAAATTAAAATTTCAAATTTAGTAGAAAATGTTTCTAGAATAACAAGGTAATTTTTCTTCATGACATACTTAGGCACTGTTCATTAAAGTAATAAATTGTTTTTGAAAATTAGTTTGTAGGTACTTAAAAAATAATAGCAAAACGTAAAAACTGGACTAAAGAAAATACTTTTTTAAATTATATACAAATACTTTTGAAATAGATACATATTTCTCAGAATCAAATTTCTTTACTTCAAATAACTTGGTAATTTTTATTATTTTCAAAGTTCATATTTATATAATATAAATAATTTAAAAATGCATTATTCTAGGAAGAAGAATAATCTTTTTGTGCATAAATTTATGAATAGATGCTTATTCTATTTTCTCAAAATCTAGTTCGAATATTCCAACTTTGTCCGAATTTACAAAATTAGTACTTCAGATTCCAAATAAATTACCTGAAAAATGGAACGAAAATACTCTTAATACTATTATTGAAAATAACCAAAATTAATTTCAGTATTTCAAATAATTTGGCATCGAAAGTTCGTATTTGAAAAACAATAACATAAAGCATAATAATAATTTATGAATAGATACCTATATTACTCAATACATAGTTTAAATATTTCATCTTTTTAAATAATATTTCAGATTTCAAATTATTTACCTGAAAAATGAAATGACAGCGTAAATAAAGTACTCTTTTTTACACAACCACTTACAGAAACGGACTAGTGTAATTCTCAAAATTAAATTTCAGTATTTCAAATAGCATACATTTTTAAAGTAAGTACTTTAAAACTAATAGAGAAGAGAAAAACAAAAAGAGAAAGAAATAACTGTTTTTACCCCAAATTGCAAATGGCATGAACACCGGAGAAATATGTACAATGAGGAAAAAAAAAGTGCAATTGTTTTTATCTTTAGTACATAAAAAATACGAAATTTGTTGTACTCACACAAAAAAAAACTTGTAGTATTTCTCAATGCACAGTGTTCACAGTATTTGTAGCTGTAAACAAACAATAATATCAGATTTGTCAATTCTTTATATTTTGTTTAATGTCGAAAAAATAGTTGGTTCAAATAATAAAATATGAAGAAAATAATACTTCATTATGTCAAAAATTAGTACAATTTCTTTAAAAGTAAAACTAGTTCAATATTTACGCAATTTTTTTAAACAATTCAAGACAAACTTGAAAATATTAAAAAATAATATCAACCATCAACAAAACAATTCAAAATCAATAATATATGTTTTGCTATATTAATAATTCAATTAAAGGATGAGTAGAATCCCTTCGATCCACATTTGCAAAGTCTATGATAGAAGGGGAGTGTTGAACGAGATTGAAGTGCCTACGGTGGAATAAGTAATATCAAAAATATTACGTAAAGTACCTGACAACAACCCCAAGTCGACATATGTACGCTCACAATGTGATAAATTTGTCATCTACCCTGGGATAGTAGAAAAGATAATAGTTTATTATATAAATGTCACCAAACACAAACAAAAAAAGAAAAAAAATGGTCTCCTACAGCTATAAATTTAAAAATTATATCTCGAATTAAGAAATGGTTATCTCACATCGTTGTACCACACATCACAACATCCAAAAATTAAATATGGCTTCAAAATTAAATATTTGGAAATGCCCAAAATTTAATACAAAAACAAAATCTTGTGAAACAAGAAAAAAAAACAAAATTAAATAATTTCCATTTATAAAACAAATGAAAGTTAGAATAAGGAGAACAAAAATTAAACTAGTAAACTATTGTTTCGCTTACTGATATTATTAGTGTATAGTAATTTAGTATTTTGGAAAACTAAAATGGCGTAACACATGCTATAATTAACTTCTTAATTTTAATATTATAATTAACTCTTTTTGTCATTTACGAAAAAAGGAGAAAAAAATATCTCAACAATAATAAACTAAACAATACAAATACTGACAGAAAAATCTTATTTCACAGAAACAAAAACTAAATTAGTAATTGAGTGGCGAGAAAATGCATAAATTTTTGCAATGAAAATATGCTAACAGCTACTCCCAAAACCTAAAGCACAATTTTATAAAAGACAACGAGTTTTATAGGACATATTAAGTCCTATAAAATGAGTCCTATGTAGGTACTAAAATACTTCTATATTAAACCAAGTTGATTTAGGGAAATTTGTACGTCTAATGTTGTAGTTGATAACACTGGATTAGTTGAAAGTTCTTGTTTTATGATGTTTGAAAATATAAGTAAATATCATCTAGTACCAGCCTTCTAAAACAAAAAGTTGCTTATAGAAATGCAGGTACCTACGTTCGATACGTAGTTGAGATTTGTAATAACAATTATGAACATAAAATATAAAAAAAAACTTGTTTTTAACACCCAAAATTTATTTAACGTGCACTTTTGGGTATTTTGAGCGCAATATATAGGTTTGCTTTAAATATACATTTCATAAGGTTTATATAAATTTATTATTAGGTACAACATTAAAGTGTCCCTAAAAACTTATAAATGAAAATATGATCCAATCAGAACTTTCGTTCCTGGGCTATCTTTTTTTTATTTGCGTTTTTTATATTTTATTTAGATTTTCAGTTAAATTTTTAAAATAATAAGAAACAAAATATGTTCATTCATCCACTTCTTAAAGACAAATTCACCTGTGTTTATGAAAATATATACTTAATAATGATACATATTAAAATATCGGAGCAAAAAGAATAATTTTAAATAATACTAGAAAATAAATCAGTTATTGCAGAATTTATAATAACTACAAAAATTTCTAATAAAGGTTGGAACCAATTATTAACTGATCAATAAAATTCATAATTTTTTTTTATGTTGTAACGATGAGTAGGCCGCATTGGAAGTCAGATGTTCGATAGTTGTTTTTCCTAGCTGTCAAGTGTAATTGATTAATATTAGGGCCGGTTGTACAAAGCATTGTCACATATTTGATATCACGTCAGATAATGTGACGTAACGTCAGATAATGTGACGTAACGTCAGATCAAAGTACTGTTAGCTAACGTTCTGGCAGAATAATGTGACAGCGCGTTTAACGCGTTGTCAAGTGAAAAATCTGTAGCAAAAAGCTCTGAGGCGTTAAAACTTCATCTGACATTACTTCACATTAATTGCACGTCACCATTCAATTATCTTTTGACAGTACATTCTTATTAGTGAATTGCAGTTAATATTATTTAAATAATTTTATTATTTCGTATAATTTATCAGCCACTTTTGAATATTACAATAGTAAAATTTGATTAAAAGAATAAAGAACTGATTTGATATAATTTTCCAATAATGTCCGATTTATTTTCATTGAGTTCCCTGTCCAACAATCAAGATAAACCACAATTTAGAATACGAACAATTCCAGGTCGTAGAGATCCTGTTACTATTTATGATGACCAGGATTTTAAATTTCGATAACGTTTCACTAAACAAACTGTTATGGATATGGTGCACCGGTTTAGATACCATTGGGAACCTCCTACAAAAAGAAATAAATCCTTATCGGCACTAACTCGAACATTAATAACCTTACGTTTTTTTTGCCACTGATTCTTTATACAATGATTTGAAGACCAAATATTTACAAATCTTCCGTGTGCAGAATAATTCAAAAAGTACCCCGGTGCATTGTTAGAAAAAAAAAAACACCTACATAAACATACCTATAAATGAAGAAATTCCCGTTGTGAAACATCAGTTTTACCTCATAACGGGTTTCCTGTTTTGGGTACTTTAGACTGTACCCATATTAAAATTTTATCGCCAAATACAGAAATATTTCGTAGCAGAATGGGTTACTTTTCAATCAACGTGCAGGTGGTGTGTGGGCCCCATTTCGAAATTAATCGTATAGGCTAGTATTCTGAGCGCCCGACTAAGCAAGAGACTAGCTAGTCGCCCGACTATCATAATGTTCCCATATATACTATAGTCGGGTGACTAGCTAGTCGCTCAAAAACCAGCCATAATTGCTCGCTGGCAGGGATCCGTACATGATAGCATGAATTTGTCTCGTATGTCATGGGGAATTACTTATTTGATCATTAAAAATTGTCGTAATTTCGTCCCGTGTTTTTTGCTTTAAATAAATAAATATCATCACGGCATATTACTCATTTCTGAGTGTGCCAATCTGCTTTATCACAGATATCGGTAATGATGATGACATATTTGTACCGTCTGGGCGCTTACCAGGCATCACCTCGCGGGCACTCATTACTGGCGTAGAGAGTGCACCACAGGGGTCACTTTTGTGCCATTTAAAATTAGAAATATTTGACGTCGATCGGGCTCGAATCCGGTTCCCCAGATTCGCGCCCAGACACTCAAGCGCGCGGCCACGGAGCCCCATGTTTTCGTATCTGAAAAAATAGTACAATATAGAATAATATTTAATTTTAAATTAAAACTGGTTATGCTTTAATTATTTCTATTAACAATTGTTTGTCACTTTCTGTGAAATTTGTTACGTTTTTCACTCACTTTTAACGTAATTTTATTTAAATTACTCCAAAAGTCAAAATTCTCACTGCCAAACTAAAATCTTAAGATAATTATTGTAATATCTAGTGTATTTATATAACGAATTCCACACAACCCACACGCCACAATGTTTATAAAATAGTTAAAAGTAACTCGTTTTGATCAAATTATGAACTTTATAAAAGTGAATAATTAACGACAAAATCAAAAAATGGAATTCGTAAATTTTGCTATCACCACTCCTTCTAAAACAGTTTGAAAATATTTTTATATAACGAGAATAGAAACAAAATTGATAAATTGTTTCGCATTTAGATATTAGTAGGTAGGTATATATAATAATTTCTAACGAAATAATGCATTCAGCATTCCAGAAAACGCAAGCTTCAAAACTAAATGGCGATCTGTAGTTTTTTAATTAAATTAATTGTAGTACTCATACACTTGATTATTTATACAGTGCATCCAATTGACATATACATTTATTTTTCACATATTTTCAAAAATTGTGATTGTTGAAATGTATGAGTGAACACAAGAAACTTGCAATAATAATAACTAAATACAGGCCAAATAGTTAACTTTTATGAATATGTTTAAATATTATACTTAACAATTACAACTTCATTCAATATGAAAATGAAAATATGTTATAAACCACTGTTATAACAAAAATGAACAAGTAAGAATAATATAAACAGAATTCGTAAATTTTGTTGGTATCAGCATTAAGGACACCACTCCTTTCCTATAAGAACAATATAAAAGAAAGGATCATATGTCATGAAGTGTTAAGACAACAATAGAGTCAAAAAATCCTTTGGGGTTGGAATGAGATGTCAGTGACAGAATAGGCAGAACAAATAACCAATTATCAAGCGTTTTACCACCCTCAGTCAGGTAACGTTACACCCTACACTCACTCAACTACCCCAAGAGCCGGAGATATTTACCAAGACAGGGGTTCCAAAACGATAAGAAAATATAGAAACAAAATGTTAGAAAAAGATGGATTTTCAAATTCATGCACCTACGAATTTAAATGTTAAGAAGCCTACAAATGAAATATAAGTATTACTGTTTCCGTACCAGTAATTATAGAAACAACATTAGAAATCAAACAGAAATATAACAGCGTTATTTATACTTTTAAGTATACAGTTGTTAAAATTTAATAAAAGATGGAAGCGTTTCTGCAATGTTTGAAGCCTTGTAAACACAACTTAAAACTTTTTGAAGCTGAACATTATTCAACATTTTAGTTCAAAGGGCTAATTTGACAGAATTTTCGGGCTTCTTTAATTTTGTTTTATTTCTTTTATGTACTTTTAAGTTTGGTGAATATACCAAAAACGCCTTATTTTGTGAACTTTTTGTATCTTACGTTTAAAACAACTGAAATAAATGTTTAATTACATATAATCTCTTGTATCAAAGTAACATCATGATATAAAAATTTTCGGGCTTCTTTAATTTTGTTTTATTTCTTTTATGTACTTTTAAGTTTGGTGAATATACCAAAAACGCCTTATTTTGTGAAATTTTTGTATCTTACGTTTAACAACTGAAATAAATGTCTAATTACATATAATCTCTTGTATCAAAGTCACATCATGATATAAAAATGTTTAAAACAAAAAAAAAACTATTCCACAAAATTTATTTTTTTTAAAATTTTGTGTATAACTCTGGGGGTACTATAAGTATAGCAGGGAATACCTGTCAAATAGCTCCATTTTGGCCATAACTTTGATAAATAATAATTTACCTATATTAAAAAGAGCTAAAATAAAATAATACTTGTAGACCAAGTTAGGAAGTTTGAACAGCTTTTATTCCATGTCAATTATTTTTTTGGTACAAAAGTTATGAGTACAGAAAACTCTCATTTCTAAAACAGTACTTGACAGTATACAAATACTGATGTGTAACAATTAATTTAAAAATTTAATCACAGAGACACATTTTTATTCATTATGTCATTAACTTTTATCATTATTTTATGTTTTTAATTTTTATCTAATAATGCAACAATAATACATCTGTAAATTCGCTGATAGTACAGTTTTAATACCGAAACATTCAAAACTAATAGTTTTGAAATAAAAAATTAATTCCTTTGGAACTTCGACGCATCGACCTGTCAAATATAAAAGATAAAGCAGAAAAAATAATACATTTCTTGTAAATTGTTACCTCTTTTAATATGTATTAACAAATCACTTTGAACAATGCCGCTGAATCGTTTCGATTTTTTTCCGCTGCACGTTTAACATAATTATTCCATATCAGATATTAATATATTTTATTTTATCTATGTAATACGTACACTTCTTGCATAGTATTTTCGGTTTCAATATTTTCTTCCCCTTTGATTTGAAGTACCTTTACGTAAGATTCAAAGTCATTGAGAATTTCTTGTAGCGGTTCTTCTTTAGATAACTTCAAAATATTTCTATATTGAATTAATATTTTCAGTTTTCCAAATATCATTATATTATTAATGAGTTTTATATTTGGTTCTCGAATGAACAATAGCTATTTAATATTACATACTTATTAAGAATATATTACACCGATTATCTAGTCAAAAAGAATTAATATCCGTTATAACGGTACGGTGTCATTCGATAAATCGTTACGTTATTATCTCAAATATAAGTTAATATGAATTCAGTAGTTTAAAAAAACCTTTGGTTTTTATTTGAAGGAAATTTGACCAGATCATAGTTAGGATAATTATGATTATTGTATATACATAATTATTTCGAATAAATCCTAGAATAAAAATAAACAATAACAAAGTTAAAGTTCACATTGCTCATAAATATTAAAAAAAAATAGTTAATTAGTTAAGATTTACACTTTATTAAAACATTTTTAACAGAAAATATGAATTATTTAAAACAAATTGATATTCCAATGTCAAAGTTATTGTGTTAAATAATTATAACTAGATGGTAACCTTATGTAAATTATAATTATATACTCCGCGAAAAATAAAAACAAAGTGTAAGGAAAATTATGAGGAATATTTGAAGCGACAACCATGAAAACGTTTCGAATGCCCTGGTTGGCAGCGATATTCACGGTCTATTGTTAACTAATTGTAACTGAGTTCACAACAGTAGCACTTAAACATTTCAACACAGCCACAGCTGCGTATAGCAAACACGGCCGAAGTCTCTCAGGCGTGAAAATTATGTTTGCAAAGATGTCGACATGTAAACCAACCAATGACGAGCAAACATACACGGCTTGGTAGCTAAATCCATCTAAACACAGACACACAGATCCTGCGGAGCCAATTATACAGCAAAACATTTAAAACTGAAAATATTGCAGCAACAGTTTAGGTACCTGAGACTATGGGTACACATAGTAAAGATAAAAATGAATGAAAACAATTATTTAAAAAACTGTTTAAAAATGCGCATAGGAAAACTCGTAGTTAGATAGCATATATGCAATAAATAATTTATATTTAAAGTGGACCCATTCCGTATGATGATACGGGCAATCATCGAAACTCATTAAGCTCCAAATGTAACATTTAACAAACTCTACAAGACTACATTGATAATGTTCAAGAATGGGCTGCAAAATAGAGGACAAAATTAAGTCCACACAAGTTGTATTTACTAATCGATAAATAACGTGTCCCCAAATTAAAATAAATGACAATTTATTGATAATTAAAAAAGTTACATACCTGGGAATGAAACTAGAAAAAAAAGTCACATGGCAAAAGCATTTAAAACAGAAAACAGTGATATATAAGTTTAAAAAAATGTACTGGTTATTAACCCCAAAACAACAATTTTCTTTGAAACTTTCGGCATCCAATTGTGGGGATGTGCGAAAAAATGAAACAATATAAATTCCAAAATAAAACCTTACGAATGATCACTAGAGCACCACGGTACGCTATCCAACCACACCTTACATAACGACCTCAAATTAAAAGTACGTTCATGAACAAGTACTATACAACAAAATATGAAGAAAAACTCAACACCCCAATGAAATCGCAATCAATCTTTTAAATAATGAGGACTAGTTACAGAATTATTTTTGAGTTAATTTATGGCTATAAATTGCAATTAAGAGGAAATATGAGTGAATATTTACCTCACTCATGTTATTTATATATCATCAAATTTGCTGGTTGGTCATTGTTAAGGCCAACAGTAAATAATATATATATATATATATATATGAGTATTTTGATGGTTACATACAATTTCAATTTTATAGAAATCAAATATAAAACAATTAAGGCCCTATTTTTAACGGTGTACGAGTGGTTAAGCTGTTAACTTTGATGTTTGTTTCCAAAAATTTCTGACAAATTAATAACAATGTGAACAACAATTTTAATGATGATTAAAGTCTGTAGATTATAAAAGACTTCAATAAACTATTTGTAATTAATAAATTTTAACTACAGAAAATTATTCTCACCGCCGTTGCTTTGGGGCTATTGGTATTTCAAACATATTTAAAATATATAAAATGTTTTGTAACTTTTTATAATTTTATTAAAAAATAACAATGAAATCATATCCTTACTCTATACCGAACAAAAATAAGAAACAAAGATATCTTTAAAGCACCCGTAGGAGGAGAAATGAATTGTTTTTTTAGTATTACACAAATGAAAATATTATCTATTTCTAAAAGAATAGGACACAATAATGTGCTTATTTACTTCATTTTTAGAGAAAAGCCTTTCTTTTTAACAACTTTAGGCTAAATTATTTTCAGGCGATTTTAGCTAATTTGTAGGTGCTTCAGTAATTTTCTTCATTTTAAATGAAAATTTACGAATTTGCTTGACAATTTTTGTAAAAATTAGTTTCTTTTTTAAAGTTGCACATTCCGTTCACAAACACATTTTTATTTACCATCCTCTGCTATAAAAAGAACATATACGGAGATAATTATTCAGTAAAATAAATAAAAAATATGAAAATAATTCTTTGGTAAAATTGTTTAAAAAATTCAATTTAAGAATTATATTGATATTTTAATCTCATTTAAAATATTTATAGTATATTAATGAAATTGCAATAAAAAGTTTGCTATCTAAAACTACAAGGATCAGAGAATTATTTGATAAATTGTTTCAGTTTTACTAAAAAATTATAATAAACACAATAATTCCGGACGAAAATAAGAAATAAACATCTTTACAGTCGGCTTGGTGGCCAAGCGGGTTAGCGTATGTTATCCCGTCGACCGACAATACATCTTAAATAAATGTAACAATAACTGAAATCCAAACGGCAGTACGATGAAACACTGCGGCTCGGTGAGTCCGGATGGAGGATAAACGGCGTCAGCCTGTATACTGCATCTTTGTAGAAGGATAAATGAATTATTTTTTAGAATTACACGAATGAAAATATTTTGTATTTCTAAATTAATATGATACAAATTATGTGCTTATTTACTTCTTCTTTAGCGAAGAAACTTTGTGATTTAAATGAAAATATATGAAGGGTTCAGCAATTTTTATAGGAAACATTTTCGTTCACACTTTAATTTTTTTTATATAATATATAAATACCAACTTTGGAACAAACATAATTTTTAAGGAAATTCAATTAAATGTCAATATTTTAATAGTATTTTTAAGAAATGAAGAAGAATTTGTTTATTGAAATAAATCCAAATTGAATGAAATACAAATTTTTTTCAGAAGTCTTACGTATAACATTTGTTAATTGAGCCAAAAAATTATATTGTTTCTTTGCCAATAAATTTCATATGTTAATACAATTTCTGAACCAAGTTTTAAATTGAAGTTGTATAATACTTTTCCATATTGTAAGACATAGTTCTTCAAAAATATTTATAAATATTTTGATATTTATTTTTTAATTTGAGACTAGTAAAAGTACACTATACTATATAAATAAATAACACTGTATTGTTAACAGAACACACGTATGTAAACACAAACGATTACTTCCCATAAAAAATAATTTCAAATATTTTATTTCTTACAAAATGTCCGCACTGAACCGTATCTACATAATTTCAGCTGAAAATATGCTTGAAAACCAAAATATGAAATATATTTATTTATGAAAGTATATTTATGAAAGATTTGTACGTAGAGATTATTTCAACAGCATTCCAAATAATATCGGAATTATAATGATACCGACAAAAATGAACACCAAGTGTGACTTCAAAATTATTCCTAGGAAACAATAATGTTGGAGGAATATTTTGGAAACATTCTTAGCAACTAGAAAAATTAAGTAAAAATTTACAAGTTAGAAACGTAACCAAAATTAAATGGTGATATTTATTTTTAGATAAGCATTAACAAAGAAATTATTCATCACCAATGAATATCTTCTACTATATACATATATAGAATTATTTTGTCTACTTATGAAAAAAAATATCATTATTTGAAATCATTGTATTAATCTCAAATTTTTCTATATGTTTGCACTTCATATCTACTTTCAGAAAATGTATATATGTAGAAAATTTAAAAAATGGACTGTCCTCGAAATCTATATAGATACAATAATCGTATCATCACTGGAAATATTTGTTTTTTGTACTTAGGAATAATTTTACTCATTTTAAATAGAATTGTAAATAAAATATTACCGGTGAAAAAGGAAAGCCACTTCAAGATCATTTATTCTAAGAAGACATAGCTAATTAAATTTAAAATAAAAAATTATTTATTTGAAAACATTCTAATCAACTTAAAAGAAAGTATGCAGAAGAAACATAAGTACCGAAATTAATTATAGACCCTACGTTTTTCTATCATCTCCAGATAAGTTCGACAAATTGGGTAATTGACTTCAAAATGAAAGAAAAGTGTATACTAAATATGTTCTGTACTAAGAAAAGAATTAGTATTTTTAGTATTCCAAATATCATTAAATTATTCTCCGTACATTTAGTGAAACGAAAGTAATATACATTATAACTGTACGGTATCCGGTATCATTCAGATAAATATACATTCCTTAATTTATTTAATAAAAACATGTATATATGAAGCATTCAAACTAATTTCAATTATATTACTGCCAATCGCAAAAAAATAATACCGGCCAATGGTTTCGTTTTTAAGCGGCAGGATTTTTTAACAGAGTTGCAACACTATTAAAAATTACAATTGATAATAATTTGCAACAATATTTAACATTATTTCGTTATTACATCAATCACCAAATGGATATCTGTTGTTTACAAAAATAATATAGAACGCAATGACGGATAAATAGAATATTGTCAAAAAAAAAATTCAATAATTTCCTGCTTATGGAAAAAAATATATATTTTTTTCATTATCACCTATTCGAAATTATTGTATTAATTTTTGGCCAATACTAAAAAGAAAGCCACATCATCCAGATAAAAAAAATCAACTACTTCGGATAATTAATTGGTTTTAAAATTGGAGAAAAGTGTATCTAAAAAAATTGCCAACGAATTAGAGGCAAATAGAATTAGTAAGCCCCGACATTACTACCAATGTTTTACAGCAAATATGCACATAGGACATTGGGATGTCCCTGCTAGCTTAGCTTCTGCCTTAATTAAAGACAACTACAAAACAACAAAGAAATTAATGCCGCAGTTGATCAACGACTGTTTCCCACGTCAAAAACGAGAACGTAATGTTGATTGTGAAACTTGGTTTTTTACATATTCATAAAGCAGGTTTAAATAAAACCAAAATTTAAATTATTTAAATCCTTGGATAAACCCTTTATTTTTACAAAATAACTGGCTTAAATTACTAAATATTTTGTCATTCAATTGTATACATAATAAATTCTATTTTCCCCTTAAGTGAAAACTGATATTTTCATTACTCAAAATTTTTGTATTAATGTATTCATTTTTACATCAGTGGAAAAGACATTCAAAATAAATTATGTTGCATAGCTGTCTTGCTAATTAAAGATAGCTGCAACGTCAAAGACAAATATCGTTGATGTACAGTAGGAGAAAAAGAAGCACTGTTCAAGCTTAGGAACAAAACAGCAATCTAAATTTAACAAATTAACAAATATTTTGTTCTTATTCAATTCTATAAATAATAAACTCTATTTACCCCGTAAGTAAAAATGCATTTTTTCATTACTGAATTTTTTATTTTTGTATTTTTACCTCGCAGTTGAAAAGGCATTTTTGTTTTTCAAAATAAATTATATTGCTTAGCAGTCTTGCTAATTCAAATAGCTAAAACAACGCCGACGAAATTCATATCACAATTGATTAACAGCTGTATCAGTTAAAAAAGAAGGACTGTGCAACCTCATAGGTACATTTCTTTATGTAGAAGATTCTAAATACAAATAATTCATATCAAAGACCATAAGACCACCAAAAGAACATATAATCAGGGAATAGAAGTTATAATTCAATAATTGAGGCAGAGGAACGATATAATAAATTTAGGAAAAACAAATTTAATAAATTACCAAATATTTTCTCCTTTATCAATTTTATAAATAACAAATTCTACTTCCACCGTAAGTGAAAACTTTATTTTTTCATTTCCCGAAATTTTTGCATTATTGTACTTTTTGTTTACCTCAGTTGAGAAATACTTTTCCAAATAAATTATATTGCATCAGGTAGCACAAGCACAAAATAACAAAGTTTAAGAAAACTAAATTTAACAAATTATCAAATATTTTGTCATTCAATTCCAGAAATAATAAATTATATTTCCATGGTAAGTGAACATTGCATTTTCTTAGATTATTCAAAATTTCTGAGTTCGTGTATCAATTTTTACTGAAGTTAAAAAGGCATTTTAAAAATAAATTATATGGTCAAATATACCTACTTATTTAACCCTGACAAATTAATTTTTATCCTGTCATGTATTCCTATTCTAGTTGTTAAACCTGCAGATACAGTCAAAATAACAAGTTTAGAAAAACCAAATTTAAAAAATTACTAATATTGTGTCCTTATGCAATTCAATAAACAATAAATTATATTTTCATGGTAAAACACAGCATTTTTTTTCAGTATTCAAAACTTCTTTTTTTGTGTATTACCAAATATAAGTTCTTTATTCAATTATATAAATAAAAAAAAATATATTTTCATAGTAAGTGAAGACTGATTTACTTCATTATTCAAAAAAAAAAAAAAAAAATTGTATTAGTTTTTTTTTACAAAGGCATCTTCAAATTATATATATATATATATATATATATATATATATATATATATATATATATATATATATTACAACCTTGTCAATAATAATAAGAAAACCATATTTGTGGTTTTGTCATACTCCGAAAAAAAGACGAATTAATTTTTATCCTGTCATGTATTCCTTAAACATCTTACTTTAGTTAGTTTTATGAAATTATTTATATTTTGGTATACTTTACATATACCTATATGTAATAAAAAAGATACTGGTAGAAAACAGAAATAGTAAATAACAACTCGCAAACTAAATAATGATGTCATTAACTGTTTAGGAAACAGCAACAAAGTTTTAAAAAGAATAGTTCCTGATCCGAACCTACAACAGTAGTAGATGGCGACGGGCTACCGTACGTTGCAGTTTGACCGGAATACCCCGATTGTAAGCTCGTGTTTTAGGCTTCTACAGTAAGTCGTTTGTCGCTGTCCGATCTTTCTACAACAACGACACTGAACGACACGACGACAGCAACGTAAACATGAACGAAATGACGAAACGAAATAATTATGTATTATGTACAACAAAATAGTTTATATGATAAAAACAAAATATACAAAAATAATAAAAAAAAAGATATTTGAGAACAAATTTCCATTAATGTATAAAATATATATATATATATAATATTAGTTAACGGTAATATGAGGTTTTACCTACTATAGTCTTGTATGTTCATGTCATCTCTTTTGTATCAGCCATCGCAGTTTTATTATTTGAAGACGTATTGCAATTAAATTAAAATAAATTGGAAGAGATATAATATACATAACCTCACTTAAAAGTGACAGTTCGCTACGACACCATATGACTCTTGCGACTAATGTAGGAAAACAATGGTCGCGTTCAGCCGCACCTAGCTGCTAGCTCGCTAACCTAGCGAACGTCGTTGAACGGTCCGCTGACCGACCGCTAGATTCTAGCTGCTAGTCTAGCGGGCTAGCGAAAACAAAATGTGCTAGATGACTTAGCGTACTGCTATAACTGTCAAAAATAGGAAATATGGCGCTAGTAAATTCAAATTCAAATGAAATAATACAATAAGAATATGAAAATATGTCATATTTGGTAAATGAAAGCAGAGAAATTCACCAACATATTCAATCTGGTAAACTTTTACATACTATATAATATAAAATTTTATTATGAGGTGAGAATAAATTTTATTTTTAGATGGACCGGTCGAATTACCACGACCGCTGTTAGCTAGCAGCTAGATAGCTGCTAGATGCGGCTGAACGCGACCAATGTCGTGTGCTTGTAACGTCAAACGACTTACGACAAGCGACAACCGACAAATGACTCAATTGTAGAACAGGCTTTAAAGCTCGTTTTCCGGTCGGTTTACAATTACAATTGGCAATTCGAATTATCTTTTCCCGCCATTATATATCAGTGTACGAGCTTTTTGAAAAAGTTTAAAAACATGAAACTTGTGTTAAAGGATGTTTTAAATAGCCTGCAATCACTAGAAAGTTTCTGTTAAGGAAAATAAATAATATATTTTAGACATTTTTTAGTTCGAACTTTGTCCACCAGGTAGAATCTCCTTAACTTGAATAACGAATTTATCCGGGTTTTTCAATTTCTTTTTCTAATATAAGAATTTTAATTTATTAACATTCATTAATATGGTACTACACGTGAGCAGCGCAAAAATTGCATTTTATACAGTTTGTATATGTTACATTTCATGTTGGAAAGTGAATTCCGTTGATATTGAAGGACATACGGTCATTCAATGAAGTAAATTGGATTGAAATTACAAAAGAGATCAATGAAAAAAAAAAAAAAAGAGGTAGTTTTTGTCAATTCAGACCGACAGTGATAGAACAAACCAATGACGAGAAAAATATCTCCATCCTGAAAATGGTTTGATATTTTTTAGAAAAGGATAATCAGTAGATAAGTTAAAGCAGTTGTAGAATTCATATTTTAAAATAATTCAAACAAACTTTTCTAATAACCAATGATTATATTATATGCGAAACAATAAAATACTTAAATACAATAATAGTTTACAATAGATAACTTTTTGTTTGCTGATCGACTAGTTATCCTTGTGTCCCGGTTAGGACGTTTCAAAATATGGTAACCCTAGATATAATCAAATTTCTTGATGTAAAATACAAAATATAACGAATTTCCAACCCTTAAGTTTCTGTTTTCGTAACAGTATCAGCTGAAACAAAACTTTATTATTCCAGTAAATTAGAAGCAATTAAATGATTGAAAAGTCTTCAACAAAGTGGGTAATTTGTTTCTTAAGAGTTTTAACGCAGCCGGCGGTTTCCCACTGAGGAAGAAGGGGAACCCCTGCTATCACATTAGAGCAGTTTTGATTTTTAGGGTCTTCTTCAGTAATTAAATGATTTGTTTGTATAAACGGCGGCTTCCCTCTGCAAATAGGGGGCGCCACAATGAATGTAGCTAGATTGAATCATCGGCTTCGGCTTGAATGGGAAATCAGCTTCGGTAAAAAGTAAACAAGAGGAAACGATAGCCACCAACTGAAATGTCACAAATAGTAACATCAAATTTCTCCTTTTCTGTATGCAGAAGATTCTAAATGCAAATAATTATTTTTTATCAAAGACGATAGACCTCCGAAAGAAACAAAGTAATCAAAAAATAGAAATTATAATTCAATAATTGAAACGTTTCTCATAAAAATACTAAAAAATAGTTAATTACATTATAAGGCTGAGAAGTTATTACCGTAGGAATTTCGAAATAAGTACCGTAATACTATTTGACGGTTGTATAATGTATATTTAAGTTTAATTTTAAGAATATAAAATTTAATTAACCCTTTGTGGAAACCATGAAAGTAAACTAAATTTGAAACTTGTTTACGAACTTATAGTTTTAGCAGGGGATTGACTCTAAAGTATAAAAATAAAAAAAGTATAAGAATAAGTTTTTCTTAAAGTATTATTTCTAATATTAAGAACACAAATTATAAACTCCATATATCTTATTTTGTATATTTATATATTTGAATTTTAGTTAGATGACAAATTTATAAAATATTGAATAATGTGTATTAAGAAGACATTTTCTACACAAATCCTAATCGTCACCAAGTTGTGGAAAAAAATACTAGTTAATTTGTTTAGTTTTTATTTAAAAAAATTCTAATATTAAAAGAACAAATGCATATTTTTATTGCTAAAATAATGAATAATATTTATTAAGGCCCGGTATTTTCATCTCCGGTTAAACAGCCTGTTAATTAAACTTAAAAAAAAAACACAGCATTCATATTATAATCTAAATTGTATAAATTACACATGTGCCAATATTTCTGTCTCATTGTTCTTATAATCGACAGTTAAACAGAAATGAAAATACCGAGCCTACGAAGCCATTTACAACAAATCCTAATCGTTCCCACCAAGTTGTTGAAAAATAATACAGAATAATTTGTAATAAACGAAAAGTCTAAAATGCTTTATCAACATTAAGAAGTTTCCACTGCCGACGGAGCATGTCAAATTTTAGAATTGATGCAAATAATAATCATTCATGTTTCAAATTGTTTTTTAAAATAAATTTGTCAAAAATATAGATTACTTTTTTTTGCTGCTGTTTAAGACAAATAATAAGTATTTATTAATTAATGTTTGCTATTACTGAATATAGTTTGAAAAATCGATAAATTAAGCAATTATAATTACATAAACCTTATAGACACTATTAAAATGTGATAGATAAATTCTCAGAAAATGGTATTAAATCATATTTTTAAATACACTATTTTCTATGGTAAAAAAAAAAGAAAATACATTATAAATTTATACAAAATAGTATATTATACACCATAGGGTTGAAAAGACTGTCTTTATTGACCTAGTGCCAAGATTGTACCCAGAGGTGCAACCGAGGGATTAAAGGTACTATATAGTCAATAACGGTCTTCTCAATCGTGGTATTACTACTAGCTTTTCCTATTTAAAGATTTTTATATTGATAATAACAATTTTTTTGTACCAAATTATATGTCCCAAGTCTGGTAACTGATACAATTAAATGTAATCATTTTAAATTTATATACTTGTTATTTATGTTAGTTTTTAAAGTTAGACTAAAGTTTCAGTAGAAATATTATATATACACTGATTTAAACATATGTTTATTAATTATATTATGATCACCATGTTTTTTTGTTCAAAATTATCATCGTGAATTTTTACTGTTTGTCATAACAAAAACTCAAATAAATATTACTAATATTTTTTTTTCGCATGTAAAAAAAAATTAAGAAGAATTTTTTTTCCATATAATTTTCCCAAATACTGAAGAGAATTCAAATACAATCGTATATGAAACATATTCTAATTACTAGCATGAGTAACTTGCTTATCTTTATTTTCAAAGTAACGTCGATGTAAATTTGTTCTACCATCGCCTACTAATGTCTTTAAACTCTTTCTAGGGTGTTTAGCTCGGACACCCAATCTGTTTGCATATAGGGAGGTAAATGGATTTAGATTTACATTTATAACGAACCGGAAGTGGTCGCATCGTGCCTACGGTTCGGTTTACAAGTTTACAGAGAGGGCAGCACCGTCTATCGCTGGGAAATGGGTCAGAAACAAAGCAAGAGAACAAATGCAACCGATGACGACAATCCGAATCAAAAAGAAAAAAATAGATGTAGATGAGAGAATAAATTATTGGAGAACGATTCTAATACCAGCACCATACATTAAATCCTACAATTTGAAGAAATTCTTGTCAATATTCAACAGGATTTAACAATTTAAATGAAATGTTTTATAATCTTAATAAACACAATTTCTAATTCTATGTAAACTCAGTTTATTCTCAAAATACTGAACTATTTATGTAGCAACGAATTTAGTCACAAAGAAAAGAAAAAAAGAAACGATAAACAAATAATAAGCATTTATTAATTTAGGTTTGCTAGTAATAAATGTACCAATAAAATATATTTTGATTTAATCAATTATAATTACCTGCACAAACTTTATGGACGCTATTAAAAATATGATAGATATTTGACCAGGGCGTCAAAATTTGATTTAAATATACCGTCAAATATAAAAAAAAGATTTTTAAATAAACTATCTACTTTCTCTACTCGTAGAAAGTGTCATGAAAAAGAAAAAAAAAAGAGCAAAAAAATATGAAAGATTAATATCTTCCAAAAATAATATATATTATATAAAATAAAAAATTCGACGTCTATTGCATTTCAAAACCCCTAGTAACAAAGCTTAGAAAAATCTAGAATTGCAATTCTTTTCTTTCAGGTATACAAACATATATGTTTATTAACAATATTAAACATAGAAAACAATATCCATACATTTAATCGGAACTTTTAATTAATAATTTTAAAAGCATACCCTTTACAATATTGCATCAAGATGAGGTAACATCCTTGAATATAGGTAAATTGTTCATAAATGGCAGATACAGCTGAAATCAACAACCCAGAGAATAGAAATAGTACTATTCGAATTCGATATATAAATATTATAAGAATTAGAGTTCGGATTTCTAAGCTTTTTGCTTTCATTCAATATTAAAAGCAAACATAAATTGTTTTTAATTCTACTCGAATTGTTAATTGACGGCCATCATTTTTTATTAATATCATGCTTATTTTAAGCATTTTTTTAGAGCTTCAATTATTTTTTTAAATAATTTATATTATTTCCTAAAAGCCAATCATTTCTGCTTGATTCGCATTGCTAAAACTGAAACTATACGAATTCAATATCCTTTGGGTAAATGAATTAATTAGTAATGAGAAAGAAACAATAGTCTTAAACAAAATTTCATGTGTTTTGAATGGCACAAATACAAATATTAATTTAAATATTTAAAAATTAATCTTGACATAATAGCTTCATTCAAATATGCCATCATTATCATAACAAAACTTATTCTGCACTAGTTACACCAAGAATAATTTTACTTAATTTCATATTATTATAACAATATTATTGCTACATACATTGGAAATACCTACTTTAAGCTTTTGTTTTTTTTTTTTCGTTCATTTTTTCTTACTTAATTTTTAAAAACTTATATAAATTTATAGTGTCATTTTCTACATTTTTTTTTTTTTTTTTTTTTGAAGATACATCCTCTTCCGTTTAAAAGAGGTGTCCCCTGTTGATTTATAGTATTATATTTGTATAATGAAAAAACTTTAAATATTTACACTGAACAACAAGATAAAGTTTATTTAAATCGCAAAGACAAAAAAGAGTGGAAAACGCAATTGATAGTAATGTTTTAATACGTATAATAAAAATAAATCTCAAAGATATAGAAATCGCATTCGTAAATGCGAGTACAACTGCAAATATGACTTAGGTCAAATATGAATCTGTAATAAAAATCCCAACCCTCATGTGAAATATTATAGTTTACATAGGAACAGAACTGAAAACTCGGAAATCTTGGAAAACAAGCATGATTATTTCGGATTTCTGACGTATACAAAACGATAAGCTAAAAAATGTAGAAAAACGCAATTGAAAATCTAACCTTCAATTACAAATAAATCTCAGAAATATTTTTAACAAATTCTGTCATGAAATTTACATTTGTATGATTTACAATTTGAACCTGAATCATCGAGATCACAACTCTCATCTGATATATATTTCCAAAATTAATTAAAATGTCTTAAATACAAAAATAATAGAAATGTTGAAAAAAAATGTTGCATGATTATTTCGGATTTGTGACGTATTCAAAACGAAAAGCTAAAAGTGGAAAAACACAATTGACAATTCAACCAGCAAACAACAAACAAAAGTGAGCAAATTTCACTAACCCGTGGCATATTGCACATATGTAGAAAAAAAAAGAAAACAAACGTTATGAATCAATTGTAATGATACGTTTTGTTTTAAATAAGAAGAAAATATATCAATTCGATTATTTTAGAAGTCTTAAAACCTCTGATAAGACGAATCGATTTCAGAGAGAAATCAAAATTTCTGATTGCATCTAAGAATCTTTATTGAAATTTTGTGAATTCATCGACTATTTATGGTGTCATTTTCTACATAATTTTTTGAAATATACATCCTCTTCTGCTTAAAAGACGTATCCCCTGTTGATTTATAGTATTATATTTGTATAATGAAAAAACTTTAAATATTTACACTGAACAACAAGATAAGAAAAACAAAATAGAACATCAGAAGTTTTGATCTCGAAAAGCAGTTTAGTGAAAATTCTGATCATTCTTAATAACTTTGTAAGACCAAACATACATAAAAATATTAGTTGTCTTAAAGATAAATTCATCAGACATAAAATTATATAGCGAGATAAACAAAATTCTCAGTAAAATTGAACAATGAAACATCAATATGTATATAAAAAATATAATCCCAAAGATTGCTTAAGAACAATGCTATTATGCAGACAAAATACCACAGAAGTTTCAGTTTTGTATAATTGACAATTAGAATTAATTTCCAAATTTGACGGCGACGAAATATGAATCGGAGTCATCCAAATCACAACTTCCACATGAAATATTACATAGTTTTTTTTTCTGAGTAAAATGACCTGCGAACTTTCAAAAGGATAGTATCTTCGAATTAATTATTTATTACTGTTTCGAAATGACATTCAAAAAGAATAGCCAAACAAAATTGGAAAAATGCTACTGATAATATAACAATGAATAAGTAAAAATGAAATACCAAAGGTTTTATAAAAAATGTTGTCAGAGTTGACCGTTTTATTACTGATAATTGGAACCAATTTTCAAAAATGACGGTCCAATGGCCAAATCACAAACCCCATATAAAATAAATAATTATTTAAGAAATAAAAATCTAAAATATAAAATGATGAATTTGTTGAAAAAAAAGTATGATAAAAACGCCCTTGCGCATCTCAAAACTTTTTACCCAATACAAAATTTTTGTTCGATGCCCGAAAAAAATTTTGAAAATGAAAAACATAAAACAAACTAAATTCAAACAATATAAAAATATTTAAAACTAAATAAATATTCTTAGCACTTCTTTTAATATTGGTATATTGCATCTACTGATAAACATAAAAAGAATGGAAAAACGAAATTGACAACATAATGACGTCAACCAAGTATGAATCCTGAGTCATCAAAATCACAACCCTCATATGAATACAAAATCATAGTACCTAATCTTGGAAAAAATATATTATGATTATTTTGGATTTGTGACGTATTCAAAACGAAAAGATAAAAAGAGCGGAAAACTCAATAACGCAATAATCATGAAGGGAGTACCACAGACGTCACATTTTACAATCGACAATTGGAAATGTGAATGAGTTATCAAAATCACATCCTTTATATGAAATATTATAGTTCTATAGAAACAGAATCGATAGATCATTGAATCTTGGAAAAAAATGTTGCGTGATTATTTCAAATTTGTGATAGAAAATGTGCAAAAATGTAATTGACAATATAACCTTCAATATGTACTTATAAATAAATCCCAAAGATTTTTCAACAAATTTTATCATGAAATAGTAACAGAGTTCACATTTGTATAATTTGAGATTTGAGTCAGAATAATCGAAATCTCAATCCTCATACGAAATATGTATATTTCCACAATTAAACCGAAAAATCTTAAATACAAAGTCATAGAAATGTTGGATTATGCATGATTATTTCGGATTTGTGACATCAATTGACAGAAGATAGAAAAAAACGAGCGAATTTTACTAACTATTCGCATATTGCATACTCGCAGAAAAAAGGAAAAAAATTAGTTGAATACATATTATAATAAATGTTGCATTATTTCGGATACGTGACATTTTTAATACGATAAACTAAAATATGTGAAAAAACGCAATATTTATAAGAACATATTGCAAAGATTCTATCATTATAAAAGTAACAGACTTCACATTTGTATAATTTGCAATTTGAAACTGAGTCATCGAGATCACAACTCTCATATAAAATATACTTCCACAATTAAACCGAAAAATCTAAAATAAGAAGAATGATGAATAATTATTTCGAATTTGTGACGTATTCTAAACTACAAATTGCGGAATCAGTTTACAATAAGTACAAAAAAAAAAAAATCCAGTTAAATTACAAATAGAAAACGCATACCCTCTTTGTCAAATATTCAAGTAACGATGAAGTAGTATGAAGATAGCATCAGAGTTCATATTTGTAAAACCACAACCCCCAAATATTTGAAATACAAAATCATAGAAAGGTTGGAAAAAAATGTTGCATGACTACTTCGAATTTATGACAATCTACCTCAAATGAAACAAATAAAATTAATCATCACGTCATATTACCCATTTCTGGATGTGCCAACCGACTTTATATCGGTAATGATGAAATATAGTTTGAACAAAAATATCTTAAATACAAAATCATAGTATTGGAAAAAAAAAACAGGATACATGATTATTTAGGATTTGTGACGTATTCAAAACGAAAAGCTAAAAAAGTGGAAAAACACAATTGACAATTCAACCTGCAAACAACAAAAAAAGCGAACAAATTTCACTAGCCTGTGGCATATTGCATAAACGCAGAAAAAAGAAAAAAAATGTCATGAATCAATTAAACAACAATATAACGCCAAATGCACCATTGCACATGAAATATATTTTTGCTAATGACAAAATAATTCAACAGAAGCGCAGCAAAAAATTAACGAGGTAAAAGCTGGCGTTTTTTCTTTGTTTTTCAATAAACAAGCGTGACAGGCGATGAGTAGACATATTAATTAAAAATTTCCAATTAAAAGCTCAGCGTTGTCGGCAACAAAAAGCGTAAAATTATACAAACGAACATGAACTAGTTAATTTTATATATCTACCAACTCTACTCATAGAAAAATGTCAACCAAAGTACAGATCACGATACAAATTCAACAAGAAGAATAAGTTTAACATTGCCCTAATTATGAAAAAAAACAATCATTAAAAAATTAGAAACAATTTTTAATTTTGACGTAAACATATTTCATTCTAAAAATAATTCATGATATGGAATACACTTCCAAAAATATAAAATACATAAACACACACGAGTATAGATACAAGAAAAACGTAAAAATAATTATATTATTTTTTATAAACTATCTAAATTGATAGCAATCTGAAGTTTTAGAAAGTCTAAATTATCTATGTTAATAATCTTTTTAAGGTAACAGATGTGAATTTTATTTTGTCTCGAACAGTGGAGTTCGCTAATAAATGAAATCACAAATAGATCACAAAATCTACAAAAAAATTTACAAATTTATTTCACATAACTTTCGTGCTCAATAATGGGAAATACGTAATAGAGAATTTAAAAAATATTCGCACCTGTCTCCAGTACTGGGCCCACAGCGAGCAAATCAAGTACATTAAGATATAGATGTTCAGTAATGTAGTTCTTACGAACTTCTGGCTTGTTCTTTTCGTTACAAACAATATGTAGATTGATAGGTAGGTATATATGTTTCTAAAATACTAGCAACATGCAATCGAGGGAAGTTGTATAGATATAAACCTAAAATTTCGATATATTTCACCACCATGTTTCTAAAATACTAGCAACATGCAATCGAGGGAAGTTGTATAGATATAAACCTAAAATTTCGATATATTTCACCACCATTTTCAGGCAAATCAACTTTTTGTAAATATGATAATATTTTTGATTCTGATTGGTTATTAAATTGCGAAATTATTACGGAACAGGAATTGCATGTAACGAATATTCCTACAATAGCACTTTATGCTGTTTACAATACAGTGGTAACTCCATTTTTACCGATTTATGTTAAGAAATTTAGGGCCGGTTTTTCAATTGCTATATTCGTAAGGAATCACTTGTCATTTTGAACATATTTCCACACATTTCGTTTCGAATGTAAGGCCCGATTGTACAAATGCTGGTTCATCCTGGGCTCAACTGAACTTAGGTTTTGTTGAACCTGAGTTTAAATATTCAATCTGTTGTACAAAGTAAAATGATAGTGAGGTCAGCTGATTTTCAGATGAGCTTAGTACCCAATATAAATCATTTAAGTTGGTAACGGTTTTTTTGTATGTCAAATATATTTCGTGATAACTGGTAGTAATCAATTTTTGGGACAGCTTATGCTTATTATTTGAAAATGAGTAAAGGCAATGTTTGTTGTCCAAACTCATTTTATTGGTTAAAAAATATATATCTGTATTGGAATGTAAATAATCTGATACAAATATAAATAAAAAGAAAATAGAATGATGGATGCAAATAGAAAAAGAATTTAATACAAATAATGAAATATTTAGAAGTCACCAAGTTAAAAAAAATATATATAAAAATATTAAAAAAAACAAAAAAGAAGTTTGCAAACAAAAAAAATTATACAAAAGGAACCAGTGGAGAACCTCCAATAAAAATTCAAGTAACGACAATAGACTCTGACAAAAGAAATATTAGGCGCTCGTTTGGAGGCGCAGCATTAGAGTTTGATGATGACGCAACAAGTTAGCATGAAAATTCTAGGCGCTCGTTTGAAGGCGCAGCATCAGAGTTTGATGACGACGCACTAAGTTTGCATGAAAATTCTAGGCGCTCGTTTGAAGGCGCAGCATCAGAGTTTGATGACGACGCACTAAGTTTGCATGAAAATTCTAGGCGCTCGTTTGAAGGCGTAGCATCAGAGTTTGATGACAACGCACTAAGTTTGCATGAAAATTGTACCCATAACGAAATAAAATGAACATAAATTAAGGATAACACTAATTTAATACCAGGGTCGCATTTAAATATAGGCTTATATTAGGCGCCGCTACCTTCAAGCTGGTATCGGGAAAGGGCAGTTCAAAAATTTTAATTTTGTCTAAAAACTACAAACAAATAATCTTAAACACATGCTATAAGTTTTATTTTTGATTTTTCATAAAATTGTAATATTAACGACATTTGTTTGATTATAATTGCGAAGAAATACAGTGTCACAAGCACCATATCTTCTGCGGATACTGCGTTGTTCCTTGAATAAATTGGTAAATAAAGATTATAGCTATTTTTTTAGATCTTAAGCCTTTTTTACTTATTTGTTTACCTCTGGCTTGGTAAACATATTTCATCTCTAATTTGGTCTATAACACATATAACAGCAGCTTTAGACAGCCGAAATCTGGCAATAAATTCCAAATCGCTCCATTTAGTGAAATTATTTTCTCGTTTCTTGTAATGTTTCGCTGCTTTTCGCGGTTCTAACACATTTATTAAATCTAGTATATCATCATCGTCAATTAAAATAACTCCTAATTCATTCATTTTCAAAAAACGTTAATGTATTTGTCAATAAAAATTGACAGATGATGTTATTTTGTTACTTAAGCCGCAGTTGAGCCGTAAAATTCGGCGGCTCAGCTGAACCGCACTTTGAGCCAAGCTTATCACTTGAACCTGATTTGTACAACGCAACATATCAAATTGAACTTATACTGAACCTATTGTAAAACCGGGCCAACGCAACATGTCAAATTCAAGCTCAAAGTTAAACTTACACTGAACCTATATTGTACAACCAGGCCTGACAGTTGCAGTTGTTGACAGTACTGAATCTGTGACGTTCAGGCAAATTTAAAGTTTTCTGTAGTTTGTAGTAGTTTGTGATAAAAATACATGAATTGAAGACTGAAAAAAAAAACTTATGGGTTTTATTTTACTACATATATACATACATCTTTCGGGCTTCAAGCATCAAGCAATTGTGAATGTGTACTGGTATTTTGCCTACAAAGCATAAACGTACCCATTATGCTTCTTCAAAATAATTGCAATACACTATTTTGTTGGTTATTATTTAGAAAAAGTAGTGAATTTCAATATTTTATAAGAACAGGTATGGTTCATGCCTTCTTGCAATTCTCAATTTCGAAGTGATATGTACATTATACAATGTATTTTTAACACTAGCCACTATATTTATAATTATTAAAAAAAAAATGATAAGGATTAAACAACAATAATTGTGCTTTTTATTGACGCAACATTGTTGTAATCAACGTTTTGCTTGTTATTAACTCTTCTCATTATTGTAATCAAAATAAATTATAATAAAGTGGAAATAATTTTAATTGTATAATTTGTTAAATAATTTAATGAAATTCTTACATTTTTTTAATAAGCCGTGAAAAGTCAGTCATTGGTATACAAGATTTAAGAATTTTAGAATATGTTTATCCAATTGGAAATATCAGTATTCTCTGAATACATAGCAATATATTTTGCTAAATTTAAATCTTTTAAAAAATTCAGCGTCACTCTAAAAGTCAACGAGATCTGATCGACGTCTTTCAATGTGTGGTCTTCGATACAAACGAAATCTACCAATTTTTCATAGTCCTTGTCTTTACACATCTACATACGTCTATCATATACACATGTCTACAATTTTCTACTGAAATTTAACTGTGAATGTAAATATGTCATGAATTAAGCAAGTGATAATTTACAATACTTTACATTCGAGTTAATTCAGAGCAGCTTCATGAATTTGTCCTACTGGTAAAATTTTATTGGTAGCTCAAAGTAGCTGTTACGTTAACCTCTTGTTGTAAGACATTCTGTTGGTAATGTTAGGATGATATATTGAAAACCGGACCTTGGAGTTAGATAAGTTTGATAGTTTTCAGAATTTTTAATATTGATTAACACTAACCATTTGTTTCTAAATTTAATAGAACTTAATAGTTTTTTATACTCTAAATATTTGTTGACCACTAATCTAGTGATCCCAGGTTTCTATGCTCCTTCCTGCGATAATCGACTAAAGCAGTTTTTAAAATTTTCTACGCATCGATTCAAAGGGTGTCGGATGTGTTTATTTTCAATAAATTTCTTGAAAAAAGAAACTTTGTTTTTGCTTCTTTGTCTGAGAGCCCTAACTCAGACCTATCCAGGGTTGAAAAAACCCGAGTTTAATTTACAAAGGGTTTTATTAACAAACATCGAATTATAGTACCTATGTCTCAAATTTTTATTTGGTTAAAAGTATTTTTTTTAAATCTGTCTGCTGCTAAATGGTGGCAAAATTTATAAAAAAAAGGGGGGTCTACAACGAAATGTCTCGCAGCAGAATTTTGCAGAGTTTTGATTAATATTCCTTGCATTGATTCGAGAGAATTTTCACTACATTTGACTTTTGGTCAAAGTAGAATTAGGTGCAGAAAAGGCACAAAAAAAGTTATAGATTATTGAGGCTCTTCAAATTAAAAAAGAAAAATGGTAGATATAAGATATGACCAATTAATTTTATTATAAGTATACTGCATCATATGGCTAATCTATAAAATATGATTTTGTAGGTGTTTTTTAAAAAATGGGTTTTAACCCGGGACCCTATCCCTCTCTGGGGTTGGCGCCTGAGACAGAAATTGCTATTATTGGAGAATTTAATCATTTCCATGACTTTCTTTTATTTTTATTTGTGAAGTCGGAGCATAAGAGCTGACTCCTAACTGGTGTCTCGAACCAACTCCCAATGTTTCTGTTATTTCTTACAACTAGTCGCCGCATTTATCTAGTGAAGATAGTTGCAAATTTTTACTCACGTTTGTCTCACAAGTAGATACATATACGTACATTCGCAATCCAACATGAACCATGAACCAAACACCAAACACAATTTCAGACTAGTTGCAAAATTGGAAATACGTAAACCTTAAATTTGACGTAGGTTGGAATCACACCTTTGCAATAAAAATACTGAAAATATTTTTTCCACTTTGTAGTGTGGTATTCTATAATTGTTCACAACATAATTACAAAGTCGTTTTAAACTGAATAGAAAGTAGAGTTCAATAAGTTTTTTGGTAATAATTTTTTTAAAAAAATCTTAAAATTAACGTAGGTTGGAGTCGTATCTGGGGCACCTTTACATTGAATAATATTGAAAATATTTTGCCGCTTTGTAGTGTGGTATGCTACAATTGTTTACAATATAATTACAAAGTTGTTTTCAGTTGAATAGAAAATAGAGTTCAATATGTTTTTTTGTAATAAAGAATTTAAAATACTTCCCAAACACAATCATCGAATACTAAAACACATTTGAATTTGCTAAAGCCAAAAGTCATCCTGCACCAATATTCTAAGTACAATAAACAGTTTATACGAAATGAAAACATCCTGAAAACTGCCGCATAGAATGAATATAAAATGTTATTTTCATCCGTACGTAACAAAAGAGGATACAAGGAACGAGCAAAATTGAATTCGAATTGAAAAATATTTTATACAGGCAACAAGAAAACCTGGACGAATCACTTAAATTAAAGAAGACGTAGAAATCAACCAAGCGCACACGGTACAATGTCAGGAAAGAAAAATAAATTCGAATATGGAACACGATAATTATTTTCTTACTGCATAAGATGCTATATTGTCAGTGAAGCAAATTTTGCACAAATAAAAATGTGAATTTTGCACAAATAAAAATGTGAATATTTCTGATAAAAATTATACAGTATAGGACTCTTCCAAATCCAAAAATATATTATTTTGTTAAGAAAATATTGTAATTATTTCTATTTTTTTTTTTGCACCATGTAAAATATCCACACGATAGTGCTTTTTATAAAAAAAGACAAATGAATAATTATCCTTAGGGTAGATCGGGGTAATTGGAAACTAGGGGTAAATGGAAACTGATTTACTATACAGTTTGAAAGTGCCGCCTTTTTGTTTTAAGTGGTGTAACACTGAACCATTAACCCTTGCAGTGGAGTTTATTCATAAATTTCATGCTTGTGCACGTTTGTTGACAAGGTAAGTTAAAATGAAATAAAGATGGTAAAATATTTTAACAGTCACTTGTAGTGTGTAATGTGTTTTATTTTTTTTTTGCTGTTATAAGAAGGTTTTTAATTTATTGGAACTAACTGTGTGTTGTATTAATGTTGTAGTCGCATGATTCTGGCTGAGTTACGTCGTTTATGTTAGCGTGGTCAGAACAGTGTGCTGTTTCCTTTTACCCCATGTAAAACACCAGCTTGGGGTAAAAGGAAATAATAATTTGGGGGAATAGGAAACATGTTTTCCAGTTACTCCTTTGTTTAAACTAATGTTTAAGTATCTCTTTTAGATACCACGAACATATATAAGGAAGAAGCCTTCGCTAGACTACACCGAAGAGGATTTACAAAAGGCTGTGGAAGACATTTTGTCAAATAATTCAAAGTACAGAGAAGCTTCTGCGAGATATGGGATTCAAGTTATCAATATTTTTAACAGAATAAAAATTGAAACGCATCAAATCTTAGATACAATTATTCCTGAAAGAATTGTCTGGGGAAGACATTTCTTCCCTGGGGCCTGGCAATACAATTGCTCCTAGTGACTGCCATAATATGAATCATACTAAAAGATTACAGTACAAATCACTAATTGTTTTTATAAAAGTATTTTTCTGTTGCAATATTTATTAGTAAATAAATGATTGTTTTTTCTCATTTAAAAATAAACCTTTCTTTTATTTTACGCCCTTCAATGACTGCAAAACCGTGTAACTTTTTTTCGGTTGTAATAATTAAAAAAATAAAAATACGGCAAAAATTATATAATAAACTAGCATGTTTCCATTAGCCCCATTACCGCATATATTCAGAAAGAATGCGAAAACAAGGATTGTTTCCTATTACCCCATTGTATGGGGTAAATGGAAAAATTTGTGGGGTAATTGCAAACACAGATTTTTATCCTTTTTTATCGCAAGTATTTGAAGTAAAGAATTCTTTTAAACATGATGTAATAGATTGTGAGATGAGACCCACCCTACAACAACGAACAGGATTAGTTTATCTTCAATAGTGAAGGTACATCATCGCAAAGTCAACTCTTCTAAAATCGTTCCCCATAACCCCGAACTACCCTAATACATATAAAATGCATTATAATGACATAAAAGCTTTCATAGTTAAAAAATAATGAGCCTCTCTTGTATCCAAAATAGAATCACCCCACCTTATTACGGATTTGGAAAAATCTACTGTAATAGACAACAACGACCTATTAAATGGTTCGACTGGTTTATACAAATGGTATTGGTCAACAATGACTTAAAATTCCTAAAAATTTCTTTTTGTAAAGATTAAACTCTTCTAAAATCGTTCCCCATAACCCCGAACTACCCTAATACATATAAAATGCATTATAATGACATAAAAGCTTTCATAGTTAAAAAATAATGAGTCTCTCTTGTATCCAAAATAGAATCACCCCACCTTATTACGGATTTGGAAAAATCTACTGTAATAGACAACAACGACCTATTAAATGGTTCGACTGGTTTATACAAATGGTATTGGTCAACAATGACTTAAAATTCCTAAAAATTTCTTTCTGTAAAGATTAAATTTTCACATCTTTTGATGCATTTATTTTCTATTTTCGAATAATCGATTATTACAACAATATTACTTATTATTACTATTTATTCCATATTGAAAACGTAAAAGATTAACAATTTATTAAATTAAGGTCAAATAAAGTCGATGAAATTCTATACCAAAAGCAACTGCCTTGAAATAACGATAGATTTTAGGAACAAAAATTTCGACCTATTTATCGATACCTACTAATATTACTATTTAAAATAATTCTATTTACACCCTTATATCATCAGTAGTAAATGATAATAAGAATAATGTTAAGAGATACATTCCAGCAGTATCTAATTTCTGTTTATAGATACATGTCGAAAGCATTTACACCAAAACCATTGTATTGTATATGAATATTGTATTTATAATTATGTATAAACGAGTATAAATTTCATAAATAAAAATTGCCCTAAAGTGACTCAGTACGGAGTCAAGGAAGATATTGTAATATACATTTTTTTTTTCATTTAATATAAAAGAAAATCATTGAAACCAATAAAAAATTTATACAATCATTAGATTGAAAAATATATGAAAATATTCATTTTTTTCATTTGAAATTATTGAAACAGCAACTTTGATTAAAATTTATTCAAATAGCAACTTTGATTATAACTTCAAGAAAAATGTAGTACTTGTAAACAAAAATATAGATGTTGACAGTAAAGCCTCATTTCCACAGAATGTTTTAATGCTTAATGCGTAATGATTAGTGCATAAGGTTTAAGAAAATTTACTAGGATACCATTTCAAGCTATTTTGTTCAGTGATTAATTCAATAGAAATGTCACAATTTTTTCTCTTATTACTTGGTGTCCAGCAGACAGCCATTGCAGCAGCAATTCTCCTTTTTTTTAATATGTTATATACATAATTTTCTGTATCTATATACCGAAAAATAAAAAAAAAAAATAATAATTATAAAATAGACTGACAGTTGACAGTTCAGTTTAAAAGTTTCAAACTTTTGTTCTTACGCATTACTCTGAGTTCTTATTCATTAATCCTTATGCAAAGTTAGAAATGGTAGCAAACGTTGCCATAAGATAAACATTTTTACGAATTGCGCTTCGTTATTAATTATAGCTCTGACGTATTAGGACAATCGGTGGAAATAAGGCTTTAATCAGCAAATCAACAATATAATTTCATAAAAATACATGTTGTCTTCCCAAATATAAAAAGCGTAATTCATTTTCTGAATACAACATTTCACCTATGCAAAAGGTTATGGGCCCAAGTTTTTTAAATAAAAGTAATGCGTTATCAGCAATAGTACAGTATATAGGAAATGAATGGATAATGGACAGAAGAACCTCAGACCATATATGCCATGGTAAAAAGTTATTTAATAATTATGGAAAATTAGATAAACCTAAAGATATTTTTATATGTAACGGAACAATAATTACAACGTTAAGCCGTGTACACACCAAAATCAGCTTTCACGAACAGTTCGCGAGCTGCTCGCGAACTGTTCGAGAGCTCAACGTCCACACCACTGTTTTCGAATCGAGACTCGAGTTCGTCATTTAGTTTGAAGGCAGTTCGTCAGAAGTTCGCTATAAAGCTACGCGTCCTGCATTTTCATTATTTTAAAATATATAGAAACAATGTCCACGTCGTCAAGCGAGGAAGAAAATATTGCTTTGTGCAAGTTTCTTAATTATAACAGCACTGAAAAAGAAGAAAGTAGAAAGAACCCGTAAAAGAAGGTGGTGGAGAAAAAATTTATTTGCAAACTGTGGCATATTTAGAGCTGCACTAATTTCTTGAAGCGAGTCTTTCTTCATATTAAGCTTTTTGTGATGAGGATTTTTTGGATTCCATAAAATAGGATGCACTTCATTTTGTTCGATTAAATTAATGATTTTCTCTTCACTCCACTCCATTGTTAAAAGAGCTAACTACACTTTTAAGATCGATCATCACCCATGAACGTCCACACTAGAACATCCATATTTTTCTTTACAAAACATACTATATTTTCTCAAAGTTATAATCAAGTAGTTGTTGTTTCAATACACTCCCCTCAACAAATCCTTTGTTATTAACAATCAACGTAAAAATAAAACGCACAGAAACAACAAATCAAAACCTTTGAAGAGAATTACCTAATCTTATAATAACCCGCACACGCTGACTATTCGTCCATAATATTGTCGCCTTCTAAACTTTACTTCAGAAATATATAAAAGATATTGTAAATTTAATTTTTTACAATTATTTGAAAATTTTTAAAATCTATAAAAATATTGCAAAAAATATTAAATAACACCATATATTAAAAAATTGACTAAAAAATTGACAGATAAATATGACTACAATACATTCAAGAATTATGTAAAATATTGGATCCAACTTCCTAATGAAAAATATGTAAAATCTGTCTTGTAGGATTATGACGCCATAAGCCTTTTTCAGACTGTAATTTTACTTTTTCTGAAAAAATTTAAATAATGGACATATACATTAAAGTAGACCAAACATATAGTAAAACATAACCATGTTACGAAGTGGTGAATTCTAAAAAATAAAAGAAATGTTAAATAAAATAAGAGTAAAAATACTCTTTTAAGGGTCTAAATCTTTATGAAAACTCTTTGGAAGTCCAGAAAAAAAATGGGGGAAAAGAATGAAATTACAGCTGGAGTGAAATTTCAAGCTTTAGTCAATCAATCAAAAAAGAAAATTTACCTTTTAAAAGGATTTTAGAAATAAGCACTCTACTAATCATTAATCTTTTTATAAACTCTTAAAAGTCTATACAAAAAAGAAAACATTGAAAATTGAAAGAAATCACACTCTGCTCGTGTGGAATTTCGAGCCTTGTCGAAATTTTCATCATAAAAGGATTTTAGAAAAAAGGAACATACTAGTTTTTAATCTTTTGGTGTTCTCTTGCAAGTCCATATAAAAAACTAAACATGAGCAAAATCAACCACAACTGAAGAAAAATTCCGAGATTCAGTCGAAAAAATAAATTTCGTTTTTGAAAAAAGTTTTGAAATATGCACCCTAGACTAATCTTATATATAAAACTAAAAATGGAAAAAATCAACCATACCTGAAGAGGACTTTCAAGCCTCAGTCAGTAGAAAAAAAATCATCCTTTAATAGAAATATGCCCCCTACGAATAATACTCAAAACACAATATGCATTCACCACAAATAATGTTATGAAAAACTGATTGCAAATTTCCAGCAATTTGATAGTAAACGAATATTACATACCAATATAAATACTCATAAAAATTTCACGACAAAACGTTATAATGAAAATTGACAAATTATAAATTTACAGCTAAAATAACATTACTCTTCACGCCTGGCTGAACAAAAAGCGAAAAATATTTACTTATGTATATTTCATATATTAAATTGCCCAATAATTTAGTAAATCAAATAGAAATTTTCAAAATTATTAATTATCAGTGATTTCATTAAAAATGCATGAATTAATAGAAATAACGAGGGAAAATTGGTGACGCTTATAAATTCATGAATCAATAATGCTCGGTGAAATATATTCCCATACACTAGTTAAAGTAATCAACAAATTGAAATTTCCAAAACTTGCCAACGAAACAAATAATACAAAATAGTGAATTTTAAAACAAAATAATTTTTCTGCAATTTTTGAGTAGATTGGAGAAAAAGATAATTTCCCACAAAAAAACGAACTGAAATAATACTTGAAAACAGATTCACTACTACAAAAATGAAGATTTCACACAAAAAAGCGAACAGAAATAATAACAGAAAACAGATTCATGCGGAGATTACAAAAACTCATCCTTAACTAATACAATAAAATATAAAATTCCGCCAAGGAACGACACAAGAAGAATCAAGATTTACAAATAATAAAAGTAAAACAAATTAACATGTTCAACGAAAATGGAAACTACCTATAGGTATATCAAATATTCAGAAAATTAACAATTACTATGTTTTTATACCAAAAAATAATAAAAAATTATAGGATCAAATAAATGCAATTATATAATAATAAAAAAATAAAATTTGATAATGTCTGAATATCAAACAACGAGATTCAAGAAATAACATTTAATAAAGGTAAACAATTAAGAGATTTCCCATGAAAACCGAATGCATTATTTATTGAAGTTTGTAAGTTTACCCATATTGAAAACTTAACCAGACATGAAAATTCATAAAATCAAAATAATTCAACATAACGTATGTGGAAATGTTTTATACGCAAATCAGAACTAAAAATTCAAATGAAACAAGAAACAAAATAATAAAAAGTTATATTATTAAACATTTTCATTTTCCTAATTTTCTTTGGGCAAATTAATTCTTGTAAACACCAACAAGACAATTTTTCTGTTAGATATACATATTTTTTTGGAAATCTATATACTTTTAAACACATTTTATTTTGGAAATCTATAAAGTTTAAATTAATATTTTTTAAACGGACTTTTCTTTGAGTCACCAAATCACAATCGGACATCAAATCCATTAAAAAATCAACCAATAATAGCGAATGGTATACGTTTCATGTTATACTAAAAATGAATATTTTCGTTTCAGTCCTACTAATATGGTGGATAAAATAATAATTTAGTACAAACATAAAATGTTTAAATAATACAGAAAAATATTTCACTTATCATTATATACCTACATATAATAAAATAATATCGAAAAATTACATTTTTATTAGTACCTAAAGTGGGCCGCAAATTTTGTATACTATTTATTTATTAAATATCGTTCAATTCTGGTCGCGAGATATTGTAACATGGAAACAACGGAACACATAATTATAAATCCAAACAAATTCTTAAAGGAACAAATTAGACCTTCTGTATTTGGAAATATATATTTTTGAGAGGAATATGAGAATTTTTCCAATAATATAATAAAAATTTGTTTTTCTACGTCATTTTTTTTTTTCATTTTCATAATTTTCTTCGAGTAAATTCATAATTCTTGTACAACCAAACGGGTCTGTTTTTTTTAGTTAATGATATATACTCTTTTTTAAAAAAACTTTTCTCAGAAACAGTTGCGAGAAAAATTTTCAAGTTTGATGCTGATCAGAATCGACCCCAGTCGACCAAATTACAACCGATCATCTACCCCATCAGACAATGAACAAGATACTTAATAGCGAATGGTATACGTTTGATGTTATACTAAAAATGAATATTTAAGAATAAGTATTTTTTAATAAATAATAAAAAGTTGGTTTTTAAACATTTTTGTTTTCAAAATTTTCCACAGGTAAATTAATTCTTGAAGTCAAATTTTATATTTAATTTTATATATTATTGGTAAATGATGGATACTTAATACTGTAACTAATTAATATTTATTAAATTGAGTTTCCTCTGAAATAGACGTGAGCAAAATTTTATGCAGGTCGGGATCGATCCCGAGTCGACCAAATCACAACCCAATAAAATAATCCACTAATAATAGCGAATGGTATACGTTATATGTTATACTAAAAATGTATATTTTCGTTTTAATCCTACTAAAATAGTGGACACAATAATTAATTATCTAGTCCAAACAAGCTATAACTAATTATAAAAAATATTTCACTTAGTTACCATTAATAAAAAAGAAATATCACAAAATTTATATTTTATGTTAGTACCTAAAGCGTCATACAAATTTTGAATACTATTTATGTATAAACTTCAGAAATGGCTTTTGAATCTAGAGAAGGTATAATCCAATGTTTTAAATGTTAATAATAATAAATATGAGCACAAAAAGGCTTGCATCAAGAAAATATGTTCAACAAGTTTTGAAAAGAAAATCATAGTTAAAATGATAAATACTAAAAATATTTCATCTTTCAATACATGTAAGATGTGCGTCGTTATCTTTTTTAATCCAAAGAACTGTTATTTAATTCAAGCAATTATTATTGAAAATAAAATTGCGGATAGAAGAGACACAAAATTATAAATCCGAAAACGATATAAATAAATTCTTGAACTTTAATTAAATATATATTCCCTTCACAATAATAATAATTTTTTAATGAAGAAGAAATGTTAATGGTATGAATACATTGCGTTGGAACGAATTACCAACAAAAAAGAAAAATATCCATGGTGGCATCGTTTGAAAAAATCAATCCCATAATTGGCTGAATAACAAACGGAAACATAAGCAGTATAAATTAGCTCGAATAAGCGGACGAACAAAGTAAAAACAGCAACTGGAAAATCGGGGAAAACAAGTAGCTTTCATTATAAATTGCGTGTAAACACTGCGCCGATTAAACACAATAATTGACCATTGAAACGTGATCGCTTGCGCAAACACAACAAAAATTAATTAGCATTCCATTAAAATAGCTGGCGTGGCGACCGGCTCCAACAAACTTACACACCACCACCACCCCACCCGAAAATGCGGCATGCGGCCATTACTGCACCGAGAGGACAACACTAACCGGGAATGAAGTACAAAATAATATCACCATAAATGAACAATAAAATAGTATCACCATTGAAAAACAAAATAGTGGCACAATGAAATTGAATACAATTATCACCTTGGAAAACAAAATAGGATCATCATGGAACAGAACAAAATAGTTCACAATAATTAAAAAAAAAATATCAATTAAAAAGAAAATAGTATCACGATGGAATTGAAAACAAAATCATCCTGGAATTGTAGTATCATCATGCACTACTGAAAAACAAAAAATAGAATCATGAAATGAGGACAAAATATTATCAAAAATTTAAAAGAAAAAAGTATCAAGAAGGAATGAAAATTCACCCTGGAATATTGCATCACCAAGGAATTAAAAATTCATCCAGGAAATGTGTCACCAAGGAATAGAAAATTCACCCTGGAATTGCAGTATCATCATGGAATTAAGAACAGAACAGTACCATCATTAAAAAACAAAAAAAGTATTACCATGGAATTGAGAACAATTCACAACAGAATAGTAACACCATTAAAAAAACAGTATCAAAATTAAATTTAAAAAATAGTAGCACTAAGGTAAACAAAAATTACTTAGAATAAAATAAAATAACATTGCTATGAAAAAGTAGATCACTAAGTAAAACAAAAAAAATTTCATACTTTACATAATATCACCCAGAAAAACAAAATATTATCGCTATGATATTGAGGACAAAATAGCATCATTATAATGTTGACAATAAAATATCACCAAATAATACATCGTGGAAATAAAAAGAGGTACCTTGATTGACAACAAAATATGTAGTATCACCGTGATATCAATAACGTAATAACTAAAACTTATGGATATTATGTGAACTCTTATGAATTTTTCGGTGTTTTCCATTTTCGCGGTGTTGGACTTAAGGCCGTTTGCACCAGTTTCCCTTAAATTTTCGGCTTAGTAAAGGGGTACTTAATTTCTAAGGTATCCTTAAGCTTAGTTCGTTTGCACGATTGCAGTTTGATCGTCGCTTAGCTAAGTGTCACTTAGGAGAAATTCTAGTGTTTTTTTTACTTTGCATAATGCATAAATGTAGTAACTTATATGTCAAATGTGACATGACATATATATCAGTGTTCTGAATTTTTTGAGTTGTTTTCATTAACTGTAACCGTCCACCATGTCCATCAGGATGTCCATAAGAGAACGAGCACCGAATTATACTGAGGAAGAAAAAATGTTGATCCTAAATATTATTAATGAATATAAACACATAATTGAGTGTAATAAAACTGTCACAATAACTTGGAATGACAAAGAACCTGCATGGATTCAAATAACAAATAAACTTAATTCGTCAAATTATATCAAAAGAACTAAAAGCTCTCTTCAGAAATTTTACGAAAACAAAAAAAAGCTAGTAAGAAAATCTATTGCAAAAGAGAGATAAGAATTCATAAAATTCTTTTTGAGATCTTATTATTTTTCTCTTGTTGTTGGCATTTTGGTAAATTGGTGGTATATCAAGCTACAGCTGTACAACAAATCGGCTTGCTGTAGAAGTATGCATCCCACTAAAATCGACAACGCTAAATGACTTCCTGTTGCGTAATATCGTAGAGTCATCAGTTTTTGATTAATCGGTGACACACAATTATTCCTGAAGAAAGTTATTTTAGAAATAATTTTATGAGGAACATAAAATACTTTGAAATTATAAGGGAATTCCACTTCATGTTCAATGCTTCTTATTAAGTCTAGTACGATATTTTTTGTTAGACGAAAACGTTTAAAAAAAATTAGTTTGTGAAATGAGTAAAAATAATTAGCTCTCTCATAAATTTGTCACGGAATTCGATTTTCCACAAATTCTATTTCTAACTCTAAAATATCATCATCTATAATATTTAGCTCTAATTCCATTTTATAAATTAATATCAACCAGCTAACAAAAACACAAATGTCAAGTGACATTTGTAGAATAATTGCGATCAAGTGCATCTTTGAATTAATGGGTCCTTAAGGGGAAGAAAAATTTGCGCTTAACTTAAGGGTGTACCAATTTGTAAGTTAAGGTACCCTTAACAATTGGTGCAACGAATTTTTATTCTTAAGGTGTACTTAATATTTAAGGGAAACTGATCCAAACGGCCATTAGTTCATCATTTGATACAAAACTTTTCACGACCGATTTTCTATTGCGTGATATAGATTTTAAACTTCTAAAAAGAGGTTTTAGTGTGAATTCTGAGTATGCTCTACTCTTTGAACAAATTTCATAGAAAAATATCTAACAAATAATATTTGTCTGATTTTGCCACACTCAAACTTCGGCGCTAGCGGCCAAAGAAAACAAAATTGTATCATCAGGGAGAAGTAGAAACTATGTCGATTTTAAAAATAAAGTAGTAAAACAGTATCACCAGAGAACAAAATGGTATCACCAAGGAGAACAAAATAGTATCACCAAGGAGAACAAAATAGTATCACCAAGGAGAACAAAATAGTATCACCAAGGAGAACAAAATAGTATCACCAAGGAGAACAAAATAGTATCACCAAGGAGAACAAAATAGTATCACCAAGGAGAACAAAATAGTATCACCAAAGAGAACAAAATAGTATCACCAAGGAGAACAAAATAGTATCACCAAGGAGAACAAAATAGTATCACCAAGAAGAACAAAATAGTATCACCAAGGAGAATAAAATAGTATCACCAAGGAGAACAAAATAGTATCACCAAGGAGAACAAAATAGTATCACCAAGGAGAACAAAATAGTATCACCAAGGAGAACAAAATAGTATCACCAAGGAGAACAAAATAGTATCACCAAGAATAACAAAATAGTATCACCAAGGAGAAGTATCACCAAGGATAACAAAATAATATCACCAAGGAGAACAAAATAGTATCACCAAGGATAACATAATATCGATAACAACATAATATCGCTAACAACATAATATCGCTAAGAACATTATATCGCTAAGAACATAATATTCTCACTAAGGAGAACATAATATTATAAAGGAGAGCATATTATTCTCAATAAGGAGAACATAATATTCTCAATAAGGAGAACATAATATTCTCAAGAAGGAGAACAACATTATTTTCAAGGAGAACATAATAACACCAAGAAGCACAATATAGTATTACCATGAAGCACAAAATAGTATTACCATGAAGCACAAAATAGTATTACCATGAAGCACAAAATAGTATTACCATGAAGCACAAAATAGTATTACCATGAAGCACAAAATAGTATTACCATGAAGCACAAAATAGTATTACCATGAAGCACAAAATAGTATTACCATGAAGCACAAAATAGTATTACCATGAAGCACAAAATAGTATTACCATGAAGCACAAAATAGTATTACCAAGAAGCACAAATACATACCATCGCGAAAAACAAAACGCTATCAGAATGTAAAAGAATAATGACATCACGAGAAATGAAATAATATCCCCATGTAACTGAAAACAAAATAGTATAAAATAGAAAACTGATCAAAAACAAGATCTATTTAGGTTATACAGGTTTTTTAAGTTTCAAAATTAATTTGCTTACAATTTCTACAGTAAAAAATATTAAGAATGGATGTAACCATACCAAAATCATAATATACTACAATATAAAAATCTCTCAATTTGAATAGGTATATATCGTCATAAACAAGTTAAATATGTTCCACGTTGTTTCTTATATTAAGATAAGAGTTTAATATTTTTTCTCTGAAATATTTTACAGTGCTTTTAGTACAAAATAATAGTTTCAAGAAAAATAAAATCATTGCAGTTAGTGTTGCCAGAAGTCGAGACGAGACGAGACTTGGGGTCGGTCTCGTCTTGGTCTTGGCTTGGTCTCGACTAGAGTGGTCTCGTCTTGGTCTTGTCGAGACGAGACTTGATGTCAGTCTCGTCTCGTCTCGAGTCTCGACAAGACTCTCAACTTTGCCTCCATTAACAATTTTTTTAATAATCGTATCTAATAGTACATAAAATTCTAAGAACAGCAGTACTATCGCGATTAAAAAATTCCAAATAATATTTGAGATATTTATTATTAAGTTTCCCATGAATATCATCAACTTGATACTTGAGCTCTTCAAACAATTAATATGAAAATATACGTATATATCGAGTGTTGTTTATCATTACTAAACATAAAATATATAATTTCAATTCCTTAACTACAGAATAAATCACAGCAATGCATTTCTATTATTAGCAATCGTTAAATAGATATGTATATGTTTAAATGAAGCAGTAAGTAAATGGATAAAAATCCCCAAAAAAGTAACTTCTTTCGCTATTTTTTTATTTTTTTCTAAATATATGTTAAATAAATAGATAACTAAAACTTAAGACTTTCGCGTATCCCCTGGTACGCGTACTACAGGTTGAGAACCGCTGTTTTATTTCAAAAGTTGGACCTTGAGTTATGTTTTGAGGTAACGTTATATGATGATCATACCGACTATAAAACTTAAGGGATGGGGGACAAAGCAATGGTTTTTCCAAAAATATCACTTCTTTACAAACTTTCCTAATCTTTACATTATGCTTATTTTTATTAATTATATTCTGGCAACAATTTTATCAACGAAGCTGAAAATAAGAAATTATGAATGAACAAAAAAATATGAATTACAATCCCAGTACAAGGATATCCCAAATTCCAGTATTTTATAATACCCAGTTGAACTGAACCTCAGATTAAAATACGCCGAAAAGAAAACAAAGGCCTTTATGATCAATGACACCGGGCGAGGAAAGTGTACTTGTATTTTGCACGTGTTTTTACGAGAAATGTTTAATACCAATTTCTTAGAATGTCTGATACCAAATTTCCCAAATTGTTATACCTGTAACTACATATTTTAACAATGTCCCTTACATTTACACTATACGTGAAGATCTTACCAAAAACAGGGTGAAACTTCTCAAGGCCGCCACAGAGAAATTTAATATTAAGAACGTGTGGACTTTCGATGGTCGTATTATAGTCAACAAACCTAGTGGTGGAAAAGACAAAAAGTTCTATATAAACAATTTAGATGACCTAGAATGCTCATAAGTTAAATATTTTAAATTATGTTTTACGCTTCAAAGTATATCACTTCAGGCACTAATACTTTTTTAAATTTAATTTTTGTCAGAACGTGCAGCGGATCATTGAACTCTTGACACTTCTCTCTGTTTGTTTGCTGATTTGTTTATTTTTGCCAAACTTCGCTCATTTATGTCGATAACTGCTGTTTCTAACGCTCCCAACAATTGTCCAAATAGTAGTATGTTTACATGTGGTCATATAAACGCAAGGTCACTCAATTCATGTTTCTCTGTATTTAAAGATTTTTTATATGACAATGATTTTGATGTTCTGGCTGTAAGTGAAACATGGATAAGCGAAACTTCACCATCACATTTGTTTCATATTAATAATTACGAGCTTGTCAGTTTAGAAAGATCAGACAAACGTGGCGGAGGTCTTGCTTTTTATGTTCGCTGTGGTATTCCATACAAAATACTTGACAGTACATTTGTAACTAATGATAATATTGAACATTTATGGATACAAATTACGGTTCACAAATATAAAATAATTATCGGCGTTATTTATAACCCGCATTCTAAATATTATAAAGAACTTAGTATTTTGGATCCAATTTTAACAGAATACTTAACCCAAAGTGATGCTGTAATTTTTACAGGTGATATAAATTTAAATCTGTTAGTAAATGATGCACATTCTATATTTTTTAAGAATTTATTAGCCGCACATGATATGTATCAACTAATAGAACACTATACACGGCCAGCCTCAAAATCTTTAATAGACATTATTGCCACTTCAAATAAAGAATTGCATTCCCATGCTGGAGTTATTGACTGTACAAATTTCACAGATCATTTTGGTGTTTACTGTGCTCTCAATATACCAAAAATAATTGCCTCTCGAAAATCAATTACATATAGAGATTTTAATAAATTCGATCATGAAAAATTCCTTGCTGATTGCGAAAAAGTAAATTGGAATAATATTATTATGTTTGACAATGTCAATGATAAAATTAATTTTTTAAATCACAACATTGTAACTCTCTTTGATAAACATGCTCCGATTCGAACCATAACAGTTTGCAAAAATCACTGTCCTTGGATTACGCCTGTAATAAGGATAATGCAAAAGGAGAGAGATAAAGCTCTCGCACAATACAAGAAATACAGAACAGATGCAAAATTACTTTATTATAAACAAATGCGTAATCTAACTACAGCTGCCATACGTAAAGAAAAACAGTGTTACTTAGAATGGGAAATTAATAATAATATTGGGAATAGTAAACTTTTATGGAAAAATTTGAATCATATGGGGATAAACAAGAAAATAAAAAGGGATATTCCAAATAATATTGATGCCAATGTATATGCTCAATATTTATATCATAAAGTAAGTGATGGTAGAATAAACTCTGAGTTATTAAATCATTTTTTGCAGAGCAAATATATAGAGGAACCTGAACAAGAGTTTGATTTCAAATGTATAGACAGAAATACAATAATTAGAATTCTGATGCAGCAGAAATCTAATGCTGTCGGTGTAGATGGTATATCTTTAAAAATGACCATGCTCATTTTGCCCATCATTGTGGACTTTTTTGCGCACATCATAAATACTTGTATTCTGGATGGCGTAGTACCTGATATTTGGAAAACTGCAATTATTAAACCAATTGCTAAACATAATGATTGCACTACAGTCGATGATTTACGGCCGATAAGTATTTTACCCTTAATGTCGAAGGTTTTGGAGAGAGCATGCTGTGATCAAATTATGAGTTACTTACATGATAATAATATTTTACCTCTTTTTCAGTCCGGATTTAGAACTGGGCATAGCACAAATACATGTTTGTTAAATATTGTAGACATTTTTTTAAATAATTTTAATAATTCTAAAATTTCTCTGGCAGTACAAATAGATTTCTCTAAGGCATTTGACATGGTTAATCACAGCATGTTATTGGCTAAACTTAGATATTACAATTTTTCCGACAAATCTATTCAGTGGTGTGATAATTATTTCAATAATAGAAACTTTCAGGTTCAAATGTCATCTTCTTCTAGTTTTTATAATTTAAAATGTGGTGTGCCGCAGGGATCAATTCTAGGGCCGTTGTTTTTTCTTATTTATGTAGCTGATATGCCATCAATATTACATTTCTCTACGGCTCATTCATATGCTGATGATACTACCATACTTGCTACTTTAGATTCCTCAAATATTAGTAAACAACTTGAACTTGTCAACGATGATCTAAAAAAACTATCCACATGGGTAAAAGACAATGGGCTTAAAATAAATGCTGCTAAATCGTCATTTCTTGTAATTGGGAAATGTGATACTATTACTCATTTAGTATTAGATGATTCAACTTTAAATCGCAGTAGTTCTATCAATATCTTGGGTCTCTATGTAGATGAAAACTTATTATTTAGAGAACATCTGAATAAAAAGTTGATTGCTGCTCGAATTAAATTAAGACATCTTTACCAGTTTAGAAATGATCTTAGTGTTGATGTGAAACTTCGCCTCATAAATGCTCTCATTTTACCACTCTTTGATTACTGCGGTTGCACATACGTACCGAATTTGACAGAATCTGACAAACATAGAATTACACTACTGCAGAATTCGTGTTTACGATTTGTTTATGGTGTGCGTAAATTCGATCACGTTACCAAATATCGCTCAATGGCTAAGATGCTCTCTATTGATGATCGTGTAAGAAAGCTGTATCTTTGTCTAATACATAAAATTATAAAAACTGGTACCCCACATTATTTGCTCGACAAATTAATAATCAAAGAGTACAACTACACGTTACGGGTGAAAGATCTGTATATTATTCCTTCATACAGAAAATCAAAATTTAAGGGCTCTTTTTCTTATCTTGCACCGTATTTTTACAATAATATACCGAATGATTTAAAATCTCTAAGTGTATATTCATTTAAAAATAAGATTAAGAAATTATTTGAGTAGCACCATTTATTTTTTTTTTTTTACTTTTTTTCAATGTTTCACTCATTAAATTGAAAAATTTTTTCCACATTATCATTTACATTTAATGTTGGCGTTTAGGATCAGTGTTTTGTTTGTATTATTGTATTTATTTATGTATATAGTTGGATTATTTTTGGATATATTTGTTAATTTGGCATAATGATTTCATATCTGTATGGTTAGGTGGAAGACCAGCCTTTGGCTGAACCTCGCCTTTTGATTTTTATCAATAAAGGGTTATTATTATTATTATTATTATTATTTCACTTTGTTGAGATAAAGTTTTACTTTCATTATACATCACATAATAGATACATAAACTTTTATCTTTTGAAGTATCTACATTTTTTCCATATTTTTGTTTATATACGATGCCATAATTTTTTTATTGGCATTTGATGATAACACTACAAAATGTTTTATTTTAATTCACAGGATAAGTATTTTCACATAAATTATGGATTCAAAGTTTGAGAAGAATTAAATCTTCGTTTTTTATACTTTTACTATTTCTTTACAAAATAATTATATAACTGATTTGTTAGTATTAATAGTTTACATTATTTGCATTTAATATATTCCTATTTCTATATATTCATATGTTCGAATGAAGTGAAATATTTAGGCGAATAAGAAGTACGTCCGTTGAACAAGTACAATATGGTTGTTTTAAACCGGGACACAGACCGGGAATTTCCCTAAGATCGTAAAATCTTTGTTTGCATTTCCGTAAAATTCTAAGAATCACAATAGAATCTTTAAAAATGAAAAATACTGTATATTTGAAGGGAACGTTACTTTGTTATAATAAATTAATTTAATAAATAAAACTGAAGTACATTACTAATGTGGAGAATGCACCACAAATGTAACTTTTGTACTATTTGAAAATTGGAAATATTTTCCAAGATATAGTCAGTTGTACCAATATATTAATTGAGAATTAATCAAAAATTAAATTAAAATCAACATATTTATACATATAAATATGTATATTATAAAATAAAGGTTGATTTTAATTTAATTAAAATATTGGTGCATTAAAATAACATAAGAATTCTAAATTTATATTTCTTTCATTTCATCCCACCAACATTGTAAATTCATTTAAAAGTTAATTTTGGATTATTTAGAAGAATAAGGAATACATCATATTTACTTAAATTAATGTTTCTGGAACACAACTATGAAAGTAGAAAATTACAAAATTTGAAAAGTTAAGAACTCTCTTATTTATATGAATTTTCAAACAGTATTTACAGCAATATTCTCAATTTTTGAAGCACTTTTAGAATATACGTTTTAAAAAAATACCTTTGAACTGAAGTCGAGAGTCTTGTCGAGACTCAAGACTTTCTCGACAAGACTTGATACTGGTCTCGTCTCGACTTTTCTAGTCTAGACCAAATGATGGTCTCGTCTCGACAAGACCAAGACGAGACGAGACCAAGACCAAGACCGAACACTAATTGCAGTCACGAAAATACACAAAATTTTAGTGGTACATCAGAAATATTAAACATTAAATATAGAAAACAATACAACATAATTTTTGATTAATAATTAAAAAAGTATACACTTTATAATATTGCATCAAGATGAAAAAATGTCATATAACTATCCGTAAATGAAATATACTGTTCAAATTAATTAAGGAGAAATTCAATATATGAATATTATTATAATAATTCATGAGTAATAAATGTTTTAAGTACCGAATGGTTTACCTTCAAGTGGAGGTAACCAGGCCTACTGAGACAGTCGTGGGCTCTCAAAAAATCCGACACTCTCTATCAGAAGAAAAAATAGACAACCAATAAAAACAAAAAAAAAAAAAACAAATATATATATATATATATATATATATATATATACAGTATGTCCCCGGATTGAGTTTACAAGAGGAAAAAAAAATTATTTTTCGTTTTACGAAAAACTGCCAAGGGAAGAAAAATTTTTGCTTGAATTAAAACTCATGTTTCAGTTATTAAAACTTTTAATTAATGTAAGGTTCTTTTATTATAACGTTTTTTTCGTATTTTGTCCTCCTAATAATACAGTTATTACATTGAATCTAACATGATTTTAGTTAGCTTTGAAATATTGACAAATGATTATTAATTCTAATTTCAGGAAAAAAAAAACGGCGAAAATTAAAATACTTGTAGTTTCAATTATCTCTTTTTTATCTGAAATTAGAATTAATAATCATTTGTCAATATTTCAAAGCTAGCTAAAATCATGTTAGATTCAATGTAATAACTGTATTATTAGGAGGACAAAATACGAAAAAACGTTATAATAAAAGAACCTTATATTAATTAAAAGTTTTAATAACTGAAACATGCGTTTTATTTCAAGCAAAAATTTTTCTTCCCTTGGTATTTTTTTGTAAAATCAAAAATAAAAATTTTTTTCCTCTTGTAAACTCAATCCGGGGACATACTGTATATATATATATAACATTTTACAAATGATATTTTGGTTTTATTTTAAATCGGCTAGGTTATTAGTTCAATTAATAACTCTATAAAAGCTCTAATTAAGGTCTAATACTCCACCATTTTACTTTCACTTCATTGGACAATTATATTTGTATTCAAATAAGCTCTATTGTATCTATGAATATTTATTAAGATAAAATCCTCTTCCTTTAAAAGGTAGTGCCCCCCGCCCAGTTGTTTTGAATAACACTGAACATGATAAGGAATTACCATAAAACAGAAAATGAGTAGTTTCAATCTCGAAAACCACTTTAATGAAAATTCTAATTATTCTTATCATAAATAAGCATAAACGATATCGTAGAAAAACGAACCATGTATTATAAAGTAAATTATTTTAATATTTAACTAAATTAAAGACATTTTTGAATTTCTTACGTTTACCTAAATATGTGCACAATTAATACATGGTGTGTTGAATTGGCACAATATCTAAAACATTGAAGTAAATACACAAAATAATAGTGGCAAATATTAAAATTCTCCGTTACCGAAAAAATATATGGCGTTGTACAAAACAAACAAATAACAAAATGATTTATTTTAAATCATATAGGATTTTTTAAACACAGTTAAAAGAACAACTAAAAGACATTTAAATATCTTAAATAACTTATCCATAATGCATACCGGACAGTAGAGATCATTCATTTTTTTTTCTTTCGCTGTGAAAGAGAAGAAAGATCCAGAGGAAAAATATCTGACGTATATTTTACAAAAGAGAAATTTCTTTTACTCCTTTTAAAAAAATCATTTAAAATTTGTTGTACAGTCATCCCCCGAGACATAATACTATCAGTGAACTTTTACGTAAGACGAAATTGTAACTTGCAAGTGTAACTTACTCAAAACTGTAATATTATTTTACAAATGAAAGTTTACGCGGCATTTACTCCGATATAAACTATAAAAAGTATGGAAAATACTGAAAAGAATATAAAAACAAACCAGAATAATACTTTTTATATAAAAAATGTCTTGTGACAAAACAAACAACAAATCACAAAATGATTATTTTAAATCACAAGATTTTTTAAACACAGTTAAAATATAACAATGACAAATTTGTACTCACCGACTTACCCATAATGCATATCGAACAGTAGACATCATTTGATTATATTTTTACGAAAGAGAAGAAAAATACAGAGGAAAAATATCTAACGAATATTTCACAAAAGAGCATCTTTTTTTATTTCTTTTAGCAAAAATCATTTAAAATTTGTTGTACAGTCATTTCCAGAGATATATAATACTTTCAGCGAGCTTTTACATAATTTGAATTTTATTTAAGTCGAAATTGTAATTTGCAAGTGTAACTTACCTAAACTGCAATATTATTTCACAAATGAAAGTTTATGCAAAATTTACTCCGATATAAACTATAAAAGTATGAAAAATACTGAAAAGACTATAAAAAAAACAAACACTTTTTAAATAAAAAATGTCTTGTAACAGCTAATTTTGCTCTGAATATTTATAACGTAACTCCGAATTTTAATATTTATTTGTACAATATCTGATAAAGGGTATTAATAACTAAATTATCAAAATATTAATGCATGAAGAAACATGTCGATTTAAGTCGAAATAGACTTCTTTATATTAGCAACAAAAACAAGTTTCTACATAACCTAGTAACTAATGCTCCTACGAAGATTCAGTGAACATATAAAAAGACATTTCAAAATGATGTATAATTTCTACATACCTCTAATAATCTGCATCCAAATAACTACTGACAAGAAAACATTTCTAACACATCTATGTAAGTAACACTTTTAATACAAAAAAAAGTGCTCGCTTAAGTGGAGCAAAGTTGAACTACTACTATATTATAAAATATTAAAAATTATTATAAAACTTCAATAAACATAAACAGCACAAATTATTTACGTGTCGAAAAATGCACTTTAAATATTAACAAATTTTAATAAATCATTTTTTTTATAATTCAGGTTAATATGAAAAGAGGTTTCTTCAATGCTGTCCTAGTCTAAAACTATTAAATTCCAGTTATTTGAATTCTCGCCTCATATTTCAGTACTGATGTACACAATGCTCTTAATAAAAAATATCAAAAACAAGCAGTTATTTTATATTACAAATAAAGAAAAACAGAAAATCCAATTCTTTTTTGATAATTGAGATTATTTTAATTTATTTAGATCATAATACGTTTACACTTTTTTGCAAACGTTTTTGTTTTTGCATCAGAATTTTTAACACAAACTAATTACAAAATATCAATTATAATTTACTTGTATTAATTCAGTCAGAACAAAAAAATAAATAAATAATTCATTATTGAGTGTCCAACAATTAGGATTTTTTGGACATTTCTAACAAATTATGAATATGAAAAAAATGTTTTTTTTTTTTGCAAATGAAAAATTTCCTTTAAAAATTTAACCATGCTAGATGTTTTCTATAATTTAATAAATAATGGTAGTCGTATATTACGTAACAAGTTTATTATATATGATTGCATACAAAAGTTTTTCTACGACTATTCATGATAATTAAAAAATTAAACTAGAAACTAATAAATTGGCCACATCAAATTGCGTTTGTCGTATATATGTTAAGACCTAGTATTGATTAACTCTTATTAAGGATCCATAAAGCATACTCAATATGTCTACCCAGCCTGAGGCCATGTAGAGAGAGACAAGATAAATAAGGGCACATCATCTCTTGTCGTTAAACAAGACACGAAAGTATTATTTAATAGCAATGAAGAGGAGACTCAAAAAGTATTGTTTGGTGACCTAATGAGAATCACACCAAACAATTCAAAACTAGAGCAAGTTGCATTGCTTGTCAAATTTGGGGGATTCAAGAGAAAATGATTGAGTCTTTCGGAAATATCAGATCCACCCAAGAACCTTAGAGTATTAAAACATAAGAACAATGAATGAGCGACTCATACAAAATGAAAGAATCTATCGACAAATTAGAGGGTTGTCTGCCAGCTTATCTTGGGAAGTGTACAATGAGTTCAGCACAGGCAATTCGCGCAAAAACGTGGAAACTTGAAATGTCAGATGTGACCATTATCAGTTGACTAGATGAGAACAAGAACCAACATCTTGGTTGCCTTCACAAGTATTGGAAATAGAAAATATGATTTCGAGTGTAAAATATTTATGGAGCATTTAGGCTGGGTAAAAAGGAACAAAGAAATGACACCGCTCATTGAAACGCGTAGTCATTTTTATTTAGATTAAAATGTAATTTTTATTATAAATGATTACGAACAAGAAACAACCTTTATTTTACTTAAAAAAAATTAATTTAAACTCAAAACCTCTTTTTGGGAAATATTAGCAAAGCAAAGACTCGTCTGAAATTTTTATTATAATTTTTATTTCATACTGACAAAAGTTCCTTGAAAATATAAGAACTCGCCGAAAAGAAACCTATATATACATAATCAGAAAGTTTTGTACTGCAACTAACCTTTTTCATAAGAATACAAATAACCAAAATTTGATTTTTCGTCTTACTATTATTACGTATTAACAGATATTAGTTTTGTAAGATTAAGCTTATTTAACATTTTTTAATCCGAATTATAGTATTCAAATAATAATACGTTTTAAATGTATTCTAATGTCAATTTGTAAGTTGATTAAATATTCAAATATTAGAGGCATTTCAATAAATTCAACTTTAAACACTAACAATTATTTTCTAATACTGCCTAATTCTTTCCTTCAAATAATGTCCGCAAAGTTCAAATAATATATGATGCTAAGCTATCCAACCCACAACAAAAGATTTATAAAACAGGCATAAGTCAGTTACAAATATCCTTTTGTTATATATTTCTATACACATATACATATAAAATTAATACAACTCATCCGTTTTGTTGAAATGATGAAATGTATTGAATAAATGTTCTACCTCCTTTCCTCCTTTGTAATAAGCAGTAAAATAATATATCTGTTTCTTTACCATAAATGCCATTATTCTTTTGGAATGAGAAATGCAGTTCCAATAATGTACGTGAACTGTTTTCTCATTTGACTTTTAAAACGGGTGGGCCAGGCCCACCCCCTGGCAACGTCCCTAAGTACCACGCAACTTTAAAAGAAATGGCGCATATTTTGGTACAAGAAGTCCATAGGCTGTTGTGAAAGATATAATGTAAAATGACTTGCCTGATACAACATTTTGTAGCAAAATTCAGTTAAGTCCAGGACTTGTCTGTTTCTTGTCGAAAACAAAATTACTTGGATATTTACACTGAGGGTGTCATTGAGGGTAGGACACCCTGAATCATAAAAAAAAGAAAAGGAACCAGAGTCTATTTACCTAATGAATGGAAGAAACTTGTCCAAAAACCGTCAATAGAACGAGATATGATCTTTAACTTTGCGAAACATTATAAAGACATATAAAGCAACAATAATCAAAAAAGAATTTTTTTTGTGTTAAGTTTACAAAATATCTTAGTAAAAAAAAAAACAAGGAAAAGAGAATCGAAATTTTAATGCAGACGTATGTTCCGCTGGTAGACCAAGTTAACTTCAATATGATTTTCGGGGAGCTGCAGACTGAATATGGGCTTCAAAATGACAAAGAACGATGACAATGAAACATTTCCTTAATGTAATCGTTTAATTTTTATTACATCTTTGTATAATTTTCTTGGATTATTTCTCTTTTGGTGCAAAACACATCCCAATTTTTTAATTTCATTTTTCAAGCCATTTAAACAAAATTTTCAAAATTTATAATGCAAATTTGGTAGCTTGAGAAGTATATAAACTAAATTTGAATTGATTTTTATTTTATAAAATATCTTCCGTAAACTAGACAGTTTATTTTAATTTACTCAAAATATTAAAAAGGTAACTTGCCCGGTCTTCAATTATATTTTTAGTTACAAAACGTCGTTTTATTGAAACGATCCATGACTACAAATTAAACAAAATTTGTTAAATTCAAATATATATCCATAGATGTCAAGGGATTGCGTTTGAAATAAATTAATATAGATTACATTATGTAAATATGTAGAAATAGCGAGATATATTCACATATTTTAATGTTCTTGTTTTATAACGTAACTTGTTAATATTTATGACTATAATAATTATTAAAAATTCATACACCCTTTTTTTTATTTTATGTATGTAGAACATATCCACAATTGATTACAATCAAAAATTCGACAAAAAAAAACATGACAAAAAAAATGAAGACAAAAACAACTGTTATACTTACTTGGTAGCAAGGATAATACATAATGATCCAAAACATTTTGAAGACAGCTGGAATACATACATAAACGATTTATTTGCTCCAAGTACAGACTTTCAACTACATTTGTACAACATAAATAACAACTTCATACGTAGTCACATATTTTATAAAAAGTCTTTGAAACAAGTCCTTCCTTATACAACTAACAGAAATGTAACACTCATGTTTATATACATATAAATACAATTATGAAACTATCTAGTGACTATATCAATGAATACAAGTAAAAAGTACTAATTCCACACTTTTCAAGATGCGAGTCACACAAAGAGAAATATTTCGGATATATAAAAATATTTATGAAAACTATAAATAAAATTTGGAAAGTCATGAAGAGGCAAGCCGGCACAATAAGAAAAATAAAATACCAACTGACGGGCGGTCATTATAAATAAAATTTATCATTAAAATTTTACGAAAATGGAACATTGAAATGATAAATTTATTATTTATTTTCAATATGTATTTCTTTATATTTTATTACATTAACTACCCCAAAAGCAAAGTTATAGACTATGTTATTAAAAAAGAATATTCAATAAGAAGTAAACAAGATTTTTCAAATTAATAAGAAAACCAAAAAGAAAAAACAAATATAAAATATGATGTAAATGCTGCAATAAAAATGCAACTAAATGCAACTAAATATAACTAAATATTTTAAAGAAAACCCTCTAAAAGACTGGCAAAATAAAACAATTACGTATATCGTATTTTGCCTATGCTCAACGGTAAGCTAAATCGAATGTATAGTTTACCAATATTTGAAATGATGCCAAGAATAATCATAAAAAAAATCTTTTAAGCTATTTGTAACGAACAAGTAAGAACAACGAATATGAGTACCAATTATTGAATCAGTGCAAGAGAATATTTACCACGACATAAAATTTGTACCAATGAAATCAGAATTTAAATACCATCCTGCGAAAATCTTACAAGAAGAACTAAAAGAAATAAAGTGTCATATGAATTATGTATATAAAATAATTCAAAAACTGCAAAACGACAAAACAGGAAAGTGAATCTTCCTATTAGTGGATATCTTTTGATGCTAGTAAAATAATCCATTTCATACTTTCCTCAAGAAAGATCGATGACAAAATATTTTTGACTTTTTTTTTTAGTAAACTTCTTGAACAAATTCGGATTTGTTTACGTAATTGGATATGTTTTATACTGAAAATGAGGACATTAATAAAAAATGGGTTTTGAATTAAACTTGTAATACTACAAATTTTTTGGTATTATTGAAAATAGAAAAGAAAAACTATTTAAAATTTCACAAAAAAATTCCATTAAACTTGTAATACTACAAATTTTTTGGAATTATCGAAAATAGAAAAGAAAAACTATTTAAAATTTCACAAAAAAATTCCTTAACATAAAATATACTTGTACAGGTAACAACAAATAATTAGAAATTGTATTATTAATAGAATTACCATTATTAGTTCCCTCACGTATAAATACTAATTGTAGAACTTCTCTACGAATTAACTGCTGAACTTAAGGCCTATCCCAAATCACAAATCAGATAACTAAAAATATGTTAACATTAACCAAACTGAATTTATACCACTAGTAGTTCTCTCCAAAATAAGCTGAACTGAATAAAATAAAATGCAGTTATACGATTAAAATAAATTTGAAACAAAAGTAAATAGATATTTGTAGAAAAATTAATTCATGTCATTTGTAGGAAAATTAATTCATGTCATTTGTAGGAAAATTAATTCATGTCATTTGTAGGAAAATTAATTCATGTCACTTGTAGGAACTTCCCATCAAAATATCTGCTGAATTTACAGACTTTTATCACTGCACTGATAGTAATATTTTATTTATTTCATTAACACAAAAATTGTATTGAATAAAATGAAAAGACAGTTACCCATAGGATTAAAAAACAAATTTCAACCAAAAGTAAACAGATTTTTGAAGTAATTTTGATATACAATCCATGTTTATATAAAACTTTCTTCATTTTTAAGTAAAAAAAAATAATGGAGAATAAATTTATCTCAAGGTATTAAGCAAAATATCCCAAATGAATTTCGGAATTTAGATAAAAAAAAAAAATATTCAACCAACATCAACAAATTCATGAGCAAACGAAATACGAAATCTTACAATATATATCGAAATTAATTTAATATTCCGTACTAACAAATACAAATAAATTGCAAACCTGTTTCAACAATTTCATTATTAATTTGACCAGAAAATAATATAGTAACAGAACAAATTTCTTTCATTCTTTGGTAATATAATATTTAATGAGTATAAGAACACAAAACAAATCAATGTCAAATAAAATAACTTCAATTCTCAGATAAAATTAAAATAATAAATCAATCAAAATGATCACCAGTACGAAATATATAAGAAAAGTGTGTACAATATGGTATCCATCATGAATTTCATTTTTGTGGTTGTTGAACAAGACCTTCAACGTTTTAAACCGAGTAAATAATTAAAAGAATAAATTTCGGTCAACTTTGGAAAAAATCCTAGATATCACAAACAGGTTCAAATAAAATTCAATACAAAATTGTAAAATAAACCAATAAGAAAAACGACTACCAATATGAAAAAATATAAAAAGATGAAGAATCGACTTTTCAGAAATTTCATTTATTGATCCTTCGAGCTGGATCGCCAACTTGATTTAATGAAACTGAAGAGAATTACATAAAATCTTCTAAAAACAATGTGTATAAGCCGCAATTTACAGCAAGAACAGAAGTTGAATATAAAAAAAGTATTGTTCAAAAAATATTACAAATGAAAAGAATACATAGAACACAATAAAAATCCTAGATTTCACAAACCAAGTTCAAATAAAATTCAAAACAAAATTGTAAAAGTGAACCAATAAGAAAAACAACTACCAATATGAAAAAATATAAAAAGATGAAGAACCGACTTTTCAGATATTTCGTTTATTGGCCCTTCGAGCCGGATCGCCAACTTGATTTAAGAAATGGAATAGAACCACATAAAATCTTCTATAAACAATGCGTATAAGCTGCAAATTACATCAAAAAAATATCTTGAAAATAAAAAAAATAATGATCAAAAAATATTACAAATGAAAAAAATGCATCAATACAATTTCTTCTTGTTTTAAATAAACTTCCGATGTTCAAAATAAAAATAAAAAGAAAATGAAAAATCGCATGAATTTAAAAATTGATTTTATTGGTCTTTCGAGCCGGATCGCCACTTGCACTTAATGAAATGGAAAAGAACTGCATAAAATATTTTAATGGAATTGTATAAGCTGCAATTTACAGCAAGAAAATTAATATTAAAAAAAAATGTTTGAACAATATTACCAAAGAAAAATTGAATGAAATACAATTTCTTGTTTTATTGGTCTTTCGAGCCGGGTCGCCAACTTAATTTAATACTCGTAATATGGAACAAGCTGCAATTTACAGCAAGAAAAGAGACTAATATCAAAAATAGATGTTCGAAAATATTATCAACGAAAAATTTAATCAAATACAATTGTTTTAAACTTCGTAATACACAACCCATTGAAAAGAAAAACTAGGGAACTATCTGTTGGAATATAATTTTGATGTAAATATAGATCAACTTGTTTAAAGTAATTTTGACAGTTAATAATACATATAAAAAAGGTTATCAATTTAGAAGTAATACAATATGAAAATATAACACCAGTGTTTGTTACTTTTCTTAATAAAATATAAAAGAATCAACATCATGAATTTAAAATTTCATCTTACATAATCTTTATGTGACCTGCCCTATCCCTAAACATGGAACCATCCTTAAGCGACTTCGAGATCCGAAGAATCTTCATCAGAGTAATGAGGATGGGGCAATAGATCCACCACGTGGCAGAGCTCAGATTTGCGCGGAGTGGGGACTCCACTGCTAACGCCCACCACACTGCTGTGTCCGTGTTCCTCCTGCAATTTGCGCAGGCGCTCTTGTTCCTCGCGTTTCTGCTTGCGCCATTTTGCCCGTCGGTTCTTGAACCAAACCTGCCGACAGAAACAATAACAAGAAGATGAGGACGAGGAGACAGATTTGATACAGTACATACAATAAATTGTCTATGAAAATTATATGCCGAAAATTATACCCCGAAAACAGGTATTCAATAAATAGCACTTAATACATTGTACTAAAAAAACTGTAAATAATAATTTTTCTGAATATTTTAAAATTATCACCAAATAAATAGTTACTAGTATTGTACTCTCCTCAATAGGACAAAGAATTTACTATCAAATTTATATAACAATAACTGATAAATTATATCTCAAACAAAAATATTGTCCAAATAGATACGTAGATTTCACTAAATTATACTCAAAAAAACTGTACTCAATAAATTCTACTCTATACTCAGAAAACTGTACTCGAATAATTGTACTAACAACCTTAGGCTGATTTTCGTTCTTAATAAATTAATTCACCATTTTAAAATTATCTTCAAATAAATAATTAACTGGATTTCAATAAATTGTATTAAAAAAAAAAACTGTAGTCAATAAATTATACTCAAAATAAATTGTCCTCCGAATGTTATCAGGATACAGAACTCAATAGATTGTATTTTAAAAACAATACCTACTCATACATCGTAGACTGATGTGTTAAAAAACTGTACTTAATAGATTGTACCCAATACATTGGACTGTGTTCACAATAACTAAAATGAATTCTATATGTACTCAAAAAACCTCTCATAGGACAAAACTACGCAATACATGGTATAACGTTGTACTTAGAATACTGTAAAAAAATTGTACAAAAAAAAAATCCGTCTATTTTATATTCAATGCTATCAATACTAATCATAAAAATACATTTTTATTTCTTACGAGCAACATTTCAAAAATATTCCTTCTACCTAAATGAAGAACGTTTAAGCATATAGCCTGAATTCCGACAAAAATCCAATCATACAAAAAATGTGTGTTCACAAATATATTTGGCTGCCAGTTAAACCAAACTCACAAAAATCACCTAATACTCAAGCAAGAAATTTAGAAAAATATATTCATATAATTTCCACAATAGGTAAATGTAAAAGATAATAAGAAAACCTTATCAAGAAGAAACTGATCATCAGACGTTCATTTAATATTTAATCTTCATATTTTGGGTTTGAATAAAAAAAACAATTTACAAAAATATGCTGAGACGTCAAAAATCCGATCATATAAATATGTCACAAAATGAAAACTTTAGAAAAATTCGAATATTTGTAGAAAATCTACCAAAATCAGGGAGAAAATCTACCATAGTCATCAAAGTAAAATCTATTAATTGTTCTACATAAATCAAATATCTCCAAAGGAGAGATATACACAAATAAAGCAAAATAATAATTCTAATCTTTCTGATAAGTGTTTTTTAAAGTTTAAAGTAGTAAGATTTAAATGAAAATAAATACTGTTTTTACATTCGTGATGATACTATAAAATGTACATGATTCTATCAGATAAGATCACAATATAGGATAATAAGTAGGCTACCAAACACAATTTTTAAAATACCACAGTAATTAATACCATAAAGAATGTATCGGCTACAAAACCAATACTTAAAAAAAAAACTTGTATATAAATAGTGAATCAATATATAACTAGAATTATATGTGATGGAAAATTATTAAAGCTAAGAATCACAAAAGTTAAGATATTAACTTAATAAATTCTTATAACGAATGAATTTAAAAATAAAAAGTGTTAAACCAATCTTCATGGCAGTTGGTTTATATTTTAGAACATTATATTTTGAATTAGCCGTGAACATTAACTGGTGCCTTCGTTCTAGAACAAGATACAAGCAAGTCAAATTGAAAATAATAAAGAACATACTAGCCGTATGAAGACCTGAAGTAGCCGCTACATTCTTTTCATATAATTACAGTGCCATGTACATAACAGTGACTTTCAGAAATTTACCATGGTTTCTAAACAATAAATATAAATTTAATAAAATTATTGAAAAAAAAATTCTTATTTTAGGGGCACAAATAGGTACCATACTGCATAATTTATAAACGACTGAGACACCTGATAAGTGATTATATTACTGTGATAAAATATGCTATTTTTTGTCTCGTTGCTACTTGAATAATTATTTTATATACATATATACAGGTGTCTGAGAAGACGCCCCCCTCCCCCCACTATTTTTTTGATTATAAGTAATAGAAAAAAATGGCTCATATACAAGTTTTATTATTTTAAATATACTATTTGATTGCAGATGTAGATATTTTTTATAAAGTCAGTTTTACGAGATACGACTATTAACTTTTATTTTTCAAATGGCAACCTAAAATAGAAACCGCCTTTTTTTTCTCTTTTTAACGATGTAAAGTTTTTATTAATGTATTTGAAAAAATTCGAGAAAAATTAGAAAATTGAGAAATATGAGAAATAATTTTTATACAAGTATTATAGGTGGCCATGTGAAAATAAACAAAATTAACAATGTAAATTAATGTCAAAAAATATACATTTGTTTGTTTCTTAATTTAATATATTTTGTACTCAAAAGAAAAAACGTTTAATAATGTTTTTACGAAAAACGAATTAATTGATATGATTCTAACAATTGGTGAACCGACTGGAGACATAAAAGCAAAAACAATTTACCGGGAGCGGTTTTCTAGACTTGGGCAATCGAGTTTAAGAACACTGAGAAAGATTTTTACCCGATTTCGAGAAACAGATTCTGTTGAAAAACCAGAACGAAATACATTTAATATTATAATAAACGATGAAACGGAAATTATTGTTTTAAACCTTGGTTTTTTTAGATAGTTGTGCAAAACATATAATTGAAACATACTAGCCTTATAAATACTTTGAAAATTTACAAATCAATCCACAAAACAAATAATATGGAGCAACTAGTATTATTTAAATAGGAAAATAGAAAGAAACAAATCTTTCATTAAAAATAAAAAAAAATGTCCAGACATTCTGCACAAAACTTTTATAATACTCTGTAAATATAAAAATAAACATGAAAGAATGATAGTGAAAAGAAACAACTATTCTGGAAAATTATTAAATCTTAGAATTCATTCGAATCATTTTTTTTTATCAGAATGAATTTTAAAACAAAAAGTGTTAATCCTATCATTATAATGGTTTGATCGTAATTATATTTGAATTTGTAAAACTATAAGAATATAAGCACAATTATTTTTTATCTAATCGAAAGGAAGTATTTATCTCAATAACGTTTGTTTGCGCGGCACACTAGAAAACCAATTCATTTAAAATAAAGCTAAGTTTCCTTAACAAAGAAATTGCAGTATAAATGTAGCTTTACGCTTTTGTCCGTTGGGGTTCCATATTTTTTGGACCTTCGAGCCGGATCGTCTAACAGGCCTCTAATACGATACATTCACTTATCCCTCATACAATATCAAATATGTTCCATGGAATGGGGTTAGTTCTAACTAATTTTAACAATAATCTATTTTGCCAATATCTCTAGCATTAAATCTTGATTCAAAACTAATAAAGAACCATTCAACACTCATTCGAAAAAAAATTAAAATTGGAAGATTTTAGCATGAAAGTATGAGTTGTTTAGTTGTGCTACTATTATTCGTCTTTGAATATCAGTACAATATTATATTATTTAGCATATCATGTAGTTAGCAAGTATTATTTTAGGTTATCTTAGTGTATCTATTTTCCTATAAATGACAGACATATTGAAAGACGTATTCGTTTTGATCAGTTAATATTTGTTTAGTGTGTGCCGTGGTCGAAAATATGTGGACATAAAAAAACCTTTAAAGTTAAATTGAAGAAGAAATAGCCAATCATTACCCTCAGCACGAATTGTAGTCCCGACTCATTTTTACAGTGTGATTAATAAATTGATTCATGATATCTCATATTTTTTAGCCGTAAGCACATTTTTTGTGGAAGTAAACTAAAGAAGACTTTGTCAGTCAATTAGATTTTATCAAAGATACTGCATTAACGGAATAATAATCATTAAAATGACGGACTTAAAATTAAAGCAAACCCTAAGTATAAAGTGAAGACCCAATATATCGGTGAACATAAAACAACTGAAGAAAGAATGTTTGGTCAATCTTCTTATGAAGAACGAGCTGGCCGATGCATCTAACAAATGAATGTTGCGAGATTAATGGAAAGTTGCAATAAAAAACTAGCGATAAGATAGAATATCTGAATTGCAAAAATTCCAAAAATTACTTGTATATACTCTATGTAAAAAGATAGCATAACAAATACAAAGATTACCATGTAGTAAATATCAGTGTTGACGTAAAAGCATAAAACAACAATTCCAAAAAATATATACTTAATCAAGATTGTCTATAAAATAAAAAGATTATGATGCAGTAAATATCAATGTTTAATGATATTGAAGCTTGAAACAACAATTCGTCAAGAATTCATCCTTCGTAATAACTGATGGAGTTGTGGATTACCGGTGAGAAGGTCCATCGGGTAGGATAGGATTAGCACAAAAGTTTCGGACATAGATACTTTTATGAATGAAACAGTGGCTTCAAGAGTTGCTGATTTAACTGGATACCAATATTATTTAATGGTAAATGGAGATGACGAGGGTTATTCTACAATTTCAAAGTTTCAGGATACGGATTTGAAAACTGTTGATTTTTGACACTGACATTTATGTCAACAAACTATGTTACAAACTTTTGAATTTGTCAACTGGTTTCTTTTGGGCGATTTATTATCTGATTATTCTATATATTATAGTGTCTTTATCTCTAAATTTAAAGATATATATTTTTTAAATGTATCAGATGAATTTTGTGTTCTTCAATATGAGTAGTAATAACACAAATTTTCATAAAATTATATTTAGAAGATTTATTTAAGAAACTACTACTTCCGGTTGTCTAATTGTTATCAAAATCTTTTCAGCTCTTTCCATGAATGTCAGATTGAGGAATTTATAGTTAAATAGGACTTAAGACTTGAAAGTTTTTGAGGAATCGTCCTTCCAACATCCACACATACATCCACAAAAAATCTTAAACAGTGCTTATTTACTAAAATCAGGATATGCGATTTTCAGCATGAATCCAATACCTCTCCTAGCAAGAGGTAAAACTGTGTAAAGCAATTGTGAATATAAAATTTACATAAAATGAAATGGAAATGATTGCGAAACGATAAACGAATTGTCAGGTCTTAACATACAGCACAACTAATATACGTATCTGAAAATCTGAGCAGCTAAAGCTAAAATTTTCCAGCATTTACTACCTAGTATAAGCAAAAGGTTATTCACTCATTTTGTAGCTAATGCTAGAACTAGATGCTTTTACTAGTCAGCACATGCTAGTGCTAGAACTAAATGCTAGAAGCATTTACGAAAATAAATAATCTCTCCCTAAACAGCTAAACTAATATAAAACGTATCCCATTGCTAGACATCCCTATCTAGTTCATCATAATTTCATTTTTATTCACACTGCCCAGTAGTCTAATGTACTCAAAGAAAACAAAAGCTACTCATTAAATTTGTACCAGTATGTACTCAAAAACTGTATTCAATAAATAGGACTCAGAATGTACTCAATACATGATACTAATGTACTCAAAAATATTGTACTTACTAGTTATACTCGTAAGTTAGTAACATAATATTATAAAACATTTATTTCTATGACCAGTGTAACATTGTTTAAAGTATTCATTCTACCTTCAGCCTAACTCTCGTACTAAAACTACCTCAAAAAATGTGTATTCACAAAGATATTTGGCGGTTCCTAAACCAGATCCACAAATAACCCGATCTTATTACACAACAATTATAAAACATAATAACAAAACTACCAAGAAGAAACTACTCATCAGACGGGGTTTTAGCTTTGGAAATGTGATTTCATGTATATTTAAATGTTCCTTTCACAAAAAAAAAAACTTGGAAAATCACAGAAGAAAGTACATCAAAACCTGTTATCTGTTATACATAAATCAAATATCTTTTAAACAAGTTTCTCATCACCTACCTAGTTAAAAATCTTATTCTATTCTTTCCGAAAATTGGTTATTTGCTTGAAGCAAAAAGTTTACAAATAATGTAATATGTTAAATATGTAAAATGTTGTTTACAAATAATGTAATATGTTAAATATGTAAAATGTTGGAAAAGGCAATCGAATTCCATTACCAATTTTTTTTGCAATCAATTGATTTTATAAATTAAGTTTTTTACATTCATCATACTACAATGTACATTAATATTATTAAACAATATTGACACTCGAGATAAGATCACCATATACGAGAACGAGTAGACTGCTACACCAAAGCCAATTTTTAACAATACCACGGTAATTAATACCAGTTATTAGTGACAAAATATCCATTATAAAGAAGATTCATAAAGGATGAAAGAAAAGACTACGAAATGTTTTATAGCTTGATTTATAATGTTAGTCTCCGAAAACTTAAAAATTGCAAGCGAAAAATATTAAAAACATACTTATCTTATGAAGACTTGAAATACTTTGAAAACTTATGAAAGAACGATATAAAACTTAGAAAATTAAAATTTGAGGCAAGACGACTCAATAAGAACAATAATATACTAACAGACGGACGGTCATATTGCGTCAAACGAATCATGGAAATTTCACGAAAATTGCATTTTTTTATTAAAACAAAACTAAAATTACTAAAGGTTTCAAACCTAGCCTAAAATAAATATAACTGAAAATATTAAAGATCTGCCACAAAACCAATACTGTAAAAAAATGAGAATAAATTTATAAATAGATAATTAATAAAATGGAGCAACTAGATTTATTAACAGAATAGAATGAAAAGATATAAATCTTTTATTAAAAATAAAATGGCCGGGCATTCTGCATAATAGCTTTTAACATGAAAAGAAAAGTAGTGGAAAAAATTGAAACACCTATACCGGAAAATTATTAAACCTAAGAATTCATAAGAATCACACAAGTGAAAAATATGTTAACAATTTTTTATATCGAATGAATTTAAAAATAAAAAGTATTAAACCCATCATTACAATGGTTGAATGGCATTTCAGGTTTGAATTTGTAAGTACAGTAGCAATGGAAATAATATACCAAAAATTCGAATAATAAAAATATAAGAATACAAGCAAATATCTAAATTGAACATCAAACATGTCGCATTATGTTTTCATTCGAGACGGTTCATATTTTTTGGTCCTTCGAGCCGGATCGTCAACACGCCCCTATCACACAGGTGTTTTAACTCCAGACAATTGTATTTCATGGGTCTATCGTTAACTATATATTAGTCCGTATAAATTATTTACTTTTCCAATATCTCTAGCATCAAAACGTTTAACGAAATGAAATCAAAACTAATAAAGAAATACGAACCATTCAAAAACTTATTTGAAAAAATACAATGGTCGAGAAAATATAGTGAATATAAAATCCCTTTAAAGTAAATGTGAAGAGTTGTAATATTTCGCTTTCCTTGCTGAATCTCACAGCCGTACATTTATTGGTCCTTTGAGCCTGATCGCCAACCCGAATTTAATGAAACTTACATAAGTACCAGTCACATATTTTATTGCTATAAACATATGAAAACCATCTTTCAATGAGAAGCTTCGTACTACCTAGATGGAGTAGCGGTAGCGCAATCGTTTCAGTCTCCAAGTATCCCGGGTTCGAATCCCGGATAAGGAATGTTTGCAACTTTCTCTACTAGTATCTTCAAATGAAAATTCGAAAGCATAAAAAAGATTTGCAAGAAAAATTGTCATAAATACAATATTTATTACTAATGCCATAAAAAAATGTGAAAAAGCTGCAAATTATTTTCATATGATCAACTAACTGAAAAGTTAAATAAAAAATAATTTTGTTCAAATTAAAAGCATTAATATGCTTTTCTTAAAAGAGTACGAAGACTATAAAATGATATGTGATTTACAAAGGAAATCCAATTATATCTATTAGCAAATATGAAAATTACAAAGGAAATAAATTCAAAACATGTCAATTATGACAATCAGAAAAAAAAACAACAATTCCCAATATAATATTGGAAATAAATACTAAATTCCTTCTAAATAACAGTACGCACAAAATTGGCAAAGAAAATAAATTCTTTAAAAAGAATAAACACGAAAGAGAAAAATAAGAATTATTTCATAATACAGTTAACAATATTTATTATCAATTACTAAAATCATTTAAATAATTATACGAAATATTGAGTAGTTAAAAAACATATCATTATGACGTCCAATGTCATATTTGAGAATTATTATTAAAAGTTAAGAAATGCTTTTACAGAAAATTATGCATTTGTCGATAAAAATTCTAAAATATGCTGTACCAAAAATAAAACCAAAAGATTTATATATAAAAAAAATAATGGTCAAATTCATAGATAACGATGATGATTCCACCACAATAAGGATGAAATCTTGCAATGCATATTTCACAAATAAATTTTCATTCATAAAACTACAAACAAATGTGTTTACATTCAACAATATTACAATATTTAAAAAATATTTTTCGTAGACGAATTTGAAAAATATTGTTCACAAGTAACCAGAATTAATTACATTGACAGATAAAAAAATCATACATTATCTACCTTAAGGCACACGATAAATTACCGAAAACCTTACCAACTCTTCTGAAAAATATTATTAATATAGGGCTCCTATTAGCCACTTTTGGGATAAAAATATTAAATATATTGTTATTTTATAAAGAATATATGTATTTTTCAAGATTTCAGAAACGTTTAATAAAATTATATACAGATGTCTGTCCATAAAAGACATTATCAAGATACCAAAAGTTTTACAAAGAAGAAAGACTCGTTATCAAACACTTTTAATAAATGATTATAAAGACAACTATTTACGTTATACATAAGTTTAAAACCTGTTATTTATAAAAATGTATACATTAAAAAGACTACACGAAAAGATTTAATTTTGGTAGACTTAAAGTGTACACTGAGTAACGATAATGAACTACAAACATTACAGCTATTGCAATATCTATATAATAAATTGGACAAATTTAAATATGTATCTATATCTAAATTTTTATCTGTCGACAACATAGACTAGAGATAAACCAATAATATTTTCATGACAACAAAGACTTTCTTTGCAAGAAAAATCCAGAAAGAAAAAATCTTGTAATCCATGTTATGAATAACAAAATTAACTTCTGTTTCTGACATCTTAATTTCAACCCTCAGAACATTGTCCTCACTGCATTCATATTCAAACGAAGACATTAATTTAATGAATAAATTCATATTAATAACAACGCCACAAGTAAGACTGTGATCAATACTACGTACCGAACTAATATCACATTTACATTGTAAAGTTAGCACAAGAATATAATGAACAAAAAACATTGCATTACTTGCTGTACCACAAAATGAATAAATCTTTAGATATTGCCAACAATAATTATATATTTTCAGAAAATCTGTTAGATTAAAACTCCAAATAAGTAATAATGGAAATGAAATCTCGGGATACAAAAAAGATTTTGAAAATTAGTTGATCGATCATGAAATTTGATGATCAACTCACGAAAGCAATGCATCACTAAATATTAAAATATTACCAAAGAAAGTAATTTTATTGACAAAAAAAAATCTGTGAAATCTTCACTTGAAAGTAATTCAACGCGAAGAAAGAAAAAAATTCAGTCAGAATGGTGAGTAATGAATAACTACTGGTCAGCAAGTCAAGAAGAGAAAAAAAAGTAATACAGGAAACATTTTTCCAGTCTACCAATAATTCGAGAAATAAATATTTAAAATAAATTGCTGTTTTCCCGTTAATTACTTGGTGTTGTCAGCAGATTTCTATAGAAATGAATTTATCATCGTTTTCCTAATCGTCGTCGTATTTCGCTATTATGGTTTTATATAATTTAATGTGTTTCTCTGACGTAGCAATTGGTTTATTATTTGGAACATTATATTTTAAATTAGTCATTAATATTAACATTAACTGCGACAGCTTTATATCTTGAATTGAACTTGTTCGGCCCGCGAAAAGAATTTTCGCCTAGCCTTTAAAATATTAATTAAGAGTAAATTTTATTTTTAGTTTACTAACTTTTACAATACATTTGGAGAACTATTACCAAAATTTGAACATCTTAATGCTCTTGAGATTGTGGTTTTCTTTCTTTTGAAGTGTTTGTTTTCTATTCACTAATTAAAGATGTTTTGGAATATTCTCTAAATATTAACAATATGCATGAAAAATATGCATTTACGCATCAAGAAATCTCAACATATCAGAATAGTGATTAATGAAGGATAACTATTGCTCCACCAGTTCAAAGTGACAAAAAAAACAAATATTTTTCTAATTTACCAATAATTCGATAAATAAAACCAATTCAAAGTATCTGTAGTTATTAAACAAATCTAATATGAAGAATTACTTTTGAAGTTAAAGTAATATTATTATTGTTAATTAAACTCAACTTTAACTCACAAACATAAAAACTTGTACAAGGACGATATAAAAATGAAGATAAATGAAATACCAAAAAAAAAATTTGAAGATATTAATAATGATGTTAGGCTTAGTAATAAAAAAAAAACTTCGACAATTATAAAAGGACAATACAAAAGTTGCTGCTGGTTGTTCCTCAAACACCCTTTCGACTTTCAAGACAAATTTTACGGAAAAATTAAAAACTAAAATTTTAGTCATACATATACATGAAAGTCAATAAAGTGATACCACGTTAAATGATTATTTCATTATATTTTAATTTAATTATATATTAACTGTTAGTAATACGAGTAGCGCAACATGAGACAAACTTCCACGCGAATCGGGGCATTTTAAATGGAAATAAGAATATTAGTTTGATTTTAAAATAATATAATGTGCGTGATGACATGAAACACAATTTTGAATAATCAAAATAAGACCTTTCTAATGCCGAAAAGTCTAAAAATGATCATGGTGTATTTGACTCCATCAAAGGTACAAATAACAAGACTGACGTAAAAAAAATAATGAAGTATATATATAATTACCCACGACTCAATTAGAAGAAAATATATTTTATATTCAAAGTGTTCAGTGTTTTTCCGAGTATTCAAACTTATTTGCACGCAAACTTTTCAGAAAGAAACAAATAAGACCAAGCAAAAACGGTTATTCTTATTTTTATGAAGAATTAGAATATTATGTTTTGTATACCGAGTTTTGATTTTAACAAGTTGCAATAATGATATTTTCAAAAATGTGTTGTTTTTTAAGTCATCCTACATAAATAAATTTATTTCTATAATGAATTTTACCGTATATAAATTTCAATATAAACAAAATACATAATAAAATGACAAAAAATCTCTTTGGGGTCGTATTAAAACACCAGTACTCAACTTAATTTTAGAGCCTTATTCTAATCCTGCCTATAAGCACCGAAAGCTCTGTTAATGTTATAGACTGTAACATTAACGTTATTATTTTGCAATGTAGAAAATCAAATATAATGTAACTGTTACATTATCTGTAACTTTTACAGAGTCTAAAAATCATCCATAAGTAAGCATCGTATAACAATAATTAGACAAATATTAATAAAATATGAACATAATAAATATTTATTTACGAACTCATGGTCACGAAAGGTATATTTAAGTAAATTACATACATGGGAAGTAAAATTTTAGGTATTTATAACTTATTATTTAAAATTTTATGCAAATTGAAAAGACGTTACTTAAGAAATATAACGAATCCTTTTCATACACCTAATGCAAATTACCTAAATTATTAGTGATTGATACAAATTCAAGTTCAAAGAAGAAGAGTTGATTAAATATCACTCCACTTGAAAGTGAAAATATTTATGATTTGATGGTTTATACATAAAATATAATAAATTTCAAACAGTCAACAGGTTTTAGAAACTTCATTCAATAGATCATATCACGTACCAATTTGGAACTCATATTTGGTTTGCATATATCAATCTGTGTTCTAATATAAATATTAGTATTAGTTGTCCTCTTTCTTTTTCTTATAATTTGTTCATAAAAAAAAGAATAATTAAATGGTTAGTTATATTCAACATTTTTATTTAAAATGATTAATATTTAACGCAATACTCATATTCTTACATATCTTGTGCATAACTCAATTTTTGTGAAATTAATTACTGTTAACCTCAAAATTATGTATTTACGGTTTATGAACATAACAACATCTCACTGAAATTAGCAGCGACTATAACTATAGAGACGGAACGAATAGTCTGAGCCCTGAGGATCATTATTACTTTTACGCTATTCTGTAAAACCTCTGCTTACAAAGTTCTGTATTAAAGTATAAACCATACATCAGATTTTTTAATGGGACCAAAATAATAAAATTACAAAATATATTTATATTTTTGCATTATAATAAAATCCTAGAGTCGTACTAGACCCGCAGTATGCAACATATAACACTGTTGAATATCAGAGAACAAATAAAAATATCACTTGAAAATAAATATAGTCGTAATCTTATAAATAATTTAGAAAAAAGTTACAAAATACTAACAAATTAAATACGAACTCCAAGAGAAACATAATTATCAAGAAAATTATATTTCAAAAATTCGCGCGCGAGTTTCTACTTGAGAAGATCATATGTTCAAAATAGACCAATTACGGTTAAATAATGTTCATCTCCATCTACATCAAATCGTGTTGTGAAGTGGCAAGAGATCATTTCCACGGCTTTGTACTGGAGAGATTGGGTGTGTATTGTTAGCCGGAACAAAGGCGGATCGCAAGGGCTGCCAAATCAACAAATGCTCATTTGTCTGGCTTCTGCGCCTGACAACTTCATGAATAGTAATTGCGATTCCCTGATAAATATGAAAATAAGATTTTTACATAAATAGAATGAGGAATGTAATTGAAATTGTTGATTACTTGGAATAGTAAAATGAAGAGAAAATTATTATGACGGATATTAAACGAGATTAATAAAATTCAAATGCATCCTTTTTAAAATGGTGTGCCAATCTGCTTAATGATTATATCGTAAAAGCATTGTTTCTCAATCATCGATTAAACAGAAAATTTACTGGACTTTCTTCAACCACTCAATAAACGAGCAAAATAAAAAATGTTGGAAATTTTGTGGATCAGTTTATTCTAAGAACTTCGAACTTTCACAACAATTTATCAGCAATAACGAATGGATCAACAAAATAAATAATAATAAGAATTAATATTGGTTGCATTGAAAATTTAAGTAGTGACATGACTTCTGTCACAATTTTATAAACCGACGAATTTGGGACGACTTCTTGGACACTTTGGCTGGTAGCACAAGCATGGTTCTAACACCGGTGTTAACTAGAACCATGTCAACGACTTGACACATACTCCAGGTTTGTTAAGAAAACAACTGTTGCCAATATATTGATCAAGCTGAAAATTTACTGACAGCCATATTCAATAAATCTGCTAACACTATTTAAAATTATTTAATATGATTTGTTTCTTAACTTGTTTCTAGGAAAAACAGTTTTAAATAATGAGGTCAAATTTATTGAATATGGCTGTCAGTACATTTTCGACTTAATTCAGTATATTGGCAACTCTTATTTTGTTAATAACTCTGAAGTGTGTGCCAAGTCATTGACACGGTTCTAGTTAATACCGGTGTTAGAATCACGCTTGTGCTACCAGCCTTTGTGATCATATTCAAAACAAGACATCCTTCATTAGCAAGTTCAAGTACCTACTTCACATTATTTTATCAGAGAAAGAAAATTTTTGTTTCATAACTAAGGCTTCTTACAAAATTCTTTGATAAATAAGTAGCATATAATCTTCATAACCACAAAACGTTGATATTGCTTTCTTCGCTTCTCTGCCTCTCTCGTCCAAAACTAGAATCCATATTTTGTTATTACTGGCACATCGGTCAATCCATATTTAATGTCCAAATTGATATCCTTGGTAGTTTGTTTTAAATTTTATTCACATTATTAATAAATAATGATATACCAGTATATAACGAATATATTTATAATGGTTTCCAAACTAAGCTAAATTTAAAATAATATACGTGCTAAGCTTACTGATTTTTAATTGGGTATATAATCCATAGATATCATTTTTAGTTGTTACAATTTCTCTAAATTACAGTAACATATGTGCCGAGTATGTTTCCAGTAAATAGGGTTCATGTACCAACTTGTTTAAATGTTATCTGCGACAGTGTCAGCACTGCCAAATAAATGAACAGTATTTCTTTAATAATTATTATTATTTACAATGAGCGAGTGCAGAAAAAGAGGTGCTGGAATTATTCGAAATTCGAAGTGAAAGGAGACGTTTGAAGACTCTAGGGCTTGTATATACAAATTATAAAAATATTGAGCAACCGGCGAAATTGCATCCTAGTGAAAATGTATGATTGGAGAATAGTATATTAAGTATCAATCAATTTCATCTTCACTTAAACCGTGATGGGTCCATAAATATTTCACAAAATCTTCATGAATTGTAATTTCCTTGATATTTAAAGCTCATTTCTTTGGTTTAAAGATACAGGTTGGATCACAAATATTAATATATTTTTTTTTCATTTTTTTGTTAAATATCATTTTCATGTTAAATAATCTTTGATTTAATTCTAGCACTTAGACCGTTATTTGCGATTATATGTAATGGTACATATATCGTTTCGTAAAATTCATTATAATTATTTCCACAAGAAGTAGTACATTGAAAACAAGAATCCTTGTATTTCAATAGGCTTACTGTTACCCTTTGTTTTGTCAGTATATGTAATGGTACATATATCTACACAAAAGAATTTTTAAATTTCAAAAATCAATTACTGACCTCAAAGAAATATTAAAAATATAACTAATGAAAATGAGATTTTGTTTATCAATATATAAAATTTTTGAAATTCATTGTTTTTTACTTCCAAAAATTAAATGTGCTGAAAAAGAAATTATATATGAGAAAGAAATGATATGTCACTATAAACTCAACATTAAATTTAATAATAAAAACTATATATTTTGGTACAAAGATACGTAGCCCTATACAAAAGAAATATGGTAGGAAATATTTGAACATCAACAGAAGCATTTATTTTAAGGAAATTGAGATTATAAACCAACAAAATTTCAACAAATAGCATAACCAAATAATGTTAATTGAAAAATCCCAGGTGATTTTAAACAACATTCATTTAGTCTGGGGAAGTATAAAAGAAGTTCAAATTACTAAAATACTGAAAGACAAATTTTGAATTCCACAATATTATTGAAAATAAAATTGTAAATCTTTTTTATAATGTAAAAAATTATTCGAAATAGTTACAACAAAAATGTATTCATTTATGAAACCATTTCTCAATAAACTACAAAGTAAATAATAATCCAACATCACTGGCATGCTATTCGATCCGAACAGTTTACCATGTTTAAAAAAGATGGAATAAAATGAATAGTAAATAATATCTGCAAAACAAGTACTAATATTCTTTGAAATGTATAGCAGCCCTAATGAAAGAGTTGATGAAAATATTTATATGAATACATACCAATCGAAACGAGTAATATTTATATGAAAATTTATAAAAATTAATTTTAAACTTCGCCAGATACAGTTCCTGATATATAAAAATAAATTTGACTCCACTAATTGTACATAGATTTATAGATATATTATTTGGTGTTGCAGATGAATACGATTTAATAAAACTACCACACAATAAGCATAATCCAGAAAAAAAATCCTTTAACAATTGTTTTTGAATGAACAACTTCCACAAACTTTTTTGAATATTTTAAAAAAATTGTGATTTCAAAAGACATCAGATTTTTTTATTTAAAACATTGAGGAACACAATAAAAATTTACCGTTTTGTACTTATGAAAATAATAAGAAATATTTATGTAAAATGTTTTTACTAGTTTGAACTAATATTTACAGCAAATTTCTGTGTATATTAGTATAAGTTAAAAATAAACTTGGAAAGAAATGATAATATTCATATTTCATTGCGATATTATATATCGAAATAATATTTATTACATAATTTACCAAACAGAAAATGAATTATAAATTTCATTCTAAATTAACTTAAAAAGAAGATATATTCATCCAGTAAAAAAAGAGTAATTAAAACACTGTGTTCTTCTTCGATCCCAATTTTGTTAAATTAGAGGATTTTATTTTTGTTAATTTGTACAAATTTATCAAAGATACTACTCAGGACGTTTCAAGGCAGACACAAGAAGGGTACCATTAACCTCGCTTAAAATAAAAAACCAATAAATAAAAATATGTAAGTATCTATGTAAAAACAAAATAAAAAGTTATTGTTTAATAACCAAATAAAGTTAAATATACGAATATTGTCTAACAAGTATTATTATAAACGTTTCCCAATGAAAATATTACTTTGAATCTTCCTCAGTAGGTCGATGTAACTTAAGACGAAAAATTCTTTAAAAAAATTAAGCTGAAAATCGACAATCTTTAAAAATATTTACCCAAGCAAAAACTTAGTATTTTGTAATAAAAAAATAAGTTGTTTTGCTATATTAATATAACATATTTTTAATATTATACTTTACATATATACAATGGTCCAACCAAATGAAGTAGCCCCCGAAAAATATTTTTCTTTAAATGTTAATTGTCAAAAGTAGGAAATACAATTATTAATGAGAACAGCGATGAAATCACAAAGTCAACTTCAATATTAGCAATTAGAGAAATAATAAATTGTAAATAGCACTTATTTAAAGTATTACGAGTATAGGTGTCATTTCATATACAAACCTGTAAAAACTATTCTTGTTTATTCATAATATAAAATTTAAAAGTCAAAATAGCTCTACTTCAAGAGACCAATATGTCTATAGTGAGTAACAAATAAAAACAATGATTTAGTTTTTGGAGCTAAATTATTTGAATTAATAACCTTTGGAACTTTACATATTACAACATATGCTTTTTTGGAGTTCACAAACATTATTTTCGAAGAAAACAATTTTATTTTTATCTGACGACAGTGATTTTTTATTGTATTTATTAATTTATATTTTGACAAATATCGTGTGGATCTAATGTTATTTACTGTTCAACATGAATGTAAAAAAGCAAATTTTATTAAATTTCTATTATTAAAAATTTGTATCCCCTGAGGAATGGTCAAGAAGTGCCGAAACCGGTAGAAGCCAAAAATAAACAGGCCACAGACTGATATACACAAAGAAAAATTACACCTCATTTCAATTCCCGTGTTTTCAGATATTCTGAATATATGGGTAGTCGATAATTTTACCAGAAATGTGTTTCAACGTCCTTTGAAATACAATCACGTATCAGAGCAAACTTGTTAATGGCAACAAAAGGAAAGACGCTTCTAAAAAGTTAATGAAGTTAACAATGAAATTGTAAGATTGACAAATTTGCAAGAGACAGTATTGACAAATTTACAAGAGGCAGATTTTTGTTTGTGAAACAAATAAAGGAAATAAGCATAATAAAAATAATAGGTAGTGCACAAATACATTTAACGAGAAAAAAAATGACCAAAATATTACTTCTAATTCAAGTAACAACATTATAAATTAATATGACAGTGCCACATTTGTTTTAATATATACATAAAGTATAATCATCCTTAGGCTGGACGCACACTAAACGAAGAAAAACGATTTTATACAAAGCGTTTTTTGCTTAACTGTGTTTGAGCCTGATCAGACATCTTCGAACGAATTGTGTATAATGGCATTTCAGATTCATCAGTGTGCGTTGGGTTCGAGTAAAACGTTTAGTACGTAACAAAATGTTTTGTATTACAACGTTCTTGCTCAGTCAGTCTGCGTGGACAAGTAGGTACCAAGCGGACACCATCATGCACGTTTATATATGCTCAACTTTGTCGAACCCGCAAACACGGACTTTTACTCAGTGGGCCAACAGCAACAAATATTTCATTGTACGCATGCGTATACACACTGCGACTGCGTATTTGATCTACTCAGCACGTTATGTTGTTTATGTAAGTTTGCTAAGTTAATAAGGAGATGAACGCCGAAAAACTTTTAGCTTTAATTGAAGAAAGGCCAGCACTTTATAACTATTCTTTAAAGAATATCACCTTAAAGATGTGGCAGATAATTTGTGGGAAGAAATTGCCAAAGTAGCATAGCACACATTTCATCCTCTGTTCTCGACATCTTCCATAGTCTTTCATAAAGTCTTGGCTTTAAACAAAATGTCGCGTCTAAAGATATTCTACAGGAAGTAAAATGTTTTGCTTAATGACAAAATATTTTATAGTAAGTATTTCGGATTAATAAATGGGCGCTGAAATACAACAAAACAGTTTTGCTTAAAGTCACAACGTTTTTGATCAGTCAGTGTGTTTTAAGCTTAAACAAAGTGTGTTTAAGTACGTTTTCAAAACATTTTGTTTAGTAACGTTTTTGTTAGCTCGGTGTGCATTCAGACTTTAATTAAGATCCTTAATTCTGCAGAATAGATTAATAACAGTAAACAATAAATAAAAATAAATACACCAAACAGTGTCAGTGGAATGGTTCGAAAAAACTTCGGAGCACACTGTATAATAATGTTCAATTAGACTTAACCTTCTAGTCTAGACAAAAGGTATCCTACGACCAATGAAATGGGGATACTGTTTCCTGGGGTAGTTAACCCGATTCAGAGAACCATGGGTCTACTTCCAGATAAGTAGGACAGGGCAACGTTTTAATCATCTAGAAACGAGACTATACCTTTAGCCCTGGCAGTGTCTGAGTACATACTTTCGTCTCTTTGTTGAGACAGAGAATGAGATATCTAGTGATGAATTTTTAAGGCGTATCTGGAAGTTTTATCTGGATTAAGTGAAGGCCAGTTCCGCAAATACATTTAGCTGGAAAGCTGCCATGCAACATTGATGACAACGTAAACACTTCAAGGAATCCCCGGTTTGTTTACATGCCGAAGGGACTCAGCCAGTAACTTCGCCACAGCAAAAATTGTGGAAACTAAATTATCTTCCAAAGTGAAAAAGCGGAGAGCAAGAATTTCAATAAATATAAGAAAGAAAAACTGGGCTTTACTTACCAACAATATGATAAGTTGCAACAAAAATAAACTAGGACAAAAGTACAAATTGATAAATATTGAAAATTAAATATAAAGTATATAAATGGGAAGTTGGGAACTTACAGTAAATGTTTGAATAAACGAGCATTTACCACCATTTCGTACAAATAAGTTTAGACATCTACCCTTTGGAGTGCATTTTTCACAAATGTGTAAAGTATTTTATCGTCGATAGTTTCATTAAATATGTAAATCATAAGTTATATTCCGACAATTGTAATTTTAAATATGTTGAGTTTTGTATTTTATCCTATTAACACAAATGTTAATTTTCAACATTATATTTCCTTTCTATAATTGAGCTTATGATGGACATATTAAAGATACAACACATTCTGTAAGACTTAAATTTATTCAAATATTAAATATAAAGATAAACTAGCACAGAAGTATGTACAAAATGATAATTGACAAATATTGAAAACTAAATACATAAAGTGAAAATATTAGTATCAGATATTTTTCACAATACAATCAAAATTGTACTGAATCAAGGCAAAATTATGAAAGAATAAAATAAAAATATATATATATCACTACTATCCATTTTTACATATGCCAAGAAAGCCCCTCAAAGATGTGAATAGAAGCATAATACCATGTTATTCAAAATATAGAATATTTAAGTAATAAGTTCCATTGACATGACTTTGGAATCGAATATAAAATAAAGTATAAATAAATTATTTAAAGCCCGTCAAAGTAATCCAAATTTATTTTTTAAATTCAAACATGAAAAATAAAAAATTTAAACACAAAACAATATGCAATTTACATACTGAACCCAAGATAAATTTAATACAATAATGCAAATTAAGACTGAAAAATATTATTCAGTATCACTAATTTGCAATAATACTTCTCACTAAAAACATCTACAATGTTGAAAACTTGAATGAAAGAAAATATGATGTTATGATGTCACTGTAGGATGTATAATTGAATCAGTACTTTACAACAAAAAAACACTTTTTTTTTTCAAAAGTTAAATTTAAAAAAAATGTATATATTTTGCAAAACAGTGAAATAATTCTCAAACTGCATTGAATATAACATTTTAATAGTAAATTTCAAGAATCTTACAAAATTAGATTTCCAGTTTTTAGAAGTAGAGTTGTCATAAGCTCAAGTTCAAAATTTGACTTCAGTCCAAATAGAATCCGGGACATTCAAACCAATATACAAACATGAAAAATAAAATAAAAAATACAATATACGGGTTTAGCTGAATAATGCTCACAAAAAAAGCAATATGGTTTTCATGAAATGCATGTCTTGCAAAAAAAAAAAATGAAATCATTCTTGAACTATTCATTAAAGTATATATAACATTTTAAAAGTTAGTTTGAGGAATCCTAAATAATTAGGTCTCCAGTTTTTAGAAGCAGAGTTATGCTGGTACGACAGAAGTCATAAAATAAGCTAAATTTTAAATTGTTTCAACGAGACATTCATTAATGGAGATAATCCTTCATATCAAAAGGTGCTTTCTTTGCACACGACAGAATGACAAAAAATTACACTCAGATGCTCAAAGTGGCAAAACACATCGACAAATTGAAAAACTCAATACTTTTTCAGTTTTGTAGACGACATAAAACATGCCGGAAAAAGAAAATGATACTTCTTCAGCTGTGACGGGTTTCTTCAAAATTCCAGAATTCTGGCCAGCGGATCCAGAATTATGGTTCATCCGAATCACGCCGGATTACTTCAGAGACTACCAAATTCTGTAATACTGGCCCTTCGATACATTTGAATTTGCGACCCCTGGCTCAGTTGACTAAGGATTAAATATATACTTTGAGCGATAAATATTTTTTCTGCAGTCAAAACGCTCTCCGTCCAAATTTCTAACTATACAATGTTGAGAAATATCACTTCTCTGCATTCTTAATGGAAACGTTTAGCTAGGAACTAATGGTACTGTAGTTAAACATTTACTACCTTCACATGTAAATCTGACATATAACTGCTCTGTCGGTATAGTACATAATCAAACAAAATGCCGCACTGCTGTGAAAATAAGGTTGTCACTAAAAATCTGGACAATTTTTATTAATAATAAAAAATAGTAGTCTCATAAACATCGTGTCAAAAATGACAATTGAGTTATCTGTTGACAGTCAAATAAAAATACCTAAGATTTCCATTGAAGAAAATGAACGATAGGAAAAGACAACAACTTGAAGAGGTAGGCGATGGGGAAAATCGAGCAGTCTTACAAAAAACTTGGAAGTTTAAAATTTCTCATTTATATGTTCGTAACATTTTGAAGAATAGAAATGGAGTATCAAGAAAAAGAAAACCAGGAACAACGGAAAGCAAACAATTACAAATGCAGAATAAAACTTCGCAACTTAAGAGAATGCCGTCTGATGATCGAGAGTCGTATTTTTCATTGGATGGAGCTGACTGAGCTGGAAACAATTTTTACAATGTATTTTACATATAGAAGACAATTTTTACTATTATATAAAATGTCGAACTTGATCCGGAAATAAAATTCAAACGACATGCCAAGTTCCCAAAGAAGATACTTGTGTGGTTCGCTTTTAGCGCAAGCGGAAGATCAGCAGCTTCAATCAACCATATAAATATACTAAAGAATTTATACAAAAGAGGCTTGTCCCATTCATTGAAAAATACCATAACGATGGTCGATATATGTTTTGGCCGTACATGGCAACATCGAATTACGCAAAAGGTACTATTGAAGTTTATGAACGGTACAACATATGGTTCATTCCTCGCTCAGAATATGTACCAAATGTGCAACCATTACCTATCGAACGGTTTTGGTATCAATTGAAACAAAAAGTGTACGAGAACGGGTGGAAAGCAGAAGATCTAGATGCAACTGCAATGCTAGCTGCATTAAAGACGAGAATGCAGGTCAAACTTCGCTAATTTGATGTGGGGACACTTCGAACGACTAATGGCAAGACTTAAAACTAAAGTTATACAAGCTGCTGATTATGGACCTGATTATATTATTTCACAATGATTTAAACGTGTTTCAATCAAAACAATATAATTTTCATGGTTGATTAATAATATTGTTTCAAAAATGTCCATAATTTTAGTTGACATACCTTTGAAATAAGGCATTCATTTACAAAAACGAAAGTATAAAATGCTTAGCAATTGAAGCAATAGCTCAAAAAGAATGCACATCCATTTTTTCACTGCACTAGTTAAATGTACTTGAAACAAATAAATTATACAAAAGAACATAATATTCAATTACAAAACTGGAATTGATTTTTTGAAAAAACAAAAGCCTTGAAGTCATATTTGAATAAGTTCCTATCTTCACTGCAAAACTCCACATCGATCCATAAATCAAACAACCATTGTCAGTAAATATACAAATTTCATTTTTTGTCCTTTTTTATTAATATTATTAATATGGAAACCAACGACGAAAATATGGGTAGTGATTATTCGTGCTCACCACCAGATATTGTAGATGCTAGCAAAAGAATCTGCTTCCCAAAAAATCTAGAGCAAAATATGAAAGACAATACGAACTGTTTATTACGTGGTGTAAAAATAGAAAAATTAGAAGATATTGCGAAAACGTAACGGTGGCAACTTTTCTTTATATTAATCGTTATTTATTGAGTAGTATTGTAAGTACAAAGTGTATATTTTATCAGACTTTGTGACACCGACATATTTCACTAGTCATTAAAACAATTCAAACGTGCTGTTATAAATGCATGTAATTAAGTTGTGTGAACCTATTATTGTTAATTTTTGTACTGTTGGTTTATCTTATAGATTTTTAAATTTTTCTTTGGACTGCAGTCAAACTTTCGCCCTTTTCCTACTTTTGTGACTTATCGTCCTTGTACTGCTTTTATATTCATTCATTTTTTTGCCAACTTAAACTTATGAAACTAACTTTCATTGAAACATATTACTATTATTTTGTTTGTATAGTTAAAAGTAAATTGAAATTTAAATTTTATCAAAATTTTATTTGTAAACTCATTCAAAATTAAACTTTCCTTTTTGTTTTATGTTCCTTTCTCGAGTACACCCTTTTCAAGGTGTTGTCGCCCGAAAAGAAAATTTATGGTATTCAAAAATTTTTGCAGATGCAATGGCCTGGGTCTTTTTTGTTAGTTGGGCTACAATCTATCACAAAATTATTAATCTGGGCTTGACTTAGCTCCCGCCCTAAACCCGTGAGTTACCGGTGCTCAACTTTTGTGTGATATGGTAGATACCATTCTTTTCTTGAGTAACAGTGTTTCCAGCACAAATGGACATTGTCGATTTCGAGAGAATACGCTCCTGCGTCACGCGGCAACAACCTCTCCATCGACAATATCTCATTTTGCGCTCTTAATACATAAATAGCTATTTTTATATTTCGTATTGTTGCATTTTAATAGCCAAACATAATATAACAAAAAAAATGAGTTATCAATAGTACTTAAAATCGAAAACTTCGAAACATAATACTAATCAGTCGACAAAAGTAAAAAATAAAAATCCACATGATACATTACAAAATACTAAGATAAATAAATCACATAAACGTAATGATGAAACCATAATTATTCATATACATGTTTTTTTTTTTTTTTTTTTTAACGTACTTTTTTATTTACAATCTATCTAATACAAGATAATGAGTAAATGATTTGATTATAGTAACATGTGAAAGACGGGTCCATTGACCTTCCTTACAACAACATATTCATAATATTCTTAGCTAAAAAAATTCAAATGTTTTTCATTTAAAGAACCAGTGCGCCATAATTTCTTTCATTTTAGGGCTTCCGCACATTGTCGTACACCTGTCTTTAATGCCTAAAAAGTTTCAATAGGTCTCACCTACGTACCTAGGAAAGAAGTGTATTGCAACTGTAAAGTTTTGATACATGGAAAAATACATGAAATCAACTGAAATACATCAAACGTATACAAGACAAAACTGGTATATAATTTAAATCTCACAATACATACTTTTTATAATTTCGTTGCTTGTTCTTATATTTATCTAATGTAGAATAAATGGAAATCACTAAATAAATCACAAATAAAAAAAAAGATTTTCTTCCTGAACAAATCAGCATTTTCGAAGAGAAAAAAAATACAAACATTAACAACATTGGTTAGTTCTTATTCGAGTGAAGAAATCAGCATTTTCGAAGAGAAAAAAAATACAAACATTAACAACATTGGTTAGTTCTTATTCGAGTTTGTACTCGTATAAAAGATAAAACAAGGACCTATTTTTAAATTTAAAAAAAAAACATTTATTTTTGTACCTCAATTCCATTCCCCACAACACAACTAAACCCAGAAATTAAAAAATATTCCTGAGCATCGAAGTCAATGCAGAGTCTGGTAACTCTTTACTTTTCTTTATGTACAATTGCACACGAACGTAGAAATATAGGATGAATCGTACGTAATTAGGGCTCCAATTTTTAGAAGTAGTTATGTTTGTTCGAAGCCATAAAATTAGGAAATTAGCTAAATTTTACCTTGTTTCAACAAGACATTCATTAATGGAGTTACTCTCTCATATTAAAACATTTATTTCAAAACCAACGTTTAAAACCAATTAAATATGTACTTTAAGGGTTGAATATATTTTTTTATATTTTAACAGCGGGAAATGATAAAACAAAAAAAAATGTGATTGTTATCAATTATACTGAAAATCAAAAACTTTGAAATCTAATAATCAGCCGACAAAAATAAAAAGAAAATCCATTTGGTACATTTCGAAATACTAAAACACATTATCCAAAATACATGATAAAACACTAATTACTCATACACATATGTGTGATTATAACAAGCAAATATGAACGTATGTCAATTTTTCTTAGAAACAAAGCATAAATGCCACCAAAATGAAATGTTAATCCCTATAGTTAACAAAAAAGTTAGAAGAAAACAGATTAGTTCTTACAATAATAATATAAAAAAAATAGATTAGTTCTTACAATAATAATATAAAAAAAATAGATTAAATAACAATTAATATTTGAGAACACAAGTTTTTCATTTAATAACAATTATATATGCATAGTGGAATAAAACGATCGAGTGCAATGAATGCAATATCTTTATTCAAAACAAAATAAAAACAAACATTCTTCAATTTTTTTTCCACTTCCAGAACTAGTGATTATGAAAGAAGTACAATAAAGAATTTTTTTAATACATGGAAAAAAAATACTTGAAAACAACTGAAATAGATCCAATGTAAACAACAAAACTTGCACATCATTTAAATATCACAATGTACAGCCTTTTTTATAATTTCCTTGTATAACCTTTCTTGTTATTTTTCGTATCTAATGTAGAACAAATGCAAAACAAAATATCAATCCCAATAAAAAAATATTCGATTTTACTACGGAAGAGATTTCGAAAAAAGATCTCAAGTATTGCTCTTATTCGAACTGCAAGAAAGAAAAAACTAAAAACAAGTCACCATCGCGTATACAATATTCAACTAGACCAATTTTTAAATCAAACAATATAATTTTTTTTATTATTATTCCTCAATACCATTCCAGAAATTAATCATAAGGGAACAACCAAAAAAATCTTTCATTTTTTTCCTCTGAAGACAAGGGGTAAAAATTCGAAAAAAAATCACCACTACTAAAAAGAACTTCTCATATTCTTGCTGCATCGGAAATCAATGCAGAGTCTGGTAACTCTTATTATTCTTAAGTACACAAACACAAAATCGGTGAATATAAAATGATTTTATAAAACTTTTTTCACCGCAAAACAAAACATAGATGTTGAAATGTACCCTTGCGACGGGAAGCCCCTGGGGAAAGCAGTGGCGTATCACCAATTTTTTCAGGCAGAATACAAAGCATGGATATTATATAAACAAGAAAGTATTAAAATGGATTCCAGATATATCTATTTGATATTTACATGATAATGAAATCATTTTAAAAATATAGAAATAACACAAATGAACTGCTTCCTCTTAAAATAATGAAAGAATAAAAATAAAGATTTATTTAAGACATACTTCGAATCGATATAACTATTAAGATTTAATTTTAGACAATGATCCTGCTTTAAATTCTATGACAAGTTGCAAAAATATACTAATGAAAATATGCAAACATATGCTACTAACACCAAATGAATAAGACATATTTTAAAGAATATTACACAAAATGAAGTTCGTAAAGAGTGAAAAGTACTTACTTCTGATAAAAACATACAATACTCAAGTATAAAAATATATTTAAATTGAAACATTTTTTCTCATTAAATTGAAACATTTTTTCTCATTTTCATCTACTTATATGTTTAATAAATCAATCAATTAGGAACTGAAAAGGAAACTACGAGTGTATTAACAAAAAATATGAAACAGTTTGCGTAAAAAGTTTATAAATCTGGAAAGTCATCACATAAATAATTACAATGATACTTCAAGCCATCAGCTAGTCATGTAAATATAGTAAATATATAATTGTTATTATCTAAATTTGATTTGATATTATTGGTCCATAAATTTTTCAAATTTATTAATAAAGAAATAATTTCGAACTTGAATAAAACTTATCTACTAATACAGAAATTAACAGACATCAATAGTAAAATGGAATTAAATTGAAAAGCGCACCAAATACAATTTGAAGAAACTTAAATACAATTGTCGATCTAGGTACAAAAAAATATAGAATAATTAAGATAAAATAGGAAATGACAGAGCAGTGTCACATAAAAACAACGAAATAAATACCAAAAAAACATGTTACAAAAGTTTAATCTATTTATCTTCAACACGTTTATAATAATTACTCTGAAAACAATATTATTTTTCATTATTGTTAATTAAATAATAAAATAGAAGTATTGCAATTTCGCAATAAAAATGTTACATTTCTAATTCATTTAGCATCTGTCTATGCCAAGAATACATCATAATATTAATAGTTTTGTTGTTAGGTACACAAAAAAGCAACCCGTTTGCAGTTTAAATATAAACTCTTTGTATATATTAAATATAATAATAAGTAAATTAAAGAATTACACGTTAGCTATAAAAATGTTAGCCCATCTCCAATTCATATAGCACCTATGCCTAAACAAAAGAATTCATCATAATATTAATAATATTTGTAAATAATAACAAACAGTTTGCAGTTTAAAATAAAACCATTGTATATAAGCACAAATCATCTGAAAGTACGTATACAAATCAACAAAGCACAAACCCTTGTGGGAAAGGGCAGTAAACACGAACCGTTTATAAATAATCACAAAATATTCGTAAGCAAACAATTTGCAGTTAATATTATAGATAAGCACAAGACTTGAACGTGAAACGTAAATAAAAACCAACGAAGCACAAACCCTGTGGGAAAGCACAAATCATTGTAGGAAAACACAAACCATTGCGGGAAAGCCCAAACCATTGCAGGAAAGAACAGTTTATGGGAAAGAACAACCATTCATTCAATATAAGCCATTAAAACAAAACCAATATCAACTTTCTAAAAAAAAAAAAAAAAAAAATATGTAAGTATACTTAAACAGCCCATCATTCATACAGAAAGACATAACCAACAAACACAAAACTTTACATGAAAGAATTTCCTTCCAATCTCCAAAAAATAATTTAAAAAATGTATCAATTTTGAAAACTGTAATTCCTTCCAAAATACTTCGTAGCTTCGATTCCAAGTTATGAGTTTATAAGTAAAGGACTTCCATGTAAAATTGCCAATTGTATGTCACCACCACAAGGCTGAAGATTGAAACAATTGAGTCCCGAAACGTTCCAACAAATAATACCTTTTCTTCAAGAAGACCAAAAACAGTTTCCAAAGAAAAAATCTAAATCAATATCAAGAAGAATCAACAGTCTACTCTTCAAAAAGTTTAAAGATAAGCACAAACCACTGTGGGTAAAAATTTTGAACAGCACAAAGCATAGTAGTGGGTAAACAGCAAAAAGCATACTTGTGCGTAAACAGCACATAGCATACTTGTGGGTAAACAGCACAAACCATTGCGGGTAAACAGCACAAACCATTGCGGGTAAACAGCGCAAACCATTGCGGGTAAACAGCACAAACCATTGCGGGTAAACAGCGCAAACCATTGCGGGTAAACAGCGCAAACCATTGCGGGTGAACAGCACCATCTCTGGCTAAGTAATCGACAAACCGTAGGTGAGTAAGCCCACTAACACTTTCGTCAGCCAGAAACATGTTTGAAGGAAGGACAAGGCATTCAAGAACCAGTTTGTAGCAAAAATTTTCAAGTTTTCATTGTGATGTGTGGAGAAAATATTTGAATTTATCAGTGATTACATTAAATGAAGACATTTTTACCTTTTTATACAACTGATGTTTCATGTTAACATTTGATATAATAAAATCGGTAAAAATATGCCAAACATACATTATACAAAATTAAAAACTCTCACTGTAACAATAAAAGGAAAATGCAACATATTGAACATAATATAAAACAAAAATATAATCAGTGATTTTGATATGGACAAATATTTGAAGACAAGTTTTTGTAAAAAACTAAATATTATTCCAGGTTGGCACAATGGGAAAACTGGAACAAAATGGATAAAATTTCGAACTTAAGAAGCGTTTTAAGCAAAATATTCAAAACGTCAGTGATAAATTCAGTACTGAAAGTATTGAAAATGTGAAGAGTACAATAGAATTTCTTGGGAATATGAGCTAGCGATTTGTATAAGGGGTTTTTATAGAACTTTTTAATTTCAACATTTGATACGATAAAATCAAAAATATGTAAAACATATACAAAATTAAAGAGACAAAAACAAAAAAAAAATAACCACGGAAAATAATATTAAAGAAAAATACTAATGTAATCGATAAATAATAGATGATGGCATTTGTTTTAATCAAATATATGTTAGTCACAATGGTAAAACTTGAGTACAATGTATAAATCTCGAAATTAAGAGGGGTTTTAAACAGAATACTTCAAAATGTCAGTGATAAATTAGTACTGAAAATATCAAGAGTAATATAGAATCACATTAAATGAAGGACGAGCAGACCTTGTTTGTGTTTTTATAGAATGTAATTTCATGTAAACATTGAGCATGATAAACGAGGTAGCCAATGGGCTGGACCGTTCAATTTGTGCTTTAAATATACCATAGTACGTAATATATCGAAAAATAACTATGGATAAACTTTCGTCACAAGTATTTTCCGACCTTTTTCCCTCTTTCCCCGTCCATCGATTGTTGTTAACAGGGCGGAGCGTTGTCCGCAATAAACGCTCAACCAGCCAGGGCAAAAAGCTTGCGACAACACTTGCGGGTAAAATTAACTAATTTTTACAATTTACAGGAAGATACGCTAATATTATACATATTTTCTAACTAATTGAAGGATGGTAAATATTTTTAATTTTTTTGATAGAAAACTGTAAAATGAATATAGAAAAAAAGAACTAAAATAGGTAGTAATGATCAATTAATATTTAAAAAAATTATAAGAACAATATTCTGAGAGCATACCACTACTCGAATACTACTTCACTTTACGTATCTCATATTTCAATATATATATACCGCAAAATGACTTGCAAGAAATGTCATTTTTCCAGATTTATTTTCAAACAAGGAAACCCCTTCAAAAGCGTTTTAAATCTGAAAGGAGGATGCGCGGTGTTTTACAGACCCTAAAATATAGCTTTTTAATATATTTTGGAAAATATTTAAAGTTGTGCCTTGGAGCTTTGACTACCACTTTGGCACGTAATTTAATTTATATGCAAATGTATTGGTGTCATTTCTTTATTATTAAACCGCATTTGTTCAGCTGGAGTCCACAGAAGACCACAAGACCCTAAAAAAAATCTCAATCCAATGACAAAAAAAGTTAATAATTATAAAAAAATATATAAAATACAATATAAAGTAGAATAATAACAATGTGAAACAAATGGGGTTACAAAAACGTGGCGTAGTGCTTCAAGGGTTAAGCAAAATACTTCGTGTCAGTCATAAATTAGCACTGAAAATATTGAAAGTATTAAGAATACAATAGAATTTCTTGCTCCGCTGTGGGGATATGACGTGGCGGTTTGTGTAAGTGGGCGCGACGTTCCGTGAAGCGTTCGCCGGCGTCGCATCGCCCAACACAGCGGGAACCGTGCGCTACGCTACTGCCGCCGGCAACGATCAATGGGAATGTAATTAAACCTCGGCCTGAATTTTTGATCCACTTGAAACAATGAAATGTTTTCAAACTAAACAAAATTAACTCTCCCCGGTTGTTGATACTCGGTAATAGAATAATCTGACTGCGCGAGTAAGTGGTCGCAGTGTTGCCACATGTAAAACGTTCACAAGGCATCAACACCGGAAAAGGAAAAATTATCAAAGCCAGCCATCAAGATTGGGAACTCATCTTGATTACTTTGATTTCATTCCTCATTCGACGTTGGACAATTGAAAGCTTCCATTATTTTTAGTTTCATTAACTCCTACTGGAGTAGTTTCCGGCCCAAATAGGTTAGAAGAAGAATTGGGAACTCTGTCAAGAACTTTTTTGGTCACATGTGTTGGTGCCCAATATAGGCGATATGAAAAATAAAAAAAAATCTGTCGTGGCCAGCACAATACCCCTCGCCATTTTCATATTGGACTATATAAGTATTGTATTTAACATATCTGGTACACACAAAAAAATCTAATTATATCTAGTCTTGATTTTTAAATTCATTCTATGAACAATTTCCTCCTACTCTTGTAAATGTTCGAGATTCTACCAATTCATTGACAAGATTGGCGGTAAAAAAATATTTAAAAGATTTTTATTAAGAAACTACTACTTCCGGTTATCCAATTGTTACCAAAACCTTTTCAGCTCTTGCCATTAATGTCAGATTAAGGAATACGTAGTGAAATGGTTCTTAAGAATATTATTTGAGGAATCGTCCCTCCAACATCCACACATACATGCACACACACAAACACACATCCACACACAGAGAGACATCATTGTAAAAATGTTATAATCGGATTATAGGGACCATAAAACGTGCTTATTCACTAAAATCTGGAAATGCGATTTTCAGCAAGATTCGAATACCTCTCTTAGCGAGAGGTAAAAATGAAACAAAAATAATATAATATACTGAATCGTATACAAATTTATTTAAATTTAAGTATATAGAAATTAAAATACGACTGAAAAATATCAAGTTTAAGACGAGGCGGTCGTCATTATTTTGACGAAAAAGTCAATGACTTGGTGGATGTATAACGATCAATTGTTTATGAATATCGTTTACAATTGTTTTTATAAAACTACTAACAATCATAATTTAGAGATCTTTAACTATTAAAAGATCTTTAAGATACATTTAATGTCAGATTTCAATTTTTTTAACATTTTTTTTTTTTAATTTAAACTGACGAAGTTAATTATTGTTTTTTTCCCCCCAGCAGAAAAACGAACAAAAATAATAAATATTTTTCTAAGACATCTACTTTAGGTCAATTAATAATAATATTTTTATTTATTCCATTTTAAAATTAATTGTACGAATCGAGTATTCAATACACTTACATAAATTTTATTTCCCAAAATTGCCCAACTTACTATGAAAAAAACCATTCAAACTTAAAAATATTCCAGATTTCATCCTCTGAACAATTATTGAAATTCTAATACTACTTTGTCCAGTTTTAGATAAATAATTATTGTTATGGTAAAAGTATAATAGTATTACCAATCACCAATAAAATTTGATAAGACTATAACTTTTCTATACTACATACAAATTTTTCTTATATTTTGTCGTAACAACAAAACAAAAACAATCATAAGTTCCATTCTCGAAAATTAAATCAAAACTAGGATTATACAATTTTTAATCAGAAACAAAAAGTTCATTTTCATTGTTTTACTGATTCATATAGAAAATACTCAATTTTTTCTCGATTCATTGGCAGAAAATTTCTTAGATTTCTTTTTAAATTTGATAAAAACAATTACATTTTGTTATAATAGTTTCATATTCACAGTAAATAATAACAAATTCACAAAACCAGCCTTAGATTGGTAACACGTCTTGATTATTTTAAGTTCATACCTTATTCGACGTAGGACTACGCTTCAGTAACACTATTTTTGAGAGCTTCCATTGATTAATTCCTATTAGCGTATTTCTGGCCAAAATATGTCAACAACTAATCTTAAGTTTTGATGTAATATACAAAATTCTGTGGACGCTTGTGTTGGTGCCTAAGAAATTCAAAAATGTTTAAACTTTGAGACGAGACTGATTGTCAAAATTTTGACGAAAGAAGTCGAACAGCTTAGTGGAAGTGGACCAACAATTTGGATTCCTGCATGAAAGGCATTAAATAAATAGGATGAAACATCGATCATTCAAATTTCTAGTGCCACAATTTTCTGCGATTTACTTTTCAATATACACACCAAATATTATGATGAGGTAATTTGGTAGAAAGAAATTATTAAATAACTGGTTCGCGTTGCTGCAATTTGTACACCGCAAAAGACACCTGGCAAGAAGCCAATTCTTTTCAACCCTTGCTCAAAAGATGATCTGCATGATAATGAAGTTTTAAATTTGGACGACATATTTATTAAATTTTCACTACATTAATGTAGCATTTCCCTGAGAAGGCAGCGTTTTCTAGCCGAAAAATACTCAAATTATGGTTTCATTTTTAATTTATGAAAAATAAGAAGTCAATACGAAAGCTTAACGGGATATAAAGTAATAGAAACAGGTTTTATTTCCATTTCAAAATTCAAACAATTCCATATTTATTACATTTGAAATAGTAAATCCTACTCTATAAAAATATAACTCTCATAAGTAAATACATACCGTATTGTTAATGTTAGGTGAAACGTTAGGTTGCATTTCATCTATCAAACCAAGGCCCAGCAACCCGTAAAAAAACAAGAACATAGACGCCTTTCGCAAGGACCAGAACATAGACGCCTTTCGCAAGGACCAGAACATAGACGCCTTTCGCAAGGACCAGAACATAGACGCCTTTCGCAAGGACCAGAACATAGACGCCTTTCGCAAGGACCAGAACATAGACGCCTTTCGCAAGGACCAGAACATAGACGCCTTTCGCAAGGACCAGAACATAGACGCCTTTCGCAAGGACCAGAACATAGACGCCTTTCGCAAGGACCAGAACATAGACGCCTTTCGCAAGGACCAGAACATAGACGCCTTTCGCAAGGACCAGAACATAGACGCCTTTCGCAAGGACCAGAACATAGACGCCTTTCGCAAGGACCAGAACATAGACGCCTTTCGCAAGGACCAGAACATAGACGCCTTTCGCAAGGACCAGAACATAGACGCCTTTCGCAAGGACCAGAACATAGACGCCTTTCGCAAGGACCAGAACATAGACGCCTTTCGCAAGGACCAGAACATAGACGCCTTTCGCAAGGACCAGAACATAGACGCCTTTCGCAAGGACCAGAACATAGACGCCTTTCGCAAGGACCAGAACATAGACGCCTTTCGCAAGGACCAGAACATAGACGCCTTTCGCAAGGACCAGAACATAGACGCCTTTCGCAAGGACCAGAACATAGACGCCTTTCGCAAGGACCAGAACATAGACGCCTTTCGCAAGGACCAGAACATAGACGCCTTTCGCAATAAATACCGTATTAACATAAAATTTAATTTGATAATAAATCAAATGTTTTAGAATTATTGAACATTTTATGCAAGATTTCAATATTATCTTTTTTATAATTTCAATTGACTATTTTGAGTGCTTATTTTCTCCCAAATATATAAAAAATGAATTAATTAGACATAATTTACATTTCTTTACAACCTCTGTAATAGGTTCATAATGTTACAAGAAATATCTTATCATACACTAGTATTTTGTTATATCATAATAAATTAGAATAACGGTTTATATACTATAAAATTATTAGAAAGATGTGACAAATTTATGAAATATATTTATATTATTCCTTTAAAACCATACTTCAGTAAAATTAGTTTAAGATCGCAAGGAATGAAATAACGAAGGATGAAAAAAGAAACAATGTAAGCCTAAACACAAATGTGTTATAATTATATAATTAAATAATCTTTTTTTTTTTGTAAAATATTGAAGTAATAATTACAATGCTGAACGTAAAAAAAAAGTTTTATTTATGTTCATTCGAATTTTCAGGCCTTATTATAAACAATATCTACCAGCCAAAAAAATAAAAACGATTATCAAATAATAAAATTTTCAAATTTTACAAACACACTACTTCCAAAAAGAATAAACTCATCGAAATGCATGCGAAAAAAATTGATACAAATTATTCACAAAATAAAGAATGAATAAAAATTAAAATAAACAGCACATATATTTATTCAGTCTTTAAAGATAGAGGGATTGATAAAATAAAAACTAATACCAAAGCACTGTCGCCATAAATACTAATGCTGCATTGCACTATTTTTCAATGCATAAATATTATGGAGTTTATTCTATATTCATACAAATAAAATATTTTAGAACTGATTAAGCACTTATAAGTAAAATAAACGATAAATCAAAATTAGAATAAATAGCAGAGACAACAATATAAAACATTACTAACAGCTAACAAAATTTACAATTTAACGAAGATTTCTTCTTCAAATATGCATTTTCTGATCACTCTACTCAACACAGATGCTTGACAAACACAAAAAAATATAAGGAAAAAGTAATGATTGCAAAATGCCAGTGAACAAAAATACCAGAAAACAAAAACAACAATAGGGATTGAAGTTTTCAGTGATTATCCTGAAGTTATAAACTACAATTTACACAAAAAAAAAAACACTTATAGCAATTCAAAAGGAAAATATCAAAATGACAGAAACCATTATAACCATCAAAAGGAAAATATCAAAAGGAAAATATCAAAATGACAGAAACCATCAATTTGCACAAAAAAAAAAAACACTTATAGCAATTCAAAAGGAAATTATCAAAATGACAGAAACCATTATAACCATCAAAAGGAAAATATCAAAATGACAGAAACCATTATAACCATCAAAAGGAAAATATCAAAATGACAGAAACCATTATAACCATCAAAAGGAAAATATCAAAATGACAGAAACCATTATAACCATCAAAAGGAAAATATCAAAATGACAGAAACCATTATAACCATCAAAAGGAAAATATCTAAATGACAGAAACCATTATAACCATCAAAAGGAAAATATCAAAATGACAGAAACCATTATAACCATCAAAAGGAAAATATCAAAATGACAGAAACCATTATAACCATCAAAAGGAAAATATCAAAATGACAGAAACCATTATAACCATCAAAAGGAAAATATCAAAATGACAGAAACCATCATAACCATCATAATTGCCAACAGATAAAACTGTGTATGACGATTTTAAACCAAACTACAACTACTGTTACACTGAATGATGACATCAAAGTTTTTAATTACTTTTTACAAAAATTCTTCATAAGAAGAAATCAAAATTAAAATTCTCCAAAGGAACAAGATTAGCAATTAAATCGAAAATAAATATTTACTAACAGATAAAACTGTATATAACAACAGAAACGAGAAATCATCTACTACCATGATGACAACGAAGATTGGAGTTACTCTTAAGAGCATAGACTCCCAATCTTAAAGTTTCAACTGAGGTGAAAACGTGTGGTGACCGGTAGCGGATGGGCCGGCCTGTGCGTCCAGCGTTCAATATTTATGATTGGTTTACATTTATTTCAATACACCCTTACTATCCCTTCCATATATTTCATACATTTGTAAAAGAAAAACTGACGATGCAAGTACATTACTCGTGTTTCCACTGATTCTGCTAATATTAAATTAATAATTAAAAACCAAATTTTGTTTCAAATATATTTCTCTTTTCAAGTAACACAACAAAATATTTGAAGTTCCATCTTCAAATATGCAATTTTTGATCAGTATATTCAGAAACTGCCTATCTGCACATATTAAATACTAACAAGGAAGAAACAGAAATTTGAATCAACATATGTGCAAAATACAAGTGGAGAGAAAAATCACTAAAGCAAAAACACAATAGTCTTTGGAATTGACCCTCTACTGTGACTGTCTACTTATTTGATTCCAAATTACTAAACTGCCAAGTTACTACCCCAACCGAAACCATGGCCCGTATTCTCTCATCTTGAAGTAGAGCTACTTCCGAAAAATCGCTACTTCAACTGTCAAATGTCAACTTTAATATTAAAAATTAGAGAAATAAAAATAAATTAAATTGTAAATAGCACTTATTTCAAATATAATAGGCTTTATTTACAAAAAATCTATTTTTGTCTACTCGTAAAATAAAATAAAATTTTAAAAATCGAAAATAGCGCAACTTCCTAGTATTATCCTCTTGTAATACCAAATTATATGATGCCGCTAAATGCTAGTTGGTTCTTCTGAGATAGCATCTATATTTGAATTTACATAAATAATAATTTCTAGCTGTTATAAATTGAAATTTAATAACAACGATATATTTTTGTTATATAATTAATTATCAATATGTTTTAAATGAAAAATTACTCTTAACATATATGCATATAAAAACGTGAAATCAAATACGTATATATATGTAAAAATTTTATACCCATATGAAATCATACACTGAAAGTGAAATTCTAGAAAAATGGATGGTTTGTTGTCACTGGTTATCAAAGCTTTTGTTTACTAGTCATTAAACCTCAGACCCTGGGTAAGAGTTGACCTGAAGATCTCTATCTTTCAATCGCCTCTCTTAGCTAATTTTATAAACAAAAATATACACGGCGCGGCATTTCCTGATCCTGACAATAACACTTGTTTTAATTTTGTAAATCAATTACCTCACAATTTTCCATTTCTTAAACTTTATTATAAGAGTGCGCTTTGTAAAACTTGTGGTTGATTTTACCAGATTAAAGTAAGCGAGTATGTTTCAAAACATTTATTTTATAAAATGTGCGTGTCATACTTCAGTCAATAATATCATTAAAATATAGATTATTAAAAAACATAAATAAAATATTAAAGGATTTGTCCGGCGGACGGCAAACTGCCGGCATATCTGAACACCGTATTTGACTACCTGTAGTTTTTGCGCCGTAATTGCAGAGTCAGATTTAAATGGGCGTCGAGCAAGCCTTTACGCCGTGGACGTCATTCGTATCATGTGAACACAGCCACAAACAACATTGATAATTTCTATTATTAAATAATATTTAATATAAAGAAAGTAAAAAGAAAATTGTCCAAAGAAATATTAATGATGAAGTGTAGAATTTGACAAGGTTTCTTCCACAAATATGCAAAAAATTCACTATTCAAATATGAAATATCACCATATTTAACGCTCAATATCAGCACTTATTAAATAATTTCAAGTAGGTAATAGTTATTTACATAATCAGTTATGAAAAGAATGATATTGTTTGATGAACACAATATTTACCAAAACGAGTGAAGCGAGTTTTGCAAATTATTGGAGTCAAACAATATCACGTATTCTTAATATATTATGTACAAAATTTTATCTGATTCCGCTAAAATAATGCGTATCTTTATCGTATTATCATTGAAAATAATTTGTGAATTTGTTCTAAAATTGATGCAAAGGAATTAGGTTTAAGTGAAAAATTCATAAATTGGTATTAAGGAAATCATTATTGATATATACTTGTTTCTTCAATTGTCAGTTGTGTAATATCCTTTTTTGACAAAATTCATTTTGTATCAATTACATAAAAAGTGACATTTCGAAACGTCATAAGATTAGGTAAACTCAACTTTTTAAAAAGGAATAAAAATTTAAAAAATTAAATCAACCTATTAGTTGCAATACAAGACGACAGAAAACCAGAAAAGTAAGACCATCAAAAGGAAGATATCAAAATAAAATTGTCCAACGTAGCAAGAATAGCAATTGATATTAAAATAAATAATTATAACATAGAACTGATTATGACCGAGTGAAACAAGATCTACGCAGGGTAACGAATTTTGAAATTACTCTTCATTACACCTTCAAGTTATTGTCTATCCAAAAGTAAGACATCAAAATGACAATTGTCCAACGGAGAGATTTGTGATTGAGAATTCACCTAATGTCGACAACGAAGATCGGAATTACTCTGAAAGATTTCTTCTACAAATTACAATTTCTGATCGCTTATTCAGCACAGACTACCAGCAAACATTAAATATTTTCAAAGAGAAAAGTACAGAAACCTAAATCAACACGATTACAAAATATAAAATATACAGAAATACGTGAAAACAAAAACTACAATTAGGGTTGGACCTAAAAATCAGTTATTAATTCAAAACTTACCAATCCAAATGGAACATATCAAAATGAAAATTACCCACCCATATATAAAAATAACAGAGTAAAAAGTAAAAAGCATATCATTATACAATAATAAGTATTTTGTTATTCCAGTATCATAATTATAGCAAATTAGAATAACGGTAAATAACAAAACATGTTTAAATTGCAGTATTAAAACCATTCACAATTAAAACTAATTTAAAAACGAGGGAATGAAATGAAGAACGAAGAAAAAAAAACTATCAACATAACACAAAATGTATTAACTTTATAACTACATTGTTCAATATTGCAGTAAGATTTATTTCATTAATATCATGAAATGTTGATCTTAAAATATAGTTCTAATCATATTCATTCAAATTTTCAGGTCTTATTATCAGCAAGTAATATCTACCCACAAACTCAAAAACAAAAATAAAACTAATAATAAAGTATTCAATGTTACAAACACACTATTACCACAATGAACAAAATGTCAAATAGAAATGTATGCAAATTAATAGTTGGTTCGTTTCACTCGTTTGGGTCAAAGTTATTTATTAATATTGTAGTAACATTTATCAATTAATAAATATTTTAGTTTTCTTTTAAATAAATTAAACTAGTCTTTATATCATCTAGTTAATGGTTGACTAATTAGATTCCTATTACAAAAGGATCATTCTCTTTACCTGTAGTATTATATTAATGACAATTCCTATATTTTAAAATTTCGTCTCTATTTATTTTTAATAAACAAAATTATATTTAAAATATAGGAGTACAAACATGGCAGAGTAAGAAACTTTCATAAAATTATGTTTAGAGGTTACTTGTGTAGCTAAGGTTATAAATATTTCTAATAGGTCGTTTCTGTAGTATAAAAATGAGAACGGCACTGGAAGAGCCGATACAAAAAATTATGTCATATGATAGACTATAAAATTTAGCAAAAATAAAGTGTTTGTTCAAGTTTTCTAATAGCAAAGCATAAAGGAGCAAGTTTAATACAGATATTAATTTGTTCAACCCATTTAAAATTTTCTCTTAAATTAATACACAAAACTTTAGGATTGCTCACTTGTGGTATTATTTGATATATCTGGTTAAAAAGTTACTACGTTTAGATGTTAAGAACTTAATTATTGCAGATATAGTTGCATTTAGAGTGAAACTAAGACATACAAACCAATCAGAAATATTTTTAGTTAAAAAGGACAAAGCATTTTTCTAAATTAATTTCATTTTCTGGAATAATTTTAGAAAAGTTATCGCAAAACCAACGAAATTTGTATTAAAACAACTCTTACATCATTCATGTACAGAGAAAATAAAATTGGACCTAACATTTAATAAATAATAATCAAATGCTCCGTTTCACATAAATATGATTGAAACCAAGTTGCGAACATGCTGAAAACGTTACAAAGAAAAAAAAACGGACATGTTTTTTTTTAAGTTGTTATTCTATAAGCCTTTACCTTGCGTTGTTCCAATTCCCTTTCATATAATAGTTATAATTTTCTTTTTCTTCCCTCTTACTTTTCCAATCTAGTTCTTTGGTTACCAGATATATATTTTTTTTAATTTATATATTTCGTTGCGAGTACAAAAATTGAAAGGTGTTCGCTACAAGATACCGACGCATGCGTATTATTTACATAAATTTGCAATAAATTATTAATATTCCATGGTTTTCTGTACATATTACGCATATGGAAATAATATACGAACTAATACCAAAATACTGTCGCTAAAAATATTTATGCTTCTGTATTTTATTATTTTTCAAAAGATGAATATTTTGTGGATTTAAGCGATATTTATGCACAAAATATATAACTAATTAATCCAGTCATAAGTAAATTTAGTATAAACAAGACAACAAAATTGAAGATTGATACAAAAATAAAAAAATGTTAACAGCTACTAAAATTCATAATTTAACAGATTTCTTCTTCAAATATGTATTTTTTGGTCACTCTACAACACAGATAAACAAATACAAAAATTTCAAGCAAGAAGTAAAAACATTAATGAACATATTACATAATTGCTAAATATAAAACCAGAAAACAAAATCAACAATAGAGGTCAATTTGCAATGATTATCTTGGCAATTATTGTAAACTACATTTTACACAAAAAGCAGTTATCAATCCGAAAGGTAGACATCAAAATGAAAATTGTCCAACGGAGCATCATTGAAACGAAATTAAACAATTACCAACATATAAAACTGTATATGACGGACTTGAAACACTCCAAAGTTTGGAATTATTATTAAGAAAAAATCCTTCTTTAAATATGAAATTTCTTGTATTAAAACAACTCTTACATCATTCACGTACAGAGAAAATAAAATTGGACCTAATATTGAGCCCTGTGGTACACCGTGAGTGTCTAGCTTGATACCAGACTCACATTTAATAAATAATAATAAATCAAATGCTTCGTATCACATAAATATGATTGAAACCAAGTTGCGAACATGCAGTAAACGTTACAAAGAAAAAAAAAACGGACATTTTTTTACCTTGAGTTCTTCCAATTCCCTTTCATATAATAGTTATAATTTTTTACTTTCTCTTTTTTCTTTTTCTTCCCTCTTACTTTTTCAATCTAGTTCATTGGTTACCAGATATATATTTATTTAATTTATATTTTCGTCTAGATATTATTATGTTTTTTACCTTACTTCTAGTTACGAGTACAAAAATTTAAAGGTGTTCGCTACAAGATACCGACGCATGCGTATTATTTACATAAATTTGCAATAAATTATTAATATTCCGTGGTTTTCTGTACATATTACACATATGGAAATAATATACGAACTAATACCAAAATACAGTCGCTAAAAATATTTATGCTTCTGTATTTTATTATTTTTCAAAAGATGAATATTTTGTGGATTTAAGCGATATTTATACACAAAATATATAACTAATTAATCCAGTCATAAGTAAATTTAGTATAAACAAGACAACAAAATTGAAGATTGATACAAAAATAAAAAAATGTTAACAGCTACTCAAATTCATAATTTAACAGATTTCTTCTTCAAATATGTATTTTTTGGTCACTCTACAACACAGATAAACAAATACAAAAATTTCAAGCAAGAAGTAAAAACATTAATGAACATATTACATAATTGCTAAATATAAAACCAGAAAACAAAATCAACAATAGAGGTTGAAATTTGCAATGATTATCTTGGCAATTATTGTAAACTACATTTTACACAAAAAGCAGTTATCAATCCGAAAGGTAGACATCAAAATGAAAATTGTCCAACGGAGCATCATTGAAACGAAAATAAACAATTACCAACTTATAAAACTGTATATGACGGACTTGAAACACTCCAAAGTTTGGAATTATTATTAAGAAAAATTCCTTCTTTAAATATGAAATTTCTGATCAATTTATTCAACATCAGCACTCATTATCATCAACCTATTAGTTGCAAAGTACAAGTAGACAAAAAAAAAACCAGAAAAGTATGAACAATAATACTAATAACAGAACACCGGAAAAGTAAGAACTGTAATAATAATTTCATGTGGATGAAAATAAAAAATTAAATCAACATAAAGTTGGTAAATAAAATGGACAGATAAAACTGAATATGACAGTGAACCAAGACCTAATCACGACCAACGAATTTCGAAATTACTCAACGATAATTTCGAGACCTAATCACGACCAACGAATTTCGAAATTACTCAACGATAATTTCGAGACCTAATCACGACAACGAATTTTGAAATTACTCAACAATAATTTCTCCTTCAAACTATTATCTAATCAAAGGAAAATATCAAAATGAAAATTGTCCAACGGAGCAAAAACAGCCAAAGTTCAAACGAAAAAAAAACTCTGAAATGATTTCTTCTACAAATTAAGATTTCTGATCACTTATTCAGCACAGATTATCAGAAAACATTAAATATGTATGTTCAACGAAAAAATATAGAAACTTATATCAACATAATTACAAAATATAAATTAACAGAAATACCAGAAAACAAACCAACAATAGGAAGTGACACAAAAAAAGCAGATATCAATTCACAAGTTATTAAAAAGAAGACATCAAAATGATAATTACCCAACCGAGTATAAAAATAACAACTAGCGTTTCGTTCGTAACATCTTTCGTACAGGCGCTAAGTCAGTGATTAATAAAATTGTTTTTATTAGGGTGAAGCCTTACAAGCTTCATTAAGCTTCAAGAGCTCGGAAACTTCAGCAACTTCGAATCTCAACTAATTACAATTTCATATTCGCAAAGGGCGCCCAAGTTTTTAACAGTAATTATTATTACGCCCAAGAAATACAGCCAATTTTTTTCTGATAAAATTAATTAAGGTGTAATAAAGATAACGAAGAATTTGTGAAGCTTCTAAGAAAGTAATTATTTCAGCTGCGATTCAATTTCTGAAGACTGAAATTATGTAAATAACTGGAATGAAATTCAACCTGGAGAAATTAACCAGTTCTCTCAATACAAGTGAAAAATAATTATTTAACAATTTAAATTCTGATTGGTTTACTTTAGTAATATTAATTAAAAATAAATTTGCAGCTATCTTGAAAATTTTGTAGATTTTTATGCTGCATAAACAAATATACACATACGTATATTTAACTGAAAAGAATTGGTTATAAGAACATGTACGAAGTCGTAAAAGAATATTCAAATAAAATTATTTATGAATACATTCAATAATTCATGTTCTCTATGTAAATAAAAATTTGTCGTTACTTCTTTTTGCTAAAGTGACAACACACGACGTTGGAGAATAATGAAAGGCGAAATAATATTTCTCACTGAATTAAATAATAATTATTAATATTAGCTGTTAAACTTATACGTTCTCAAGGGAAAAATAATCTTACATGCATTCTAAAACATGACTTATTAAAATCTATCAATATTTCCCTTTAAAATGATAAGTCGTATATTAACAAATTTTAATAATACATTGTTTTAAATGCAGGTTAATATAAAAAGTAGGGTTGTCAAATGTTGAAATTTTAAAATGTTAATACTTCTAGCACTACCTATACAATGAGTTAAAATTCTCGCGTCATATTTTAGTACTAATGTACACAATGCTCTTACGAAGATCGTATATGAGTCACTTCCAAAAAAATCATTTTATACAGTTTCTCAACTGTAATAACATACTTGGAAAACTGTAGAATCAAACAGATTTTGAGAGATTAACAAAAAATAAAAAAAAATCGATGAATTTACGAATTGTTAAAGAAAATATAGAAAACAAGATAAAACAACTTAAAAACTTGAAAATAAATGCTTGTGAATATATACTTGAAACACTTATGAATCAAAAACATTTTCAGTAACTAACAAAACTTTCAAAATTTACACAAATTATATATGAAAAATTCGTAAGGCAATTTATAAAATTATAATAAAATTGTCTTCTGAAATGAAACTAACAAAATATTAAAGATTTTCAGTGATTTAACAAATTACAGTATGATTAATTTGGATATCACTTAAACCGCAGATACCTTGAAGATTGTGAGATGATTATTCACGAAATATAAAACCAAAATTCCAAAAATTATGAAAGTATAATTTTTTTAAAAAAACAATGGAATCAAATCTTCTCTCCCACATCACATATAATGAAAAAAATGAAAAAGAAATGTAAAAAAGGAACATATTTATTTAAAATCATATATAGAAATATTTGTGAAAAATTAATTTAATTGTAAGAGAAATTATCTTGTGAAAAATTAATTTAATTGTAAGACAAATTATCTTGTGAAAAATTAATTTAATTGTAAGACAAATTATCTTGTGAAAAATTAATTTAATTGTAAGACAAATTATCTTGTGAAAAATTAATTTAATTGTAAGACAAATTATCTTGTGAAATTTTCAGTATTAGCGATTTCCGCTTATGAATTTAACGTCCCTTTTCGGTGCCACGTTTTACCTACTCAATGCCAACTTTTTGGATTGTATTTCCACTATGTATTATGAAATCGCACTGAGTATTTTATAAAACTCACTATTGTATCAAATGCAATAATTGCACGTCAAATATGACAGCGTCATAAATTTGTATCACTTTGAAATATCTTGTTTGGCGTCGTCATGTGGTAGTGTTTTGTTAGAAGCAAAATATATGTGTTATATGTTATAATCCATAATCGTGGTCATTTTATTATTAATTTCGACTGTAACAGAATATATACCGTACAACTCTTATCTTCAAACTATCTCAGTATTCCTGTTATTTTATTAAATATTCAAAACTGTACTTAAATCTGTAACAATGAATAGAACTACAATCTGTCCAAATTCGATAAACTGAATTATGAACTTTATTCGTTTGCCATCTGATCGGTGCGCTGCACACGAAACCAGTGTTGGTGCGCTGTTCACGAAACCAGTGTTGGTGCGCTGTTCACGAAACCAGTGTTGGTGCGCTGTTCACGAAACCAGTGTTGGTGCGCTGTTCACGAAACCAGTGTTGGTGCGCTGTTCACGAAACCAGTGTTGGTGCGCTGTTCACGAAACCAGTGTTGGTGCGCTGTTCACGAAACCAGTGTTGGTGCGCTGTTCACGAAACCAGTGTTGGTGCGCTGTTCACGAAACCAGTGTTGGTGCGCTGTTCACGAAACCAGTGTTGGTGCGCTGTTCACGAAACCAGTGTTGGTGCGCTGTTCACGAAATCAGTGTCAAATCATATCTCACAAAAAACATGCAGTGCGTACTAAATTTTCCTAATTTGAAAACGCTTTATTGTGAAACAGATAAAACATGATTATTAAAAAGAAAAAGAAAACAGTGATTCGGGTATCACTTAAACAGTAGATTCCTTGCAGATTGTGAGTTAGTTCTCACGCCAATAAAAAAAAAAAACTCCCAGTTCATAGAATATGAAGAAAATAGTAAAAAAATTATAAAAAAACATCTATGCTCAAGATTATCAGAACAATTTAAAAACATCAATATTCTGCAGTAAATTTGAGAAACAAATTTTCTAACACTATTAAAGGTTAATAATTAATCAAATTATAATAAAGTACGTACATAAATAAAAAAAAAAATTATTGTTAATCCAATAATACGAGCTTTGGGACAAAAATTAAATCAATAACTATACTACTGATACTTCATTTTACGAAACGATTTTAAATTAAATTTTTATTTTCTTATTTCGTGATAAAAAAATTTCAGTTAAATACTTTTTTGTAAACATTATTCTCAATTGGAATTTATTAGTGATAAATACATACTACGATAAATAATACCTCACTTGAATTATTTGCTTTATGAATATTGTTGGACATGAATTAAATCGTATACCCTAATATGCTTATATTTTCGCACTTCAAAAAATATTTATGGTTTTCGAGTATAAATTGTCAAAAACCTAGCAGTACAAAACATGTACTTCGCAAAATTATATTATTTTGTAAAAAATAACTCTTCAGTCTTTCTACACAAAAAATGGCAAACAATACGAACTTGAAAACAATTCCATTAATGACAAACTCAAAAGAATAGAGCCAAATCTTAGTGTAACTAACCATACCAAAAATGTTATTTAAAAGAGTCCCTGCAAAAGACGTTATTTAAAAGTAATCATACCAAAAGTGTTATTTAAAAGTAACCATACCAAAAATGTTATTTAAATTATATTTATCGAAAATGTGTATTTCCAGCAATACAAAATGTGTAATTTTTTTCTTTTGAAGTTTTTAATTTAAATACATTACATTATTTTAAGTTTTCATACTAAATATTATTATATAATGTAGGCAATATTCCGGATTTTTATTCAAGAATAATCGAAGCCACATAAATTTATTTTATTTATTTCTCACATCGATTGACAATCAATAATACATCACAACGACTCCCTATTCAAAGCCAACTCGACATATAATTTTCTTGCCTATTACAATAACATTGTTAACAATACAGCAATGCAAATACAGCTAAGCTTGAAGAAATAAATCCGGAATGAATAATATATTTAATTTTTTACGACCACTGTGTGTCAATTTATGTTTTTATTTATTGTTAAATTTGAAACCTTTTTTCATAGCTTCTTAAGACGGGACAAGAAGTGTCAAAACATAAATAAACCTCATTGACAAATATGCGACTTAAAATACAAGAAACAAAAACATACATTTTCAACAAAATGAAAGATAGGATAGCATTACAAAATTACAAATCCAAAATATGAAAATAAAAAATCACAAAATAATATGTTTCCAACTGAAGAACATTTGAGATCTAGATCTTTCATAAGAAAACTGCATTCTTCATCCACATTTTTTCTGTAGTTATATTTGATTTTCCTCAGAATAATTACATTTTTGAATTTTTAATATAATTTTCACAAAAATTTGCTCACCCAAAACTTAAAAATTATGAAAATATTGAACATACAAAAAACTGTAATTAAAAAACCTTGTATCAAACAAAATTTAAAAAAGAAAAACTGGACAAAATATTGGATAAAAAAATTCTACAGGTTCATATGAGAAGTATAAAATTTATTGACCAAATTATATAAACACAACATAAAAAAAATGAATGTTATGCTCATTTTTTATCAAATCAACAAATACAACCGATACAACAACCATTAAAAATGAAATGAATAAAGGTAAGATTAAAGGTAAGATTAAATTTAAGATTTTCAGTTACTAACAAATTACAAACCATCTTCAAAAGAAAATTTTAAGAATGAAAGAAAATTATTCCTAAAGAAAACATCCAAATTTCTTTAAGAATTATATAAAACGGTTTAGATTTCTGGTACAAAATAAGATGTTGGAATATTTTATAAATCATTGTTAACTAATTAAAATTTGATACTACTCATTACTGTTTATGTACCGCTGTATATGTAATCTAAATAGTACTCTGTAATTGGGAACATTTGTTCCTGTTGTGTACTCATAATAATAAATACAGTAAACAATTTACTAAAATCTGTGGCATAGTACTACAAACCAAAGATTCCTTTTCAATCCTTTTTAATTAATAAAAACTTGCAATATTTAAGAAAAGTTTTTGCTGTCTCTGACAGTCTGGTCAGTAAATAAATCATCTAAAAAATATCATTTGTTTCCGTATATTTGTCATGTTTTGTTCAAGTTATTTTACATTATTGTTAAATTCTACGTACCGAAACTAAAAATAGTAAACATCAAATATCAAAATGAATATTACTCCTGAGCAGCTTACACAGATGAGATAGCACAATCAAAAATTACATTGCTTCTGCCTTTCGAAAAATTTGAATCGTCAAAAGAATCTTTTAAGAACTAATCATCCATTCGAAAAGAGTATATGAAAAATGCCCAAAACAACCAGCCCTTATGCACCAGAAATACTTCGAAGATCGCAGAGGCAGTGTAGTCATTCTTAATTATGTGATTACTATTTATATTTATCCCTATGCTATTTTATGTTTCGTGGGGAACTATTATGTCTGACAAATATTATTCAAAAAAAAATGTAAAATGTCAGTAATCAATGATTTAAAAATATCATTTGTTTTCCTAAAATATTTATGTTTTGTTCAAGTTATTTTACACTATTGTGAAATTCTACGTACTGAAAATAAAAATATTAAACATCAAATATAAAAATATATTACACCTGAGCAGCTTAAACAGATGAAGTCATGGTCAGCTGTAAGCCACTGCTATCTGAAAAAATCAAGGACAATCCATCAAATCAGGCAACATCTAGCAAATCGAGCAACATGTATCAATCAGCGCAATCAAAAATTGCATTGCTTCCGCATTTTGAAAATTTTAATTCGTCAAAAGAACGTTTTAAAAACCATAGACAGCGATTCAAAAACAGTACATGAAAAACAAGACCTTATGGACCAGACATGCATCGAAAATCTTAGAAAGCAATGTCATGGACCAAAAATCTTAGGAATCAATGTCGTGCTTCTTATCTACGCGACCACTACAAAAATTAATATTTATGTTTATCCCTATGCTATTTGATGTTTCATTCAAAAATTATTGTAAAAATGTCAGTAATCCATTATCTAAAATATCATTTGTTTTCGTAGAATATTTGTCATTCTGTTCGTTTTTTTTTATTATTTTTTTTTTAATTATTGTGCAATTCTACGTACCGAAGCTAAAAATAGGATAAATCAAAATGAATATTACACCTGAACAACTTACAAAGATGATACAATCATGGTCTGCTAGCTACTGCTCCTCGGCAAAAACAGTTAGGACATCACAATCAGCGAAATCAAAAATTTTATTGCTTCTGCCTTTTGAAAAATTACTAATCTTTTAAGAATTAGATATCGATTCGAAAACAGTATTTGAAAAATTATGAAAACAACAAGCCCGTATGGACCAGAAATCCTTCGAAGATCGCAGAGGCAATGTCAAATTAATATTTGTTTATCCTTATCATATTAAAAGTGGAAAACTGTTGTCTATAACACATATTATTCAAAAAAATGTAAAAAACAGTCTGGAATTATTGATCTAAAAATATGATTTGTTTTTGTAGAATAGTTATGTCATGTTTTGTTCAATCCACTTATATTAAAATATAAGTTTTCTACTAAAAATAATAATCCCACAAACAAAGCTAAAGTATGTATCAAAGAATATTTTATTAGATATCTAAATGAAATCATCTCATTGAAATCAATATGGTAAGAATTAAATGAACGTAAAACCACCCTTTATGACGGCTGCTGTAATCAATACCGTATCAAAATATCAGCGAATCTTCTCGCTTTCCAACCACGAGGGAAGGAACAATGGGGCGAACCACGAGGGGCTCTGGCTGTGAAAACAGTCGCTCAATCGCTCCATTTGCTGAACTAACTAAACTGCTTTGCTTCTTATTTATATTGCAAGCGACGAAGGGTCAGCTACTATCATACTCCACCGTAATAACAACCGCTACTATTAAACCACATTGGGAGAAGCAAAATTAGAGGAACTACAGATCTTACAAGGAGCAAGGTAAGCCTTTAGAAAAAATGTTTATAAATTTGTTTAATTTGCTGTTTTACTAATTAGCCTTTTCAATAGTACGAGTATAGTATGTGTCCCAAGGGGTTTTTAAAAGAATTTGTCCCACATGCAGCAGAAAAGAAGTAAAAATGAAGTAACAAAAAGTAAAGGTTCACCTTTGCCAGCACGAGGCATAAATTAATCTTTTTACCAATTATTTTTATTGCTTTTACTTCAGTATTGTCTTATTATATTACATGTTATATTCATTGTTTTTATATATCGTATTTATATAGTTTTTATCATGTTAGGTATTTTTATGAAAAAATCAATGTTTCATAGATCAGTTAGTTGTATTAATAAAAATGCGAGTGCAAAAAATAAATTTTGCTCTCCACATATCTTTCTTTCAGTCATTATTAAATATTATGAACCATATAAACTTTTGTATCATACCTTTTTAACATAAATGTAAATAATAATACCAATATTTTATGAAACTAGAAATAGAAACATGAAAAAAAAAAAATAAAACCTACAAAATATAAAACCCAACCCAATAAAATATTAATGATAAAAACTCTTGGCCAGAGTTCAGTTCTACATAAATCTCTACCTCTAGACCAAAAAGCGTATTCCTAAATATTAGAACCCTTATTACTTTTCATATATTTTTACACTACTAATAGATGATCGTCAAACCCAAGACTATATTTTCAAATAACTTAGAGAATAATAACTTATTAGTAATACGCATTAATAAAGATTAAAACGGATAGTATCAAGAAAACACTAAAAATCTCATTTATAAATTAAGAACAAAACAATGAAATAATTCTAATTTTCCTTTTGAGCCATCTTTTCCTAGAGATATCAGAATTAAAGAAATAATAAAAATAAAACAGAAAATATTAAATGACAAAAAAACCTGTCACAGACCGATGAAAAATTATTATTGATCACCTTTTGCTTACCTTATTTTATTTAGGACCGTTGTTTATGTATATGTATGTATAATTTGAGTCATAAATCTTTCCCAGTAATTATATTATATTGATGATATTTAAGTTATTAAATTATAAGGATTTTTTCATAAAAACAGTAATTCCTAAAATAAATTCAAAACGCAAAAAAGTATTAATTGTGGGCATTGATAATAACGCATTTTTTAAATATTTGAATAATTAAATATATTTTATATGTTTTGCGAATTTTCGACGCAAACTGGACACCCAAAAATTACAAGATATAAACTAAAAATACAAAAACTGCAATAAGAAATATACTCAAATAATATCTTCAAAAAAATACAAAATTCAAAACATAAAACCCGATTAAACTTTGGCAGAGTTGTCTCGGTAGACAATAAAATTAATTCATTCATAAATTCAGTATGCAACAATAAAAATATCCTTTAACAAACGTCTAATCAAATTGATAAGTGGTCATAAGATAGTGTTACATTTTAATATTAATTTTTTATGAAGTAAAAACTAATAAGAGAATTCAACCAACTGTAATATTAACCATTTCACAATTATTGAAAAATATACAAAAATTGCAAAATTTAAAAGAACAAATATGCTCGAAGCACAAAAAAATACAAAGTACTATATTAGACAAAAACAAATTGATTTACCTACAAAAGCCTATTTTTATCTAGACTGATAGTGGAACTGTGTACGGAACTCACATCAAAATCAATAATATATTCCTCTCATAGATCTGTAATCATCTTACATTCAAATTTATATTGAATATCATTCTATTAATAAAGAATTCGACATGCCAAAATGGCATATAACTTGTTACCCATTTGTGAGTGTGCCAATCAGCCATACACTCTTGCCAACAAAAAGAAAAAAAACCTTCAAATAAAATTAATTGATATTAATGACATAATGTTTTATTTATTGAAATAATAAAAATTCATTAATGTTTTCTTGGGAACAGAACAATCATTTATTGAAACTTTTAAAACTAAATTCTTGAATTCTAGTGTCGGAAATCCCTCCACCAGGTATGTAACTATTACACTTCAGATTTTCATGTGTTGAAGTGAAAGAAAAAAATTAAGTCCAGACATAACATAGGTATATTAAACAAAAATGATTTATTAATTATGTACTCAATATGTTCCAAAACTTGCATACTTGACGAATCATATACATATATCATATTCTTGTAAAAATTGGCGTTTATCATACCTTGATAAGTTTGACACGTAATAACGTCAAACCGTTTCCAAATAAAGTTTTATAAACATAAAAGACTGCAAACTTCAAACCTGTGTCTTTGTTTTGTCGTTGTCTTAATCTAAAATAGTTCACACGAAGATATTTTTACTATTAGAGGTGTGAATGAGACTTGAAATTACAACTATGAAACATTAATAAAGTTACCTACATGAACTAAATTCGTAAAAATATTCTATGATCAAAACTGTCCAAAGCGAACATCCAAATAAAGTAGGTGTGAATGAGGCTGAAATTATAACTATCAAACATTAATAAAGTAAAGTTACTACATGAACTAGATTCGTAAAAATATTCTATGATCAAAACTGTCCAAAGCGAACATCCAAATAAAATTCTTTTCATAATTCACATATTATATTTGTTTGCTTTTTAATGTTACATTTACAAAAATGAAAAATTTGATAAACATTTTCTTGGTAACAAAACAGCAATTAATGAAAGTTTTAAAAATAATTCAATTTCTGAATTCAAAGTGTCACTATAATCAACCAAAGGAGGGAATCCCCACTAAACGTGTTACTTTTACACTTCAGTTTTCATATGTAACAAAACACTTCGAAGTGAAAGAAAAAAATAAATAAAACAACATAATATTGATGTTTAAAATATGTACTCCACATGTTCCAAAACAGAATACTTGATAACATTAATAAAATCAAAATGAAAGTTACCTAATAAGGAACAGATTCGAAAAATATTCTTTGAATAAATAAATCGACAAACTAATTAAAATCCGTATTATAATTATATCTTTCTTTTCAGGTTAGAATTTAGACAAAAGCGTTTGCAATTACGACTGATGATTTAGGGTTTTGTTTTGTTGTTATTTGCTATTCAACTAAAATTAAAGTACAATCCAGTTAGTACTTTTCTAAAACTAGATGCAGTCCACTTACAATAAATCAGACTCCTTGGTGTTAACAAACCAATGTTAGAATAAATTTGAGAACTAAAATACCCATACATAAACAAGTAAAATACTAATAAAGTAGATACGAGTACATATTATAGAAAACCTTACAAAAAATATTTAATTTACTTTAAATTAGGATCATTTGTAAAATACCCACACATATGCATACAGACGCCTGCAAAAGGCCGACCAATGAAAAGAATAAAATCACAGAAGTGGGTAAGTAAAATATGAATAGTTACATTATAAAAATAATCTTATGAAAATAGTTTAATTTATTTTAAATTAGTATCATTTATGGATATATTTTGTAAATCAACTAAAATTAAAACCCAATCCACTTAATACTTTTAAAATACCCATCTGGGATCCTCTAAAATAAATTCCAAGAATTTTTTTGAAGGTACATGTTACAATAAATTCCAGAACAACCAAAACTCCCAGAATTCCATAAAATTTTGAAACAAAAGCCATACTATATTTTTCGTTTTGTAATACAAATGTTAAGAAAAGGCCATATTAAATCGACAAAATATGAATAAAGCATGAATAAAGTAGGCACATATCCTAGAAATAATCTATCATTTAGATGTTATTTGCTAATCAAGAACATATCTGCGGTACTCTTAAAATAAATCAAGGACCTTTCTTGGAGTTTAACAAACATGTTAGAAAAATTTGAGAGCCACTAAAACACCCATAATTCCATAGAACTGAAAAAAAAAAAAATCAAAACCGGCCCAATTAGGACTCTTTCAACACCCTTCCGTGGTTTCTAAAAGAAAATTCGAAAACTTCCTGGGAGTTCACAAACATGTTAGAAATTTCCAAAGCTGCCAAAACACTGAATTCTATGAAACAGAATCAAAAGAAATTGTATATAAAATTACAAATGAAGAAAATCTCCATCGAATATAAAGATATTGCGAAAAAAAGTTAAAAGAAAAATCAAGCACCTATGTTATATTTGCAATTACACTTGATAGATATAATATTTTTTTTACATTTAAATTATTACTTTAAAGACATTTATACTTACATATTGTAATACTAAGTTTTTTCAGAAGACTTTTTACAATAAATCAACAAAATTTCTGTGGTCATCTAAAAAAAATTAAGGATCCTCCTTAGACTAAACAAAACAAAGAACTAATTGCAGAACTACAAACACGCAGAATTCTATGAAACAACCGAATCCAATCGCAAATAAAATTAGAAATGAAGACAATCTTCGTGGAATATAAAACAATTGTTAACAAAGCTATAAAAGAATAAAGAAGTACATACGTTGTATTTGTAATAAACACATAGATTTCTTTTTTTTACATTTAAATTTCTTGAAATACTTTCATATTTACATAATATAATATTAACATTTTTTCAGCTGTAAGCCTGGTGACGGCGAAAGTGAAAAAAGCAGCTCTTCAAATAATAGACGAACCCGAAAAAAAAGAAACTTAAGATACTGAAAAAACCAAATTTCTCAGAAACTGAAAAAACCAAATATCTGTTAAATTGGAAAAATCAACTTAGAAAGTGAAAAAACCCAACTGAAAAACCAACTTTATTAGAAACTTACCGAACCAACCATCTTAGAAACTGAAAAAAAGCAACAAAAAAGAAAGATTTTCGATTATAGTAAGACTTTCTCCAATAAATCAAAATAATTTCTATGGTCCTCTAAAAAAAATTGGGGACCCTCCCAATAGTAAACAAACATGCTAGACCAAATTTCATCACTATTAAAACATTCTGAATTCTAATAAAACATAGAACCAAAACCAGGGTAGTCGTAATATTACCCAGCCCAAAAAAGAATTTCAGCAAAGAAATATTATAAATAAATTGTTTACAGCAATCAACCAAATCGAATCAATTCGGAGTTGGAGAGATACCGGATACATAAATTTCACGTTCTGATCCTTTTGAAAAACCTTTTGGCAAAATATTGTCTTGTACACTTGTCTACAAAATATGCCACCATTTCACGAAGAGAATTATTTAATAAAATTTTCTTCAAAAAGGGTGGAAAAATACGTATTATATTCGATTACAATGCTACAGTAATTTTCTACAGTATAAAACTTTTACCTGATACAAGCGAACTGATCATTAAGCATATTGGACAAAAAACGCATAAAAATATAAAAACACAAAAATATAAAACCTAACAAACGCAAAAATCCCCAATAAAACCCAGGTGGGTTGATATTTTTATATAAAATGCGGGATTTTTATATAAAACCCGGGTACATAATTTTCTATATTACCGAGGTAGTAATTTTATAGACGAAAGCGTTTGCAATAATTACAACTGATGTGTTGGGGCTTTGCGCCTACCTGTAACTTCCCCTTGCGAAGTACCCCGTGGCGACAGAACCACCGAACAAAGGGGAGCTAACTGACGGATAATGTCACAATCATCCAAATTACACGAGCGTTTCATGCTCGGTCTAACCGAAATATTTCACTATATTCCTTCTGCAGTATTGTCTTCGAGATCGTAACAATTGTATAATTAAAGCTAAATATTACTATGATATTTTAAAAACTTTACTATACTTGAAAAGTTTAATTTAAATAATCTCGCACAATTTAAAGTACCTACAACCCAAGTTCAATATGATCTATGTATGTATGTATGTAGAATAAATTTGTCATTAATATAAAAACGAATTAGAAAATGAAATATATTGTTTCCCAATAAAAAGTTAAATCTTTATAATTCTTTATATATAATAAAATTAAAACAGAACTTTAGATAAATACTTCAAACTTTTACTGAAATCATTTCAAATTACATCTACAAAATTAACATTCTTTGTACAACGTTCATTATAAAAAGAACATTCGGCTTTTGCCGTAAAAACTAATATTGTTCGCCAAGTTTTGCATTGTTACCATATTTTAATTTTTTTAAAAATATATATTCCCTAATATTGTTCGCCAAGTTATGCATTGTTAACATATTTTAATTTTAAAAAAATATATATTCCCTTGACCTTATGTAAAGTGTACTTAACTTTCTTACAAGGTCTAGGATGACCCGATTTTGGTATTCCATGTTATGATTTAATAACCAAATTGGCAAATAAAGAAATAATTTGTTTATATTAAATGTATTATTTACTTAGATTGCATTATAATTATTTAAGATACCTAATGTTTACTTAGATTAAGAATTATATTTTATAATTATGTATGTTTACTATTAATTGTTAAACAAATACAAACTTCAGAATAATTAATAAAAATTAATAAAGGAAGTTTAATAAATATAATAAAATTAAAACAATAAATGTTGTCATATTAAATAAAAAATATCGCAAAACAAATTTGGGTACCCAAGATAAAAATAGTTTATTATTGTCATTCAAAAGTTAAAGGCGCTTATATTGAAACTATAAATACTTTGCATTTTTTTGTGTTACATAAAATTGAATTTTTTAAGCATATATAAAATTATGAATAACTCAATAAAATTTTGTGTTCTTTTTAGTGATTAACACTGCCTCGACATAAATTGTCATTTCTGAATATGGCCATGATATAAATATTGAAATAAATACGAAAATACATTGGGCCTATAAGGCCAAAAGACGTGATTAAATCCATCAATGAAACAAAACATCAAAATGTGACTGAAGTCAAACTTTTATAAAATGATATAATAAACTATGTACTCATAGTGACAAGGAATAAATCTATGAAAACGACTAATTCTGGGTGTGCCAATCAGATGAAATAAAGAAAAAATTTGAGACTTATGGTTACTACTACTACTATTATTATTTCTGGGAGTGCCAATCTAGTTTGTCGAAGATTAAAAAGATAAAGATATTTCCCGAAGGATTCATATTCAAAGCTCATTCAAATGCGAACAATTTTTATATTTGGTTCACTACTTTCACACTCTTATGTGATCCAAATTCTCTATAAAAATTAAGTACGGTTGGTTTTGGAGTAAACAAACGTGTCAGAACAAATTCTTGAACTACGTAACACCCAGAATTCTATAAAACTAAAACATGAAAATCATCAAAATGTATACAACGTAAATAAAACATAAAAATTGTATAGAAAGTTAGTATAAAAATGAAAAGTTGTCATATTCTTAACTAGAATAATTATCGCTTTGTCTAATTTATCGTTTTATCCAGTTTATCATATGTGAGTAAAATTTTCTCTTTCTGTTCAATAGAAATCATCTTCTAAAAATCGTTTAATCTGTTAAAGTATCATCATTTAGATGTAATTCGCTAATCATATAAAAGAAAAATCAGTAGAAACTAAAATTCAATCCACTTACTACTTTTGGAATAACAATTTGTCTCTCTAAAAGAATGAGAAACTTTTTGCGTTAAATGTCACACTTTTATCAGTTAACATGTCATAATATTCCTAAACAAAAGAATCAAAACTTCCAGAATCCTAAAATAAAACCCACAATGTATACATATTTCATTTTATAAAACATATTTCAGGAAAAGGCCAACTAGTAAAAGAAAACAAATCTCCTAAGTAAGCGAAGTAAAATATGACTGAAATACGGATTTTTTTTTTTTTAAGTAAACAGAAACAGAAAAATTATAACTGTCTATGTTTCTCATGAAAGTTACAAATACGACTACTTTTTTCACTAGGAAATAATTCATACATTTATCTTTAATGATTGTTAGTTACATTTTAAAATAGCTTGTATAAATTTACGAAAAACAAATTTTTGCCCAGAAACCACATTCACTGCATAAGACGCTATGTTAACCTGAAGGTTTGTTAAACTGAAGGTTGGTTGTCCAGAATCAGCTGTTCATGTCACGTTGTGACGTAGATGCAAGTGCCCTCTACTAGAAATAATATTTTAAAGATTGTGTAACTTAGTTCATATTATCATTTAGACACGTAATTTGACTAAATAAATTGAGGAATTTTATTGGAGTTAAATGTCACATTAAACACCAGTACAACCAAAAGTCCCAGAATTCCATTAAACTTCGAAAAAAACCCATTGAGTAAAACTCATTTATAAATAAAGACAAAAATAAAAAAAAAATAAACTTTTATTTTCTTTTTGCAGTCTTCTCCTTCCTGGAGAAATTTGGAAAAGAAAAAAAATGATCAAAAAATACAAGATGACAAAAAAAACTTGTCACAAAGACCGATATAAAATAAACGTAGTTTTCTATTTGAAAATAATTACAAAAACTATTAACTAAAGACTGACAAAGTTTTTTCTTTCTCAAGAGAAATTGAAAGCTCTAGAAATTTTATATGAAATTAATAATAAGAGTGTCACAGTTCACCTGATTTTCCATTGATGTTACATACCAATATCCAAAGAAAACAGTATGCCACTGTTTTAATACTAATGAATTGTTTTTAATATATTGAAATATCTCTCTGAACTTAAGTACTTCAAAAAAACTTGATTATAACAATGATCAAATGGATTGCAATAATGGCATTGTTTGATCAGAGCAATGCGCTGCACTGTATATTTCCCTTAGACTGATATTATGCAAAGTAAAACTGAAAAATTACAGATTTTTCCGTACTGCGGAACGAACAACGCGAATTTTTTTCCAGCTATTAGCAAGGCACTAGAAAAAATTCTTGTTCTTCCTCCTACCACATGTACAGTAGAACATCTTTTAATACGCTAAGAAGGGCAAAAATCTGGTTAAGGTCAACGATGGTTGAAGATCGTTTATCAGGACTATGCTTTCTTAGTGTGCATAAAAAAAGGATCGAAAATAACCAGAACCCAGTTTATAGACGACATTATAAGTACTTTCGCTAAAGACAAGACGAAAATTTAAATTTCTGTTTAATGAACACGTAAGTAAATATTTTTATTTTAATTGTTACTGATTACGGAATATCAATAAAAAATAAATAGTTTTACAAAAAATATGTATCAGTTTTTGCCCTTCCTAAGAAAAAATTCTTACGACGCATATGACCCTATTAATGCAAGGCGACATATCACACCTAGTGACAAACTCTACAACATGAATCAAATGTATACTTATATATTATTATATACTTAATAAAAAAATAGAAATTTGAAAAAAAAATAAGATGCAAATAAGAATTAATTTTGGGCATTGATAATAAACAATGCAAAAATAGCCAATATTTTTTAATAAGAAGTAAATATATATTTTATACGTTTTGCGAATTTTTCAAGAGAGAAAATGCAAATAACAATACAGAAAATGCTATACAAAACGAAGTCAAAAAATATATTGCTGAGAGTGGTATCTTAAGAGACAATAAAAACGAAATCCAATTCCCACTTATGAAATGGCTTCAAAACAGGTACTTTAATAGTGGAAACCCAAAAATTATCTGAGCTAACCAAATCATAATTGGAGAATTTGCAAAAACAGCAATAAGAAAACAAATATGCTCAAACAATATCTTCAAAAAATACAAAATACAAAGCATAAAACCCAATTAACATTTGACATAGTTGTCTCAGTAGACAATAAAATTAATTCAGTATTTAAGTTCAGTGTGCAACTATACATCTCTTAAATTGATAAGTAGTGCATCAAAATATAGTACATACAAATGCTGCATTAAAAATGAAGAACATAATAGATGCATATTTTCAATATATGTAAAACGAAGAGGAAAATTCAACCAACTATAATATTAACCAAATTAAAATTGTAAATTATACAAAAATTACTGTAACAGTCAAGTGTGTGATTTCAAAATTTTTGTAATTCGGTATTTTCGTTGAATGAACTCCGTGACTGTTGCAAATCGCTGACATGCGGCTGGCGATCTTTCGCTCAGTATTTTACAGAATATTGGAAAAAAAAAATGGAATTCGTATTCACGAACGAGAGAGATTCTCAGCCCGATCGTGGAGGCGAACAATCGTACTAAATTTTGTTTAATTTAATATTTCATAATTTTGTTTAATTTATCATATTTGTTCAATTTACTTTATGTTTTTGTGTGTAATATTTTTTCTAAATTTTAATTATTTATCAAAAAATATTTAATTAGTTGTGCAATAACCCCGTCAACCCCTTCCAGAGTCAGCAAAGGTCAGCGTAATGACACAGGTAAGTATGACTTTCATTTATATCCTTATTGTGGCTGTCTGAGTTTTAATTTAGTACAACGGAGGGAGATTTTCACTACACCCAACGCACCCTGCCGCTACATTACAAAATTAACAAAAAAAAATATACTGGAAGAATATAAAAGAAATATAAAATACAACAATGTTTTGACAAAAAATAATGCGCCAATGAAGTGTGCAACGTAAAAAACATCCCTTACAAATTGATAGGAAACATATAAATCTATTGTCATCTAGACTGATAGTGGAACTGTGTACGGAACTCACATCAAAATCAAAAACATATTTATTCTCTCTATTAGATCTTACATTCAAATTCATGTTGTATATCATTCTATTAATAATGCAAAGATTTCAAGTTATGCCATTTTTATTTATAATTCATTAGGTTTGTCGAAGAATTAACAGATAAATATTCCCAAAAGGTAATTATTATTGAATACATTTAATGCGAACAATTCTTTTTTATTTAGTTCACTACTTTTAGCAAATGTAATACAAATTCTCAATAAAAATTAGGTACGGTTGATATTGGAGTTAAGAAACATGCCAAAACAAATTCCTGAAATACTCAGAATTCCATAAAAATCCTAAACATAAGCCACATTTCGTTTTATAATACAGATGTGTACGTTAGTAAAAATATGAAAAGTTAACATATTCATAACTGAATCATTATCGCTTAGAGCAGTTCATCAATCAAATCATCCAAATGTGACTCAAATTCATAACTAGAATGGCTGTATCTAGTTATCGCATTTGAGTAAAATGTTCATCCTCTACATCAGTTCAAATAAAAATCATATTTTAAAAATCTTTTATAATGTGTTAAAACTATCATCATTTATGTTTACAGTCATAAACGTGAAAGGCAAGAAAGATATGAATAAAGTGAACACATTTTCCACAATTTTTAATATTTTAAAAATCGTTTAATTTCGTTTATACTATTATCATTTACATGTAATTTGCTTATCAAATGAAAGTAAAATAGTAATAGTAAAGCCAGTAAGAGTAAAATCCGATCCTCTTAATATTTTTAGAACAACCCTCTATGGTCCCTCTAAAACAGATTTTTTAGATTTAATATCATAAAAACTTTCAGAATGATCAAAACACCCCAGAATTCCATAGACCTAAAAACAAGCCCTATTATAGGTATATTTCGTTTTCAATAAAATAAGTAAATCGCCGAAATTTGTAAAGTTAAACACGAATAAAATAGATACATATTCTAGAAATAATAACTTAAAAATAGTTTTATTTGTTTTAAAATTAGTAGCATTTATGGATGTATTTTGTTAATCAAGTAAAATTAAAATCCAATCCACTTATAATTTTTAGAACACCCGTCTGTGGTCCTGTTAAAATACAGAATAACGAAAACTTCCAGGATTACATAAAACTGGGAAACAAAACCCATACTATATTGTCGTTTTGTGGAATAAGATATCTGTCATTTAGATGTTATTTGCTGATCAAATACAATAAAATAAATCCAGTTTGGAACACCTATGTAGTCCTCTTAACAACAAGGACCTTACTTGGAGTTTACAAACACGTTAAAACAAATTCCATAAAACTCCAAAACTGTCAAAAATTATTCATAACCGGTTCAATTATTACTATTTTAACACCCTTTCAGAGATCTCTAAAAAAAGTTGAAAAGCTTCCTGGAATTAACAGACATGTTAAAACAAATTCTAAAACTGTCAACGCGTGGAGTTCTATAACACAGAACCTAATCCAATGGTAAATAAAATAAAAAATGAAAACAATCTTTGTCGAATATAAAATGATTATTAAAATAAAAGAAGAAACAATGGCCCCTGTTTTGTTTATAATTAACTCACAGATTTTTTTACATTACTTTAAATACCTTTATATTCATATATTATAATGACGAAATCGACAGTCAAAAAGCAACTTTTTAAAAATTTATACATTATTTTTAAATTTGAGTTCTTTTAAAACCCATTTTACATTACAGCAAGAAATTTCCATTTTTTCGACTAGTAATAGACGAAAGTGAAAAAAAGCAACTATTTAAAGAAACATTTTCGATTAGAAGAACTATCTTTAATAAATAAACAAAATATATGTTTTCCTGTAAAGAAAATATAGGAACCTTACTTATAGTAACAAACATGTTCGAACAAATTTCATAACTATCAAAATATTCTGAATTCTATAAAACAAAGGACCCAAACAAACAAAATAAAGAACATTCTCTATCGAATAGGTACATAAAAGCAATTGTGAAAAAAGCTACAGACACCGACAGGATACTTTACTAGAAGCTGAAGAGCATGTTAGATCAAATTTCAAACCTGCCACATCAAGCAGATTAACGAAACAGACAAATAAAATTATAAAAAAATCGAAACGAAATCAATGCCAAGTAAAATTAAAAATGAACATAAATCAATCATGAAAAAGCTACAGTTATATATATATATATATATATTGTTACATATAATTTATTATAAATGAAAACATTTTCTTGAAAAACTTGAGTTCTTTTTTAAAACCCATTTATTAAAACTCACCAATAAACCAACAAAATTTCTGCGGTACAAAAAAATGGGCCCCCTCTAAGGAGTTAACAAATATGTTCGAACAAATTAAGAACTAATACATCCACTAATAAAATTAAAAATGAAGACAACCTCCGTTGAATATAAAGCAATTGCGAAAAAAGCTACAAAGGAAAAAAACAAGCGACTCTGTCCAATAAGCAACTTTATAATCATCTCTTTGTGATGTGACAGAACAAAATGGCGCCGACACAAAGCTTGTTATATTTTCCGCCAATAAGAGCAGAGAATTCAGGTGACTTTGAGGGCCAGCCAGGCGGAAATTGAAAGCATATAACTGTCTCTCTGAGCGAACACGCTTTGACAAATCATATCAGCAGCGAAATCATCGCATTCGAACCAGGCACGGCACTAATGATCATTTAATGATTTTTCCTGCGAACAAGAAATCAATACTGAACATTCAAACACGATAGAAGAAACAAGGCTGGTGCAAGGAAAAAAAATAACGAAAGATATAGATTTAAAAAATTGTTAATAAAATAAAAAGGAACACCTGTAATATTTAACCAAAATAAAGTATGTAAAAAAAAGTCAAACAATACAAAAATACAATGATTAAAAAAGTTTTTCATGAAAACTAAATACGTCATTTAAAATATGTATACAGAGTGTGCAACGAAACGCGGAACATAGGATTTTAAAAATGTGCGAAAATGTGAGCCAAAGTACATGAAAAATTGTTTAAAATTTCGTCAATTAATACAAAAGAATGATATAATAAATCGTAAATTCTTCGATACTAAACAAATCCATTTTATAATACACAAACGCACAGTAAAGTAATTTACGGACAATAACAATGTAATCACAATGATTACAATAATTCACATTAATAACACTAAACTGAACTGTCAGAATGAGATTTTGCTCCATTTATTTTATTTCGATGACTATCTGATATTTGACGAAAATGGCATTTTATTTACTAAGTATCTAAGTACACCATATATTCTACTGCATTAAATGAAGACTTTAAAAGTAAATATTAATTCTTAACATCTTTTTATTCGTGTGCTTTTTTTCTAAATTGTATAACTAAAAATTACTACAAAGAGGTAGATTCTAAAATATTCAGTGTTAATTTTTGTATTCCACAATACGAACCAAAATTCCGTAAAACTGGCTATGGAAAAACAAATATATACTCACATTAAAAAATGTTCTAGGTTAGCAAAATATTTTTATAACCTTGAAGACAAATCGTTAAATTTTGTTAACTAAAACTAATAACCCATTAACCTTAAAAATAATACGTATTTCGAGAACCAAAAATTGTTTAGTCGGCAAATTCAAATTTATACAGAATTTCAGAAACCTAGCAAAATCAAATTTAATCAGAATTTCATAAAGCTAGCAAATTCAAATTTTAATAAGAATTTAATAAAACTGGCATATTCCAATTTTAATCAAAATTTCATAAAACTAGCAAATTCCAATTTTAATCAAAATTTCATAGAACTGGAAAATTCCAATTTTAATCAGAATTTTATAAAGCTGGCAAATTCCAATTTAATCAGAATTTTATAAAGCTGACAAATTCCAATTTAATCAGAATTTTATAAAGCTGACAAATTCCAATTTAATCAGAATTTTATAAAGCTGACAAATTCCAATTTAATCAGAATTTTATAAAGCTGACAAATTCCAATTTAATCAGAATTTTATAAAGCTGACAAATTCCAATTTAATCAGAATTTTATAAAGCTGACAAATTCCAATTTGAATCAGAATTTCATAAAGCTATTCCAATTTTAATCAGAATTTCATAAAGCTATTCCAATTTTAATCAAAATTTTATACAGCTAACAAATTTCATTTTGATCAGAACGTCATAAAGCTATTCCAATTTTACTCAAAATTTTATAAAGCTGGCAAAATTCAATTTTAATCAGATATTTATAAAGCTGGCAAATTCCAATTTTAATCAGATATTTATAAAGCTGGCAAATTCCAATTTTAATCAGAATTTCATAAAGCTATTTTAATTTTAATCAAAATGTTATAAAGCTGGCAAAATTCCAATTTTAATCAAACTTTTATAAAGCTGGCAAATTCCAATTTTAATCAGAATTTCATAAAGTTGTCAAATTCCAATTTTAATCCGAATTTTTTAAAGCTGGTCAAGGAATAACAAAAATGTTCGAAAGGAATAACAAATTTATCAGCAAAAAAAATACGTTCGAAAGAAATAACAAATATGTTCGAAAGAAATAACAAATATGTCCGAAAGTACTAACAAAAATGTTCTAAAATACTAAAAAAAAAATGTTCATTTTGATCATTTTGATCAGAACGTCATAAAGCTATTCCAATTTTACTCAAAATTTTATAAAGCTGGCAAATTTCAATTTTAATCAGATATTTATAAAACTGGCAAATTCCAATTTTAATCAGATATTTATAAAGCTGACAAATTCCAATTTTAATCAGAATTTCATAAAGCTATTTTAATTTTAATCAAAATATTATAAAGCTGGCAAAATTCCAATTTTAATCAAACTTTTATAAAGCTGGCAAATTCCAATTTTAATCAGAATTTCATAAAGTTGTCAAATTCTAATTTTAATCCGAATTTTTTAAAGCTGGTCAAGGAATAACAAAAATGTTCGAAAGGAATAACAAATTTATCAGCAAAAAAAATATGTTCGAAAGAAATAACAAATATGTTCGAAAGAAATAACAAATATGTCCGAAAGTACTAACAAAAATGTTCGAAAATACTAAAGAAAAAAATGTTCAAAAAGAAATAACAAAAATGTTCAAAAGGAATAATTAACATGTTCAAAAGGAATAACAAAAATGTTCTAAAGGAATAACGAAACTGTTCAGATAACAAATAGCAAGGCAAATCTTAAAAATATTAAAGATGCCATCGAAAAATAAGAATGTATTTTAAAAATTTCGATTAGCATAACAATTTCTGTTGACAAAGTCGAAGTTAAATCAAATTTAATCAGAATTTCATAAAGCTGGCCATGGAAAAACAAATATATATTGAAAAACAAATATATATTTTAAAAGTTTTGGTTAGCATAAAGCATAACAATTCCGGTTGACAAAATCGAAGTTATACTGAATCAAAATTTCATAAAGTTGACCATGGAAAAACAAATAAATGTTACCATGAAAAATAATGTCTAATTTTTTGTGTCTATCTTCTACACAAAATTTATATTGTTTGGTTAACAAATTATAAGACAAATCTTTGAAGCATTTAATGTATTGACTTAGAATTCACGCATAACTGCAAACCTCAAACATTGTAATGCTGTGTAAGCAGCTACCTGAATCCTTTCAAGTGAAGTGGATAGCAGAAGGCTTGTTAAACAAAAGATCATTGCTGCTTTTGTCGACCAAAGAAGCTCAGCAAAAGACCCCGAGAAAAATAATTTTAAATGTATATTTTATGAAAAAAAAAACCAAATGATTTCACTGTAATAATATCACTAATCTTTATTTTTTCCTAATCCATAGATTGCGAAAATAAATAAGTACGATTATACCTTTAAAAGTCACATACCTCTGTTGTTTTGTCATTATTTATATTTTCTTTTCAATAATTTTTGCACGATATGTAACTTATTTAGATATATAAGTTTACAGTTTATTATAAATATATCTCAACCTGCAAACAAATACTACACAAATTTAAATACAAGTACAATACATGTAACATACTTATTGAATATAATCCATTTTCAAGATATTTCGAACAAATTACGAAAACTACTAGGTATGATGAGTACCAAATCATACAATGAAATTAATAAAAATAAAAAGCAATCCGGTTTTCCATGATTTACCTTGAATTTGTTAAGACAATTATTAGTTAAGAAACAATAAATAATATTTAATACATATTTGAATCATCTTTAACATAATGCAAATTCATGACTTCCATTTTATGTAATACAAGTATAATATTTTCAATCAAGTGTAAATATTTAACAATTATTTTGTTTTATAGTACTATTCATTCCAGAACTCCCTTCCGCGATTTTTTGTCATGACTGCAAGATCTAATGTTTCATCACATATACATGTTCCTTCATGGATATTGAATTTGATAGACAATGCATTGTATATTTTAAATGAAATCACTAAAAAAACAAAAATTGAAATGTATTTTTATATCTTAACATAATGTATGTTCTTTTAATGTTTATGTTCTCATCAACATGATCATTGCTCTTTTATTTTATGTAATACCTACATATATTATGTTCAATCAAGTATTATTCTCTAAGATTATGTTCTACAGTACTGTTCTATCCAGAACTCACTATGTTCTTGATGTACGTTATGAGTAAGTTTTATCATGGCTACATGGTCTATTATTTCATCACAGATACTCGTTCCATCATGGATGTTCCATCACAGATACATGTTCAATCGCAAATTTGTTTCATATAGGCCATATATGATTTATCATGGCTGCATGTTCTAATGTTTCATCACAAATACTTATTCCATCACGAATGTTCCATCAAAAATACGACTCACCTTGTATAAAATATACTCCTAAATAGAATTGGCATTAACAGGAGAAATTTGCTAATTACATTTTAAAAATTAAGTATTCGTAAGAGCACGACCTTTGAATGAAAAATATGAGATTTTTAAATTGCATAATTCAATCGTACATATATTTCATACAAGCATTGATTATATATATCATACGTGTGATCAGGGATGCAAGTCATGTTTTATATTTCATCATAGCTGCGTGTTCTAATGTTTCACCAGAGATACATGTTCCATCATGGATATTTTAGTGAATTTCAGCTAGAGATGTAAAATTTATTACTGTCAATGTATATCTATAGATACTAGTTACACATATTGTACCGATCCTACACAACAGATAATTAAAAAAAAAAAAAATTCTTTCTAGTTTCAATATTCATCAATGATGAATCATCACATTATGGAATAATTTCAAATAATGTTAGATAAAGACTATTTTTCACGAAGAAAATTCTTATTTTCCACAATGAATTCATTGTAAACTTAGAACCTAGAAAGTCGAATACCGTAACAAAAAAAAATCATTGGACTTAGTTTCGAATATTTTAGCAATGTTTAATAATAGTTTCATAAATGTAAAAATAGTAAATAAAATAATCTTGAAATTAATTATTTTCACTAAAGCAAAAATGCTACATATAGTAAGGAAAAATTAAACCCCCTCCCCCATCTCCCTTATTCAAGAAAAACAATTTATTCACAAATTTCGTGAAATTTAAAAGATAAAAGAAATTTAAGAATATCCGCAAAGTGAAATTTAAGAATATCCGCAAAGTAGGAAATATATCAAACTGTGTACTTATATGAACTAAATTTCAATCATAAGTAACGTTTTTGAATTAAAAAAATATAAAAATCAAAAAAAAAGCGACAAACATTTTTCACATTCTTTCAATATTCACCTCGTAATACAGAAAGATTGATAAGCACACACTATACGCACACGGCCACGCGACCCCATTAGACAATATAGATTATTTATTATAAGGAGAAGGTTGCGAAATACATTTTAGCAATGTTAATAGTTTCATAAATGTAAAAATAGTAAATAATAAAGTAATCATTAAATTACTTATTTTCACTAAAGCAAAAATGATATATTTATATAGTAATGAAATCTTGTATTCCGAATCGAATGGCATAATCGGTTTAAAAATTAAGTTCCAATCAAAAGTTGAGATATCCACTGAAACTACTGTTTGATTTTTTTTTTTTTTTGTACAAATGGCAAGAGGCAGATGTGCTCAAATGGTACCGAGAGATTTTTAAAAACTCACCAGAGTGTTAGCATGAAAATGAATATAATGATGAATGTTTCCGTATTTAATGTAGGAGTTCACCTTTAGACGAATAGTTTTATTTTTACATTTATATATTTTTTGTAAAAATTTGGATATGATTATTCAGCAGCAATCATGCCTTTTTTAATACATAAATTTTTAAATTAATTTTAATATCACAATAAATTAATGAACACAAAAAATTCCAAATAAAACTCAACATGTCCCAATTTTTTCATGCAAAAGTTAACATGTAATAGTTTTTGCAAAAATTGTCGAATTGTAAAAATTAAAAGCAGGGACGTATAAGTTTTTTATGTTTATGTTGAACATTTTCCAATTTCACACAACGAACATAAAATTTATACATCAAACTCTCCGAAAAAAAAACGGTTATCCCCCATCCTTACTCAGTTCAGTGACGAAAAAAAGATTATTTCAGCTTAAACATAAAAATAATAATAACAGTGAAGGGGCATCCACAGAGAATGTTACATACGTTTCCATCCCATTGGAAAACTCACTAAATTTTAGTTTTTCCCGGATTTTAAACTTCAATTAAAATCGCGAATAATAGTTCCCACTCCATAAGATTTTTTCTAAATGAAAAGATGAGATAAAGCTCCTTGATAAAACAGATCTTGTTTACTAATTTAAATGTAAAAATTGTAAGAAAAATACATATCGGCGAAACATTGAAGAAAAGAATGTACCAGCATGAATGCCATTGTAAATTCAAAATTTATAATCATAGTGCTCTGGTGAAACATCAATGCGATTCTTTGATTTCAACGAACCAAAAATCCTAATAACTGAACATAATACATATAAACGCCTTTTTAAAAAATGTTTATTTAATAAATTTAAATAAAACTACATGCACTAACAATCACACAGACTTCGATGGCTGTTGAAATTCGCGGCTCCACCTCTCAGTATGTTGGAAGAATAGGGTTTTTCGTTTCCAAACTTTTTCACGTTTACGCGGTTACTTAGTCAGTCGGCGGACATGCCTCCATTTGGATGTTATATAATCTTTACTAGCAATTGAAGCTGAAGTTTTAAATAATTTTATTAATGGACCATTTTCACAAATTTTTAAATTGGCGAAATTATTTAAAACTTCATTAACTGTTTTTATACTAACTGATTCTTCATCATCATCAGTTTTTAATACGTCAGTAAGAACATGATTTTGATATAAAAAGAAAAACGTCCTTATACAATACCATTTTTCTACATACAGAAGTAGTCATTTGTTGTTAAAAGTTTATCCTTTCTTGGAATGGCTCGGGTCCAATCAACAAGTCTTTTTCCGTAATACGAAACATGGAGACTTTCTCCTTACAAGATTTGTAACCTGAGAAACATTTCGGGACACAGCACTTACTGTTCACCATTTCTCTAACTAAATAATATAGATATTCTCTCAGAAAATCAAATTGACACTGACTTTAATATACAATTCAAAGTAGTTAGATCTAACACATGGGAGGCCTGATTGTCGCGCCACTCTGCAGATTTCTTTGTAACCAGTACATTAAACAGCGGCGGTCTGTATTAACAACGGAATACGAAGTTACTTTTCGTTAGTTGTTTTTGTTCCGTGGCGGACACTTAGTTGACAAAAATGGCGGTTTGGCCACGTTTTTTCATTTAATATTTTATTTCAAAATTCATCGTGTTTTTTAACGTATTTTTTTCATCGGATGCAGGCGAGATTCCCTCATGACTATGACTATGGTAAACATTTTATTTTACTCTGGTTTTTTCATACTTTGACCTTCCCTTTTTTTTCGATTATATTTAGTTTGAAGGGAGGACCTTTCGCATCTTCTTACAAACGGCAATATTGAGAGTTTTTCAAACAAAGACTGACCCTGCCTAACCACTTTTACAATACAATGATGAGATTATAATGTAAAATTTCTTTAAATGTTCTGGTAAGTCCATCACGATTTATATGGTCTATGATATTTATTTCAACATGTAATCTCTTTGTAAATAATCATATTGTAACAAGCTATGGCTGATGATAGAAGCTATGGCTGATGATAGAAGCTATGGCTGATGACAGAAGCTATGGCTGATGACAGAAGCTATGGCTGATGACAGAAGCTATGGCTGATGACAGAAGCTATGGCTGATGGAAGCATTGCCGTGCTTCCGAACCGTCCTACCAATACAATGATTTTATAAAATTTTTGTTTTCGTTTTTTCCCCACCTCGAGAAGAAAGTACACAAATAATTATTGAAATATATTTATGTTACTACGAGGTACTGAAGCAACAAAATTAATTTAATTTTACTCAACTGTGCACTCCACACTTTTTGTAGTCGCTTGTATCTTTAAAGTAACAAGATGAGAATGTATTTTTCGATACTGTTGCGCTATCTGTAGTAAATTGTTTAAATAATTGTACAAAATATATAGACGCGCAACAGAAAAATTATAAAATGATTTGAGATATATCCCGCATTTCGAATTTTTTTAGTAATTTAGTGAGAGAAGTGTGTGAGTTTCTGCGAAACAAATATATTTAATTACTATTTTAAAGTGTTTTAATAATAAATAGCAATTGAAAATTTTCGTCGATGTCGATATAGCATACCATCTCCAAAATTATAGACAGATACAGGTATGTAACTTTCAGGATTCATTGGACTTTATATATTTTTTAGTCTGAATAAATTTTCGGCTATAATGACAAAAAAAGAAATTCAATCCAAACATGAATAATTAAACGGAGTATATCAAAGAACTGTCTACTTGTGTAATAGCAAAGTTAAGGAATATATTTTACCTGAGAAAAATTGAAGAAAATTTTCACTAAAGCAAAAATACTATATCTAACATACTAAAGAAATATGACATATTGGACATCCGTTATTTTATATTAACGAGAATAAAAAAAACTTTTCTATTTTTTGTTTGTTGTTACTCTATTACTTGTAATGTCAAATATTATTAATTAAATATATATGTGTGTTTTCTAAGTTCGGTTATTTCGGGTAGGGCAAATAATTATAGCAACCCTGAACGACACCGTCAATAAAATTTTAACAAAAAAAAAAACTACTACAAGAATATTCCTACCTCAACTCTCTCCTCCTTGAGGTCGACTTTCAAAGCCAACTGTTCTCTGAGTACTACATCAGGATAGTGCGTCTTATCGAATGTTGCTTCCAGTTGCTCAAGCTGTTCTTCTGTGAAGATGGTGCGATGTCTTCGCTTGCGTTTAGGGGGAGGGGCGTGCACCCCATGAACTGCATGAGCGTGGAGTGCTGGGTTCGATGCCGCTTGCAATGAAGCAGCTGCTGCTACGGCGTGCATGTAGCCGGGGTAGAAATTTGGGTACGCCATCGCTGTAGAAGACATAAACATTAACAATGATTATTGTAGCGACATGATGATATTGTTATATAATAAATAAAATACATTCATAATTATAAGAGTCATTTCCTGTCAAAGTATGTTATATGGTGATAATTCATTTCCTCCAATGGTTCTCAATCGGTGTTCCATAAGCATTTTGAAAGTGTTCCGCGAAAATTTTTGGCAAATTCAATTTAACTATGCTTTGTGAATTAAAAATTAATATGAATGTACCGAATGAGAACTGCAATAAAATTACTGTTTTGTATCATGAAAATGAAGACCCAATGATGGTAGGAAGCGTAATTTATAGTTTTTGAACAAAAACAAGATATTTATTTCAACCATTCCTTCTTGTACAGGTAAGCACTTATTGCTAAAACAGTGTCGTATAATTGCGGAGTTGTTAACACAGGAGTCAGACGGCTCTCTCGCGAAAAATGATGCTTTCTCGCGAACTAGAATTAAGAAAAGGATTGATTACTTTCTTCCAAAATCAAAACATTGTCATTTCCAAAAAAGATTATTCTTTGGAAAAAAAGTAGCAGAAACCAAACCGAATATTAAGTATGAGTTTTCTATTTTTTTTTTTTTTTCAATTTTAATGAAACAGGTGTTTCGGCTAAATTTCTGGCTCACAAAAGTGTTCCGCTGTTTTAAAACGTTGGAAGCCACTATTATATATTGCTAGAAGTATCATTCATTTACTCAACACTCACGAAATAGTAATAAATTTCTTTAAATCTCAAATGAAATCAAACTGTTACAACTGTAGCAATAACTCCAACACGTCCAAACTTAAGACACAATGTAAAAATCAGAAGACATGTTTAATTTTATTTGCTTCTTTCGTTGAATATCAGTTATAAAATTACAGTACTTATCCCTCGCACCACACATTGTGGTCCTAGCAACCCGTGATATTTCAATATACAATAAAATTATGGCTGTACTCTAGTCCGCTCACGTTTATGTAAATGCCATTTACATTTTACTCATCGACTATCGAAATTACTTGTTTTAAAAGCCCTAAAGTAGTCACTTGTTTTAAATGCCCTATAGTAGTCACTTGTTTTAAATGCCCTATAGTAGTCACTTGTTTTAAATGCCCTATAGTAGTCACTTGTTTTAAATGCCCTATAGTAGTCACTTGTTTTAAATGCCCTATAGTAGTCACTTCTTTTAAATACCCTTAGACTAATAAATATTCCTACAAGCAAAGAAAGTGAGCACTGTACTACATTAAGTTTTACTACCTATAATTTTCAGTCTCCTGTCAATTATACAGAATTGATGATTATTAAAAAAAAAAAAATGACAATAATATTGATATTGTGTATACTGATAAGTAAATGAAACAATAATTATATTAATAATATAAAAGGACAAAAAACCATATAAAAATAAAAATTATAGATATTTATATGTATTTCATTGAGCTCGCTAACAATGTGTATTTAATTTATATTTTCCAAAATTCGTTTTGTTTTCAAGACCATTATTAATTAGACATCTCAACATGTAATTTTTGTTCAATTTTTTTTATATACATAGTTCGACAAAAACTTTCACGAAACATTAAGTTTTGTAAGCTTCTTATTTAAAAAACGTATGAATTATATTTGTCGTTATCTACATTTATAGTCTTTGCCTTAAAATTGTTAACTCTGTTATTTATATATCACTTCATATAAATGGAGCCCATTTATTCGACAAAAGGAATATTTATGAGCGAAAATTTATGTGAACGACAATCTACAACGCCAATGGACATTTGATAAATGAAAAAAATTTTTTATAACCCGGGCCTTCTAGTCAAATGTAAAATATTACACATTAAAGCATTTGTAACAACGGGGCGCGTGCCTCATATACAATTTTATTAAACAAAATATTTATTGATAACAATTCAAATATTTTGCACTCTGTAATATATGTTGATGAAATATAGTAGGCAAAAAGAATAAAATAATTGAATGTAGTTATTGAAATATAGCTGTCATTCTGTTATTAGGTGTAAATACTGTGTATTTATTAGACTATTTAGCATACATTGACATTTGATAAATGAAAACATTTTTTTTTTAACCCGGGCCTTCTAGTGAAATAAAATATTACACATTAAAGCATTTGTAACAACGGGGCGCGTGCCCCATATACAATTTTATTAAACAAAATATTTATTGATAACAATTCAAATATTTTGCACTCTGTAATATATGTTGATGAAATATAGTAGGCAAAAAGAATAAAATAATTGAATGTATTTATTGAAATATAGCTGTCATTCTGTTATTAGGTGTAAATACTGTGTATTTATTAGACTATTTAGCATACATTGACATTTGATAAATGAAAACATTTTTTTTTTAACCCGGGCCTTCTAGTGAAATAAAATATTACACATTAAAGCATTTGTAACAACGGGGCGCGTGCCCCATATACAATTTTATTAAACAAAATATTTATTGATATCAATTCAAATATTTTGCACTCTGTAATATATGTTGATAAAATATAGTAGGCAAAAAGAATAAAATAATTGAATGTATTTATTGAAATATAGCTGTCATTCTGTTATTAGGTTTAAATACTGTGTATTTATTAGATTATTTAGCATACTTTACACGCTCAATTATTCCAACAGTAACATTCTGTATTGAAGTCCGCTTTTACGATTTTTACTATGTATACGGGCTTTAGATCGAGACACAGGTCGTTATAAGCGAAAGCGATATGCTCATGTCATCCTTAATTGGTAAATAAAACAACTAGTTCATAAAACAAAAGAAATAATAATTATGACAAAATGCAAATAAACGTTTATTAATGAGCTTTCGTAAGTCAACAACTGTTTCGTTACTGTCAGTTTCATTCTATAATTCGTTTTATTAACAGGAAATCATAGATTTCGCAAATTTTTATAAATTTATTGTATAGCTTTATATGAAAGAGAAATCAGATATGTAACGTGTTATGTAGAAAAAATTCGTACCCAGTCTAAGTTTGGATATTCACTCAGAATGTTTAACGAGATGTGCAAAATTAAAACCATTTGGACAAAAAACATAACAAACAAGCCAAAAATCACCACTAAAATCATTTACACCTAGGATACCAGAAATAATGTTAGTAAATAATTTTAAGCCAAAAATTATTTACTTATAAAATTAAAACAATTCGGAAAAAGCATTAGTATTACGATAAACGATAATTAAAAATTCCAAGATATGCAACAAGCAAAATGTCTTGTTCCGCAAAAACATCTTCAAAATTAATATTAATTAAAGAGAAAAAAAAATTAATTTGTAGTACGTATATTTTGCATTATATAACAATAGATATGAAGCACACCAAACCAAAGTATTAAACCAAAACACAATTATGTATGAACACAATCATTGGCACAACTTAGAAAAAGCAGATATTTAATACATGAACAAGCATTTTTGATTCGTCTTTCTAAGTATATGAAGGAAAAAATCAATCACAAACGAAATTAAAATAACGGGAAAATCATTAGCATTATGATAAACAATAATTAAAAATTCCAAAACATACAAGCAAAATGTCTTGCTCGCACTAACATGTTCAAAATTAATAATGTTTAAGAAAAATAATCTACCTATCAATGTCAAATTTGCACTACGTATATTTTGCATAATAAAACAATTATAAATGAATATTCAAATCACAAGAATAAAAATAAGAAGCACCACACCACATTATTAAACCAGAACTCAAAAACAATGGATTAACACAAAATCAATGGCACAACTTCGAAAGAGCAGTTTTATATGAACACGATTGACCTAGATGTCAAAGCGCAAAATATCAAAAGAATATATGTTTCTTGAAGGAAATATATTAAGATAACAATTAACAAAATTATAAACTGCAATATTTTTGCTTTATATATTGGGAAGACAAAACACTAAGAAAATTGCAAATAAAATAAAGGACGGGCACAGTCATTTCAATAAAATGTTGCCATAAAGATAACTTGAAAGCTTAGAATAAATCCCAAAACTAATGGAGTGACCAAAGATTAACAAACCAAATTTAATTCACAAAAAAAAAAAAATTTAATGTAAAACTATATGAGGACAGTAGGACATGTCCTTACTGCAAAAATAAAAAATTGTACGAAGGTTCACAAGAGAAAAAGGAAACAATGAGTTGGAAGCGAGGAAACTGCTCCAAAAAATGCAAAGATTATAAGTGACTTTTTTGGGATTTTTGAGGATGAAAACAGAGTTCCAAAAAAGTCGACGATTGACAAAAAATATGTTTTTACTACGACATAGCAGCTCACTTCTCAAAATTGGAATAGTATACATAATAAAAAAAAAAAAATCCAAAGACATCGAACTTTCAAATGGACCACAAACATTTGCGTGGATAAGTTCTCACAATTTAGATTTTATAAAGTAGAAGACGATAATGTCTCCTACTAAAATTCAACCCCAATAAATTACATTGTGTATTTTCACTTTAATATTCAATTTTTTGAATTATTGTCTTTTATGACATCTTTATTTTCGGTGCTCTATCTAATATAAAAAATTAAATGATAATGACCCCCCACACAATTCAAATCCCATAAATTTCATTATCTATTTTCACTTTAATGTTCAAATTTTTTTGAATCATTGCCTTTATATGACTTTTATTTTGAGGCCTAAAACCTCTCATTTTATAGTTCTAATAAATTCTTTCGAATAATCATATTTTACTTAGCAAGAAAAAAAAAATGTTTAACAATCACTGCTGATTGCGTCAAAGAATGAATAATGTTATGAATATTTTGCAGATTCTAAAGAACATTTTTTACGAAATTCGAAGTGTAAAATATAAAACCTGATATAAAATCTACTGTCTGTTCTTCCTAACGAATCGATTTTCGCATTTGCAAAGCTTTTTCCTAAACATACATGTAAAACGATCGTGATGAAATAGGGAGCGGCCATGTATAAAAGCCGAGCATTTTAAAAATAACGGATTTGAAGATGCTTAGCACCCTTCAGAAAGACTCTATATTATTCGTTCGCAGCTTCTTAAAATATTCCACAAGAAGGTCCTACGAAATATGAACCATATATGTATAAATTATTACAAACTAATTTATTAAAGAAGCTAAAGAAAAAATCATACCCCATATTCAATACATTAATTTAGCGCGTGTTTGTGTGAATTATATTATGCATGGTTCCCGGTTGACAATTATAATCTATGAACGAGTATAAGAAACTCCCTGCATTTTCTAACAGCCAATAAATATATATTTTCTCAAAATATCTATAAGAAAATAAAAAGAAAAGTCTCATTCATTAGAAGAAAAATACATAAACAAAAAATCAAATGCTACAAATAATAGATATCTGCAAATATATAAAAATTTAAATATGTCGAAACATATGAATAGATATCACATTTAACAAAAATGTGGAAGTGTACGCTTATATGAATAAACCGAAAGAGACTGCAATAGAATTTCTATTTTTGTTTCACATGAAAATGAATTGAAATTGGTATTAATGGGGCCCCATTGATAGTAGGAGGCGGGATTTGTGTTTTTTTTCACAAAAACAAAATTAAATGATATTTATTGCAACCATTCCATCTTACATGCATGGGAAGTATGTTCTACGCTTTATAGATAAATGCGGAATATTTTGAGTAGTTTTTACACAAAAATCAGACGACTCTCTCAAGGAAAATGATACTTTATTGCTCATTAGAAATATGAAAAAAATTGCTTCGTTTCATTCTGAATGAAAACACATTATTCGTGCAAGATCTTAAAAACAATATGTAGTGTGATCAGTGCAACTACTTAACAGATATATTTAATTATTTTAACAACGTCAATCAATACAGCAATACAAGTATGTTGGGCAAATGAAGATTACCTACTACTTACTAATTAACAACATTCCACATTATAATAAATAACGAATCAAAAGATTATATATGAATTTAAACTGTACCACCAAAAGTTGTTCCGCAGCATTGAAAGTATTAGGAACCACTGATCTAGAGACATATTAGTAAAAACTTAAGTAAAATTTTAATTAATCAAAAATTCAATTACTGTTTGAACCTAGAGAGCATGTTCATTGAAAATGCCTAATCAGTCGTCTAGTCAATTTTCACTTATCAAATTCAGTATGAATTTGTTCAGTGAAATAATAAAGAAATAATAAAATCTAATAAAGAAAATAAAAGAAATGAAATTGATAACAACGAGATAAAAATTCATTCATCAAGAATCACAAAAAAACTATCACAAGTCCAGAAAGTGATACACGCATCCAGAAAGTGATTCACAAATTAAGTCAAACTTGTTTATAGAAAAATTATCGAGCTATTTCCAGGGCATTTCAAATAAAAATTGAAATGAAATGTAACAAACGAAAGCTGGGGCAATTCAACTTATATTTCCCCAAGAGCACCGCTGTCAAAATAATAAAAAAATCCCCGGCAATTGAGCTTAGCGGAAAAGCTCGAGCGCTTTTTAAACACAATTCCCACAGCGCTTGGAGCTTAAAAAGCTTTACCGATTTTTAAATTTTTTCGCTTCAGCTTCATTCAGAACGGAATAACAAACGCTACAAAAATTTAATGGCAATGAAAGTGTAATCAAGACTAACATTCATTTTAATACCAGTTCACAAAATCGAAAAACAGAATAAAATTTTTTCGCCAACAATGACAGTGTTCCAAATACGACGACCCAAGGATAATATAACTTCCGAAATCCATTTCAGATTTCAAGAATGTTTAAAAGAAATTGTTTAATTATCATTTTTATGAAAAAATTTTCATAAATAAAATTAAAATGGACAGATAGAAGTCGGAAAAGCATATAATAACAACTACGACATCTCATTAAGGCATCATAGAGCAAAGGAACCGGCAGAACCCAATATAATCCGTCTTCTTATTGGTGCAACGAAACAGTCAACAGCAAAAAAAAAAAAATTCTAAATATTTCAAACAAAGAAAAAAATTAACTTTCGTCATGATAGAACTAAATGACAAGGTTTATATCAAAAAGTATTTTTTTTAAATTCATATTTTATCATATTCCAAAATAAAATAACTATGATAAAAAGGCCAGCTTAATTACAGTCAAAGTTTTTTAATAGAGGTTACGTATTAAGTTTTGTATTTTTTTAATTGAAGTTTTTCTTCAAATCAACATTGCAGAATTTTTATTTCAATTAAAATACTTATTATTAAATATAAAAAAAATGTATAATAATATTACAGTGTGTACAGCAGTAATAAGCATTTACAGTACACATATTTTTAGACACATTAAAAAAATATGTTAAACACATTGCAAAAGATTAAGATTTGTATAATTGTTTTGGTCTTATTATAAAAAATAATATTGACAACGATATACTAATTCGTATTCCGTACAAAGTACAGTAGAACCTCTATTATTCGTCCGCTGTTTAACAGCGCCGCGGATTATTCGTACAATTGTCATTCGTGCAACCTAATAACCATTACGAAAAAAATTGTCGGCGATGCTGCGTTGTGCGTGGTTGTGAAAATCGTTCCACACTGTTCTATATGATTTTTATAATTTTATATGATGTATTATATTGTATGTAGTTATTGAGAGTAATTAATTTTTATTTTTAGCTAGGTAACTTTTTTAAAAGAAAAGCCTAGAATATATGTACCTATGTATTGCAAGAATATATCGTAAATGTAAATGATTTTTATTCATTCATTTGCAAAAATTTTATTATCCGCCTTTTTCAATTATCCGGCACATGTTCGGTCCCGATGGACATACAAAATCGAGATTCCATCCAATATCGAATACCGATCAAATTTGTGAGCAAAAATATAAAAGTAATAGTAGTGTAGTATGTAAAACATTAATTGTGTCAGGGGTTCATAAATTGGGGACCAATTTCGGAATTTATCTAGTTCATGGGGGGGAGATGATCATAATAATGGTATTAAAAATTATAGGATAAAGATCAGAGGAATAAAATGGTGGTGGCCTTTATTTATCAAAAAGATAGAACATGCCCAAGCCACCAAAATGACGTTCAGGCTGAAACCTCAAATTTAGGTAATGATAAATAAATAACCAAAGTTTATAATATAAAATATGACAATATGGAACCATGAGTTAAAAACAATGCAAGAAAAAAGTGCAAAGTGTAGCATATACCTATCGATGAGTAAAAAAATTAAAGTACATATACATTCCGACTGTTTCGATAGTTTTAATTCAAAAAAATGTAGTAATAATATGGTTTTCAATGTATTTTTGTAAACGTTATTTGCTAAGGTGCACTTACGCATCCTCATCTTTTTTTAAATTTCGAAACTTTTTTAACAGTAAAATTGTCATAATTAAGCATATTCCATTGATAATAAATTTATAAAAATTCTCATTTATTGTTGCCTTGCCCTATAACAGGTTAAGGCAAGGATGCCAAAAAAATTGCAACAATTTTTGTTAGTACCTAGTACACATATTACATATGCAAAAATTTTATTTTAATTTATTAAATATTAATATCCAGCCCGCCATATTTTATAGAAAAATTCGTATGTGCTCTGCTTCTCAAAAAGGTTGGGCACCCCTGGGTAAGATATAGGGCAAAAGAAATGACAAATACAATATATACATGGAAGGTAATTCACAAATTCTCATCAAAAACACACTTTTACTGGTTCAAAGGAAACGTAACTTTCTATGCAAATGAAAAAAAAAACCTGCAGGACCAATTCAAACGGTTAATTTTCTACTGACTATCATGAGAATACAAAGAACCATTATAGAAATGCTATAGGATACTGTAGTACATTTTTTACTGTTTTAATATAACAAACTAACAATATTTTATCATACAATTATAGTCAAGCAAAATGTAATTTTTTATTCTTATTAATTTGAAAGTAAAAGTATTGCAATATACCTATTCTTATAAGAGCACAAAACACCAAAAATGAAACATTGGCTACGAGTAGAAATAGTATACAACCAAATTTTTTAAACGCAAAGAAACAAAGATTTGTATAGTACAGAAACAAAAATAAGTAAAAAACGGACAAGAAATGAATGCCCAAAGATATTATTTCAAGACTATTTATATGCATTATCTTAACAAAAATTGAAATATACCAAAATATACAAAATAATAAAAATTCTCGAAAGAAATAAAATACTTGTTAGAATACAGTTCATTCAAGAAAATGTTAGAAGATCCTGTAGCCCTTTTTTTACCGTTTTAATATAACAAACTAAATATTTTGTCCTTAATAAACAATGATAATCCAGCAAACTTTTTTATTAAATTGATAATAAAAATATTAGAATATATCTGTTTTCTTAAGAGTACAAAACTCCCAAAAATGAAATAGCTTAATATATACTACGAAAAGAAACCCACCAACAAAATTTTCTAATGCGAAAAACAACAAGAACTAAAAAAAATCAATTATTAATAAATGAGTGCCCATTAAAAATTTTTCGAGAAATAAAATTTAAAACAGAATTAAAGACTATTTATATGCAATAATATTTCTGTTTACCTTAATAACAACTGAAAATATACCAACACGCTACGAAATCATATTTAAAAAAATATTCATGATATACAAACATTTACCTATAGAATTAAAATCTAAACAAAATGGCTACCATTACACACCCTTACATCAAAATATTTAATACCAAACAAAATTGTAAACAATATTTCGACCATAAGATTTCTTAAATAATTATCTCACAGAACAAAACAAATACTTATTTTTTACTAGAGTATTAAAGTGCTCTCTAAATATTTATTTATTTCTTATGGCAATAGTCATTGCAATTCAGATTTACAAACAATATTTCGATCATCAGATTTCTCAAAAGAATATCTCATACATGGCCGTAGCCGAAGGCTGGCCAAGGATAAGTTCTGGTAAAAATAAATGCATTATATGAAAGAAAAAAAAAAGGAGAAAAAATGTATCTAAAAAATGAGTCGTGTTCAATATTTAATTCTGGCTACAAACCAGTGCCGAATAGAAGTATTAAGGGGCCGGAAACTCATAATTTTTGGGGGCTTTTTTCCATTGTGCGTCAAAAATAAAAAATTACTTAAATTGACTGGAGAGCCATTTACCAAATAAATATTATAATTTTACTCGTAATATTATAAACAAATAACAATTTTGTTTGAATAAAAGCTTTCCAATGTAGATATAAGAGCTTATAAACGAATCCATATTATGATATGTGTTTAATACAAATTGTGTATTTCCTTAGAAAGTATAGAACACTTATGAAGTCATGTTCTAGTAATTTTTTTTTTTTTAATAATATTCATTTTGTAATACGTATTATAATAATTGTTCAAAATGACGATCAGTGACTTCAGTGCAAGTATTGCATTGCACCTTCGGAACAAATTTACTCATTCGTTCAAAAAAGCCAAGATTTGTTTAAATAATTTCTATTATATTTTATTAAATATATTTTATTGTCATGTTAATAAGACTACAGATAAAAAAAATAGAATTAAATAATATTAATATATAAAGGGGGCCCATTTACACGTAAGCTTCATAAGCTTTAATAAAATATTAATATATAAAGGGGGCCCATTTACACGTAAGCTTCATAAGCTTTAATAAAATATTAATATATAAAGGGGGCCCATTTACACGTAAGCTTCATAAGCTTTAATAAAAAGTGTTCAAGTGCTTTTCAAATAAATTTCTTGTAATCTACATAACGAAACATATTTCCAAATAAAATTCTTGTAACCTACATAAAGAAACACAGAATGTATATTAAGTATGAAATGTGTCCAAGTATTATAAAATTATAAGTTAAAAAGTTATAACACAGCGTACAATTACATCAATCAGTGAAACTAAAATGATAGCAAAATCTAATGTCTAAAATTCATCATCAAAAGCTAAATTCCTACATCAAATCTACGTTTCCGTACCTAGGAAATCAGCGGGTTGACTAGCGAAGCCCTGAGCAGCGGCAGCTATATGCCCCAAGTGGAGAGGATGCCCCAACATACTCGGGGCCCTTTGGGACACCTGCGGTCTAGGACTGGGAGCCAAGATACTGTCAATCGTAAACAAACTCGAGCTGGTTGTGCTCGGTTTCGCCTCCAGCATAGCCGAAAACAGGCTGGATGATGTTTGAGACAATTGCGATGTCTCTACCATCCTGGACAGCTCCTCCTCGCTGTATTCGTCCTCTGGACGCTCTCCAGGAGAGTGCCAGCTGGAGCGGTCTCCCAATGCCTCCAGAGTGGCAAGGACTTAGCACGACATAGTCAAAAATATTTAAATGCTGATAAAAGAAAATTCAGAAACGCATTTCGTCCACGATACGTTTAATAAAGCGTTATCGTCCAGATTATACGTACACCCTAATTGATGACAACGAAAAATCAAATAATGTTCAGTATTTAGAGAAACGCATTTTGTCCACGAATTTCAATTATCATGTTCAATTATCATGTTCAATTATATGTTCATACGTAATAAAATAAAATCACTTCACACCAAACTTTAACAAAACTGAGCTTTGCACTTAATATTTATTTCAAATAATATTTAATATTTTATAAAGTTTTATAAAGCACATAATGGTGCCGCAAATTTTATATTAACAATTCATTTATTCATAAACTTGCAACACATTCAGAGCAAATTATTAATGTTCTTGAAAAGACATCTAGCGTCGTACTAACTTCTGCAAAACTTTTTTCAACAATTTACAAGTTCTCACGAACGATCAAGTTTTGTTTTGTTCAGAATATAATCCACAATTCTTCATATTCAATTTACTGTTTTATATTGTATTTGTGTTTGCTTATTTGTCCTCAAATATAAGGCAATATTTAATAGACAGGTATTTTTAATAAGAAGTCATGCTCTGCGCAGAAAAACAAAGTTATTTGCTTCTTTTCAAATGAAATAACGTCTTTTGCTGTCTTCTAAATTGATGTAATAATTGTTCAAATTTCTTGAATAAAAATCCATGCCAACAATTCTCAGTAGAACAATTGTTTATTTATGTTAATTTTCTTTTAAAATAAATTACGCAATAATTATAAGATGAAGCAATTTTAGTACCCTTATTTGATTTAATTGGAACATTTAAGTATTTTATTTAAACAATATTCATTGCAATATTATTCACAAAGTTTTGCACACTTTTAGCGTCAATAAACACAAAATTTATATGCGTGTCACCAAATATCACTTTTTCCATGTACCTAATACAAATTTCTTCCAAAAGTCTCTAGCACTTCCCTAACACTTGTCTAACACTGTTAAAATCCTTATGAAGATGTTTTGTCACGTTTAAACGTGTCATTGCCTGCATCCCGAAGTGGAGAAGGCTCCACCCCCTTGCACAAGGGTGGGGATAGTATAAAAGAGGAGGGAAGGATCCCGTTCAGGAACCAATAAAAATGGACAAAACTGAAACGCCCAACACATCAAAGAAAATAAAAAATAAAAACAAAATAAAAAAAACTGTCACTTATCAAATGTAATTTATCAGTTTTATATTTCGAATTTAGGGTAGAAATTAATCCCGAAAATTAAAATCAACAAGATTCAAATTTGAAACATTTTTTGGAAAAAATTAAAACAACACAACATGGAGAATAAAAAAATAAAACTTTTGTCATAATGCGCTCAAAGGTTTAACCTAACTAATCATCGGTGTCATCGTTCAAATGGGACGTATTTTCAACCAATCAGAATTTATCCTCTCGAAATACCGCGCCTTCATTGGTTTAAATTCCCAAGGGAGGAGTTAATAGTACAAAGCCCCAGACGGAAAATCTTTATACAGTCAAGGTTAGCACAGGAAAAAGAGAATTCAAGTCCTTGCTAATAATCAAACGCAAGATAATAAATTAAGATCCGGATTTTTACTAAGAACAATAAATAATGATTAGTTTAATTAATGAGGTTTTAAATATAAATAAATAATGCCATTATATAAAATTAAAAAGATATAAATAACAACCAAATGTTGAAATGAAAAGAAGAAGAGATTTCTCAAGATTTCAAAAAAAAGACAAAACGTCTCATAATCATAAAAAACGACTAACGAAAGTTGTCAAAATTAAATAAACGACTGGCGAAAGTTGTCAAAATTAAATAAACGACTGACGAAAGTTGTCAAAATTAAATAAACGACTGGCTAAAGTTGTCAAAATTAAATAAACGACTCACGAAAGTTGTCAAAATTAAATAAACGACTCACGAAAGTTGTCAAAATTAAATAAACGACTCACGAAAGTTGTCAAAATTAAATAAACGACTCACGAAAGTTGTCAAAATTAAATAAACGACTAACGAAAGTTGTCAAAATTAAATAAACGACTAACGAAAGTTGTCAAAATTAAATAAACGACTAACGAAAGTTGTCAAAATTAAATAAACGACCAACGAAAGTTGTCAAAATGAAATAAACGACTGGCGCAAGTTGTTAAAATGAAATAAACGACTGGCGCAAGTTGTTAAAATGAAATAAACGACTGGCGCAAGTTGTTAAAATGAAATAAACGACTGGCGCAAGTTGTTAAAATGAAATAAACGACTGGCGAAAGTTGTCAAAATTAAATAAACGACTGGCGAAAGTTGTCATAATTAAATAAACGACTGGCGAAAGTTGTCAAAATTAAACGACTCACGAAAGTTGTCAAAATTAAATAAACGACTCACAAGTTGTCAAAATTAAATAAACGACTAACGAAAGTTGTCAAAATGAAAGAAATGACTGGCGAAAGTTGTCAAAATGAAATAAACGACTGGCGCAAGTTGTTAAAATGAAATAAACGACTGGCGACAGTTGTCAAAATTAAATAAACGACTGGCGAAAGTTGTCAAAATGAAATAAACGACTGGCGAAAGTTGTCAAAATGAAATAAACGACTGGCGAAAGTTGTCAAAATGAAATAAACGACTGACGAAAGTTGTCAAAATTAAATAAACGACTGGCGAAAGTTGTCAAAATTAAATAAACGACTCACGAAAGTTGTCAAAATTAAACAAACGACTCACGAAAGTTGTCAAAATTAAATAAACGACTCACGAAAGTTGTCAAAATTAAATAAACGACCAACGAAAGTTGTCAAAATTAAATAAACGACCAACGAAAGATGTCAAAATGAAATAAACGACTGGCGAAAGTTTTCAAAATTTAACGACTGACGAGTTTTCAAAATTAAAGAACTGGCGAAAGTCCCCAAATTAAATAAATAGAAGACTGACGTGAAGCCTCAAAATTAAATAAATAAAAGACTGACGTAAAGTCTCAAAATAAAATAAAAGACCGACGTAAAGTCTCAAAATGAAATAAAAACGACAAATAGTCTAAAAATTAAACGAAAGAAGGAATCCTCTCAAAATTAGAAACAACTTTTACAAATCTTAATTCGTATGCACATAACCGAAAATATATGATCAAACATTTCTTCCAGTGTACAAAGTAATCGTGGTATTAGGTATACGTAATGAAAAATGTTGGGTAACTGCAAATAAATAAAAGATAACGTATTTATTTTAAACAAAAATTAAACCAGAATAAGAAATGCGGTCTTGTTAAATAAAAATTCTCCTTTTGCTATTAGGAACTCTGCACACCCAGTACATAACTACCAAAAAAATATCAATAGAGAATGAATATAAATTGTGAAAAAAATATAAAAAACATATAACTACACAAAAAAGGTAAGAAATAACAAACTTTCAGTATTCAAATTAAAAAAAAAAATTAAAACAGTAACCAAACTAATTTAAATAAAATACCAAAACAAAACGAAGATAATTATCTATAAATAACATTATAAAATGTACAGATTCATCCGTTTATGTCTATTATGTTAAATTTTAACATTCATGGGACTGACCAAGGTCTGTTCGTATCCCACAACATAATTTGTCGCTTATATCTTACATATTCGAAATTATAAACATTATTAGCTCATTTAGCTCAGATTATACATTTTGATAAAACATGAATTATAAATTAACGTCCTGGCGTTGGTTTGAAAGTAAGTTTTCTATACTAGGGTCTGTTCGGACCCCGATCCATTTTTACGTGACAAATGTTTATGTAGTTATTTAGTTAATTACCATCAGTTATTACCATATTAATATTTGAGTTACAAATGTGTATAACCTTAGTAAAACTTATTTTTGAGATTTATAAATTAAAGAAATAGTGTAATATATCCGTTATTAAGCGTGGAGTTCACATGCACCTCGGACCGCCCTTTACGTAAAATACAACTGTACGTCCTATGAAGGTTTATAAAAACTATCATAAAATCATATGTTTAATTAAAATAAAATGCGGAATGATACGCAAATTCTACATCAACTATTGCGAATATCTTATTGTGATTATATTCTGTTGTCATCGGCACTTATAACGCCCAAAATGATTGATATTTCATGACACAAGCAGTCAGTACAATACTTATGCATCACAATTTTTCAGTCACGCGTTCTGCATCAGTATAATATATCATTCGTATTCATTATTTAGATAGATATTTGTCTGCGAACAACAATAAAATAAAAAATAAAATTTTGTTGTTCACATCATATTGTTAAATAAAATTTTGTTGTTCACATTATATTGTTTTGGGCGAGAAATATCCTTTACGGCGCGAATGGTAATTGTACGATAAAGCTTTCACATATCAAACATATATACTCGTTACCCCATAATCTAATATTCTATGAAGTATAAAAAATAATACCAAAGAATTGACGACGACGACGACCTGCCTAGGTAGATTATATTTTCATTTATATAAAAATATATTTCATGATCCTGCAAATCCTGCCCACCATAATATAACACATACATATACAAAAATATCAAATTTTTAAACATAGAAGTCTTACGTATGAACACAAAAACCAATATATATTGGAATATAAATATACAACGTAATGATCTTTCATCATGTCACCTACAGACACATTGTTACGACTTTTGTTTCATCTTCCTAGCGACATCGATAATATTTCGTTTTATCTTCCTAGCAACATCGATAATATTTCTCTCATATTCAATTGAAATTTCACACAAAATTTAAAGTTGTAACTATAAGTCAAATATAACGCCAAATCTATCGTACGAGGTACAAAAAATAAAAATGAAGAAAAAGCTATAATCAAAAACTCCAACTTCAAATCTATTCTATATTTTAATATTAAGCAACCTTAATACAATATTTTCAAAGTACAAATTATATGAATACTTACTTCGACAATAATACCAACGAATATACTCATTCAAATAGAGAGACGTAATAAGCAAACTTATATGAAACTAAAACAAATGTAAGATCTCTTTTATTTAAAACAAAATCAAATGAAAACAACAAACAAAACTATGAAAACAATGATGAAACGATATTAAACATGATAGCTTTAACGTTTAATCTGCGTATTACAAATGAATTATTACCAATGAATAAACAACAATTACAGAAACAGATATCTCCTAAAAATTAAAACTATCGCGAAGAGTACGATAAGGAACAAAATGGGACCATTAAAACAAACATTGTTGGATAGCATTTTTAGTTAGTGAACAAATGTTGAGCAACACAGTTCGTGACAAATATTTGCAAGAATTACCGTAGGATGTCCACACTACAATAACCAAAATGCATTCTCCAATTTTTATCTTTTTTTTATTTCTTATTTAAGAAAACGAAAATGGTTTGCGTTTGCTATCTGCAAAAGGAAAACGACAGTGGTTTTAGTTTTATGACGCCACCATCAAATTTTTAATATTTAATAAATAGAAATAATGAATAATATTGTGTAACATACGTCACTTCACTTACACCCACATCTGCGCCTTCGATAAATCACAATAATTATTTTAAAAACATCTTAAATTTTTAAATTTTGAGCGTCCATATTGAAAGACCCTTTATATAAAATTGTATTATATTTAAACATTCTAAAAGTTATTTGTATTCATTCATAGTTAAATATAAATGTATTTATCAGGAGTCACCTCACGGACACACATCTAAAAAGGAGAGAACACCTCAAGAATTACTTTAAAAACATATATAACGCCATTTATACAAAATTGTATGTTATATTATTATTTTAAACATTCTTTGAGTCTAGCAGTATATATTTTTGTTGCTAGGTGGAAGCACCTTATTAATTTTTATAAATTCAATGAAATAATAAAATCAGCACGCGTTAAAGCAGTGCCATATTTATTGAAATATAATAAGAATCACTTGTTTTAGAAAATATAAATTAACATGTAAAAAAATTCTACACGAAGCAGCAAGATTTTGCGCTATTTTCCAACATTTTTAAATATGAAAACATGTAATTTATTCAGAAATGAACACAAGAGAGTATTAAATTCTTTTCATTTTAAACATATACTTCTAATGATTCACTTTCCTAATAATTACATATCTTCCTGTTCATTCTGGTAATAATAATAGATAATACATGGAGGATTTCGAGTGTTTCTGTTTATGTGTTGATCTCCTTAAGATCAATTTCCTAACATTATTAGGTTGCAAAGTAGTTAATACGAAGCTAATAATGAAGATCACGGCAATTAAAAATTTAATTTGCTTAAAAAATCTGCACAGTGTTACAAAAATGTAGTTTTTTTTATTTTTCCAATAAGAAAAATATCATTTTCTAACAAATGATATGAGCCATTGTTACTAACGATAAAATGATGTGTTAAGAGTCGAGGTAAGTATTAATACGAGTAATTACACAAATGATTGCTAAAAACATGAGGACCAAAATACTCTTCCAAAATATGAAAAGAATAAGTTACTACATATAGAACCTACTTTTATCATAACAGGAGTAACAGTCCAATAATTTCCCATTCGCTTATTGTTTACATCACAACTATCAAAATAAGATAATAAAATAAATCATAATTTTCGTACACGAAATATTAAATTTTCAGCTATATCGCTAAGAGCACAATTCTAAATATAATTCAAGTTTAGATAATAAATTTATTTTATAACCACATTTTTCAATAAAGCAAAATACATAAATATAATAAAAAGACACGAAAGATAATGATTTAATATATAAAGTTATCCTGTTCGAAATGAGATAATCTAAATCAAAAACGACAAAATTCCAAAAGAAATCCATCTTAATTCTGAGCAATTAAAGAATTCAAACTCACCACAAAATATAATCATGATAGCAGTCAATTCATATTTTGAAAAACAAAACAATAATGCAATGTAAATGACGAAAAATACAAAAAAAAAAACGTTATTTTCACAAATAATTTGTAGTTGAATATTAATAATTTTCCAATATAAATGATGAAAAATACATAAAAATAAAATAGAAGTTATTTCCGAAAACAATTTGTAACTAAATGATATATTCTCTATTCTATCTACATTCGAAAAAAAAACTCCACTAAAAGAAAAGAGATTATCGCTTGCAATTAAAAAAAATAGATGTACTACCAGACTAAGAATATATTAGATAAAAAGTACACTTTGACAAGAATAAAATAAAATCTCAAATAGTAATTAATAGACTTCTCTAATCGCGGAGAAATGAAACAAAAATAAGAAAAAGTGGCGTACGATCGTGGGAAGCAAGGTGAGCTCTGCTTTTTTTTTCGCAAGTCGATAAATATAAAATGAAATGTAAAAGTATATATAAATTTGAGATCATAACATGAAAGCTAGTAAGGTAGTCACAAATAACAAATAACTGCTTCGGTCAACAAGATTCATCTAATATCTACATCGATTCGTCTAATATCTACATCGATTCGTCTGCTGTCAACTTCATGTAAAGACGGCATCTTCGGCGCATAAACATAGAAAGAATGGAACCATTCGTTTAGCTTCGCTATAAGCGCAGAAAACTTTGCCTAGCGTACCTACGACAATCGATATTGCAAATGATGTGTAGCTATCAATCTTCGCAATAATATTAAGAAATAAAACAAATTATAAGGATTATATTTGACATGTTAGAAAATAAACTTAAGGTTCCTTATAGTTGAAAACAATTTGAAAATGAGATTGTAATAGGCTATTCCACAGTAATCAAAAATAGTAAAAATTTATTGAAAATATGAAGGATAATAGTTAAAGGATAATGAAAACCATATTTCTTTTATTATAAATTATTCCTTCTAGAAGACACGGGGAGTTTTGCTTTTGATGATGCAGGACATTTTGAGCAAATAGGATCCAAGTATGACCTCCGATTTTGAGACGCCCCGCCCTAACTAAGAATATACTTCTTCGGGTGTGTCGGATCTGTTCGGTTGCTGTTCGGGCGACGTTCTAATTTCTTTGTTTTTATAAAATGAGAAAAAAAGTGAAATAAATTAAGTATAATAATTTATTTTGTCTCTAATAATGAATTATAATATTACAATTTAAATATACATTATTTTGTAATTTGTTTAACATTTTTCGTGGCTTGGGAACCACTGTTTGTTTACTTCTGGTGTATCCACATTACCTACGTCACAAAGCTAATTTAAAATTCGGACCTTAATATCTCGCTTATTTGGAGGAATTTTTAACTCGGACTTTCACATTTGGTCTTATATTTTTATGTACTTAAAAAAAAAAAAAAATTAATTTTTTTTTAAAAAATATCGTGGAATAGCCTATTTGCATATTTGAATATATGAAAACGAACGATCTGGAGAGTGCCTATATGAAAACCAACGATCTGGAGAGTGCCTATATGAAAACGAACGATCTGGAGAGTGCCTATATGAAAACGATCTAGAGAGCGTCTTATCAGAAAAACAAATTAAATTGATGTTGATTATTTACTCAGCGCTATAGCGGAGAGAATATTCTTGACGTTAAAAAAAAAACAAGACATGCCAGAAAAATATGGAATGGACACAGGTTGTAAGTAGTACACAAAGAAATACTAGAATTACGGTTAAGAAATGGCTTACTAGAATTACGGTTAAGAAATGGCTTTTATGGTATAACTAGTTATAAATCAAGTTTACGTTTTACCTATTTATGCAGCTTACCCTAATTTGAAACCCACCGTACGTCAATGATAAAAAAAATATAAATATAAAATCTTAAACCATACAAAAATAAGAAATTTCTTAATATGCCATCAAAAATGAAATTTCTCAATATACCATCAGACAAAAATAAATATCAATATATCACCAGAAAACAAAATAAGAAATCTCAATATGCCATGAAACAAAAATATGTTAATATACCATCAGAAAAAAATCTTAACACCCCATCAGACAAAAACAAGAAATTTCTCATAAAATTTACTGAGAAAGATAGTTCTTATACTTAAATAAGTAATAAAGTACAAAATTTTAAAGAAAACTGAAAAATGAAATATTTTTAAAGTATCAATAATAATTAAGAGTATTTTTACTGAGGACTTGATGGCTGCTTATCCGATTTGAGCATAATAAAGGAATAACCGGGGAAAATGAAATTAATTAAATTTAAATTAAATTTCTTAAAGAATTAAATGAAGTCCAAAAGTTTGTGTAACCATAACAAAAATATTTTATGCGAAAAGTGATTCTTTCGTGAAAACATTAGGAAAAGTTTTATTGTTTAATGCTATATTTATTACACCTTTTAAAAAATTAATTTGACATACTGATTTAAAAGAAATTAATATAGTTTACTACGACAACGAAATACTAATGAATAAAAATAAGATTATTTTCATTCAAAATCTCTAATACACTTCAAATTAAGTTTAGAAAATCATAATAAAATAAGAGCGTAGTCAACAAGAAAACAACGAGAAAAAATCATAATAAAATAAGAGAATATTCAACAAAAAAATAACAGCGAGAAAAATATAAAGTCAAATTTCATTATATTTCTAGAAGTACAGTATATACTTATTTTAACAAAATACAATATCCACATTAAACTACTTTGGCTAGGAAGTACATTACATTACTACACAGCCTAATCACCGGATTTAGCCCCCAATAACATTTGTTCACCAGTGAAAAGTACTTTCTCATAGCATATAATACGATTTTTTATGTCAATAAATATTGATACTAACTCAAAATTCACCTGGGAGTTTCCCAGGAAAAACAAGTAGTCATCATATTATTTGAACTATGTAGTTCATAGTTTTCTTTGGTAATTATAAATAAGCAAACTGGCATTCGATTTCAAAAATAATATTTAACAGTTTCAATAAAAAAAATACGATTTTTGTATAAAAAAAAAATATTGATACCCAACATTCATCTGGTAGTTTTACCAAAAAAATAAAATTAGTAGCCATCATATATTGAGTTGTTTGAACTATTCTGTTCATATTTTTCTTTTACAATTATAAATAACCAACCTTACAGCTATGAAAATAACCAACCTTACAGCTATGAAAATAAGTTTATCAGACAACATTAAGAACATTATAAATTGCAATCATCTTTAAAGTTTTATAATTTAAAACATTACAAAAGAAAACCACTTATACAAAGGTTACAGAAAATAAAAAAGGTGTTTGAGAAGAACATAATATCTTCAGAACTAGTAATCAAGAGAATAAAAAGGGATGGATAACAAATAAATAAATAAATATATATATATATATATATATATATATATATATATATATATATATAATAACAATATAGTTACAAATACACAATGATTACAACGATTAACATCAATAACACTAAAATGAACTGTCAGTATGAGGTTTTGTTCCATTTGTTTTCTGATTTTTGACGATAATGTCTTATTTAATTTCCTAAATATCTAATGCTACAGATGTTCTACTGCATTTAATGAAGACTATTTAAAAGTATAAATTAATTTTAAACTTTTTTTTATTCTTGCACTTCTTATATGTATTGAATATATCGCAATAACTTATCACCAAATAATTCCAAAGACTTCAAATACTTCAAAACTTTGAAATGAACAGTAATTCCTCCCAAAACAAGACATCAAAGCATTATTTTTTATGTACATAGAATCATAAGATTTCAAAAGAACCTTCAAAAATAAATATAGGTTTACTTAAAGGATACCTATATATTTAGTTTAAATAAAAAGATATAGGTTTACTTAATTCCGTATCAAGCAGAAATCGAAATATACTTTAAAATATACCAAAAATAAATTACAAATATCAAAAAATATATAGACATATTGGAATTAAGGACCGTACCAAGAACACTTCAAAGTAGTCTCTTCACAAGAATTGAAAATGAAACAGAAATCTTTAATGAGATTAAATTAGTCTAACGTCTAACCAATAGACATCGAATTGTATTTACATAAACTTAAAACGATTTAAGAACTTCTTTGTAGTAAAAAAACTTGTAAATAAATTTTGTAGTCCCTTAATAAAAAATATTTCATTTCATTTTTAATAGACACCTCGAAAGGTTCAAAATTGTGTAAAAGAGACAACAAAACCAATTCAAAAATAGACAACAAAACCAATTCAAGAAACATCACACATGAAATTAATAATAAACTAAAAACATCATCCAAAGTATACTCGGAGTCTTAAAAAAAAACAAAAATTCTTCTAACAAGACAAATTCTTCAAACAATAAAAATTCTTGGAAGTCAATAAAAACTTATTTCCCAAAATCTAGCATCCAGACGGAAAATTAAATCACGTGAAATAAATTGTAGTCCCCTTAAGTAAGAAGGCGCTAATGTTTTCTTCCTTTTTACTTAAATGTTCAACCAAAATATACTCGAAGAACAGAAAAATATATCCCTTGCATAACATTTTTCTGAAATAATTATTTTGAACATAGTCCCAATGATACATTTAAGACAAATAGGTAAATCCACTACATAAATATTATCCAAAACAATTATAAACAAAGTACTGTAACTTTTTAGAATCAAGTGTTGGAAGAGTGTAATATTTACATCAAAAACATTTAAAATACGTAAGACAGTTATAACAAAGTATTATAATTGACATTCAAAATACATATATAAAATAAAAAAATTGCATGAAGTCCTTTTTGAATCATCTATAGGAGGAGTGTAATATTCGTGTTACAGAAAATGAAGTCACCCTGTTGAAAAAGTAATTTTAATATATTTAATTTTGTCCATGATGATTTAAAATTAATTTGTTTAATATTGATTATATACAGCCAATAATTATAAAAATTAGGTCATTTAGGCAAAGTATTTCAACAAGTTTTCTTTACCACTAATAACTCAAAAATCTGTAGTCCCTCAGAACGTAAACCAAACATAAACTAAAATTTCTACCAAATTATCAAATTATACAAATTGTCTTCATAAACATACATTGAAAATTAAAATCGCCGAAAAGAATAATATTTAAAACACAATAATAATTGTAAAAAACAAGTCCTGTTCCTATAAAAGCAATTGAATAATATTTAAACAATATGCCAATAATAATCTATCAGGAAAAAGAATATGAATGAAGAAATGAATTGTAACGATTATTTTTTATTGTGCGCAAATAAGTCCAAGTTCGGACAATGCGAATCAGAGAAATAATCTACTAACCTGCCTCTGTCGGCAAAATTTCTAACTAAAAAAGTTTTTAAGTTATAAAAATAGAAATTCAGAAATATGTAAAAAACATATTTTACAATATTTTCAAATACAAATATACATACATACATGCGAATCTTTCTTGGATTGGGCACTCAGAGGTGTGCGGAACTTGCTGAACCCGGGGCGGCGGACAGTAATAGCGTTTTCCACTTATACCCCAATGCGCACTGGTGCTGGACTAAAATTAATTAAGTACGCACTGGGCCGAACTGACTAGGAGGAAGTGCAACAGTTCCAGTGCAAGTATGGCGGCGCAAAATTACAAAAATTTAACAATATTGTCCGTATTAAATGAACTTCTAGAATCGTCATCAAGTGATAAGTGATTTGGAAATACAAGAAGTTCTTCCTAATTTTATAAAAATTTAACAATATTGTCCGTATTAACTAGAATCGTCATCAAGTGATAGTGATTTGGAAATACAAGAAGTTGTTGCGAATTATGAGAAAACGAAGAGTAAAATTAATTATCAAATTAATAAAAAATTGTCTTGAAATTAACGCATAAATATTTCTTATAGTTTAAAAGCATCTTCAGGATGGGTCGTAACATATGTAATCGACATATGCCCATCATTATGATGCATACCAATAAGACATCAACGAATATTTCGAAAAAAAAATACAAATTTATGTATAAAAAAACAAAGGAAATAAATTCTGTAAACCGCTACTTAGTTCCTCACTTACAATTGTACCCATTCATAGTACATTAAATTGGTCTAACGTCTAACCAACAGACATCGAATTGTATTTTTATAAACTCCAAATGATTTAAGAACTTTAGATAGATTGTGGCAAATAAATTTCGTAGTCCCTTTAAGTAATTATTTCATTCCATTTTTAGTACACACCTCAAAAACTTCAAAACTTAATTTAACGTGAATTGCTCTTATTCTAACGGTGGGAACAAACTACTGGAACATTGTTGAACAACAGTTGAGTAACTGTTGGGCACTATACGAGTTTGCACAAAGTGGACGAATTGCTCAACAGTTGGGCCACTGTTGACGATCTGTTGCACTATGTTCATCAGAGGAGGTACTTCAAAGGAAGTGTGTACGCTGTATCTCTACAACAACACGTCGGTATCGATAGTTCTTCCGTTGTTATTAAAAGTGTCTCACGATTGGAATGAAGAGCTGATCGAACTTATAAGAGATTCTCCGAATATATGGAATCCTGAAAATGAGGCTTCTAACAACAAAACTAAATGTACTGACGCATAATAATATAGCGAAAGCTCTAGGGATTTCGCGAGAAGAAATTGAACGAAAATGGAAAGTTCTTCAAATGCAATTTAGATAAGAATGTGGTAAAAGTGTTACAAAATCCGGCCAAGGAACAAATGAATTGTACATATTGTTTTAAAGGACAAGAACATCTTCGTTGCTCATTTTGGCCTAACTGAACGAACATCAAGCAACTAGATAGGTGGATGTTTCCGAACATTTTATCAACTATCTAGTGTATAAAGTTTGCCAACAGGTGGTCACCTGTTGTAAAACTATTTTTCGACTGTTGTTCAACAATGTTTACTTAGTCTGTTCCCACCTTAAAATTACATTCACTTACATTGAAATGATATTCATTCTCAGAGACATGATTTTTCTTCCTCATAACCTCAAACCATACTTTTCGTGTTTTTTTATCGCGTGGAGCAAAAAAACTCTTTGTTCGGACAAAATCAAATCTCTCAAAGATCCAGATAAAATAGAAAGTAAGTCATTAATGATCCACATAAAATAGAATGTAAGTCATTTCACACATCAGATTAATGAAAACTGGAAACACCATCCAATATTAAGAACCTTTCTAACAAATTAAAGTCATAAAAAACATTTCCCAAAAACCAGCAACGAAAAGACAAAAATTGAATCACATTAAATAAATGAAATTCTGTAGTCCCCTTTGTAAGGAACTGTTGTCTTCTTTCTTTTCACTGAAATGTTCATCAAAAATATTCTAGGAATTTTCAAATAGACAAATTCTATCTTTGCAAAACCGTTTTTCTGTAATATTTTAATCATAGTCCTAATGACACATTTAAGATATATAGGCAAATCCAAAATAATTATAACCAAGTGCTATAATAGGTATTGAAATGAAAAAAGGGGAAAAAAATAGTATTTAAAAAACTTTTAGAATCACATGTTGGAAAAAAAATGTGCTACAGAAAATGTGTAGACATCAGTGTTAAAACAATAATTAAATACAGTGTTAAAACAATAATTAAATACAGTGTTAAAACAATAATTAAATACAGTGTTAAAACAATAATTAAATACAGTGTTAAAACAATAATTAAATACAGTGTTAAAACAATAATTAAATACAGTGTTAAAACAATAATTAAATACAGTGTTAAAACAACAATTTAAACACTGCCACAAAAAATTACAACAAAACCGTACAATTATATCCAAGTATTATTATAATTGGCATCCAAAATACCTATGAAAATAAAAAATATTGCATGAAGCCCTTTTTGAATCTCATGTAATCATCTGTAACAGGAGTGTAATATTTGTGTTAAATTAACAGTCGCCATATTTACAAAGTAATTTTAATATATTTATTTTTGTTTATAACTGTTTTAAATTATTTTTTTTAATATTTTATTTATCTAGCAACGTTACATTGCCTCACAATATTAATAGTACATAAGAGTACATAAGACCTCAAAATATTTAAAGTAGAAACACAAACCAATGTCAAAGTGAAATGAAAAATTTAGTCTTCGAAATAGCAACAGGCAATTATCTAAAATATGTTATTCAGGCAAGATGTAGTCAAGTAGAAGACAAAACATGTTACCAAGTTATCAAAATATACAAGTTCTCTTCATAAATGTACATTGAAAATTTAATTAGCCGGAAGGAACAATTTTTCAAACAAAATAAAAAAACACGTTGTTCCATTTTCCTGGTATTTGTCAGTCACAATGACACACACATTTAAATCAACTTTTTTAGCAGAATCACAAAAATAAACTTTAAAAAATAAAAGTGTTTATATTAATTAGTTATAGTTGTCCTGATGAATGAGAAAATACATATCTCCGAAACGTAGACTTTAAAAACAAAAAAAAAAGGACTGAAGTCCTGTGTATTCATTATATAATTAATATTTAACAGTCGTTTATAATCTATTAAAATATTTCTAATACTGATTTGTTCTCAGCATTCAACGTCTGCGACATATCTATTTCTGTAATGTTTCAGTGTGTTCATTGTTCAAAGTTTTCAATTTTATAAAATTAACATCTAGTCTAAGTTTGGCAGCTTTATGTGTTTTTATTTCTTTTGTTAAATAACTTGGACAATTAGGAAATATTGTCGGAATTGCATGATCCACAAGTTTAATAGTTTGCAAGGGAACCTGAAAATACATAGAAATCATGCTGACAACAAGAGTTTTCATTCTAACATTTTTCTTTGTTCAATATTACTATCAGGAGCAATCCACTTCGTCACCAAACAATCTGGAGTAAAATGTTTTTCACATACCACGTTATTTGTTTTCAAAAGTTTGTCCTTTCTTGGAATGGCTTGGCTCCACTCAGCAAGACGTTTTTCCGTAATACGAAATATGGAGACTTTCTCTTTACAAGATTTGTAACCTGAGATACAGTTCGGGACACAGCACTTACTGTTCACCATTTTTTTTAACTAAATAATAGTCATTCTCTTAGAATCAAATTGACACTGACTTTAATATAAAATTCAATATAGTTTATATCTAACACATAGAAGGCCTGATTGGCGGCGCCACTCGCCACTCTGCAGATTTCTTTGTAACTAGTACATTAAACATCCGCGGTCTGTATTAACGGAATACGAAGTCACTTTTCCTTAGTTTTTTTTGTTCCGTGGTCGCTATTTACAGATTTTCTTCTTTGTAGATATAGAAGATTAATAAAAATACATTTTAAATCAAAATTGGAAAAAAAAGTTTTAAATTCACAAAGTAGAGAAATAATTACAAACGTTTTAAGGTTGGAATTTTGTATCCTAACATTGTTTTCATTATTCTTAAGCATTGTTTGTGTATTTGTATACATTATTTGATTTTATTATATTATTACAACCCTTCATTCAAGGTGTTGTACGTTCTGTACAAATAATCATTTACCGAGAATTCTATTATTATCTCTTTCATCGTACTATCGCATATTATCTTCTGCGCAATACAAATGAGTTCCAATTCTGGAAGATCCGATTATACGTATGATGAATTATAATCCATGGTAAAACATTTTTTTAAAATATAAGTAGGTTCATTTTTATCAATGCTTCTTTTGGGCTTCAGTAATATTTGGTGGACGAATATATGAAGGCAGATAAAAAAATCTGAATTATAACAAAAATAAAAGTACTTGCATTATTATAATTTGAATTGAACATGTGTCCAACCCTTCACCGTCTTTTAAATGACAGAATTTTCAAACCATTAAAAGGAAGTTACCTAGTATATTTAGGACTTCAACAAATTCGTTTTCCTCAACAACAATCAAAAATTAGAACTTAAAACCATTTTACATGAAATGTAAATATACTCTACTCACTCCTTATAATAATATATGACACACTCATAATAAATAATTACCACAAAATGAATTTTACAAATATGTTGACAAATATTGAATATTTTATTCCAAACTTTACAACATTAGGAGAATATATTAATACCCTATAAAAACTGTATACCAATGATTTAGAAAATCTACCGAAATGAAAGAAGAACTGTTTTTTTGACATTTTAGCTCGTCAAAAGTTGAATTCTCAGAGGCAAGCTCGACCCCAACGGCTGAGAAAATTATCACCCATTATCTTTACTGGGTGTTTTATTGGAATAAAAACTAATCTAGTATTATTGACATTAAAAACAAGTTTTGAGTAAATTCAGCACCTTCGCCAGATTTATCTGTCGATAACTTGTTTCCCAAAGTGAAGTGTTCATATTTTCAGTTCAGAAAAAATGATAATTTAAATTAATACAAATAATAAATTGCATTGTTTTCCAAAACGTTTATTCATTTTTTCATCCATTTAAAACCAAAAATACACGAATACAATAATGTTATTCGAAATATAAATTTTATGATTTGGTGTAAGAAACCCAAAACAAAAGAACACAAATAATACCAACCATTAAAAACGTTCTTCCTCGACATCCCATAGTGATGAGAAATTAAAACAAATATGAAAGAACAAAACATGGATTCTGTAGAAAGCTTGTTGGACTTTTAATGAACTAATAAATGAAATAAAGTTCTTGATCACATTATTCTCTACGGCTAAAAGTTTGAATGAAAACTACAATAGTAGTGGTTCACATGAAGAATTCGCACTTTTTCAGGCACTTCTGACAATATGTTTAGAATTTTAAAACTAAGAAATTTTGTTACTTGTCTCAGGAAACTCAGTATTCATTAGTAATGCTTGTGCTGAAATTCATCATCTAATGAGAAAGAAGCAACATATTAATCGACATATTTTCCAAAAGCATCGTGAATTTTTAAGACCGATTACCCTTAGGAGATTGGAGAAAAGATTTTCAAATGCTATAAGCTTTTTAGGAGCTTATGATATATGCACCCAATTGACATCGAATTGTATTTTTATAAATTTCAAACGATTCTTAAGAACATCTTAGATACATTATGGTAAATTTTCTATATTTCCTTTATAAGATGGTAAACTATTTCATCTCTAGTAGACATGAAATTAATGATAACTAAAATACCATCCAAAGTATACTAGAAATCTTTCTAAAAACGAACAAAACAAATTCTGAGAAAATAAATTTCTCTAAAAGCAATAATGAAAATAAAAATCAAACCAATAAATGAAATTCTGTAGTCTCTTTAGTAAGGAGCTCATGTCTTTATTGTTCGTGAAAGTAAATATTTCCTCTAAAGGAACAATTGATAATGTTAAAAATCAAAAAAGTGGTCGTGTTGAAGAATGTTGCCCCTAAAGAATTTTACATCCAAAGACAGTGGCTGATTACCCATTAAGGCAATGAGGCACGTGCTTGGGGTTCCAGGTTTTGGAGGCGCCAAGATATTGTCCTATAATGTTTTAAAAGAAAGGTGTGCAGACATATAAGTCGCACATTTTATATAAAGAAAATTGATAAAGCCAAGATATTTCCTAAGTGTTTTAAAATAAATAAGAAAGGCGTGCAGACAAATAAGTCGCACATTTTATATAACGAAAATTGATAAAATTAACAAATGCTGTCACCTACAAAACTACTTATAATTCGTTTAATAAAGCTATTAACCATTTCGACTTGTTTGGCGAATTTTGGTTTTTACGCGTTTCATTAAATTTATATAAATTGCAGGTTGAATCTGCCGGAACTTCTGTTTTACTCTCCTCTTTAATTCTTTCCCAGAAGGCCGCCCAGCCACCACTCTGTACTTCTATCTTTAAATATCTCCAAAATCTTTCAATATGCGTAATTGTGGATGAATTCGGGATATTTATTAATTATTTCTAATTCATTATAAATCGTTATAACTATTGGCATAATGGGCAGTGGCTATTTGTCAGACCAGAATGTAAATGAACCATCTGCCATCTGAATTCCCATATGTGTGTTTAAAGTAAAAACGATTTACGTATCACATAAATCTTTTACATTGCTTTCTGTTTTTCATACAGTATTTATCTACTTCATTAAATAATTTATTCTTCAGTTTTCTCTAATTTTTTTAATATGACAATAAATGAAATTGTCTTTTGTGTTCGAATAAATTGTCATTCTTCTTGTTTAAGAATGTCCCTAATATACTTATTCAAAACTTTCACAATTTGATTTTATCAATTTTATATTTTCGACAATGTTTTACTGCCCATAGGCATCTTCAATCAAAGGCATTTATTTTTTTCTTCTTTGACATTTTCTTCGCTGGTCTTCCAGATTTTCTTGCGATGCTTTTTCCAGAGTCAATGCGTTGGCAAATATCGTAAATGACATTTTGGACCATCCATTGTTTAAAAATGATTACAGTGAAACATTTCTATAAATTAAATTTCAATGGTATAAAAATATGAAGGAAAATTTCATAAACGAGTTTATTCTTTGACAACTGACAAATATTATAATGGAAACTGAACTCACCCATTGTGTAAAAATGATTACAGTGAAACATTTCTATAAATTAAATTTCAATGGAATAAAAATTTGAAGGAAAATTTTATAAACGAGTTTATTCTTTGACAACTGACAAATATTATCATGGAAACTGAACTAAATGCAGATCAAAATTTATGCAGATTTTTGTTTCCCACACCCTTGTTTTCAATAAACATCATGAAAATTATTTCATTTAGCCCAATTTTATAAACATCAAATAACCTGAATAACCTGCAGTTGCAGAGTAAAATAAGTACTTGCAGAGTAAATATTTTATTTTAGTGATTTACCGACAGAGACATCGTTTATTATACAAACGTCATAATAAAGTGCCATAAAGTGTTAGTTCTCATTAAAAATGGAAAAAAAGAGAACGGGGAAGAATTATACTGAAATAGATAAAGCGAACCTGTTAGAGATAACAAAAAAAAATATTAGTATTACTGAAAACAAGCAGACAGACGTAGCAATCGTCAAAAGCAAAAATAGTGCATAGGATGAGATTTGTAAAGAATTTAATACAGTTTCACAAACAGGTCCCCGAATAGTGTTCAAATGAAACTGTTATATGACACAATTAAAAAAAAGTTAAAAAGGATCGAGCTGAAGAAAAGGTAAATATTTTATAAATGATGATAATAGACATCTAATTTTTTATCGTATAGATGCAATTATATAAAACTGGTGGTGGTCCGCAATATATACCATTCTACTGATCCTGAACTAACCGAAGAAATAGACGACATTTGTATTGGATTTCTGAAGTATATAAATGATTATTTAAAAAAATTATTGCATAAATTGTCTAGAAACACTTATTATAATAATTTACAATACGACGTGTATTAAACTTTGTAATAACTATAAAATAATTAAATTTGAAATGTGTCAAATTTATTCTACAGAATAAAATTTACTTCCTGACATTTTTATCATCAGTGGAATAATTTATTCCATAGATTTACTTAGCTAGTATTTTTATTCTTGCTTTATAAAACGAAAATCTCTGGAATAAACTATTTTACTTCGAGAATAAATTTTACTTTGCTAGTAATTTACTTATCCATCTTTCATAAAACTGGGCATTATATGCCACCGAACTTTTATTTATTTCTTATTATTTGGGGCCCCCCATATATAATTATTGCCTTGGGGGCCCCCATATATAATTATTGCCTAGAGGCCCCAACTATCCTTAATCCGCCACTGCCCAACTGACAAACACTCAATCAGTACAATAACACACAAGAAATTTTTCATGTAAAATTCATTTTGATATCAACCAAACATAATACCGTAATACGTTTTGGGAAATATGTATTCACATACAATAAATTAAAACAAATAAAGTCAATGACAAATGCCATTTCACACAGATTTATTAATAAATAGTATAATAAAAATACACACCTATCTCCAACAAAGGCTGGCTAATTTTTTATTGAACAAATATACCTATCTTTCATCGCCAAACAGAGAACACCAAGTATGGTGCAATGTAGACTAGCCTCCTTTGAGGTGCACGCTGGGCACCGTGAGTATCACTACTAAATAGTCTACACATTTCAGCTACTGGACCTTACATTATTTTTCCAGCTAACATGAACATTTTTATACCTAACTTTGTGATATGTGCAATATGTGCTTTGCCATACGAAATAAAACAGATCCATAGTTTTGTTTCAACACACCACCAAACCAGTTCGCGAACTGTCTGGTACATGCGCAGTGTGCATTTACCGTCCCAACATAAAGTTTGACTGAATCGTGTCTAACCGTCGGATGTTCCAACACAAAATTGACCGTACATGAACTGGTTTGTGAACGGTCAAATTAGTTAGTGAATTTTTAGTTGTACTGTTAGTCAGCGACATGCACTTTGACTAAAAATTTTTAACTTAATTTAATCAAAATATTTTAATTGTTAGCTGTTGTCATTTATTTTGGTATAATGAGTGATGTCGAGGGATTATCAGATTTTTTAAAATTCTGATTCCTTAGATGATGAAGATTTAGATATAGAACAGTCAATAATACAAAGAAGGAAAAATAAAAACCAGTCAATAATACAAAGAAGGAAAAATAAAAACTATTTGAGTATTGTAGAAATGTCATTATTTGTTATGTACATAACTGAAATTATTATATTTTTAGATGAAATATTATGATCATTTGTTTTTTGAATATATCCGCTTTAGTCATGAAATTATTAATAGTATTGACAGAAAAATTTGCAACAAGTGATCAGCAAAAAATACACTTTGGACAATACGGAAAATTAGATAATTTTTTGAACCAAGTAATAATTTTCCTGATAAATATTTCATGCATTTTCTTCTCTTAGGTTCAATTTCTTTTATGGTTTATCGGACATCAAACAGCCAGCTTTAGAGATGTTGCTGACCGTTTTGACAGTATTAGCTCGTTACACCGAATTGTAAAAAGATTAGCAATTTTTTTAAGTAATCTCAGTTGAAATTATTACGCGGCCTACCGGTAATGAGAAAATTAGTGAACAATCTTTTAAAAAAAATAGATTTCCAGATTTTGCAACAAACGCTTACAACACACGGTGGCCAATTTTATATTGAACAAATATCCCTGACTTTAATCGCCAAGCACAAAATATCACTATGACAGCAGATTGAAGCCTTTGGAGATAATTTTGCGACAACAAACCACCACAAATCTATGAAATACAACCCACTCCAGTCGTGAGAAGTTGGAAAAATTCTAGAATTGTGAAACAAAATGATAACCTACAAAAATAGTCATATTATCCACATCAAAAGTATTTTGTGGTGTTCCTGGTCGGCAGTTTAAGTAATTTTATTTACAAAACCTTTGCGGTGTTCCTGGTCGGCAGTTTAAGTAATTTTATTTACAAAACCTTTGCGGTGTTCCTGGTCGGCAGTTTAAGTAATTTTATTTACAAAACCTTTGCGGTGTTCCTGGTGGGCAGTTTAAGTAATTTTATTTACAAAACCTTTGCGGTGTTCCTGGTCGGCAGTTTAAGTAATTTTATTTACAAAACCTTTGCGGTGTTCCTGGTCGGCAGTTTAAGTAATTTTATTTACAAAACCATCGGGAACAAATATTTTTTAATATTTCGTAAAGTTAGCATACCCCTTAAAACGATCTCAGTGAAATTTTGGTCGTTTTATGTCGAGTCATTCACTAATTACATATTACAAAATGAAGGAATACTTGAAATTAATGATTTAATTCAGGAAATAATACCCACCCAATTAATACAAAATTAAATAAATGAATGAAATAAAATAGAAAAAAGTGACACAATACATTGAAAAATTTAATAAATGAGATCGTTCGTATTACTTCATTTCTTGTGTCTTTATTATTATTCATGATTCAAAAAATATCACAGCTACACAGAATGTGACGAATTAACTCTAGTTCGAACATACGCATTCGCATTGCATTCTACATACTGCATAGTTATGTTATTGCAAGTAGTTGAAATTTATAGTACCTGTATCTGTAAAATATTTAAATATCAGTTACTTAAAATGGTACTGAGGCAAAGAAAAGGTAAATACACATATTCAGAACAGATAAAACTACATACATAGAATAAAAACTATATGTTAAACCAATTAAATCTAACCAATTAAGGACCCTTTTTTCGCATCTCAACAAAAACAAATTTTACGATATTGAGTTACAATTAATACATCATTTCTACCAAATTTTTACCTCTTCTATCAATTCGTGTACTCAGTTTTAATCAAAACGCAACACAACTCATGTTACTCTGCTTTGAAAAGTAATCGTTTTTCCAAAAGTCAACAAACGTAAATGAGTAGTAAAACTCAACAAACGTAAATGAGTTAGCAAAACTCAACAAACGTAAATGAGTTAGCAAAACTCAACAAACGTAAATGAGTTAGCAAAACTCAACAAACGTAAATGAGTTAGCAAAACTCAACAAACGTAAATGAGTTAGCAAAACTCAACAAACGTAAATGAGTTAGCAAAACTCAACAAACGTAAATGAGTTAGCAAAACTCAACAAAAGTAAAATCTGCTTAAATCTGTCCGAACATGTCCGATTTGCTCTTCGTAGACTCCTTTAATATTGTTCTGGATTTAGTAGGAGTTAGGAAGCCCTAAACTAATAACGTGTTGCAATTTTCTTTTATTTCTCGAAATATGGACCAAAATTCACATGAAGAATACAAGAGTACGGCAGGAGGCCGAAAAAAACGCAACACTGGAGAAAAATAAATCCAAAAAACAAAGGGTTGAAAAAATGTAATGTAAAAAAGATTACCATGGAAGATTTAGAATACAAGAGATTTCTTATATCATTTTTCAAATTTTAGTGTTTATTCTTTTAGATAATGTACACCATTTAACCCAATATAAAAACAAAATTAAACAAGATAATTTTTTTCTAAAATACATGTATGTTCATTATCCTAAAAGAAGGATATAAATATGAGCAATAATCCTAAACCACAAAGTATAGCAGTAAACCATTATTTTCGACTTAAAAAAGGAGATCATTTACCAGTATATGCGCAATTTTTCCGCAATGCCAATGGTATTGTTATTAAATTCTATTATCATTATATCTTAATACATTGTTTGTAGGTATTTCTTGTAATCAAAGTTACTCGTATTTACAACAATAACTCATGACTTTTCAATAAGAGGCCACGGCTACATGTCTGCGGAGCTACTTTTCGGTCAAAATGAAGTGAAATGCAGACGAATAGAAGAAATCTAATCCCCACAGGAATACAAGAAAATCCTTTAGAAGACTGGTGTACGTCGATATGGCACCGACTAGGAAGTGCTTGATAAAAAAAATAAAGAGCAAGTGCCTCTCTTAAAACAAAAGATGCCATTCAAAATATCGGAGTTGCGAGTTACAAGTATTCATAACCAAATTTTTGCGGTTGTTTAGGAACATACGATGTTCTGAAAAAAGTAAATCTATTGAACTAATGAAAAATCCCCTGAAAAATTCCAAAAACCAATGAATTAATAAAGAAACAAAAGACATTAAAAAAATTATGGAACTCTTTAATATTCCTTACGGTCCAAAGAATTTTACGAAGAAATTTTAAAAGCCTACAAGAGAGGACGATCCAAAATGAAATTTACTATGATTTATAAAACTTTGAAACTTATTATTGCTTTTGTTTTGAACTTATTATTGCTTTTGTTTTGTTGTAAAATACAATGGAATTTTGACATTCTTTTATTACGCAGAATGTATCAATATTTTTCTTGTTTTGTATATTTATATTATATCAATAAATGTTTTTACATGAAAATATGTCTTATTTTGTCTATATATTATGTATGAAACAAATAAAACCTTCCACTGAAAAATTAACATTTTGCTTTTGATGACTTTTGAAAAAATGGTTCTCAATTACATGAAGAAAATTAAAGAAGCTCGATAAATTTATAAAAAACAATAATAATCATAATTTTAAACAATTTGAAACGAAAATGAATATAAGAAAGTGACAAGAAATTAAATGGATTTTCTTAAAAATAAAAAACATATTAAGTTGTGTTATTAACAAAAGACAATTTATAAATGAAAATTATTTCTAGCACAATTCTTTCGTTGTAAATGGAAAATGTGCGAATTAATATTAAATCTTTTCAAAAATGACAAAAAAATTCAGTTTATGTTTGATTAACATAGAAGCGGTAACACCAAGAAAAAATATGGGTTAAATAAGGTCCCAGTTGCATGGTTTCAATACACTTAGAAAGAGGTAGGTTATGTCTGAGCATTAAGGTTGAGATTTAGGTATTGTTTCAGATTGTTTTCTTTGTTTATAACTTCCTATTTCATCCAAAGTTCATTGACATTTCTAATTTTCAAAATTTAAGACTTTCTACCAAAATATGTATGACTACAAAATTGAGACCAGTGTATTAATAACGAAAAATAAAAATTGGAACAATGCGACCATGAAGTCAACAAGCATTTTTATTAACTAAACAATAATGTATTTTAGCTTTCTATTATTGCAGAAAGATGAGTTAATTGCACCGAAGAGTTAATTGAACTGAACAATACAAAAGATATCGTAATCAATGAAGTCATCACAATCAGTCGAATGCTTGTGTATTTACACATTTTCAATAGTTATAGTTAGAAAACGGCACAGACTTGCAATTATATAGAATATAAAATAACCAATTCGCAACGCCTTCAGTGTTGCAGGGATGACCTAAAAAGCGGGAAAATGTGATGCTAAAATGCGATGCTAGATTCAAATTCCATAACCCGCTCTTTAATTTTTATATATAGGTAAAAATTTAAGTGATTTTTCCTGATAAATAAATTCCAGTCAGTAGACAATGGCGACCCATCCGTAATTTCCACTTTTGGGAAACAAAATATGCCCTTGGTCCTCAACAGGGAAACCGTAAACCAAAGAATTCAAAATCCTACTGAAATAAAAGAAGAACTATTTATATGATGTCTTAGCTCGTCAAAAGTTGAATTCTCAGCGACAAGCTTGGCCCCAACGACTAAGAAAATTATCACCCAGTATCTTTAATGGGTGTATAATTTGAACTTATCTGACATTAAAAACAAGTTTTCAGTGCATTCACCATCTTCACCAGTTTTGTTCTCGATAACTTATTTTCCAAAGTAAAGTGTTCAAATTTTCAGTTCAGAAAAAATAATGATAATTCAAATTAATACAAATAATAAATTGCATAGCTTTCCAAAACTTTTATTCATTTTTTCACATCAACGTTTCATTTTCTTCAATTAAAAACGTTTCATCCATTTCATCAAATTCAATCCAAAAAAATGCACGAATACAATAATGTTATTCGACATAGAAATTTTATGATTTGGTGTAAAACCCAAAACAAAAAAAAACTAAGTATTACAAACAACAAAGAACAAAACATGAATTCTGTACGAAGCTGGTAGGAAATCTCACATAATCTTCACTGTAAATCAATTTTTAATGAAGTAATAAATGAAATAAAATTCTCGATCATACTATTATCTACGGCTAAAAGTTTGAATAAGAACAACCATAGTGAGTGGTTCACATGAAGAATTCTCACTTGTAAGATATTTTGCCACTTGTCTCAGGAAAATCAGGGTTCATCAGTAATGCTTGTGAAATTAATCATCAAATGAGAGGATTGAGCTACATCAACATTATCTTAATTGACATATATTTTCCAAGAGCATCCTGAATTTTTAAAAACAGTTACCCTAGAGGATTGAAGAAAAGATTTTCAGATGTTATAAGCTTTTTAAGGGCTTACGATATATCAACCCAATAGACATCGAATTGTTTTTATAAACTCCAAACGATTCTTTCGAACCAACATCTTAGATACACTGTGGTAAATAAATGTTCTATTCCCTTTATAAGATGGGAACTATTTCAGTTCATTTTTTGCAGACACCTCGAAGCTTCAAAACTGCATTATAAAATAGACAACAAAATCAAATCTCTCAAAGAAACAGACAAAATACAAAAGTAAGTTACATCAAACATTAAATTAATGAACTATCACCATCCAAAGTAAGAGTATACTAGAATCTTTCTAAAAACGAACAAAATAAATTCTGAGAAAATAACCTAATTTCTCTAGAAGCAGTAATGAAAATAAAAATCACACATGAAATAAATGAAATTCTGTAGTCCCTTCAGTAGAGCTAGTGTCTTTATTGTTATAAAAGTAAATTTTCCTCTAAAGGAACAATTGATAATGTTAAAAGTCAATACAGGAGTCGTGTTGAACAGTATTGCTTCCAAAGACTTTTACACCCGAAGGAAGACTGACGGATGACACATTACGGCAATGAGGCACATGTTTAGAAGCCCCAAGCCAAAACATTTTCCTATAGTGAGGACAAATAATCCGCACATTTCATATAACGAAAATTGATAAAGGTGAAAATTGATAAAGATAAAAATTGTAACCTCCAAAACTAATCCATTCATTTAATTATATAAGTGAATTAGTTCCATTTCGACTTACTTGTCGAATTTTGGAATTATACGTTCATTAGATTCATGTAAATTGTAGATTGAATCTGCCGGATCTTCTGTTTTAATCTCCTCTTTAACAGCAGGCCGCCCGACCACCTCTCTATAATTCTAACTTTAAATATCTCCAAAAACGTTCAATATGCCTAAGTTGTGGATGAATTCGGGATATTTCTTAACTTTTCAATGAAATTAATTTCTAATTCATTATAAACCGTTATAACTTTATTGGCATAATGGGCACTGGCTATTTGTTAGGTCAGAATAAAAATTGGCCATCTGCCATCTGAATTCCCGTATGTGTTTTATGTAAAAACTATTTTTAACTTGATTTTTACATATCACATTATTATTTTTTTTTTACTTCAGAGTGCTTCATTTTCATACAGTATTTATCTCCTTCATTAAATTATTCCTCCGTTTTTTCTTTCTTAAGTATGACGTAGAAAAATTAAATTATTTGTCTTTGTGCTCGAATAAATCGTCATTCATAACAATAATCTTTTCTTGTTATGTCCATAATATACTTTTTCTCAAAAATTTTAACTATTTATTTCGAATTCTGTTTATCAATTTTATATTTTCAACAAAGTTTTTCTTGCGATGCTTTTTCCAGAGTCAATGTGTTCTCAAATGTCGTAAATGATATTTTCGAAACCCCACTGTGTAAAACTGATTTACAGTGAAACATTTCTAAAGTTCAATATCAAGTCATTCACTAAAACCAATAACATACTACAAAATAAAAGACAAGAAAAAATAAAAGACAAGAAATAATACCCAGCCAATTAATACAAAATTAAATAAATGAATGAAATGTAATAGAAAATTCGGGATCTCGATTAGCCTATCGAAAACCATTTCCACAACACCGAATCTTATAATAAATAAATATTTGTCAAAAAGCCTATTAACATCATCTACATATATTTAAATTCTACTAATACAATAAAAAAAAAAAAATACAAATAATACAACAGTGCCACTGACACCTTGTCAAACTCATTTTGTTTATTTCATAATTTTCTGAATTTATATTTAGAGAACCCATCCATCTCCATTAAAACCTAGTCGAAGCTCAACTGGGCCTTTCCACTGAAACGTAGAAATAATTTAAAAGATATATGTATTTCCAGTTTGATGTTTTAAATAAAATTATTTGACTAAGGAATGCTCTCCATAAGAAACCAGTCATTTGAAGTTGATTTCATAAAATTTAAACATAGCATTTAAACATGGGTTTTCTTTAATATTGGTCTACAAGACCAACGTTTTGCAGAACCCAAGTACTACGTAATACGAATTTAAGCATGACAAGTTTTAACATCAGAAATACTCTCCATAAGAACCCAATCTGAAGTTCTTTTTGCAAAATTTAAACATGGCAAGTTTTCTTTAATATTGGTTTACAAGACCCAAGATTTGCAGAACCAAAGTACTTTGTAATACAGTCGACTCTCTCTAAATCAAACTCTTATTTGACTTATTCTCTAAATCGAATTATTTTTTGACATGTACCACTTTTATATGTAAAAAATATTCTTTAAAACGATTTTTTTAATTCGAACTTTCCTTTAATCGAATTAAATTTAGGGCATTTGTCATCAGTGTCAATGAAATTCGCCTCTCTATGAATCGAATTTATACAATTCTTAGACGCGTTCGTCCTCCCTTGAATGAAAACGTCGCCGAAGAAATCTTCAGAAACTTCCGAAATATAAGCATACCTTGAAAAACAAGCTTACAAAAAAATTTCAAATCCTCTGTACTGCACTATATATACGAATATATAATGTTTCAATTGGTATATCTGTTAGGTAGGTATATCATTTTTCTAAAAAGAAATATGTAATTTTTTTGTTATATTAACTGAAAAATGGTTTTTTTTCTGATGTAATATCTTTTATATTTCCATAAAGTCCACAAAACAATAAAAAACATCTAACTACAAAAGAACATCAAACTTTCAAATTAAAATCACCAGTTCTGTGATGATTAACGCGGAAAAAATACATTAAAGTGACACACAATACATTCAAAAATTTAGAAAATTAGATAGCGTTCATATTACTCCCATTTCTTTGTGTCTTTATTATGATTCAAAAGAATCACATACCTACACAGAATGTGATGAATCAACTCTAGTTCGAACATACGCATTCGCATTGCATTCTGCATAGTTCATGTTAAGACAATTACAATAAGTCTAAATTTATAAAACCTGTCTGTAAACTATTTCAATATCAGTCATTGAAAGTGGCACTAAGGCGAATACACATATTCAGAACAGATCAAACTACTCTACTACTTGAATAAGTATTATCGTAAACCAATTAAATCAAACCAATCACATAAAGAAAAATGAAAAGAAATCGATAAATGTATAAAAGAAAGAACAATTCAACCAATAATAATTTTACCTTTTAAATAAACAATATGAAACAAAAATGTACATTAGAAAAAGCAATTCAACAAAGTTTAAACAATGTACCAATAATAATCAGAAAAAAAATTATCTATTCTAAAACTAAAAATATATGGTAGCTTTTACCAAATAAATGTATAAAGAATATAAATTACTGAACTAAAAATAAATAAGACTTTCGTCTTCGTACAAATAAATGCATTATTAAAATGTACCACATAGTAATAGTACAAATAAAAAGAAAAAAAAAAGAGTGTTGACTATAGACCAAGTTATAAGAAAATCTGCATTATATTTTATAAATAAATTTGATTACTGAACTATTTATGAGTTTATTACATACCAGTACACCCACGAAAAGGATCTAGAATTTAAAATAATAAGCAAAGATATACAAATGTTTGTTAAATATGCAATAACTTTGTAAAAAATGTTTATTACAATTACAGTACAAATCGAATAGTGTGATTCAGGCTCTGATCCGTCCCATTGAATAGCACCAGTTTATAAATCACAGTCTTGTGAAATTCCTTAATAAGTTCAATATTTCAACGCGTGTCTACAGTTCTCAATAACACGTTCAAAAAAAAAATCCAATATATATTTGAATGAACCAATTTATAAAGCTGCAGTTTCTATTGCTGATATATCGCATTGTCGTAGAATTATCTCAAGTTTTATACGTGGAAACATGTAATTCCATGAGAAATTAAGATACATATTAGAATATGTTTATTTACTTACAAATGTACACTGGCTTGCAAATCTCGTAAACCTTAAAAATCAAGTAACCGAATTTTTACCTGATGTAAATAAGATTTTTAATAAACTGTCAATGGAGAAATCACTATTACTACGTACTATTTGAATTTCAACATGGACATAAAGCACATCAGCATGTGACAAGAAATTAAATGGATTTATATAAAAATTTAAAAAAAGACATTTCATAACATATTAAATAGTATTATTGAAAGAATTTATAAATGACAATTATTTTAGCACAAAAATTTTTCTTTGTTAATAAAAAATGTGCTAATTAATATTAAATAATTTTAAAAAATTATAAAAAAAATTTAAAATTAGTAAGTACCTATGATTAACGTAGAAACGGTAACATGAAGAAAAAATATGGGTTCAACTTCAGTATAACAGAAAGAGGTACGTTATGTCTGATCATTGATTAGGGTTGTACATTTAGGTATTGTTTCAGATTGTTTTCTTCATTTATTACTTCCTATTTCATTTCAAGTTCATTGACATTCTAATTTTCATGATTCAAGACTTTTTACCAAAATACCATGAAGTCAACAAGATAATAATTATTACAACTTTCGAACTGAAAGACTTTGTTACTATTACTGTATAATTATTGGAAAGAGCCAGAAAAATGAGTAAATTAAGTATGTAGTTGCATGAGCCAATTACCTTCCTATTATTGCAAAAAGATAAGTATATTGAACAAATAAAAAAAAAATCTTTCAAAGATACATTTGAAATAAAATCCTTCGATAAAAGAACATTATACAGAAAAATATAAAAATGTAGCGAACTCGTGCCAGCAAGCCGCGAGATGCGAACAACGTTCCTGATGACATCAGGCATTGACTGAGAGAGCGATGATATTGACCAATAGGATGACATCCCCCTACTACACCGTGGCCCAGTCGAGCAGGTATAAAAAGGGGTAGTAGCGCGGTCAGACACAGCAGTCAAGCGAGGCAAAAATGTTCTAAACATTTTAGAATCAAAAATATTTATAAGAAAACAAAGATGCCAACAAAATAGTTGAAAAATAAATACACTCCCCGAAGTCTAAAATGAGATAGGAACAAGAGAGCCAAAGGCTCAAAATCCTTAAAAATTAAACAAGCAACCAAGATACGGCAGTCGCGTCACACTGAGCAATCCGAAAGGTCAGACCTCAAGCACGACCCACGACTTCTCACACCAGCCTCAAGGTTTGATGTAAATCATCCATCAGTACCAGCCACAAGACGGAACCAACGAAACCCAAATCCACCACCCAGCTTCATCGGGAGAAGATACGCTTCGCAGTCCGAGATCCACGTACTATAAGACCCGTGTTACCGTTGCCACCATCACTCCCGAAGGCACCAAGAGGACAAAGCCCCGCCGTCAACGGTCCGTGTCCCCGGAAGCTACTCCCGAAGAAATTCAAGCCGATGACATCCGACCGACTAAACATGATCCGGCGCGCACATGTTGCCCGTGCCCATGCTATAGACATTCGCCCCTTATGTATATATTCTTTTGACAATCCGGATAATGAATAATGTTTAGTGTATAATTTCCTTTGTGAACAGATTCCTTTAACAATTTGTATATATGTCATTTAGACGTGTGAATTAAACAAAAACTCAACGCTGCGACTTGTGCTTCCATCCCGTACCTCTCAATGTTCACGAAAACAAATCGTCGGTCACACACACACGCACAAAGCGTCGAAAAAAGCATTAAAAACGGCAAATATCTCATATTAAAAGAAAATAATAATTGTGCAACAAAAATGATACGAACTTAAGGACTACTTAATTGGCAGTCTAGGAAGTCGCACTGTGAATGTAAAATTTATGAACTATTTTGCGTTATTCGTTTAGCAAGTTCAATTTTGCGCCCAATTATGGTTTGCAAATAAATGTTTGATATTTATCTCTCCTCTTGTAACTCAAACATTTGTACAAAAAAATTTTGGTGATTTGACACAAACATTATGAAGAGTAAAGTTACCAAAATGCAACAAATCTCAAAATCATAGCAAATCTATCAAATAATTATTGCAACGAAAAAATATGAGTACAATGTTTATAAAAAATTGCAAATAAATGTTATATAGGAAACATGTTAAAAATTCACTTTATATACGTTTATGTTTCTTAAGCAAAGAAAAAGAAGTCATTTATTAAATTGAAAGAAACAAGAAGACCCAAAGTAATGTTTAAAATTATTCAAAAACAAAATTATAGTTTGGTATTAATACATTAATTAATACATATGTGTAATATAAAAATTATATAATTTGAGCTTGTTTATATATCTCAGCTTCTCGCGCCACACTGTAAAAATGAGGTTATAAGATTCCGTCCTGGCACTACACGGCCGTCACCACTTTAATTAGAACTTTCCACAGTTGGTTGACAATGCTAATTAACAACACTTCTAGATGTAATACTTGATATTTACTATTACAAACGAAGAGTTATCAGAGCACGCACGTCGCAAGAACAGCTAGCTGCGTACGTCTCCTCTTTCGTCTTAATACTTGATATTCACTATTACAAACGAAGAGTTATCAGAGTACGCACGTCGCAAGAACAGCTAGCTGCGTACGTCCTCTTGTCTATCTCCCTGCGCTTGCGCTTTTCCTAATTTTCTTAAAACTAATTTCACCAGGGGCGTATTTGGGTTTGTTACATCACCCCCCTAGTTCAATTTTGTCAGTGTGCATAACCCTATTTTACAAAAGACCAGCTGGCAGAATTAACTACATTTCGCATGAAGGTTTAAGGCTTTAGGTTTTGGATATTGTGAACACCAAAATGTTTCCCATCTTTATCTGTAATTAAATACGAATTATGACCTTTCACTTGAGAAACATAATATGGTCCTTCATATAATAAAAATAATTTTTTAATAGACCGATCCTATTTCGCATGAAGGTTTAAGGCTTTAGGTTTTGGATATTGTGAACACCAAAATGTTTCCCATCTTTATCTGTAATTAAATACGAATTATGACCTTTCACTTGAGAAACATAATATGGTCCTTCATATAATAAAAATAATTTTTTAATAGACCGATCCTCCGTAGACGACTGACGATGACTTCTCACACTAATCGTTTGCGAGCTAAAACAACTTTTTATCAATATCATTAAATCTATTATCTTTGGGGAAAATAGACGACAAAGGATTTAGTTCTTCCCGATCCCAGAGTAGCTCGTTTGGAGTGAAACCCGTACCTGGTGAACCGCATGATTAATACAAGCGTCAACATCATGTAAGCAGTAAGTCCATCGTGTGTGCTTTTCAATTTTTTTGGCTGTAAACCGGTTACAGGTTCCTTTTTCTATCGCCAGGAAAACTTTACCCAGCTGTCTTGAAATTTTGTACTTCTTGACGAAATCCTCAGAATCAGTTGTGGTGCACTCATCTTTGTACTGATAAATTACAATCAAAAAAGACAAAATAAACCATAAACATATTTTATTACATAGACAAAACTCATTTAAGATATCAGTAAACAAAATTACATATACTTACAGAAACAACGTAGTGAAAAATACTAGGAATTCAATTGGACTTAAATCCTGTAAAATACGAGCAAGATTAAACATATCACCAAACTCAAAGTTTATATAAAACGCAAAAAAAAATTCAATGCAGTCATTTAAATGATTACATATCACAGATAGTATTTCCACATACAATCAAAAAAATAACATCTTCAAATATAAAACAGGACGAACGTCCCATAAATAATATTTAACAAACATTAATGCAATTAAAATAATATTTAACAACATTAATGCAATACATAAAACTGTTATAACAAGAAAAGTTTCCAAAGAATAGAATATATCCATAGAATCTATGGCATTGATACTTAGTCTATTTTTCGTCAAAAGATATTGGGCACATATGAGTAGACAATGTAAGGAGACAAGTAAAAAGAAAACCAGAATATTGGTTTTGATTGCATCCTCTTTTTTCAATATCTGAAATTAATATTTCTACACCAATTTGCTCTAAAACACTTGCAGGAGCTGCGGGTGAACCAAAAAAGACATCTTCGTTAATACCAACCGACACTACATACAAATAAATATGATTCTAAACAAACATGACTCCTTTGGGCAGCCTTGTTCTGAGATCACCTCCAGCCGTCGATGCGAGAATGATCCTCGCACAAAGTCAAGCTGTCCCTACATTTGCGACATTGCAGGATATGCGGAATATATTTATTTATTTATTTATTTATTTACGTATGGCTACAGAAATAAAAATATGTTATAATGCAATATATGCATGTGATTTTTATAATTCTATATCTGAAGAAATTAACCAGTTATGCTAGTTCACTTTTCCAATGTGATTTTCTTCCAAATATTTTTGTTTTTGACCGTGAGGGATTTTATGTCCAGTTCGGTCGCCAGTTATGTAGACTATTAGCCGCTCTGTACAAGCAGAACGTTGCCCATGGTGTACCATATTAGAGGAATATATAACAAAATAAAATAAACAATGAAGATATTACTCAGCGGTGAATTGTAGTACTGTCACAAAACAAATATTCATCGCCGCACCGCACAAAATTATGTTCGTTGCATCGTGTAACGGGACATGGATATTAGTTCAAACCCTTCAAGACGAGCAAGTTTAAATATGTCACTAAACAAAGTTTATAAATGCCTACTTATTCTGCCAGTGCCTTATAATTAATAGCATACAACCACACTTTTTAAATATTAAAAATAAAGCTGGACAAGCGTCCCGTTAATAATATTTTAACAAACATGAATGTAATACATACTGTCAAAATAATAACAAGAATAGTTTCCAATGAATATACTCATCTATGGGATAGATACTTAGCAGTCCATTTTTCGTCAAAAGATATTGGCACAGAGAAAACAATGACAAAGTAAGAAGACAAGCCATCAATGTCCAAAACATCAGCAAAAAGGACTCTTCAAAAGACGAGACAAGTAGAACATCCTATAAAATATTTTCAATGAAGCAAGAACCAAACGTTAAAATTAAACGAAAGTTAAACCTCAAAAATTTCTTGACTGCAATCCAGCTAACTGGTTTATCCCATCAACAACATCAAAAATAAAGCTGGACGACTCATGCACGTTAATGATATTTTAACAAGCATGAATCCAAAAAAGAAAACTGTTAGAATAATTACAAAATGTTCAACAAAATTTATCCAGAGCCTCTTACTGACAGTATTCTCAAATTGATAACACAATGACCAATTCAAACACTAAAAAATTTCTTGACTGCAATCCTGCTTACTAATTCATAAACATGAAAAATAAAGCTGAACGGTCGTCCACGTTAATATTTTAACAAGCATGAATCCAAAAAAGAAAACTGATAAAATAATAACAAAAGTTTCGAGTGAAGAAAAGAATGTATCCAGAGATTCTCAACAAAAAGACAAAGCAACAAAACAAGTGACAATTAGAGAGATAATCATTTAATAAGAGTAATAGGAAACCGACTAGCCTTGTAGAACATATGGGAATTAATTGGACGTAAGTCCTTCAAAACAAACAAGTTTGAACATGTCACTAACAATAAAGTTTACCACATATTAATGGCAGTATTTTAAGATTGGTACCACAAAACCACAAATTGAACAAAAATAAAACTGGACGAGTCCCGTTAATGAAATTTAAACAAACAAGAATCCAATAAGTACATAAAACTGTCAAAAATTTTAAAAACAAGTTCCCAATGAACAACGGAATTTATTCAATGATTCTTACTAGTCCATTATTCATCAAAGGACGATCACAGACGTAAAGACATTGATTCAAAACGTAAAGACCATTGATTCAAAACGTATAGACCATTGATTCAAAACTTAGACATTGATTCAAAACTTAAGACATAGATTAAAAACAAAGACATTGAATAGGAACGGGAAGACACTGATTGAAACTGATAACTGGGCCCAAAGTATTAAAAATCACATATTTATTTTTTATTAACAGTGAGTAATATGTAATGATTATTATTTATATATTATACATTATTAACATAAGCCTCTAACATAAAATTTTTAATTACAGTATTCTAATCAAACAGTACCATGTTTAGATTTATCGGTACAATAATGCAGCAAAGAAAATAACTGCTGAACCCGAGGATGTTCCTATTAGAAAAAGTCAAGTGAGGAAAAGCAATTTTTTTTTCCAAGGAAAGTGATTTTTGAGCTTCGTATTATAATGAACAAAATTATGTGTGATTACAACAAAGAATATACTTAGGTAACTGATTACAACAATACATCATTGGAATAAATTCAGAAAATTATTGGTTTATTAGAAACGTAATTGTTTCCTGGTACCTATACGAAAATAGTAAATGTTTCTAACTTAGAACAAATATTTTAAACTGTTTTATCTTCAGTAGTTATTGAAATCTTACCGTAAATTCATTCTATCTATCACATTAGCTAATATTATTTATAATATTAAAAACATTATTCTGTGTAAGTGTAAACAATTCCGCATATATGTACTTGTTTTATTTTTATTTTTCTAAAATACTAAACTATAAATAGTGTTCACCATTTTTATCAAATAATTGTATTTTATTAATACCTATACCAGAAATATGTTTTTAACACAAAATGCATGTAGGTTTATTTTTAACGTTTGACATATACTTTTTAAATTGACAGGTAAGGGCAGTTTTTGTTACATTTAATGATTTTTTTATTGGTTGAAAATTTAAAAAGGGAAAGATCACACGAATGTATGCGAAGTGAATTAACGCTGACGTTATTATCGTTCCACATTCACGCCATAGTTTCAGAATACCAGTTTAACTCCTTTTCAAACAAAAGCAAATTTCAACGTCATTCTAAACTAAACAGTTTAATGCAACGCAAAGAAATTCTCAATGCAGAATTATAATATATTAATTGACCTCAACAAAATTTAAGTAAATGTACAAAATCCAATCGCTGAATATTCAACCCAGGTCGTTAATGAGTAATAAAAAAAGAGAAAACATCTCAAAATCAAAGATGCTTATCTATCAAACAATTATTCCAACGAAAAATATATGAATACAATATTTATAAGCAAAAGTCATAACTATACTTCACCAAAATATACAAAATATATAAAAGTACAAAACCTAGGAAACAAAAATTTACTTAATGTAGGTACGTATCTATTTCTTAAGCAAAAAAAGAAGACAATTATTAAATTTGATCAATCTGAAGACTTCAACACATGTTTAAAAAACCTAAAACAAAATTATAGCAAAACTAAGTTTGTTATTAATATAGCAAATATGAAATATATAGATATATTCTTAATATCTGATATAGTTGAACACAAAGTTTTATAGAACGTAAAGAAATTCTCAATTCTGAAACTAAATCCAATCGCAAATATTTCAACCCAGGAAATTCTCAATGCGGAAACGAAATTCAATCGCTAAGTTTTTCAACCGAGATCGTAAATGATATTTTATTAAACAAAAATCCAAAACTGAATCTGTCCAAAATTAGATTCCATTTCACAAAATATTACTAGAGAGAGATTCTTAGCAGTCCGTCAAAAAAACATTGATCATAAAATCTAAAACAACCATAGCAACACACGCTTGCTAATGAAGAATATTTCAATATAAATTCATGGCTCAATTCAGTGCTACACCATAAACTAAACCACAGATCGTTAATATTTTATATTGAGCACGTTCAGTGTTACCATTTTAGCGGATTTGTCGCTATATCTAGCTACTTTTAATATTTATTTCGACTTATTAAACGAGACATGTCGCAAATCTGGAGATATACAAGCAAATTATGAATAATAGAAGTATTTCGAACTTTCATTGTCTTTATTTTTTTGAGTTACACAACGTTTCGATTGATAAAATCTCCAATCGTTATCAAGTGAAAACTGAACAATAATCCTTAAGGCTACAGCTTATATACTAAGGGTGTGTGATGAAGTGTGAAGTTGGTTGAGCTGACCAATGAGAGGGCGCCATATGGACCGAATGTCTATGCTGGGATGGCTGAACACATCTCTGTTGTTGGTGATGTACACTGCTTCTTTGAATTTTCTTTTTTGCCACTGTTCTTCTCTGTCAATGATTCGTGCTTCGTTCCATTTAATATGATGATGTGCTGTCCACGCATGATGTGCAATACCTGATTTTTCTATATCTCCCAGTTGTGTGTTTTTCTTGTGTTCCTTTAGTCTTACGGCGAGTGGTCTTTTTGTTTCGCCTATATATGAGGCTCCGCATTCACAAGGTACTTGGTATATGCAATTTTTTGTGTTGTCTTGCTTTGGCTTCGTTCTCGTAAGCACACTTCCTAGAGTTTCAGTTGTTTTGAAAACTGTCTTAATGTTGTATCTTCTTGATATCCGGCTTATCTTCTCTGAAGTTCCTTTAATATATGGAATTACTAGAATGGATTCTTCCTTGTCGTTTTTTTCCTTGTCTTTGGTCCGCTCCAGACGGTTCTTGATGATGTCGTCAATTTGGTGTGTCGTGTATCCATTCTGCCGTAGATCCCTCTTTATGTTTTTTATTTCCATATTAAGTGCTTCTTCTGTATTGCATATACTAACTGCTCGGTCGTATAAGGTCCTGATGACGCCATGTTTTACCGATGTTGAGTGGTTTGATTGGTAGTTTAAATACTGACCAGTGTGTGTGGGTTTTCTGTACACGGTGGTCTGAATTTGTCTTTCATTTCTTCGTACCATGACGTCTAGAAAGGGTAGCTGATGTTCTGTTTCTTCCTCCATGGTGAATTTGATTGTTGGTCTGATGTTGTTTAGGTGATCCAAAAAGATTTTTAATTTTTCTGCTCCACTTGACCATATTATGAAGGTGTCGTCCACGTATCTAAGCCACAGTTTTGGTTTATCTACTGAAGTGTTTATAGCATGTTCCTCGAACCATTCCATATAGATGTTAGCTATAACTGGTGACAGCGGTGAGCCCATTGGTAGGCCATCGTCTTGTGCGTAGAATTGATCTTGAACTTGGAAATAAGTGTTTCGTAGACAGCATTCTAGAAGTTCCATGATTCCGTTGACTGGTATTGTGCTTCTCTCTGCTAGTGTTCCATCTTCTTCAAGTTTGGCTCTGATTATTTGTAGAGATTCTTCTAATGGAACGTTGGCAAGGCACTACAGAGCACTATGTGAAGAACTCTTCACACTTTGTGGAAATAATGAACTCTCTTCATCTACAACCGGAAGACAAACTCGTCAGCTTCGACATCGTGAGTCTATTCACCAACGTTCCATTAGAAGAATCTCTACAAATAATCAGAGCCAAACTTGAAGAAGATGGAACACTAGCAGAGAGAAGCACAATACCAGTCAACGGAATCATGGAACTTCTAGAATGCTGTCTACGAAACACTTATTTCCAAGTTCAAGATCAATTCTACGCACAAGACGATGGCCTACCAATGGGCTCACCGCTGTCACCAGTTATAGCTAACATCTATATGGAATGGTTCGAGGAACATGCTATAAACACTTCAGTAGATAAACCAAAACTGTGGCTTAGATACGTGGACGACACCTTCATAATATGGTCAAGTGGAGCAGAAAAATTAAAAATCTTTTTGGATCACCTAAACAACATCAGACCAACAATCAAATTCACCATGGAGGAAGAAACAGAACATCAGCTACCCTTTCTAGACGTCATGGTACGAAGAAATGAAAGACAAATTCAGACCACCGTGTACAGAAAACCCACACACACTGGTCAGTATTTAAACTACCAATCAAACCACTCAACATCGGTAAAACATGGCGTCATCAGGACCTTATACGACCGAGCAGTTAGTATATGCAATACAGAAGAAGCACTTAATATGGAAATAAAAAACATAAAGAGGGATCTACGGCAGAATGGATACACGACACACCAAATTGACGACATCATCAAGAACCGTCTGGAGCGGACCAAAGACAAGGAAAAAAACGACAAGGAAGAATCCATTCTAGTAATTCCATATATTAAAGGAACTTCAGAGAAGATAAGCCGGATATCAAGAAGATACAACATTAAGACAGTTTTCAAAACAACTGAAACTCTAGGAAGTGTGCTTACGAGAACGAAGCCAAAGCAAGACAACACAAAAAATTGCATATACCAAGTACCTTGTGAATGCGGAGCCTCATATATAGGCGAAACAAAAAGACCACTCGCCGTAAGACTAAAGGAACACAAGAAAAACACACAACTGGGAGATATAGAAAAATCAGGTATTGCACATCATGCGTGGACAGCACATCATCATATTAAATGGAACGAAGCACGAATCATTGACAGAGAAGAACAGTGGCAAAAAAGAAAATTCAAAGAAGCAGTGTACATCACCAACAACAGAGATGTGTTCAGCCATCCCAGCATAGACATTCGGTCCATATGGCGCCCTCTCATTGGTCAGCTCAACCAACTTCACACTTCATCACACACCCTTAGTATATAAGCTGTAGCCTTAAGGATTATTGTTCAGTTTTCACTTGATAACGATTGGAGATTTTATCAATCGAAACGTTGTGTAACTCAAAAAAATAAAGACAATGAAAGTTCGAAATACTTCTATTATTCATAGTCAACCATTGTCTACAACCTTCAAACATACAAGCAAATTATTGAGAATTTTCTAAGATTTTATTTTTTACCTGAAAGTTAAAACTATATTTTATTTCAACACTGTAAATTTTAAAATATGAAAATTTATAAATGAGATTTTGTACTTCCCGCTTAAATATAATTGGTGTCGTAGATTGAGCGTGTGTGTCGATCTAACCCCACAATTTTATTCAACAGAAGTTAAAATAAACAAGTAAGCTATTTCATTGTATTAATAGATTACTTTTGTATATTTAGGATTTTTAGTGGGACCAAATTATATACAAAAATATAAAAAAGAATGGGAGAGATTAGAAAATTTTAAAAACTGCTTGAAGCCTGCTTCGAATGATGTAACGAAAGCATATTGTTTCTACTATAAACAGATTCTTCACGCTAAATGTGATTTGAAGAAACATACATACAAAAAAACAAAATCTGCCGCGGAATCATTTTCATCACATGGTCACCAAAAAATTCTTTTAAACCAGTAGGACATGTAACTGACGAACAGATTAAAGAAAGTGAACTGTGATTATATGTGGCTATACACAGTACTGAGTTCTGTTGACCAGCTGAGAAATAATTATAAATCAAAACAGGTAGATGTTTCTCTAGATCGTACAAAATGTATAACTATTATTAAAAACTTAATAGGACCATACCTTTTAAAAGGTCTTTTGAAAGACATAGGACAAGGGAATTATAGTCTTATTACTGATGAATCGACGGACATTGCAGTGCAGAAAATGTTGAGACTTGTAAAAGATATTTCAGTATAATTCAAAGTAAAAATGTTACATTTTTAACCTTTGTGCATATTGAAGATGGAACCGCTGAAACAATTGTATCTACCATTAAACACTCTTTAGAACACTTTTAAGTTGCCCTTAAAAAAATTAATTGAAATTGAAACTGACAACACTTCAACAATGACAGGTATAAATCATTGTATTTTTACCCTTCTATAAAATCCAAAGTACCTCATTTAGTTTTGGTACAATGTATCTCTCATTCCATACATCTAAAGCTTCAGAGCAAATTATACCTAGAAAAGAAAAGAACTATTTATTCAAAGAGACGTACAATTAGTTCAGCCACTCAGCAATAAAACAAATAGCTTATTTGCAAATTTATAGTACAATAAATGATGGAGAAATCCCACTCAATATACTACAGTTGTCGAATACTCGGTGGTTATGTATTGAGCCAGTTAAAAGAATTTTAAAACAATGAGATACCTTGATGCTACAATTTGAGATTGCTATACGAAAAGAAAATAGAATATGTTTGGCTATTGGGCTATTCGCTTTCAATTTAGGAACTTGTTCAAAAAACCAATAAAATATTTGAATCATCAGCTGATCCCTTAAAATTAATGAAAGATTTAAATCACTTGTCAGAAGGCAGCAAGATTGTTAATTCTAGTCTTCTAACAAAAATAGACTTGATAAAACAATTTTACACAAATTTATTGGATCCAAACCCGTATTTGAGTTACGTCTTCGAGGATTGTTCGAATGAATACAGTATAAATACCAGAGACCAGGAAGACCATTAAGGAAAGAATACAGTCATTTCTTGTTAAACTGACTTTAGAAATAAACAGCAGATTACCGGAAAATGTCAATACCTTGGAAAACATGAGTTTGTTTTCATTAAGCGAATGTTTAAAACAAAATAAACTTCCAATTACTCAGCTAGTAAAAAGTTATTATGCAGATCCACATTTCATAGCAAAAATTGAGAATCACATTCATCTGACATCGTGGAATGAAGTGACATACGGAAAAGATTTGGGTCGAAGTAAGGAATTACCAAGACGCTGCAAATCCTTTTAATGAACTTGTTCAACTGGCATTGAGATTCTACACATTCTAACGCGGTCGTGGAACGTGTATTTAGAGCCATGAATTATATATAAAAAAAAAAAAAAAAAAAAAAAAAAAAAAAAAAAAAAAAAAAAAAAAAAAACAATGAAATTACATCTCCCTAATAATTTATTGTATATACGATATGGACTAAAACTTAGAAAAAAATGTTGTGATAGCTATAACTGCCTGAGATCATTCTCAAGAAAATAGGGACCAAAGAAGTGTACCAAACCGAAGATAGTGATTTCGGATTAGACGTAGATGAACTTATTTCGTATATTTACATACATAATTTGTATGCAAACTGAGCTAAATGTTTCTATATATTCATACAGAATATTTGGTTTCCTGTGTAATAAAAAATACAGTAGTATATTTTTTGTTATTATCAACTATAAATATATAAATAAATGTATAATTCAAAAAAGAATTAAATATAAGAGTACATGTCTTCCTCTTATCCTTAAAAGAAACCTTTCCAGACAATATTTATTAGAATTCTGACGACTTTTACGTTAACATAATGAGAATTTTAGAAGTCTACAGTTGACAATACTGAGCACGGGAAGGTAGAGATTTATGATTTTCTTTTTACTTCCCAATGAAACAGGATACCGCACATCGCAATAAATAAGTAAAAAAATATAATAAATAAATCTGTCAAATATACCAAGAAAAGTTTTCATTGGACATAAAATTATTTTTTGATAACATCAAATTATTTTTTTATATTCTTAACAGTTTCATTATTCGCCAAAAAAACATTGGTAACAAACTCTGAAAAAGCAAGCAATGAAATAAAATCATGTAAAACCTTACTAAAACTTGTGGAACAATCTATAAAATAAATGGACCCATTTAGAATTATAGATCCTCAATGTTAGAAATAATGATACATAAATGACCACATAATGCTATCAATATTACAGTAATATTATCTTCAAAAATAAACAAAAAGAGAGAAAGTCTGTTTAAAATTATACCCAGAAAACATATCATTAAACATAAAACAGAACATATTTGTCAAAATTGACCACAAAATCAAAAACCAACTTAAACAAGCTATAAAAAAACACATGTTAAATATTACTAAGAAAACTAGTAAGGCACTACGACTTCTTTAACTAGCGAAACATTACTACAACCAGAAAAGTTTCCATGCACAACAAAATAGTTCCCAATTGTCTTACCAATCCCAATAATCACGAACTGATCGAAAGAAAATATAACAGATTTAAAAAAATTTAAAGACACGAACAAGGACTATGCCCTACACATGACTACATACACAACCAACGGCTCAAACTAAAAATTTATTGAACTTGTATCCTGAATAACAATAAGTTAAATCTTTTATACTAAACTGCTTTATTTACAAAGAAATTTTCAATTCTGGAAAATTATGATTAAACATACAAGTTCACAAAAAAAATTAATAAAAAAAAATCCAATTGGAGGTAGTCAAGTACATAATTAGACAAAATTCTGCTATAGAAATCTTATTGTTTTCTCTGCATACCGGTAGTTATGGGCCCTGTAGTGTTTGTATTTCAAACCACCACGAAAACAAATTATGATACAAACAATTGAAGACATTTAAATTTAAAGATCAAATACACAAATCTCACAAGCCATTCTACTAAATAGGGCTAAATATACGTAACAAACAAATAGTAAAGTGTGAACACAAATTAAGAACAAGAAATTCTATTCTACAAAAAAAATAATATAATTTGAATGATAAAATTCTATAAATTATTAACCATAAACAAGAACACCCAAATAGTTAAATGTGCACAAGAATGTCCACCAATAAAAGATTGCATTCATATAGAAATTTATTAACTAAATGAATACGTTGCACGACAGCAGACCATTAAACTACAAAGAACTAAACAAAAACAGCAGACAAAATGACAAAAAACAATATATTAAATATCTCTCAATTTTATTGAAGCAGAAAGAAAAGACAATCATTGAATTGAAGAAACGTATCAAGCAAAACGATATCTCCCCAAACAAAAACATACTTCCAAAAAAAAAATATTTAAAAAAGTACAGATATATGATTTTACTGCAATATGTAGTTAAATATTGTTCACATTTATTGGAGCGATTATTTGAGTATTGCATAAAAAGAAAAAACGAAATCAAATTTGTTATTTAAGTTGAATTTAAATAATTGAATAGTATTCTACGAATATTATAAAATGACGCTGTATTTGCAACTCATTTTGAATTAAAATTATTAAAAACCAAGAAACCAGCTAAAACTGAACATGACCACCAATGATTTAAAAAGATCTACAAATAAACAAATATATAGCAAGACCACTATATCCCATATCATTCCTCAATAGAAAACAAACTGCTTAGCACACCAAGTTCAACATCGAAAACAATTATATTCAAAGTAATTCAAACGAACACAGATTTATATATTAATTCCTATAAAAATTATTAATTAAAAAATCGAGACCATCACCCAACAAGCCATTATGTGAAATAAAATCATAAGGTTAAAATTGTTTATGGAATGGTATAAAATAACCCTTTTTGAATATTATCCATTTAAAACAAAGAAACTACTAGTTATTAAATGTGAAATATTGGTAATACCCCACCAATAATTGATTGAATATATGTAGAAATAATACACATTTCTGTTGTTTGCAAAGTTTTTTAAACTCTAAATATATAGCAACGCATTTTTCTTCCTCAAAAATCTTATATAACTTCTAAATCATTTTGGCAAAACTCTGTGACCTTGAATTTGAGAACAGAATCCTCAAAAAAACTCATCATGTCAAAAAAAGGCATTTATTTCCAATAAACAAATATATTGCATCATAACTCCAGCATTCAACTAAATTGTCTAAAATTGTTAGTACAGAAAGAAAACACAGCAATGAAATAAAGAAACTATCCACAAACAAAAACGAATTCAACGAAAAAGCCCAACAGATTTTATATTTTATTACTGCAATACCTATTGGAATATTGTTCTTTGAATAATAAAAAGAAAATGTATTGCTAAATTGATTTGGAATTATTAACCATTAAATAAAGAACAAACAACTAGTTAAATATATACGAATTAGACCACCAATAAATGATTGTAAAAAAAAAAAAATATATATTGCATGACCACCAAATAAATTCTCTCCACTATAGTTCGAGAAAATAAAATACAACAATGGGAAAAACAAACTAATACCCATAGCAACAGCAACGAAAAAACATTCATACTTTATATTTTTCTATTGCAATATATAATTGAATATCGTTCTTTGAATGATATGAACAATCAATTCGTTATAAACTCTATTAACCACCAACAAATTCATGAACAAATAAACATAAATATTAGATGACTGCAGAGACAAACTAAATTCTCTCTATCAAAGTAGAAAAAAAAAAGTGAAAAAGCGAACTACCAAATAAAAGCGTATTCTACGAAAAAGAGAACCATTTAAATTCATGAACAAATAAACATAAATATTAGATGACTACAGAGACAAACTAAATTCTCTCTACTATTAAAGTAGAAAAAAAAAAGTGAAAAAGCGAACTACCAAATATAATACGAAAAAGAGAACCATATTTTATATTTATATTGCAATATAAATGATGGAATATTGCTAATATTTATGGAAGTGGTTATTTGCTTACTTGATAAAGATAAGTTACAAATATGTACAATGATTAAAGCACATAAAGAAATAAACACAGATATATTGCATGACTACCATACCTTGTAACAATTAAAAATAGAAATAATGCAACAATGCATTAAATAAACCGCCATAAGTAAATGATTAAATTATTAAATACATGGAGAAATAAACACCACCGTAAAAACAAAATTCTCTATATTATTGTCGGAGCAGAAAGAAAATAAAACAATGAAGTGGTTAACCAAATTTTTCAAAGTTCTTCCATTTTCTATATAAATCAATGACTTTCAAATAACTTCACCAAAATTGTCCTGATGAAGTGTAAAACCAAATGCACGAAAACGTGACAGATTTTAAAAGAATCTACTAAAACTAAAGCCCAGAAAACCTTCCACTGATACACCCACTAAATTTTTCTCATATGTATTGCTTATATTTCTTAAAAGTATTTATTTGCTTATTGAATAAAGTGAAGTTATAAATATAGCCACCGATTAACGACTTATCGTAAATATATTGCATCACCACCAATATCATTCAATAATTTGAAACAAAGAAAATGAAAAGATGCATTGAGTGATTAAGCAGAAAGTGCAACAATGCATTAAAAAACGAACCACCAATAACAAATGATTGAATTATTAAATACATAGAGAAGTATTCAAAAATATATTGCATGACCACCGTAACAAACAACATTCTCAATATTTTTGTTAGTGCAAAAAAAAAATAACAAACGAACCACCAAACAAAATCGTATTCAACGAAAAAACAACCATACTTTATATTTATATTGCAATGATTGAATATTGTTCATATTTCTTGAAGTATTTATTCGCTTGTTGAATAGTGAAATTATAAATACGGCCACTGATTAACGATATCGTAAATATATTGCATGACCACCAATAATTGAAACAAAGAAAATGAAAAGATGCATTGAATGATTAAGCAGAAAGTGCAATAATGCATTGCAAATCGTACTACCAATAACAAATGATTGAATTATTAAATACATAGAGAAACATACACAAATATATTGCATGACCACCGTGACAAACATACTCAATATTTTTGTTGGAGCAAAAAAAAAAATTAACAAACGAACCACTAAACAAAGTCGTATTCAACAAAAAAAAAAAACAACCATACTTTATATTTATATTGCAATGATTGAATATTGTTACTTTATATTTATATTGCAATGATTAAATATTGTTCAAATTTCTTGAAGTATTTATTCGCTTGTTGATTAAAGTGAAATTATAAATACGGCCACCGATAAACGACATAGTAAATATATTGCATGACCACCAATACTATTCAATAATTTGAAACAGAAAGCAAATGAAAAGTATTGAATGATTAAGCAGAAAGTGCAATAATACGTTGAAAATCGAACCACCAATAACAAATGATTGAATTATTAAATACATAGAGAAATATTCACAAATATATTGCATGACCACCGTGACAAACATTCTCAATATTTTTGTTAGAGCAGAAAGAAAATAAAACAATTAAATTAACAATCGAATCACCAAATAAAGTCGTATTCAACGAAAAACTGAACCATATTTTACATTTATGAAGTGCAACAATGCATTGAAATACGCACTATCAATAAAAAACAAATGATTAAATTATTAAATACATAGAGAAATAAATATATTGCATGACCACACCGTGGCGTGAAACTAAATTATCTCTACTATTGTTCGAACAAAAAGCAAATACAATGAAATGAAGAAAGGAACCACCAGTAGTAAACTAAATGACCATCAATAAATAATTACATACATCGAAAATAAACACAAATATATTGAATGACCACCGTACCATTTAACCAACTAAATTCTATCAGCTATTATTGAAATAGAAGGATGTAAGAAAACGAAGAAATAAATAAATGAATCGTACCATTAAACTAAATTCTCTCAGCTATTATTGAAAAAGAAAGACATGTACAATAATGAAATAAATAAACCAAACAAAAATAGAATTCAACGAAAAAGAGAATCATATTTTATATTTTTATTGAAATAATTATTTGAATAGTACGAATATTTATTGAAATTATTTACATACTGAATAAAGTTATGAAAATAAAATTGAATTCGCTCTTCGAAAATAATGTCATTTGAATATTGATCATTTAAAAGTGACTTTAATCGAATATGAATACGAATAAACCTTTTCAAATTATTAACCTTTGATATAATCAAGTATTTACCCCTATGTTTAATTATGAGAATTAGAATTGACTGAGAAATTATGAATATAAACTTATTATTATACAAATAATTAACTGAATATTGAATATATAATTTCCATCTAAATTGTATTCGAAACAAAAATTTTAAATTAGCGCCGTTTGTTGTATAAATAATAATGAAATAATAATTATCTTTGTGAATAATTTTGAATAAAAAATTCGAGTTCACAATTGAAAAGCAACCATTTACCTGTTTCTGATAAGATGATACAGCCATACATGGAAACAAATACCAAACGAACAAAATGAATTGTTTACGAAGTAAACCAATTGATTGAAGACTACCAATTGGTTTACGAAGACCACGATCCCAAGATTCGATGTAACACCCACGAGTTGAAACCCAAATGTATAATAGGAACAGGAATAAGCAAGTAAATCTCAAATTTATATATGGTAGAGATTTAGGATGTTCTTCTTTCTTCTCAGTGAAACAGTATACCGCACATGGCAGTAAATAGGAAAAGAACAAATATAAATATCTAGGAAATTGCGTAGGTGAGGATAATGTCTTAGGATTTGCTTGCTTCTTCTTCCCAATACGGCTGGATGCTTCGGTTAGCGGTAGGAGAGCCATTAGTTCACCTCTGCAACAAAAGAAACAATATTAAAATAAAAACAATAAAAATGTTTCATAATTTAAAAGAAATGACCTCAGAATCGATTCAAAATCAAAAACAACGAAAACAAGTAAAGACAATTTAAGATTCAAAGTCCAAAAACAAAAATATTCCGCAAACAACGTAAAACAAAATAAATATTGATAAAACAACGAAATATTATAAATAACAAGCGAAATAACGCGTAAGTACTCGTATATTTCGAGCAAGCACATGTTTCCAATCAAAATGTGCTCCCCCAAACTACAGCACAACACAAAGCCCCAACACGAAAATATTCTGAAAAATAACAACGTAAAACAAAATAAATGTTAATTACACAACGAAATAATAACAACAACCAAAGAAACAAAGCGTAAACACTACTATATTTTGAGCAAGCACATGTTTTGAATCAACATGTGCTCGGCCATACTACGCAACGAGGTCAAGTTTTAAAACGCACAAAAGCCGACAAAATATTGAAAAATCACCGAAAATAATATCACGAATATACTTCTAAGGTTTGTTATAAACAATTGAACAACAATTTACCTTTGGATCGACGTTAGATCCGTAGATATTTAAAGATTTTGAGAAAGCAAGATGGTGCGTGATTACTACGATGAACAACGGAGGAAAACTGGTAAACAAACTTGTCACTTCCTGTTTCTAACCGACAAGAAGACTGTGATTGGTTGAAACGACGAAACGCGTTTGCGCATGTACAAAAAAAGTCCCCAGATGATAAATTTATATTTAATTAAAAGCTTTATTTATTTTAAATTATATATTTATTGCCAATACAAATTAATTTCATATTCAAATATTATTTTTTGTAGCTCTTACCTGTCGTATTTTTGAAGACACATTTTCAAGTTAGTGATTTTTGTTTTTGTCATTAAAAGTCACTAGATGTTGAAATAATTTTAAACTTTTATTTTATTTCATATTTGTATTGCATTTTAAATATATTTATTAATGAATATTTTAATTAACAAATAAAAACGTAAATATTAAGTATAACAAGTATTTAGCATAAAAAATGTCACTGTTGTTATCCGGTAAAATTCTCAGGTAGTATACTTCTTATTACAATATTTCTTGTTTTAATTTGTTTATTTTTACCTATTTCGCCAAATTTTAAAGTTTAAAACACTCATATTTGTTATAATGATACTTTTTTGTGCTCCAAAAATTTTGACAGTTTTATGAACTTTTATTATTAATATTTGAAGATATAAACAGCAATGACAGCAAACACATATTTATTGAATGACTGATCTGATATATTTATATTTTACACCAAACAAGTTTTAATTTTCCATAAAATTGTAAGTCCAATTTTTATTTCACTTCATTTTTCCATTTTATACACCAACGACCACAAATACAATGTATACACAACAATAGGTATTTATATTTAAAAATTGATTTATTAATTCATAATACAAATAGTAATATTAATTTGTCAAATTTTACAAGTATAAACTAGCCGCAAATATAATATCCCTTTTCATCATTTTGATGGACGTCGAAAATTTGTCTTCTAACTCTGAATTCCCTATCGTTTTCGATGCCTGGCACATTTGTCTCAACAATTCTTCCAATCTTCTCATACATCGAATAATGGACCCTTCGAAAATATCTGTCATTTTACATAATTCCGCAAAAGTTGTGCCATTGCACCACGCGTAAACCACATCCATAAGATATGGTTTGAATCTTTCGACGTACGTGTCTTCGTCGATTTGTAAGCGAGCTTCAACGCTGACTTTAGCTATCCTGCGGGCTAGATCCTGTAGAATAATGACAAAAATGATCATTTTGAAATGGTTTTCTAATGAAATGTAATAGTACCTGCATGGTTCTAAGTGGTCCGGATAATTCTTCAGCCATTTTTAAACTTTCGTTGCTTTTTTCGTCACAAACAAAACAGCTCAACAAAGCGGCACATTGGCCTGGATTTAGTTGGCCGAAAACTCCGTTGAAAATCAATTCTGTTATCAGGAGTTCGTCCGCGCTAAAATAAATATAAATATCACGGGTTATTACCAATTTCTGGGAATACCAATCCACTTTTATTCGCAGATTTCGGTAACGACAATATATCGGTACCATTGAGGGAGTTTACCATGCGTCACCTCAGTCTCGAAAAGCTGATGAGAGAAGGGCACCACAGAATTTTCATAAATCACAAAAGTGACTCATTATGAGGTGACACCTGATACGCGCCCTCAACAAGAAAAATATGTCATCATTACCGAAATCTGTTGTCACCAAATTTCGTTTTATAAACATAATATAAAGGCTACTGGAAAAGTTTCTGCAAACGGTGTATACGAAGACCTAAAGAATCTTATAAATGGCTTTATTGTTTTTCAAGATATTCTCCGTTAACATTTATGCACTTTTGCATATGTTCGAACCAATTTTGAAAGCACTCTAGATCTGATATCTCAGAAACTAATGCTCGAAAAGTTTCCACAGCTGCTTCAAGTGATGAAAAACGCTCACCATGCATTTAATTTGTTATGTACAGGAACAGAAAAAAAGAAGTCATTAGGCGATAAATTTGGTGAATATGAAAAATGAGTCACCAGTTCAACATTTTTATTGCTTAAAAATTCAACCGTTAGACGAACAGAATAAGAGCTGGCATTATCATGATGACGATTTCAATTATTTTTTCTTAATTTATAGATGACTTCCGGCAAACAAATTGATGATGATCATCTAAAACCACTGTTGCCACATGACCAGTATAGATAAAGAAACAAGCAACCTTTTGCTTCGCAACACTGTGCGACCAAACGACTTTTGTTGGTTTCGGCTTATTTTGATACACTCAAATCGTGGACGGCTGTTTCCTTTCGGGTTCATACGAATAAATCCAACTTTCATCACCAGTAACAATGTTGTAGACCAAATATGAACGACCTCGGTTGAATTTTTTGAGCATTTCTGTGCCCTATTAACGACTGCAAAGCTACGTTCAGATGATTATGAAAAATCATGCGTTTAGCTTTTATGTCAATACCCATGGATGTCTGAATTCACTGCATGTCACATGCCAATTTCGCTCAACCATTTCTCGCACATCAACTTAGTAACAACTACAGAAGTGCATGGACGACCTTCACAGAGAATGGTGCGTTCACACTGAAATTCGGCAAATTAAGTCGATCGATGCACTGTTTCGGCATCAGACTACATTTGAAATCATAAAAAATCATGACACAAAAATTTCTATAATTTCGCAAAATGACTTTTTCTCGCAGATCAACTTTAGTGGCAACTACAGAAGTAGATGGCCGACCTTCACAGAGAATTTTGCGTCCACGCTAGAATTCTGCAAATCAAGTCGATCGATGCACTGTTTCGACATCAGATTACATTAGAAATCAGAAAAAATCATGGCACAAAAATTTCTATAATTTCGCAAAATGACTTTTTCTCGCACATCAACTTTAGTGACAACTACAGAAGTGGATTGACGACCTTCATAGAGAATGGTACGTCCACGCTTAAATTCGGCAAATCAAGTCTATCGATGCACTGTTTCGGCATCAGATTACATTTGAAATCATAAAAAATCATGGCACAGAAATTTCTATATTTTCGCAAAATGACTTTTTTTTAATTCCATCTAAACAAAATGAATATGACTACAGAAAATCGCTGCCAGTACTAGAACTATACTAGATTGCAGAAACTTTTCCAACAATAAAAAGTTATTTGAATATACCTGCTTAATTCACAAGCCACGCGTCCTTTTAATTCAATAACATCCGAATTCGAGCAGTAATTCAACCTTCTTAATACTCTTTTTCTGCATTTCAGTTCATCTAACTGCAAAACAGATTTCGCGTCTAGCAATCTTTGTTTTGCTTCTTTTAGTTCTACTCCAACTTCTAATTTAGACACATATTTAGGATATTCGGTATCTAAACATAGGTGATTATGCATGGGATGTGCAAACATTCTAAAAAAAAAAAAAATAGTAAATCAGTATCTTTCAAACATTAAGAGGAATTAATTCACCGTTTTTCAAGTTTCTCGATTTTGTCGCAAATGTCTTGAAATTCAGGCTCTTTTATATTCATATCTGTAACTGGATTTAACAGGGGAGGACCGTCTGGAAACCTTTTCTTCACTTCACTTACGATTTTTAACATGGCGCGTCTTTGGTCTCGAGACCGCAAGTCTTCGGCGCAATGAACACGAATTGAGGAAATTTTGTAAATTAGTTTGCTTACAACAGGAATAACTTCCATTTCTCCTTTCTAAAAATGAAATTAAACTGTTTTGTGGACATTTTCCCAGTTTTGATTACTTACTTCATCGCCGGTACAAGGTTTCGGAATTTTTTTTTGACTCGTATCTCCACTACCATCCTCAGTAACAACATACAGAAGAATGTCAACTAACACTTTAGTTTGTCCTTCGACTGGATTTGCTGGTCCTCTTTTTCTAAAACTGTCATTTACTTTTCTAAAGTTTACTACAATTCCCCAATCATATTCGTCCTTCTCGCTTTTAATCTAACAAATAACAAAAATAAAATATGCTATTTAAAAAGAAATTGTAGTAATTACTTTTACTAATCGTCCTGGTTGTAAAAATGGAACCAAATATTCAGATTTTGTTAAGTATCCTCTAAATTGCACACCTAAAGAGTCCAATTCTTGTCGAATGCTGTAGTAAGATGCAATTTTTTCTTCGTCTTCCACGATTATCGAATTGTACTGCTCTACTTTCTTCGTATATACTAAATATTGTACAAAATTTAACATAAGTTATCAATATTTTAATGGGGTACTATACCATAGTCAAATTTTAACTATCTTAGATAAAGTAAAAATATGCGTAAATTCATGAGTATTAGTGACAATTTTTAGTTTAAATATTAAATAGTTCGCCGGCTACAAGCGATTAAAGTCTATTATAACATGTCCTATAGTAAGAAAAATTGACTCTGTTGGGTCCAGCAATAAAACAATAAATATCATAATTATGACAATGCGGCATATCGCTCACTATTTACTTTATAATATCGAATACCAATAGGCCACTATTTGCGCCGCTCTAATGAAATGAAGACATGCATCGCCTGGTACCCCTCCCTTATGAGTGCTCTGTATTTAAAATAATTTTACTATTCCTTTAACATAAATGTTATTTTTGTTTGAAATAATTTTTGGAACATAATTACCATATTTATAGTTTTATTGCTGGACCTGATTTTAAAAGCGAGATTCGCGCGTCCTGTTCGCCCGCCCACCGAGAAATCATGAATGGATAAACAGTAGCGCCATCCACCGCCATAGTTTATAATCACAATATTGCAAACAATGGTTAAACTGTTTCAATGTTATAATTTATTAGGGAAAAATGCATATTATTTAGAACAGCGGTTTTTGAACTATGGGTCGCGACAAACGTTGAAATATTTGTAAATTATTTTGTATGAACATGTAAGTTATTTTTTTTTACATTTGAGATAAATTATTTAATCTTTGCATCCATAAGTGTGTATCTACCTTATAAATATTAAATTAATATAGGTTATGGATTAGAAGTATAAAAATTTTGAAGTAACAAAATTTTGTTGTGTCGCTACAATTTATTAAGCCGCGAAGTGGGTCGCCAAGGAAAAAGTTTAAGAACCACTGCTCTAGAACTAACAGTTTTTCAACCATTGATTTGGACATGCTACGTCACACGCCAAATTCTGAACTTTAAAAATTTATATCTCGCTATAAGTAGCGTTTGCGCTAAAATTCTAAGTTCATTCTGTTCTTTCACAAAAAAAATTGGTATAGAACCCTATTGAAATGTTTTTCTTTTACCTTCATGTAAACCAGGTATGGCTGTCTGATTTTGAAATTGATAAAAACTTCTTTCTAACATGTATTCAGGGTTGATTTCTTCAACTCGAAGAAGGTTTAAAACCATATTATATGTAAGATGAAAGGCTGAATTAATAGGATCAGCTTGTCCCTTAACAATTTCTCTTCCAACAGCTGCTGGAACTTTTTCGTCCACCATGAGAATTACGATACCTTTGTCATCCAAACCTCGACGACCTGCTCTTCCAGACATCTGAATATATTCTCCAGACGTTACCTAATAAAAATTTTCAATAGAAATCTTCAAAGTATGACATATATAAAAATAAAAAGTTATTATATTTTTACAATATTTGAAATATTTAGGAGTCAAATAACACATCTTAATTATTTAAGAATTATCTAAAACCATTTCAAATTAATATAAAACGGCCCGAAACTTTTTCAAAATTTTTACACGATCTTGACTGCTTAAAAATGTTTCAGGAACAAATAAAATGTGTATCCCTTCATTTATATTCTCGTAAATTGTTCTCCAAGCTTGTATCTATAATAAGTTTTGCTACTTATAACAATTTACATTCGTCGTAGTATCGATAGAAGTAAGTTTTTGATGATTTTAAAATATTTTTGGTCAACGCTTTGGGACAAATTCATCCACCGCTCGCATACGGTTGAAGATACGATATCGCGGTTTGAAAATTTGAATTCAACGTAAAATCATGTCATGCATTACATGATTTTTACCCCGATGAGCGGTTCGCGAGTTATTAACAACTTAAACTACATGAAATTCCTCTAAAATTTTAAACATTTGCAAATCGGCTTAAAACTCATATTTTCAACAGTTTCATGTATTAAATACGTAATATTGTTTATCTTGAAGATATCGTGTCAAAATTTCAGATGAAAAAATGAGTTTTAAGCTGATTTGTAGATTTTTAAATTTTGAATTGTATCTAAAAATACAAAAATTGGATTTTGAACCTAACCCAAAATTATTTTATTTTCTTACCCATCGCATTTCAGACCCGTCGAATTTTCTCATTCCCGAGAAGACCACAGTTCTGGCAGGCATATTCAGCCCCATAGCAAAAGTTTCGGTGGCAAATAAAGCTTTTATAAGTCCCTCCCCGAATAAAATTTCAATAGTTTCCTTCAAAATTGGTAACAAACCACCATGATGTATTCCTATTCCTCTTCGTAATAACGGTAACAAATTTTCTACTTGTGGTAAATGTCTATCTTCAGTACTAAGTACATCCATTGCGTTATTGAATACTTCATCTACCAATGATTTTTCAGTAGCTGTAAATTCAATGTTTAATAAAATATATAAATATTTCAAATAAAATATTGTTGTACCATTGTTGAAATCAAGTTTGGCCATTTGCATAGCGTATGTCTCGCAATCTTTTTTACTGAAACTGAAAACAATGACGGGAGCAAAATTTCGTTCCATGATCATCTTAACAACTTTGAAAATGTTTGTTTGGGTTGGATCTGCGCCTCGGACGCCTCCTCTGCGGCCCCTTTGGTCCCCTTTTGATGCTTCGCCACTTGACTGAAGAACCCCCATCGCTGCGTTGTAGTTCTCGTCTTTAAAAGTGCCCTAACAAATAAAAAAAAAATACTTTCTCTTTTCATAAATTCCACAATTTATTTTTCGTACCGTTTCATCCACGACCATGTGTATTCCTTGTCCTCCGGCCGGATAAATAAAATGTTGTAACGGAGTAGGCCTATAATCCGTATAAACAACATGACAGGGTTGTTTATGTAAGTGGGCTACCCATTCAGCAAATTGTCTCGCATTTGGAATCGTGGCAGACAAGAAGACAAAGTGTACATTATGTGGTAGAAGAATCAAAGTTTCTTCCCACACAACGCCTCGTTCTTTGTCTCGCATATAGTGAATTTCGTCGAAAACTACCCATCCAACTTCACGCATTACTTCGCTGCCTCGGTAGAGCATATTACGCAATATCTATGAATAAGAAAAATGATCAACAATTTTCAATGAAAAATTATATTAAACTGTAATGCAAAACTTTTCAAATTTGGTATTTACGACTTTTATATTAATGAGACCGACATATTAGATTTTTGCTAAACCGGAAGTGGTACTTTACTTGAAGCTCTGAATAGATTTTTCGAAAAATGTATTAAATCTCGTATATGATTGGAAACAAAATATTAGATTTTGACTAAATCGGATGTGGTACTTAACTTGGAGCTCAACAGATGTTCCAGGAAAAACAATAAAATATAATCCAAAATTTAGTATTGCAGACTTTTCTATTTATTGGAGCAACAAATTAGATTCATTGCGATTTTAAACATGGAATTGGCGTAAGGTTCTGTGCTGGCCACATCATATTTATTTTAATTGATTTTCAAAACTATTGAGAGTGTTTTGTCACACCTGTAGTTATATTTGATAATTTATTTACTAACACAACAACACATAAAATATGAAAAACAAGAGGAGTGTGTGTGCCGATTCGCCAGCCGCTAGAGAGAACGGGATTGCGAGCACACTGGCTTGCCATTTCTCAGCGACAACTTGGTCGCTGGAGTGGAGGAAAATTATTAAATTCCTTAACGGTTCATCCTTCCATAAGAAGTTATCTCTTCAAAAAGATTCCCGGAAAATTGATTGCAAGAAAATTGAGCACGGAAAATATGTCGGCAGAACCTATCGCCGGTAAATTGATAGCAAAGAAAACTGATCGTAAGATAAATAGATTTTAAGAAAATGATTACAAAACTAAAAATAATATTTACATAATTTGTAAGAAACTATGTAGTATAAAATATCTAAAAAAATATACCTCGGTAGTCATAATCAAACAAGAAGCTGATGGATTAATAGTAACATCTCCAGTAACAAGCCCTACATCTTTAAATTCATCATAAAATTCTCGATACTTTTGATTAGACAACGCTTTAATTGGTGTTGTATATATTACCCTTTGCTTATTTTTAAGAGAAATTGCAATAGCATACCTAAAAATCATTTAAACGTAGCTTTCATTAAAAATAATTACAAATAACTTTCTTACTCGGCAACGACAGTTTTTCCCGCAGAAGTATGTGCGGAAACCAAAACTGATTGATTATTATCAATACACAATACTGATTCCTTTTGGAAAGAATCAAGAGTGAATGGATATGTCTTTGCGGGTTCGCCTGTTAAGAAAAACAATCAAAATACAAGTAAATTTAAAATTAATTACACCAAAACCTTTATTTGGAACCAGTTGAATGTATTCATGACCAGGAGGTACCGCGACTTCATGAGTACACGATTCGAGAGACTCTATTGTATGAATCACAATTCTATTCGTCAATTCCTCTAAACTAAAATCAAAATTTGTTAATAATTTGTCCATTGTTCAGAAGAAATTGATTTAGTACTTGATATCGTCCAAGTTAACCTCAACTTCGGCTTTCAACCGTTTTTGGCTTGTTTCGTGTTCTTCACAATCATCAAGTTCTCTTTTCAGAGATCTATTAGCTTCACTAAAATAATTAAAATGTGTTTCAAAGTCCTAGAAGATGTGTAGAAGTAATAGAATTTTACAGCAAAATACCTGTTTGAAGATTTTGATTCTATATGAATATTTTGTAAGGCTTCATCTACTTCTGGTGAGTCGTTTTTTGCATCATTATCAAAACAATCAAATAATTCATCTATTGAATCTGCCATAGTTTTAAATTTAATTAATTTTACTTTTTAATTACGAAAAGTCAAGCGTGGAATAGCAAGGTTAGAAAGACACTATGACAACTGACAAAACGGACAGAAATACAATAAAAATTTGAAATATTTTGTTTTAGATTATTTTATTACATAGTTTTTATACAATTTATTTATAATGATCTAAATTCTTTCTTTTTATACAAAAATAAGTATTATTTTCGTAACATATAGATGGCATTAGTGTCCAAAATAAGGTCTTCAAATTTTAACTTTTTTCATTTGTTTGTTTACTTATTTTGTTTTTATTATTAAATAATATTAACAATACTACACAATCAACAATGAATAAAATATATTTCATTGTTATTTAGTAATTTGTTGTTTTTCAAAGTAAAAAGTTATGGAAATATTTGTTTGAACTTGTTCTTTAATAATAACCAGTTCATTAATTTGAAATGTGTGATCGTGAATTAATGTAGTGCAGTGTGTGAAATTTATTGAAAAAGAGAAACTACTAGTTAAATTAAGGTAAAAATAATAAATCTTGTATATTATTACACTACAAATAATTTATTTATAGTATGTTTTCCAAAAATTGCAAACAAGTTGTTTAAAAATTTTGAAAATAAACATAAGTTCTTTGAAAATAACATTTTGTACATGTGTATAGTTGAGAGCATTTTAACATAGAATTAAATATATTAAACTTATATATAAATACAGAGTAATAAAAAATTATATTTTTCGTAACACATCTTGTACACACGTTATTTAAAAAATAACATGAAATTTTGAGATTTTAAACGTACAACCGGGATTTATTAAATATTTTTCATACAAAACATGTAAAAGAAAATAAATATTGAAAAAAAGGGTTTATTCAAATTTTTTGAACCACAAATAAATACAAAAAAGATTGCACAAATGTGTAAAATAATACATGCCAAAATAAATTAAATGTATAAAAACTTGTCGATGGTACGTTCAAGACCTTTAATATCTATATTACAATAAATTAACGAAAAAACACTTTGTATAATAATACCAGAGCCCATGACCAAAATTTTTGTCTCATAGTATTTCGGCCAAAACCGTATAAAATCAATAGATTCGATGACTCTAAACCCAAAAATAATAATATCAGAAATTTCGTGCGTAGTGCTTGACCTGAGAGCATTTTCCAAATATCAACAAATTTTACCAAACTGTAGCAGTATCCCGTCTGATTTCCGGTATTCTCAAAAAGAAAAAATGTATATATCATCACGGCATATTACCCATTTCTGAGTGTGCCAACCTGCTTTGTACACAGATTTCGGTAATGATGACATATTTGTACTGTGCGGGCGTTTACCAGGCGTCACCTCACGGGCACTCATTGCTGGCGTGGAGAGTGCGCCACAGGGGTCACTTTTGTGCCATTTAAAATTCGAAATAACAAACAGTCAAAAAAATATTTTTGTAAGTAAATTTGGGTCAGTTGTTGCGAAAAAAAAAAACAATTTTCAGAAAAAAGTCTGAGCACCTTACATTTTGAGTTGATTATACGTAGCATTCTGTCTGAAAACTTTTAAGACTTGATAAAATAAGTTGAAAATTCGCAAAAAATTTTTTTTAGTAATAAAATACGAAAATCTATGTACATTTTCAATATAAGACGGAATATGATAATACCGTCCGCCAATTTTTTTGACATAGCAGAAATGGCCCCCCCACGAAACTGCTCGGGTCTAGGGTCATCAAATCTATCGATTTTATACGGTTTTGACCGTAAAACTATGAGACATGGTTTTGGTCGTGGGCTCTCGTCCTATTTGTATAATCGACGAAAAGGCAGTACAAAACAGGAATTACACGATTAGAGATTTGGCACTACTAAAATGTCCTATCTCTCTCTATACCACTTCCCTCTGGGAGTCCGCAACTTCCTCGGGCTTCTAGGCGACGTGGGAGGTACTATCCGCGCCCTTTTGGCCTTCGGCTTTCGCTCCGGCGTCGTGGAACTTCGAAGTCTTCGATTTGCGTTTTGCAACGCCACTGTCGAACTTTCAATCTTTTGTACCTTCACGAACGGTTGATACAATTTCCCCGTTTCATTGTCTTGAACCTTCGCGGTTAGGACCTTCTCAGCATTCTCCCATTTATCGAGGGTGACATTCACGCAAGAACCTATCCGCTCTGAAGGGATGACTTCCTCAGCCGCACTACAATCGGAAGAAGAGTTTCGATTGCGCTTAAGCTGAGGTTTTTTGCAATCGAGGATTGTGACGTTATATGGAATTCTAGGAGGGGGCTCTGCCGGGATTCCGTTTTTAAACTCTGAGGGAGAATATTTTTGTTCACTTGTGGTATCTGTTAAGCACTCCTCTTTTATTTTTAAGTCACTGAAACTATTATTGTTAATTGCTAAAACATTGTTTACTTTTTCAACTTTTGTTCCTATTTCACTTGTTTCTACTTTAACACCAACTAAACAGTCTATTCGTTCTGTACACTGTAAAACACCCTGTAATTTATTATCTTCTATTTCTATTTCCGTTTCTAACACTGCATAGTTTGTGTCACTAATTTCTTGTTTAAGATTATTTATATATTCTTGAGTTCGTGTTTCGTCGCCTACTATCGGCGTTTCAGCTTCTAGTTCACACATTTCCAACTCACCGTTTTCTTCTTCCATGGAAATTTCTGTTAGCCTGGAATCTTCTAATTCTGGGAGGGAGCAATTTCCATCTTCGGAATTCTTTTCGGGTCGCTTGACGAAGAGACGTTTCTTTTTGGGCCATCCCGTTCGGTTTTTCTTTCTTTTTCTTCGAATTATTCTGGCAGGTTCGCCTAAGGGAGTGAAGTTTCTTCTACGATAACTTCTGGGAGGGGAATATTCTTTATGGAAGTTTTGTATAAGCTGTATGGCATCTGAATGATGTTTGATTTCTATTCCTTCCATAGAATCCAACAAGTCTGGTTCACTGATATCATCCATAGGAGCAGAAAGAATATCTTCAACAGCTTTTGCTAATTCTGCTGCATGTTGTTCTTGTATTTTCTGCTCTTCTTCTGATATTGTACTAACTTGCAATGAAATTTCTTCTTGTATTGTTGTTAAACTAGCTCGTGACGTGTCAGATTCAACATGAGATTTTCTTTCTCGTTTTTTTCTTTGTTGGATTAAACTACTTAAAATGGCCAATGTAGACGCGTGTTGTCTCGGTGATTTTCTAGGATGCGTGCCACCTAATTTTATGAATCTATTTCTCCGTCTTCTCCTTCTAGGTTTTGTTGAATCTGATTTTATTTCAATGCTGCTGGCCAGTGAACTATCCATGGAATCGGTTCCTAGGGACACGAGACCCAAGCTGTTACTGTCTTCCCCAATTGCGACTTCAGAGGTTCCAGCAGAGGCTTCAACATGTCCAGGTGGGATAATCGCGTTTCTTTTTTTCCAATAATCGTCGATGCAGACTTTTGGATCTAGAGGTATTATATAGGGAAGTTGATATGGAAGCAAAAACCGAGCACAATAGTCAGCTAGAAATAGAAATTGTTTTAATATTTAACTTGGAAATAAATAAAATAATACTTACAAGGATCGGAGAGGCTGTAATAAATTTCTTCGCTGTCGTCTTGTCGTTTGAATGTTGTATACCACGGTTCACTTTTCGGAAGAAGTTCAAAAGCAAATTTGAGATCTTCTCGGTTGAGCTCTTTTTTTATTTCTTCTGCTTGTTTTTCAGCTTCGTCTAATTGCGCACAGTCACCATTATTTTTAATAACTGTTTCCGTTTTTACAATCGGTGTCGAAGTTACAATATTCTGACATCTATAACACAAACATTTTAATTTAATAGTTTATATTGAGAGTTGAAAAAATAATTTTGAAAAAAAAAATTAGTATAATACATGTCATGTACACAGTCAGCTGTTGGCGCCCAACGTGACGCATCATTTGTAACGAGCGAATTGTTTGTAACAAATCTATGAATTTAGAAAAAACTGCACTAGATTTTACAATAATTTTATACAAAAATAGTTATTTATATATCAAGTTCCATATGAAGTTCCACATTTTATCACGGATGTGAAATTTACTTGCCGAGGCCGTAGGGCCGAGGAAAATAAACCATATAAGTTTATTAATTTTTTTCATCGTGACTACTACATTTTATGAAGATTTCATACAAATGCGGAGTTGCCAATATTATGAGAATTATTGTACATAAAAGATAATTTAGGTAGGAATACGATGTACAATAGTAAATTTGTATGTAAAATGACAAAAAATATGTGCAATAAGAACGAATTAAATAATTTCGACGAAGAAGTTTGAGGCCATGAATACTGGGTGAGGTTCGAAATATTGAACATAAGTTCGTTTATATAATTTTGAGTGTTCATTACGATAATTTCAATGTCCGGAGGTTCAAAACACTGAACATAAGTTCGTTTGTTTGACTAACAACATAAACTATAAAAATAAATGTTCCTTTTATTTTCACAAATTTTCGATTTCAAATAAAAATATTTAATTAAAAATCAATAATACAAAATTAAAATTAGACAAAACAATATCAATCATAATACCTTTGATTTTCAGCTTCTATGTTTCTTCGGGATGTCCTTCTTCTTGTTTCTATTTCATTTCCTAGTATGCTTCCATCCTTACTACTTTCATCAAATTGATCTTCAATTTCCGTATAAATTTTCCTCGTTTTTCTTCTCAACCCAATTTCATTTACAAAATTATCCACGCTCATAGTTTCTATCGTGTCTTCTTGCGAGCTAGTATCCGTCCGTTTTCTTTTTCTTCTCGGTGTTTCTATTTCACAATCCATGTCTTCGGTTTCACTAGGAGCTTTTTCGGGCTCACTGCTTCGTACTTCACTGCTTGGTTCGGATTTTATAGGACTTTGAGTTGTGTCCGGACCTTCGTCTGTCTCAATGTCGCTAAAAGATGGATCTTCTTTACGAGGAAACATGAAATTCTCTGCTTCGTTGTTCAAAACTGAGAGTTCTGATCTTCGAACGCGGCGGAATTTAACGACGAGGCTTTGTTCTTCTGATGGTTCAGGCTCTTCCGGGACGGGAGTCTGGCTACGACGGACTACTTCCGCTTCTCTTATCCCTAAAAAGAAAAGACCATATCAAAACAGATATTCTTTTAATTTTAATATTATTAAAAGGCAATAATTTATTTCTTTAATGTATTATTCAAAATCAGTAAATTAATATTTGTTCAGTATGCAAATCAACTGTTCAGTAATAATATTAAATATTCAGTTTTAATCTTAAATATTCAGTATTAATTTATATCGACGTCCGTCAGGAAATTGTCATTTTCGGTTGTCAGGAGCGTACGTAATACGTTATTTGTGAGTACAAAAAATATTTACACCAAATTTAAATTATGGAAAATGCTAAAAGAATATTACATATAATAGTTATTTACCACACAAGTACGTAAAGCTGTCATTAGTCATGAATGGGTCAATTAAAACACGAGGGCAGTGATTGTTTTAAGACCCGTGAGTGACTAAAGATACTTTACGTATGTGTATTGTACAATATTTTATATAGGATAGAATTTTAAAAACCCTATAAAACAAAAAAAAAAATACTTTCATTTAAGAATTAGGATCACAATATGAAATGAGTAATTTACCATTATAAAATATTTACCCTGGTTTTGCAAATTTAGCGTGTTTAAAAGTTTTAACGACTCGTTGCTAGCAATCCGCGACTAATAAAATCTTGTTATTCAACAACCATTTTACAAATTCAAAACAAACAACTAAACTTTAATTTTACGCACTGCCGTAGATAAATGAAATTTTATTTGTGATTGGGTATAATCAGGAGCGTCGTAGATCGGACGGATTTTTTTATTCATGTTTAAAATTGGACAATAGTATCCAAATAATAAATAGAGAACGGTGAATACTGTGCAAGAAATGGACTCCAATTACACCTTCTAACGAACTTGAGCTATTGTTGTGCTACTTCAACAATATATTTTTAGATATTATATTAGAGCAATGCGAATGATATTTAAGTGATGATAAAGAAATTTAGAATGCATTCGACAATTAGAACATGGAACAAGTAAGCGATGAAAAGCTTGTTAATTTAGGTTCATTTAGCGAAGAGAACATTCGTACCTAATCCACTACTTCGCAGCTTGGTGGTCATAACTTCAACTTTGTAGTACGTTTTGTTATCCGCCACAAGGCGTTCATCCGCCGAAATCCTCTTCGTTTTGGGGCAGGTCTTCTTGGGTTTTCCTTCACTAACATCCTCCTTCTTTTCTTCAGCAGGGGAGGTGCAGACAACTCCCCGAGAGCGCAGATGATGGCTTGGCGGCGGAGTTGCGTGGTTGCCACTGCGGGTGCGCGGCATCTTGTTGCGGGTGACGGGAGGAGAGTAGAACGGGTCAAGGCCGCCGTTGCATTTCTCTGGACTGCTGCTTTTGCTGGCCTGGCGAAGCGACCGACGCCCAAACAGCCCGTAGCTTCCGCTTAGGTCCTTGCCTGAATTGCCGTTCAGTCTAAATTGTGTTGGGGAAATGGGTTAGTAGACGTCATGCTGAATGGGAAGCTTACAAACTAAAGCCAAAGCCACAGCAAGATGGAAACGGGAAGTATAAATTAGCCAGTTGTATAAAAATATATTCCGTATGGAACTCGGTTGACGACCGCTTGCTTAGTATGCGAGAGCATAAAACAATAAGCCACAAATGTCGAATATTTTATACAATACTTATTGTTAACCCACGACATCTACATATTTTCGAAACATACTTCAGAAAGTGATACTTAATTCTGAATAGCCTATTGTAATTCTGAAATTATCAATTGTAATTCAGATGGTGACAAATTCAATTAAGAATAATCATTTTTAAATTCAGAAATCGTTTTAAAATTTAAAAAAAAAATCATTTCCAAACACATAAATTGTAATTTTGAAAACTATAAGATAATTGTTATAATCAGTGTGTCTACATTGTTATAGTTCAGCATTATGGTATTATGGTCTTGGGTGGGAATCGGTAATTTATTTAACATTTATGACGTAAATATAGCAATCATCTTATAAAAAATAAGTTTCTATAGTGATAACGGTATCGTATGATATCGTTTCGTTGCATACCTACATATTTTGAATTATAGTTAATGATTTCTTAAATAAAATTGATTATTCTGAATTTACAACGATTTCTGAAATAGATTTGACCATTTTTGAAATAAAATTGGAAAATGCATTAAAGAACGCAACTTGGGGCATTTCACAAAAGATAAAGTATGAAATATAATACAGCTGACCACAAAAGTTCGTACACAACAAATACATAAATATGATAATAATAAAACAAGTATAAAGATATGAAAATTAAAATAAATAACAGAAATGATATAGGATAGTTTGTGTGTAAATGATATGAAGGGCTGAAGCATCAAGCATTTATGCCGCCCGTGATTAAGCTGAAAAATTAATTCATCTTTCTCTTACCTGAGAAAAGCTTCAACATTTGCACCAGCACTAATCAAAGAATCCAGCTCTAAAAAATTGGCATCATTCTTCACAAAATTCAAATGCTGTTCCGAACGCACATGCTCCCCAATTTCACGATATTCACAATGACAAATCTCGCAATATCCTCCTACTAACTGTTTTTCTTCTTGCTCTTTTCCTCCACGAACCTAAGAAAAATATTATAGCACTTGTTGAATAAATAAAAAAAAATCTCTTACTGAATATCTCGTTCGTTGTTTTCTTGTCATCCTGGAATCATTTGTGCTGTCAGGTTGGTCACCTTCTTTACCCGTTATTTTGGAATCCGACTCTTGATATTTGTTGGACTCGCTGATATTATTTTGATCCTGGGGTTGATTTTGAGATTGAGATTTTGAAAAGAAGGCGGGTTTTCCAGCACTTGATTCCAGGTCGATTTTTGGCCAAGTTTTAATAGTTTTGTAAACTGGCCTGGCGTTCCTACAAAACAATATCAATAAACTAAAGAAATTATTGTCGGAAATTATTTATATTTACCTGGCAAATGGTTCAAATTTGATGAATGGATTTACGATATTAACAACATTAACTCTTTTCGACTTGGAAGTAGAAACAGTTATAGACGCACTTATTCGTTCAAGCCACGTGAAAACTTTATTTACAGTCCAAATTGGGATCCCCCAAAGTTTAGCATTCTGCAATGGATCTCTGACTTTAGTAGTAGATTGGGATCGGACCTTTTCCAGCATGGCATCTGCCCGCGTTTTCTACAAAACATTTCTTTATCATTCTGTCGTTACAAATGAAGGGTGATGCCTAAAATTTGAAACTACATTTTTCCAGACCAAATCTGTTAAGCGTTAGAAACATTGGCTGGTAGCACAAGCCTTTTTTTAACTAAAACGCTGTTTTAAAAAATGTCAAATTAAAATTTCAATATGTAATTTCACCTTTAGGCTTAACAAACGATTTTTTATAAAATTATTGTCTCGATTATTGTTTGAACACAAACTATGTTCTGCTTTAAAATCATATTTTGATAAGTTCGATATTATTTATCATTAGTATTAAGTATGAAATTTGACATATTTTAAAACACGTTTTAGTTAACACAAGGCTTGTGCTACCAACCACTGTTCTTTTTTTAACATTTAGAAATAGTAATGATACTTTTCATCATTCATGATTTGAGTTTCATATTGTCAGGACACCAAGAAATAAATGCATCATTATAATATACACAAAGAAGATTGATATTCTCGAGAGAATTAAGGATTAAAAGCAAAAAATATGTTCAAGACGCTGGCGATTACCGGATTCTTTTCCGGAAAATGTTCAAATAAAAATCAAGAAGAAATTCGAAGATTTCACCTTTAGGGATCTCCCAACCACCTTTTTTGTTCTTCAGTACTGGTAATTAACCAGTATGTATATTTAAATAATTGCATTAAGGAAACACTTATCGTTTTTATTAAAGGATATCATACTAGCAAAAAGTACTTATTTGAACAGAACTCGGTTCATCACTTTAAGTCAAATCTTTGCCGTATCCTTTTCGCTGAAAACATTATTTTTGTTGTAAACAACGACAATACACCTAGTGTACCAAAATTTTACCCTACTGAGAATTTTTGGTCAATACGGAATAATTTACTTAAAAGGTTAGCAAGCAAAAATTGAGACCGAATTTTACAATCACATCAAGTACATAAAAATGGATTATAGCCTTGTACAAAAGATGATTGAAGGTGTAACAAAAAAAATTGGACTTCGATCGGCGAACTGGAATTGTTCAGTAATTGTGTTTATTTCCTATAATGCGATACAACTATAGCTTTAAAAATTTGGTTAAAACGATTTGTATTTAACTATTTAATTTTTATAGACATTCAAAACGAGTCTTAAATTTTAAGCATCACCCAATATATTTCTCATATTACTTGTCGTAATCTTCCTGTAGCAGGAGATTCACAAGAGGACAACGGCGAATCAGCATTGTGAGACTCTACAGAGCGGAAACGAGGGGTTGCAGGTGAATTTAAACTTCCCGATGAATTGTCGGCACATTCCGGCCTGTCGGAAATTACGTGGGTCACCTCACGGTCCAGGAAAAATTCCACGGCCTAAAAATACACAAAAAATATTTACAAATCGCAAAGATACACAAAACATGTTTATAATCATCCAACAAACAGTAACAAATATTTTATTCTGCAGGTAACAACAAAAAACAATTGAAATAATAACTAATAACAATGATTATTAACAAAACAACAAGCAGGTGATATGAATTTCGTAAATGATGACATATAATACGTGACAAACCATGAAAATTAGTATTAAAAAGTGGAATTTTTAGCTAAATCATCAAAAAAAATTGTGTTATGCTGCAGGCAATCCAAACCCACTCGAAAATGTATGTCAAACATTTAAGCTGACAGCTACAATCGTTTGACAAGTCCCAAATGGGTGGATAAACAAAAAAAAATACCTTTTTTTATTGCTCATTTGTTATATAATTAAAGGAAATGCAACACCTCACAAGTGAAACTAGGTAAATCTAGGTATAAATTTTGCTGTTATACACCAAAATTCATGTAATAAGAATCAGAAAATGCAAAAATGTCTTTACACATATAAATCAACACAAATAGGAGCTGTCAAGTTTTACAAAATGGCCGGTGACAAGAGGTCAATGTTGCCAACTATACCAAAAAATAAACATTTCCAACAATCAAAATATTATCATCAATAGAAACATAAGAAATGTTTTGTTCACTACATAAACAATTGTCAACGGATAAATAAATGGAATTATTACAAATCAATAGCAACAAATGATAAAACGAGAATATTGAAACTTTCAATAATAATCGTAAAAGTGTTGAAGATTTTATTAATTAAATGCCTATTAAAAATCCATAGCTTTGTCGGCGAAATACAACTCTCATACATTCTCCCATAAATCGATTTTACGTTCACGGCCCGGCATGTACAGTTGGCAACATCAGCTCTCAGCAGCCAGTCGAACGCATTCACAGGAGGTCAAATGACCGAACGCGGACACAGCTACAGCCTTGTTGCTTGGCTGACTCGAATAACGAACAGAACAAGCGAAGCGACTCTGTGGGCTAGGTAATATAGCGAGGCAAGGGGCAGGATCCGTCACACAAATATGCCGCGACGGCAGGGGAGGCCCAGCCAAACAGATGAACGCTACTGCGAACAGCCAACTGCGATAGCAACTCGATAATGTTGCTGTGACCGTAATTTCTGTTATTGTGGCTACACATTTCTATTGCGCAAATATACCATTGTTGGCTTTCTCTGACCACAAAAAATTACCTGTCAAAATTTTGAAAGTTCTCCCGCCACTCTTGATTCTTGAAAAAATGTTTTAACAAAGGAAAGTTGCATATTTATGTAATATTTATGACAATTGTATATCAGAAAAAATAGAGTATGTTTGCCTACGATAAAATTATTAAGGCAACAAAAAATGAAAGATAAACTTGTTCAGATTTCGTGAAGAGCCGGGTCACTTAAAAATAACCTGTTTTTTAGTCCTAAAAAGCAAATGCAAATTGATAATCTGCCAAAGTATTCGAGCTTCCTTAAAGTCAAACAAAATAATCCAAGTTATGACGTAACAATTAACAATTGCCAACCAGTTGTTTGAAAAAGGCGCCTTCATTTAAAAACATTTTATACGAGTAATGCCCATTTGCACCGCTGACACTTAATTTTAGAGCTAGGCTTAAACAAAAAAATGCAAATCGAAATTTTGACAGCAATATTTACTTTCTCATTTGATGTTTCGATACGATATTTTCAATTTACGGAACACATAAAATTTAAGCGTCAGCGATGCAATTAAGAATTAGTCACTGATTGTTTAAATACCTAAATGGAGCAGACAGAACATTTCCTAAGTAATGTTTAAGTTGCCATGGTATTTATAAACAATTACGTCACGGAAAGCAACGCCTACTAGCTCAGAATATGTGTAAACGTAAACATAAGAGAGTGTTTAATTGACATTAATAGTACTTACCCCTCCTAGTTCCTTTATTCTCCCTTCTAATTTCGAAGTAACTGCATGATTTTTTATGTCTAAATAAAATTTGAGTTTCTGCAAAGGTTTTGGACCTTTTACCAAGGTACGTTTGCCTGGAAATACATCACTGAATCAATAACTTGATTCTAATTTATAGGTTAAAGTTTAAACATTTGTTTTCGCGTCGCGGATACAATAAAATACAATTATAAACACGTCAGAAATAACACGAACCAAGAGTAATCCTTCCTAGAATTATTCAAAGCCAAACGAGTATATATTTACACGTAAATTTCACATAACTGTACTTAGTTCAGCGGTCAAAAATAGTTGTTACAACACTTTAAACGATACGTTATCAAGTAGAACGTACATAAAACTCAGGAGAACGCCGTGCACTTACTTTTGTTTAGCTCTGTATCGGAATTTTTAGTCGACGATGCATTTTTCTTTAGTGTATCCGATTTCTGTCCTAGCATCACTCAAATATAAATGTAAAACACTTCGTTTGGCGAAACATTACACAGGTTTGAGAACAGTAATGTCCACAGTAGCAGCACGATCAATTGAACGCAGTCGACACTGAGGCAACGGCTCGCAATAACACTTCACATTTCACAACAAGGCTTGCCTGTGGCATACCAACAGCGGGGACCGCCATTAAAGACTGCTTATACCACTAAAATATTTCTGATACCTTCACTTGTTCAACTTTCCGCAAAGGAAATATTCTTTGTTTCGTAAAACTTTGTATTCACTTGCGAGATAGTAATATTTTTGGCTAAATTCTAATCAGTTATGAGCAAAATGTTACTTATTAATCACTCGATATATGGTAAATTGTACAAAAATATTTGAGCTGTGTGATTTATGCTTTCATAGCCCACTAAGCACGCCGCGCGCGTTTTACTTTATCCGTATTACACCATTAGAATCTAATTATTTCAAATCTATATTCACTTGAAATCATTGATATTATTCAGTAACAATCAAATATATTTAGTTTTTATGTAATAATAATCAAATATTGCCCATAAAAATATAGTTGTCTTTACCAAAAAGTCCTATTAAAGCTATTATTTGAAGCAATTCGTTTTTGTCTGTGTAAATTGTTTGGTCTACAGCCATCTCGAGATGGAAAGACCGCGCGCTTTTCCATTGTTTTTTTACTATTTTTCTAAAAAGAATATCATATACTTTTAATATAAAGCTATACTAAAGATTTTCGTACTGTAGACAATTACAGAAAAGTTGCGAAATTTCTTAATTATTCTTGATTTCAAAACAAAATCCGCCACGCATAATAATATTCTATCGACCAATCACAATCTTGTTGTAGTGACATCTATAATTGTTAATGATTTTTTGGAACTAGAACACTGTTTAATTTAAATAAGAGCGGGAAAAGAAAAGGATTTTACAGAAACTTTGAAATACAGAAATAAATTTCATTTATTTCATAACAAATATACATTTATCAATATTGATATATGAAGTCAGCACAACATTATGTTGTTTAACATTTTCTACATAATAATTTATATATTTATAATCACATATACCTGTAACTCTATACCCCTTTTGATTAATTTATAATAATATAAAAACATCACATTGAGAAAGGAAGAACTCGTGTCTTTGCTGCTAAGAGAGGCACATTCTGTTCTTTAGAAATAAATATGAGTAAAAATCGAAATCTAAATGGTCCCAAAAACGGATCATGTTAAGTTACGTTTTCTAAATTTCTCATCTAGTTGGCCTGGTACCTAGAAACAAAAAAATCTGACCTTAAATTCGGCAATCTTCGGTATGCAATGGGACGGGATTAAAAGTGTTACAGTAGAAAGCTAGGACATATAATACGAGAGCCCACGATCAAAATTTTTGTCTCTTATTATTACGACCAAAACCGTATAAAATTGATAAGATTCGATGACCCTGAACCCAAAAATATTAATTTCAAAAATTTCGGGCATCTGACCCGAGCGCATTTTAAAAAATGTCAACATATCTTACAAAACCGTATCATAGTATTCCGTCTGATTTTCGGAATGTAGTTAAATGATAGTCCTCAGATATCGAAAACACGTTCTTCAGACGCCGATAGCGTACCAGATTTACAGCAGACGCAATTAATGCTGCCGAAACTATAAATCTATTTTTGGTGCCGTGTTGAACACATTATCAGACAAAAATTTTGGCCGTGGGCTCTCGTATTATTAAATTGATTTCAAATTAAAAACAAACTCATGTTAAACATAAAACAAAATTTAAACAACACAATAATCACAGAACAAATAATTTTTAAACAATTCATTTATTAACATCAAATAATAAAATATTTATATTAATCATTCGGTACACGAATAATTTCTTTGTTAGTAATATTAATTGGCTAAGGTTACTTGATTAACTAGCTTCTACTGGTTCTATATTTTTATCATCAGTTGTCACTAGCTGCTTTGTGTCCTGTAACAAAGCAAGCAAGGTTTGATGCAAATGTTCTATCCTAGGGTAGAATATAAGTAAGGCACAAGAAACCAAAAAGATTATCTTTTAAATCAATACTTACGGCTGGTTTGGGTCTGTGGGTGTCTACTGCGTCAATGGGCAGTTTGATATGTTCTACCCTGCAACCATACGCCACTGGAGTCAGCTTGATTATCGTATGGAGCGGGACCTGTAAATAGGGCAGCTCATCTACCGAAAAAAACAAAAAAATAATTAAGAGATATCTTGTAATTTTTTTGCGCAGTGATAAAAAAATGAACACAAATATTTGTTATGTCTGCCAATATTACAAAAAAATTATTTGTTTTACTTATCGTATTGTAGATATTGCAAATTATAGATTCGCACATTGTTTATATTTGTTTTATATTTATTACGTATTATTTGTCCGTTAAATTAAAATGATAACACTTTTCAAAAATTTAAAGCGGAAGCTGCATACTTTATTCAACATTTTAGATATCACTTCTTAAAATTTTTGACGAGTTACTGTAAAACGGAAGCTGCATTCTTTATTCAATATTTTAAAAATAATTGACGTTAAATATGTAATTTACCGAATTATATTTCGAAATTTTATATAAAATGAATTGATTTCTTTCTTACCGGCACTTTTGTCGAGGAAGTAGGCTAGGAGACACCGAAGGACGGCTTGATGGCTGACAACAAGAACATTTCCTTGTCGTTCCAGCTCCATAATTACTGGTTCTAGCCTTGCTACTAAATCTTCGTAACTTTCACCTCTCGGGTATCTGTACGCGAATTTGTTTAAGTCTCTCGCCGCGAAATCCTCCGGGTAGCTCGTCGCTATCTCTTCATATGTCATTTCCTCACAAATTCCCTATGAAGAAATTATATTTAAGTTTCGGAGATAGTTTCAGAAAAAAAAAAAAAATAATAAATGGGGGTTTCCAGCTCTATCGAATTAAGGGAAATTAGTAAAAACAAATATGAAAGTATGTGCATAATAAATATTTCGAAAATGAGTTTTTTGTTATAGCGGCTCAACATGAATATGAATTCAATATATATTATTTTGACTGGCGACCGAACGACTAATATGCATAGTAAATAGCAAGTTAAGAGACGGGTCTTACTAACAATGAAAGTTAATAAATTGTGACCAACAGTCCATCACTGCAATTCTCAAACAGTTTTTATTTTATCTTAAATTTCTTGTATTAAACTTAATAATTTAAATACACTTGCAATTATAAAGTATGTAGACTTATACAATGTTATAATATTCATTTATTTTATTGTAAATATAATTTTGTTCAGTAATGTAATATACTTAAAATCGTACAGAAATGGATTGCTTTACAACATAGCAACCGTTACTGCATAGCAACGGTTTTGTCATTAAAATACATTTTGACATAAGGAATTGTTTATTTTTAGTTTTTATTGTTTATCTTCTAAATCGTTTTCCATGTTCTTTGCATCATCTAGATCAATCGTTTTGCAAATCGATTCCCAAAAATTAATTTGTTAGGAGGTTGTAAGGTACAAAATATAATAACTGTCACGTTACTTTGTAACTGAGAATCAGACTACTATGTTTTCTTAAATGTTTTTAATTCAGAATATTATGCCGCAAAAAATTCAAATTTTAATACTAATATAAAATACGAAAAAATAGTATTCGCACCGCGTCAGAAAAGTGATTTTACTGTACTCGTATGGAAGTGCATACTCAGCGCCCGAATATTCAAAACGAGAATATACAAAAGCAGAATATGCATACACGGAATCATTCAAATTCTCATGCTCGGTTTTTGAATCATTCAGGCAAAGCGCTTTCTGGCGATGCACGATTCGGTTCTTGAATATTCGAGATTTGAATGCTTATTCTGGTGTTAAATATTCTGGTTTTGAATATTCGGGTGTTGAAGGCTTTCCTCTCGTATGGCATTTAAGTACTCGTCTGGTAAACTTTCACTTTTCTTAATATGGAACGTAATATTCTATTAAAAATAGCATATATTTCATGAACATTTAAGTCCACAATGAAAACAATTTGATATTAAAACTTATATTCATAACGTCACATTAATTTTTTTCAAGCTTCAGGGGACCATATCTCGCTATTAATAGGATTTTTTCACAGGATTTTTAACAATAGTCTTAATTTTACTTTCGGATGAAATTATAAAAGAATGGCGCGGAATCCCCCTTTATAACTGTTTTTTTTTTTTTTTTTTTTGTTTACTTACTGCGTCGATTTCATTGAGTGCCTTCCACCTCTCTTGAGGGGCGCAAACTCCAGCTACTGTTTGAATAGTTCTCTTCATCCAACTTGTCCAAACTCTAAGTCCTTCAATATTTTGGTCTTGAATGTATTGTGAAAGAGCATTGGCATAGTGATGCCCTCTGGTACTTAAATTGGAGTCGCCTCCAATTCTTCCTTCCTGATTTTGCTCGCTTTCCCCGTGCTAAAAAAAATGCAATTTAAACATATTACAACAGACCAGAAAAGTAAGGTTAGAATTTGCCTTTGGCGCGAGTTCATATAAATTTATCTTGAACCTCCATTATCTTTATTTGTAAAAAAAAAAACATATAAAATGAATCACAACGTTTCGAAAGCGAAAGATCTGCTATAGTCGTCAGGTGAACTGATTTAAAAATAAATTAAACAGTTCTTGTTAAGAATTCGATAGTTTGTTTATTCAGTGATATATGGCTACAGTTTAAACCCCTAGAAAAGGTAAAATAAGAAATTAGAAAGTTAATTACTTGGTCCAAGCAGAGTAAATATATCAGCGTAACAGATCATGAAGAATGAATCGAAGTTGTAGGATCAAATCGTGACATATGTTCATTGAATTTTGTAGTGTTGTATTTTTGTTTAAATAATTATAAACTATGTACAGTTCATGTGAATATTATTGCACGAATTTGGAAATAAATAATCGGTCCAGGTGCTAATGTTTTGCATAAGAGATTTAATTTTTTGAGATTTCCCAGCCTTTAAAGTGAAACAAACATTTCTCCCGTAAAAAATATACGGAGATCAAAATTATGTTCTCAGCGTTATGAACTGAGTTTGAATTTGGTGCCTATGTTTGTCCGTTACACATTTCTTGTCTATATTTCTCAAAAATATATACTTACTCTTGTGAGATAAATAGTGCGAGGTGTAATGTGAATGTTCATTAAATAATAAACAATTCTGGACTGGATATGACCCTCGTGTTTATGAACTACAACTTTTTCTCCTGTGTTGTATATTTTCATGAAAGATAATTCTTTTTCTTTATCTTCATCTAAGGGTTGGTAGCGTTCTTGGTAATGTTCTATACGTTTTAAGAAATCTAGTAAAGCTGCCTCCTAAAAACAAAATACAAAATAATTAATATTTAGCAAGCTATGGATAATAAGCAAATGAATTGGCATGCGGTAAAATAATACCCATTAAAACAAAAGGCGCGAAAATCAAAGCTTGATAAATTATATTTCATCTTTTATATCGTAATAACTTATGTAACTAAAGTTTTGAGAAAAATTTTACACTCTGAATAAATACATAATAGTTGTTTTATGATAAACCATGTTAAAACTGCCAGAAAAAGTTGTGAAAGATGTTATACAGACTTAATCTATCTTTAGATTAGTTGGATAGATAGCTTAGGGATCAAAATATTGGACAGACAACTATTTACCAAAAAATTGGGCGGCCGGAACTCTTGCTCCCAAATCGAATGAGCAGATTCATTTAAAGTGCTCAAGACAAAGTTGGAACGTCATCATGCAAATTAACTCCACAATTTGGGAATTTTAAAGATGATTGTTACCAGAATTTTGGTCAGATATGATTTATAATTTCGAAAAAGAAATAATGTAACCAAATAGACTGTGGCCCAGCTTGAGTGAACCTCCAGATAATGCAAAGCATTAAAGAGAAAACAGAGAGAGAGCGAGTATAATCCCCAAAATGTTTCTCAGGCGCGACTGATGGAAGACTTTTAGGAATTTCTAAGCAGAAACGTATACAATAATGGCAAGGAATACCAAAACGAACAACAGCTGCAAACATGAATATTTTTGACAATCCGAGAAATAGATTTAACATCGTCCAGAGACAAATGAGACAAGGTATTAAAAAACTACGTAGTTTAAAAGATAATGGTGCCCTATCAGTGTTGTAAAATTCGATTTCTTTTCTCCATAGTTTACAGGAGCAACCCCTTATGTCAACGTATCAATAAAAAAAATCTTTCTGTTTTCTCAAAACTTTTGTTACATACGTTATACAAGATGTTTTCGTATTATTATAGTTAAAATCTTTCTGTTTTCTCAAAACTTTTGTTACACGCGTTATGCAAGATGTTTTCGTATTATTATATTGTTAAAATTTTAATCTATGTTAGTACCAGCACCGAAAAAAATAAACAAAAGACAATCCATACCGTTCCGCATACCTTGTTCATGTTCGTATAATCGGGACTACTAACTTTAACTTCCATTATATTCTGTTCAATAATTTCCGGGTCATCGCAAACGCTTTCAACAAAAAATAATTTATATCCCATTTCTCCCACGACTATGTCGTGAATCATTTTGCGTCTATCCATCGTAGAATTTGTTGCGTCGAATACTGCGACTTCACCTCCGTTATCCAACCACTGGCAGACATCTCTTAAGGCTTCCATAGCGCACTGGGTTCGGATAGCCATCGCTGCTTTGTTATCTTGACGGAAAAATTCGTGGGATTTGTAAGCACTCGTTGCATGGCGCCTGTATTCGCCCAGATTGAAAACTAGAAGAAAAATAGAAAAGATGTCAACGGAGTAGAGATGCTAGGAAGATATTTTTTATCAATCGATTCCCGACCCCACCGCGTTTAACCCTTATTTTTTTTACCAAATTATTTAAAGCCGAGAGAAAAATTAATAAAATTGTAAGTTAATTGTGACGTAACGACCCCAAAAGAGAGATATACTATTTGTACGCTGTAAGACAGAGGTAGAATGATAAAGAAAGCAGCGTCAAATAAAAGCTCGTAAGGGGGCCTATAGGATACAAACTTTGTTTTTAAGATATAGGAACAATAGCTATTTGTGTATTACGAGCGCATAATGGGGTAAATCGACAATGTCCATTTGCGCTCGACACATACACAAGATTTTTTCTACAGTCGCCACAATCGGGTCCTCCACCATAACAAAAAAAATAATATAAAGTACACTTTGTACTTACAGTACTTTATCGTTATTTTCCATTTTTCTTGAGCTATTGCTCCAATCTAATCTAAGCATTTTTTACTTTCGTTGGTTTAAATAGGGATATAAATTCTGATTGGTCAGAATACATACAAGTTCACAAAAGCGAAAAAAAATATCACCCCTCAGTTGTCAGTTATGAAATAAAATTGACAAAATTAATTTATATTTAATCATTTCAAGTTTGCAATTTTTAATATTCAGGTATTGTACCTTTTTACAGAAAAAAATTTAGTATTGACACAGTTTGGTTTCACGAATTTAAATTATATATTTAATGCATGTAAAAACGGTCGGCTCTCACGCGCCATCTGCTATTTTTTTACGTGAAATGAAGTATATATTCCTTTACATGTAAGTACGGCATTTTGTTTGGATATGTAATATACCACCGACAGAGCAGTCATATGACAGATTGACTTGTGGAGGTGGCAAATAAGTAAGTAACTACAGCGTCATTAATTGCTGACTAAACGTTCTCGTTAACAATGTAGACAAGTGACATTACTAACATTTTATAATTTTAGAAATTCGGACAGTGAGTGATTTTTTCTACTTTGTCGTACATAAGCGGCAAAGTAAAATTTTGCGTTGACAAAAGCGAGCACAAATGCCTACTTTGTGCATAGACTGTAGAAACAAATCTTTATAGTTTATTAAAGTTGTAAACTCAGTGGTCCATATTACGAGCGCACTTTTATAATAAAAGCGCTTTTATGGAGCACACTCCTCATAAGAATATAACACGGGCCGGTGTCTTTTTTTTGTTTTTCTTCATTTGCTCCTTCCTTGCTACGCCACTGAGCGTAAAGTCAAGAAATCAAAAAGAGCATGCGCGCAATCTCCAATAATATGAAGTTAGTTTCAATTTCACAGCTATCTCTTTCAATCTCTGTACATAATAAGTAACATTTTATCTTCAATAAAAGCTTTTGTAGCTTATTTTGAGAAGATTTTTAAAGTTATCAAAGACTTTCCTAACGTATTAGGACAAGGACGTAACAATTACTCCCGCCATTTGTTGGCTTACTATGTGCAGAACTCATTGCGCATATTTTCTATCTCTTTAAATTGAAAAATTTTATTGGGGACGTGTCGTCACGTTATTTTTAAATAATTTTAATTTTTAAATAATTTTCTATAGGTATGTACATATTTTAAAGAAAAGGTGTTGCCTGAAAAATCTCCATTGTTACAGAAAATGAAAAATGCCTTAAAAAGAAGATTTAAGTAATCGTGTGAGGAGCGATTTTTGGGTTCGGACGAACCCTCTTCAAAATAGTATATTTTCTAACCTTGCGTTTTGATGCCGATCCAGTTCAGGTACCTGGATAACTTTTTGGAAATGTAAGTTTTGCCCCTGGCTGGCAACCCAACCATAGCAATAACATGAGGACTGTTGACATAATTGGCTCGTTCCCCTGTAAAAAAAATTCCATTAATAGTTGATCCTTCTTAAGTAAATATATTTAGGAAAAACAGCCAAAGATTACGGAATTTTACAGAAAAGATAAATAAATGGTACAAGCGATAAACAACAAACAAAATCATGTGACCTTTGTTTGGTTCTTTTTTTAATGTCAATGCCTACTTAAGTTAATTCAATATTCTATGACTTATTTTAAGAAATATTACCTATTCTGATAGAAACAGACCGTTGAAACTGAGATTTGCGTCTGTTTAGCATACTTAAAACGATCAATAAACAACTGAGAAAGAATTAAGTATAAAAACAATTACCACATTATTTATAATATGCAGAGAAACAAAATACACTGAGAAAACTGAAATCAGAAGAAAATAGCACTATACAACCTTACATTTTTTTCAATGACACAGGAATTTGTACTTCGAATACGTGTTTATCTTTTCAGATTACGAAAGACTGGTGGACTATTTATTTTTATATTATCACTTAGTTATCACGTGTAAAAATATTAAGAATACTGGTACGCACTCAAATAATTTCATTTTAAGATGCTAGTACTTCGTCAAGTACTAATACATGATTTTTAATCATTGTTTTAAATGACAACTACAGTCTTAAAGAATCAACTTAACTACGTTACGCTACGCATACTTCAATGTCAAATAAAATATCATTTACCATTGTCGTTCTCTATTTTACGTTCGTTTTCCATATTTATAATCAATAACTAAATTCTAAAAAAAAAACAAGTACAACATTCACAAAACTTACAAAACTATGTCAAATTATCTAAATGTTGTATGATAGTACTAATCCACCCATATTGCCACGGATTAACTATGAAAAAAAATGCTGCCCCAGCAAAATTATTTATGCCCGACACTGTTTTCTGTAGTTATATTTAAATTAATTTATGGTATTACCGACAGATGTCAGGGTATTCAAATTTCCAAATCTACAGTCGCAAAAGCCAAGGCTAAGATTTGGACAAGTTTTATTTTTATTATCGGAATTACCTTAGCAACAATGAATCATAAAAAATTTAATAAAAAATTGTGAGCATCGTCAGCAACTTATAAAATTAGATCACATATCAGCCAGATGATATGTTCGTTGTAAAAATAACTGATACATGTTCATCTGATAGATTATATTTATAATTTTATACTTATTTATATTTATCAGCATTTGCGTCAGTGACCCAAGCGCCACCTGTTGCTAAACAATTGAATTACGCAGTTGGCGCTTATTTTACGCCATTTTTTGTGTCCGCTGGCATGAGATCTAGTGACCTCTGGAATAAACACATGAACTATCTATTTGATTGATAATTTCGTAGTGCCAATTTTGGAAAAGTTTTAATTGATAAAAGATCAATATAAATAATTGAGTGGAAATTATATCACATTTTTGATTGGTACGTAATAATAGATTATGCGAAACTAGGTTAAATTTATAAAAATAGTATTTGGGGAATATAAATTGCGGATATGCATTTCTAGAACTTTCTAAATATTTTTCTAATTTTTATACAATTTTGTTTATCAAAACAATAGATAACTATTACTTATGCGTAGTTTCTATGCAACATTTTACAAAGAAAAAGCTAAAAACAAAATCGAACAATTAATTCTTATCTTTTACAATTATGTTTATATTTCCATTGTTTATCAACAAACTGTTTTCAAACAATATGAGTGCAATTTACTATAGAATTGAATAAAATCAACTAATAAATAATGATGAATCATTCTATTTACTAGTTTATTTGTTGGTATTTATATACCATTATCAATAAAAAATGTTCGCGTGTCATACGACAGTTGAATGTTGTTTTTGTGGTAGCTAAATTAGTCTTCTTTCCGGTTTTCAAGAAATAATGCATCCAAATTAGCGTTCTAGTTGGCCACACGTCAAAATTTGTTTACTATTTTTTTGTTTATACATAATTTTTGTTGTCGCAATTCTTTTGGTACATTTTCAAAAATATTATTTTTTCTTTGACTTATTGTTAAAACAAATATGTCACGTATATATATGTTTTAAACATATATATAAATATGTATGACTCTATTTACATTGTTTATAAATATGTATATGAAAATTATTTTTAATAAACAAAAGTTTGTGAATAAATTTACAGACCTAGACGAAAGACGTCGATTCATTTGCACATTCGACGTTTATATTTGTTTTGCTAATTTTATTAAAAAGAAAATTAGCTAAGTTTGACGCATTATTTAAAAAAACTTCGCGAAAACAATGGCACACATAGAGTTTTCCAGACAGGCTTACTCAGAGAAATATTGAACATTCATTTTAACTTACGAAAATTTGGGTAATTTTAAATTCAAAGAGACTTAAGCTGTTTTGGAGAGTATATTTTGTGTAAAATACAATGAGGTATTGATTTTTTGATAAATCAAAAATTTACCTCATATGTAACATTCATAAAAATATTTACCTTCACTACCTACAACTGTGAAAGTGACGCTAAGCTTGCAACAGGTGGTTTTTTAATTTAAAAATTATGTACAAATAATGAAATTATTTTATACAGCAGAACCTACATCCAAAAATTTGTAAATCGTGCGACCGATTATCCGTTACTAATAAAAATTGTTCGCGGTGCTCTATTGTGAATCCGTAAGAGTATTTAGTTATCGAGGTTCTACTGTAAATTATACAGGCTGTTAAAAAACAAGGGTAACATATTTTGAGGATATATAGTACTGACCAAAATGAGTTAAACAATATGGGTCTAACCTTCAACTCTTTCCGGGAAAGAGGCAATTTTATATTAGACTCGAAAAAAAAAAAAATTGACAAAGATAGTGTTCGATTTTTCTTTTGTCTATAAAAATCTGACGTCGCCAGCCCATTACCTTCCATTAATTCTATGTATTTTGTACAAATCCCATACCAAAAGCTCCTTGGAAAAGATTCTATTATTGGGATTTTCAAATAAGATACGCTAACTAAATGAGAAAATAATACGAAAACTAAAGAAACACAATTGACAGCAACGCTTCGCTTACAAATGTCAACAAAAAGTGTACCATTGATTAATACGATTAGCGCCATCTCTTGATACTTGACATAAATACTATTTTCTACAAAATCCATACCGAAAGTTCCTTGAAGATCTATAAATCCTATAAAATATAACACGAACATACACTATGTAAATTGCACTTGACACTGACATCTGTCAATTATAATTATTTTAATATATTAGCTGTTTCCATGATTATAACAAAGCTGGCTGATTTTTTTTTTTTCTTATAAATAAACTCTATATCTCTATTGAATATGAAGGAAAATGTATAATCAAACCGTATAGAGAATAAAATATTCTTTAATATTGACATCACATAAAATGTCAAAAAATGGTATTTAACTGCGTTTTTTCAAAAAAAATTGTTAAGAACTTCAAATAAAGGAACTTCCGGATGACCAATTAAACCAAAATCTAATCAGTTCTTCATATGGATGTAAAGAAAAGGAATACCTAAGAATTATATTTTTCAGAATTGTAGTATTGGAGTTACTTATCGTCAGAGAAATTTTTGTCACGCATACAGGCATCTTCGTAAAACTAGTAAAATCGTATTCTAAACGTAAATATTCATTAAAAACTCACCACCGAATTTTTTAACCAAAGACAATATCTTCCTTACCTAAAGATGACGGAAGGTAAATTTCTAATAGTTACAAAGATATTTGAAAATTAAATATTGGCCAAGGCCGCCACAACATAATAGTACAATTATTTTTTATTTTTTGAAAAGCAAAAGCACATTGAAGGTGACCTCTGAAAGGTAGACAAAAAGTCTCATTTAATCGAAGTCGTAACTCTTAAAATAGTTTTTGAGACAGCAAAGGCAAACCCCGTAAAAACTATTTTTCACTATGAACTATTATATATAATCTTGGAAACTATTGAATATCGCACCCGTGTTGATTAAGCTTTTTAACCCATTTTGGTCAGTAGTATAAGTCCTCAAAATTTGTTACACTTGTTTTTTAATACCCTGTATTTATATTAATAGTTTTAAGTACACTGTAAGTATAAAAATTAATTGGAAAATGTGGGATGTCCCCATAGTAAACCTGTTTAACTATTTTTTGTGAATATTTGGGAAATTTATTTTAATGTTTGGAATTTCTGGTTGTTTTTTAAATTCTCATTACAGCGCAAACCAAAAATAAATTTGACATTGACTGGTTTTGAACTCGGGCCAAGGAAATTACCTCACAAATTATCATATTTACCAAAAACAAATTTGCCAACAACAAATTATTTTTTATAACAGACAGTTCAATGTGCTAGAAAATTGTTGTCAAAAATAATAAAGTTTTTTTTTTGTTTTTTATTTGATCTTGTAGAGATTTGAAAAAAAAGTAAAAAACTTGAGTTATCAAAGATTTCAGAACATAAACCGATCGTTAAAAATATACAATGTAGTAAAACAATTCTTAAAAATTCAATTGACATAAATTTAATTTTTTTGTTCTTTATTTTCTAATTAGACTCCTCTCAAGTAAATAATTAAAATAATAAATATTTATTAATTAATGCTCTCCGCTGAATAATTATTATTTTTATTACGAGATTTAAACGAATTAAGGGCCGAGGAGGTGGATATCTCGGTCTCGGTCCTTAATTAATTTACAAACGAATAAATAATAAATATTTTATTTATTAACAACATATTAGTATGTCATCCATCATTAATTATACAAATTTTAGTTCCTCGTAATTAATTGACAAATCACAAAGAAATATAATTAATTATTGTTAATAAAATATTTTGATTTGTTATACTGAATGGGCAGAATTATCAAATAATAAATAATTAAACCAAATCTATTAGAATGAGACAGAAACTTTCCAATACTTTTTCAATTAATTAACATACAATTCATTCCCTACATTTATTTCAAATGTTCATCAATAATTTATTACTATTTCTCTATTAATTATGTGTATGCGCACGTAGTATGAAGTATAGTAATAAATTCTAGTGTTTTCTAGTATATTTTTAGAAATATCTTGTGTAGTACACAACGTCTATTAATCCAGTAAGAAACCAGTAAGAATCAATGGTATTATGATGCTAAAAATAATCACGCGTTGAGGTCTGTCTCAATGTTTTCACAGAACTACAATTACAAATTACAATTGCAATTTAATTACAAATGCAACTTAACAAATGTATTTCATCTTAGATCTAAAATTCATTTGAATTTAAATGCTTAATTTATTATATTCTTTTTTATACTCTGATGTGTAAAGTAAAGGATTTTCATATTTTACAGAGCTACCACTATCAATGCACGTATGGCATTTTAATTAAAAAATAAATTTAGGTAAGACAACTGTTTTACCTAAATTTCAGGTCTGTTATTTGTCAAATACGAACTCGGATTATGTTCAAATTGTCAACTATTTGTCTCTCAAATTTATAATTTGTTTCAGGCATGTTAGTTAAGGTCGCATAAAAAATCGTGTATGCAACTCAAGTGTGAACAAGCTTTATGACATTCGTGGCCGGTTGCAGAAACGTTCATCAATTCCTTGTTCAGTTAATGGACCATCAAAATGAACAAATTCGAATCATTTTCCTTGTTCTTACGACATTAAAAACATTGCTGTCAAAAAATCGCATTGCATTTGTTCATTTTGACGAACCGTTGATTGAAGGAATTGATGAACGTTTCTGCAACCGGGCCATAGAAAACACATATTACCTAAACCGGGCATCGGTCAATAATTTTCGTGACTGTTATAGCCGAGACAGAAGACGCCTGTTAATGATAATTAAACAGTTCGGATGCCATATTTCAACTATATTAATGATCATTATAAACGTAATTCACTTGTAATGATCTTTCACTTACGATGATCATTTGAGAACATGATCGTAAGCATTCGGCAATAATCGCCGCACTGATACTGTCAAAATCTCGTCAAGATTTTAAATTGTAATTGTAACCTCAAAAATGTTACAATTTAACAATGTACTAATTTTGATGATTATATTAAACCAAACAAATGTGTTATATATTTACTACTACATCTATATTTTAAAATTGCAAAACTTATCAAATGACATTTGATGTAGGTACATCTACGCAAGCGCACCAAATTCATTTTATACAGGGTATCTCTTAAATAGGGGGACATGGCTTAACCACAGATTCCTGAGGCTAAAATAAGACGATTTAACTAAACTTGCTTCTACCGGAAAGTGTACCATTTAGCCAGAATTCTGCTTCAAAGTTCTTCGAAAAAAAAATCATTTTGCTTGTAATAACAGAACGCTTTATACGATTTGGATGAAATTTGGTATGACAGCTCATATGGTTATAAGTCATCTTTTAAGGTGATACTTGTTATTATTAGTGAACTACTAGTGTATGAAACTTAGGTGTCCCAACATTGATTAGACCGTAACTTTTTAATGGCCACGCCGATAACATAAAATTATATTTTTCTGAAAGATACACTCAATAGTAAACTTTTCTCTCTCTGTTTAATTTGTGATATCTGTTACGGTTCAGACAGAAAAAAATAAAACCTGAGTGACTGCATCGTAAATTTTTTAAAAATAAATTTAATCTAGCAGTCTATTCAAATGTCAAACACCTAATTTCTAATGACAGCAACAATTGTTTATTGTTTGTCAAAAAATTCCTTCGCAATATTCAGAAACTAGTAACATCCGTTTGTTCGGCCTAATAGTATTTTACTACCATTATTATAAATAACTCGAAAAAATATGTTAGCTTACTCCTAAATAAGTTGAGAAGACTGACAATTCGTTACTGTGATTAAAAATTAGGTGTTTGACATTTGAATAGACTGCTAAATTAAATTTATTTTTAAAAAAATTACGATGCATTCACTCAGGTTTTATTTTTTTCTGTCTGAACCGTAACAGATATCACAAATTAAACAGAGAGAGAAAAGTTTACTATTGAATGCATCTGTCTGAAAAAAAATAATTTTATGTTATCGGCGTGGCCATTAAAAAGTTAGGGTTAGGCTATGGTTAAGCCATGTCCCCCTATTTAAGAGACACCTGTATATCGTCTGTCAAGTATTTCGATAATTATGAAGTAAGGTAAATTACTTTATACCAATGATCATTAATATTTGTCGTCTGTCTCGGCTATTGGCATTGCTACGAAATACTTGATCTCAGTCCTAACGTTTGTGTTTACACTCTTGTTGCGTAAATAACAACTTTTGCGTCTATTATTATATTTTTTATTAATATTAGATTAAATAGAAATAATTACAATAAAATATAGAGTAGATATATAATAAAAAAAATTATGATAAAAATGGACTTAGATCCCTTGAATTTATGTTTCAATTTTATTATTCATGTATATTAATTTGCCTCTATTATTACAATTTTTATTAATATTGGATTAGATAGAAATAATTATCATAAAATACAGTATATAATAAAAAAATCAATGCTATCTTTCTTATCAAAGAGACAATGAATTATTCATTGTCTCGTGGAGGTAACCGATACATTGTCATGACGCATACTTTATCTTCCTACTTCTTTTCGCACGTCTCATTCGTGATGAGCACGTGTTCAGCACGTTGTTTCCATGGCATGGCGCACGATTCGTCACGTGATGAAAAGTATACGCGCCAATATGAACACCCAATCGCGAACAAATAGATATGCGACAATAAATAAAAATCGCAGGAGACTAGTGTGAATTAGATAAAAGAATACTGCAGAAGATTTACAGAATATTAATTTATTAGTAATTTCAATGTTAATACTCGAGACGTACTCTACAAATTAATTATCATAACGGTTAGTTATAGGATGCGCACTTGAAGTTGAGACTGATGACATATCAAAATTGCATCTATTAACAAACCAGAAAATATTGAATGTAGTAAGCACGTGCTGGTTATTGTAGTCGTACAGTACAAAACAATAAGTAGCACGTGCTTACTCTTACTACAGTCAATATTTTCTGGTTTGTTAATAGACGCAATTTTGATATGTCATCAGTCTCAATTTTACGTGCGCATACTACAACTAACCGTTAATGATCATTATTTTTTGTAGCGTGTCTCCGATATTAGCTGCGTAGTACGCGAACAAATATGTCATTTGAATTATTTATTATCTTAATTTCAATATGAAATTTTTTGTATTGTTTACTACACACTTTTTATCCAATATATCACGCGATTTTCAAAATATGATACGGATCTACGGTACTGGATCGATATCAGTGCTTTAAATTACAGATTACAACACACATCGTCATACTGTTTAGCGTTTAACCCTAAATGGGTTGAACACAGAGTATAATATTATTTATAAGTAGTATATTATTGAATGAGCCTGTAATTGTTGTAAATCATTCGAATGAGTAATAGCTATATGCGAATAGAGTACTATACTTTATCTACGACTATTCAATAGGATGTTACACTTTTGATGTGACCAACACAATACCTTTTTATTAATTTAAATACATACCTGCATATACTAATCCTACAAACTATATTAAGTTCGTTTGCATATAACTATTGCTTTATTTATTATTTTCTTTGATAATGTCACCATTATTAGTTTGAAATTATTAGTTTTTGACAGTGACATTTATCTGTCAGTTACATCTGAAATATGAACTGTGTAACAAAGGAATTGTGTTTATCTTTAAAATATAGACTCCTGGACTTATAAATTAGATTATTTTATAAATTTATATAAAATATATAGAAAATGAATGAATGCATATATCACCTGTAGAAAATTTAATAATCTTTAATTTTTATAATAACATAAATTGCGAAAAAATGACATTTAAATGTATTTTTCGAAGAAAAACCATTTACAAAATTCTCTATGTGCGATTTTTAGCTCGATCCCTATACCTCCCTTGCCAAGGGTAGCGGGAGCTAAAAATACTTAATGGGCTCCTTGCGTGCTACTGAAAATCCGATTTATATAACTATATACGCAATGTTATGTTGAAAACATAATAAAAATATAAATTTTATTTTAAAAAAATTATTTATTTTTTAGTAAATTAAGAAAGAAAATTTTCTGTGACCTCATTATATTGAACTGGAGAAGGGAACCATTTTTAAAAATGTAACGTATAGATGGCATGGCGTACGAGAAAGTTTTAATTTGAATTTGACATTAGTTCATTATCTCTCTGGTCTCTCAAATACATTAATTATTTTACAAATAAACACATAGATAGTTACATAATTAAAAATACCAAAAAGACAAAATAAAATACTAACCTCCAAACTATTGTAGAAACGTACCACGCTATGGTTTCACGGCCATTCATTGGTGCGGCGTAATTCTACGTCATACATGGCGGTAATTCAAATAAGCAAATTTCATTATTTTTTTTTCTGGCTAATAAATAAAAAATTTGCCAAAAGAAAAAATATGGGTTGCAAGTTTTTGCCTTCTCTTCAAAAATATTAAATGAAAAAAGGTCGCAAGTAGCCCATTATTATTAATGTTTGTATACTTAAAAGTTTAAATTTATAAATTTCTTACCTTTGTTGCAAAATTATCATGTGCTTCGTTAATGATTTTTCACGAAGGTATGCGAATATGCGAAACAAATATCAAATGAATAAAAACAATAAAAGAACGGCGATGATATTAATCAAAAGTCTTGCACCTGTCATCATGTCATATGTGGAGTACAGATTTGGTAAATTATGGAAAATGGGTTACTTGCGTACCTTTTAATATTTTTGAAGAGCAGGTAAAAACTTACTACCATATTTTTTCTTTTGACAAAATTTTTATTAACTAGCCAGAAAAAAATTAATGAAATTTGATTATTTGAATTACAGCCATGTATGACGTAGAATTACGCCGCACCAATGAATGGTCGTAGAGTCATAGCGTTTGTTTGTACGGGTAATATAGATCTCCTGTTTGAGGTTTCAACAATAGTTTGGAGGTTAGTATTTTAGTTTGTCTTTTTGGTATTAATATTTTAAATTATATCTAACTACGTATGTGTTTATTTGTAAAGTGATTAATGTATTTGAGAGCCAAGAGAGAAAGAAAAATGAACTAATGTCAAATTCAAATTAAAACTTACTCGCATCCCATGCCATCTATATGTTACATTTTTAAACGTGGTTTCCTTCTCTTGTTCAATATAATAACGTCACCGAAAATTTTCTTTATTTACCAAAAACAAATAATTTTTTTAAATAAAATAAATATTTTAAATATGTTTTCAACATAACATTACGTATATAATGATACAAATCGGATTTTCAGTACCACGCAAGTAGCCCATTTAAATATAATTTCGATACTATTTTGGAACAAAAATGGTCACGTGACCTTCAGACATTTTTGTTCACTATATTAACAAAAACCAGTAGTGCCATGGAGTAATAAACAAATGCGCTCAATGATAGCTACTCTTATTACCTCCCGCTCCCCTTGGTAAGGGAGGTATAGGAAGCTTGCTAAAAATCGCATACCGAGATTTTGGTAAATGAGCACGTTTTAAGGCCCCTAGAATACTAGCAATCGAAAACTTTTAAACCTTGTATTTCGACCCTATTCTGCTATGGAAAGATACCTAAGATTTTGGTGTAAATCGGATAACATTAAATGGCACTTTACTTGAAGCTAAAAGTGGTTTTTCTTCGAAAAATACATTTAAATGTCATTTTTTCACATTTTATGTTATTATAAACATTATTAAATTTTCCATAGATATGCATTCATACATTTTCTATACAAATTTATAAAATAATCTAATTTATAAGTCCAGGAGCCTATGTCTCAAAGATAAAGACAATTCCTTTGTTACACAGTTCATATTTCAAATGTATGTAACTGACATAAATCATAAATGTCATTGTCAAAAAAGTAAGCATTTCAAATTAATAATGGTGACATTTTAAAAAGAAAATAATAAATAAAGCAATAGTTATAGGCAAAGGAACTTAATATAGTTTCCAGCATTAGTAAATATGTCGGTATGTATTTAAATTGATAAGAATTAAATAGCGGGAGGTATTGTATTGGCCACATCAGATTTTATATATTTTGTGTTTGACCTTAATAACTATCGTGGCGAAAGCACCACATGTTCACATTTGCGCTGTTTGAAAATTACAAATAATTTTTAAGTTTGATATCAGTCAGATTAGAATCCGGGCAGCCAAAATATTAATTAAGTAAATAATAAAGATCGTTTATCTAATTATTAAAATATAATACTTATATCTCATAATTGTTCTTTTCTAGTTTTAGTATTGTTTTGAAAATCTGAAGTATTTGTAAACAATTATCAATTTTTAAAACTAGTAACAGACAATAGCGCTAGTAGTACGAGATAAATTTTATTTTATATGTTGACAAATTACTCATAAAGATAAAACAATAATAACTATTTAATAGTCACTCATAAAATTATTTAAACTTTATACACTTGTGAACTGTATATGATATATGAGTACATACAAGTTTATATAAATTTCACAAGGCTGACCATTGTACTTCCTCTATATTATAAAAAAAAATAACATCTTTTTCCGCCCAAGGTGCAAAATTCTGTCATTCATAAGCGGACAATGCCAGGAATATAAATCTAACATATCTTTGTCCTTGTCGGCGAGTTGATAGTATAATAAATGGTGAGTTGACTTCGTATTTGCAAAGAAGAAATTTTTGATAGTCCACGAGGTTTGCAATACCTTGACACAGAATAGCGATCAAGGTCACTGGTCACTGTATTTAAATGTTGAGGCACAGAAAGATATTTATATGCAGGGCCGGATCGGGAGATTTTCAAATTGCGAGAAGTATTAAACAAGGTACAAAACAGCTTTGTATTACAGTTTACAGATATAATAAATCACTCCTAGCACGTTATAAAACAATGAAACATCTCTAAGTTACACACAAAGAAACCGAAAATATCAGAAGTAATATCACAAGACTCCTGATTTTATCAATAAATTTTTATTTTGCACGAATTTTTTTTTGCTTAGCAACAAACACGAAAGTAAACTGCATGGTAAATTCCGACTCCGAAGGAGGAGGGGTTTTACCTAATGTCAGTTTGCTTGAGTGTTTTTGCTTAAAAGCAAAAAAAAAAATGAGTGCTTAAAAATAAAAGTTTATCTGAGAAAATCTGAGAGGTCGTGTGTTATTTGGTGAAATAAATTCCAAAGACAACGCAAAATGAAACTTGACTCATTAATGAGCCTGTTTCACATTTTTCAAAAACTATTTTAAATGAAAGTTTATGGAATGATTTTCTTAGTAATAATTTTTATTTTAATAATTTGTTGTTATTTGTGGAAATAAATAAAAAGATTGGCGTCCTGAAAAACTACCCCCCACTCCTGTGACGTAGAAGCACACACATTACATCATTAATAGCCAATAGGAAAATTGTTTTTCCATCACCTACGTTTATTCATATTATTTATATAAATAAACGTAGGCTACAGTTTGTCAATGTCAATTTGACATTTGGCGCTGACATTGCTCATTGTAAATGAATAATAAAGTAATAATGGCTAATTCAAATTACACTCGAGCTAAATCGGACAATTAACCGAAGGTCGATAGCTGGATGATGGCTGAATTTATATCAGAACGATTGTTTTACTGCTACCGAAATAAGGGGTGTTAAAGAGTTGAGGTAAAATAAAATATAAAAACTGAATTTATTATATAAATTAATAATATATTTTACTTTAAAGTTCTGGTCGTGATTCTTATTTGACACTTGTTTGACAACTTTGACAATACACTTGACACCTTAGAACCGCTGAAGATGTATGTACACTGACGTCACATTCTGTTTCTGATCACGTGACTTATTCAAAATGTTATCCAAATTTCAAAAAATAATTGTAAAATATCTAAAGGATATTTCGTGATATTTTCAAATTTGAGGCTCTTTAAAGAACAATATCTTTTCAAATTTAATACTTAGAAGTCATATAAAAATTCTTGCAACAGCCCTATTGTCACACTGACAGTTATAAACAATAACAACTGTTTATTTACATGGTAGCGGAAAATTATCGGGGTAACGAGGTTTTATCAGTTCCCATTGGTTGAATTTTCAAGTGTTTTGCATCATGATTGGTTAAAAACTAGGCATTGGAATTTATCTGCAATAAATAAGTCACTGGTTTCACAAGGTTCGCACAGGGTTGTGTAGTCTAATTATAATAATAAAATAAAAAACATTCACAAGATAAGTTTATTGACATCAAATTTGTATATAAATAATAAATATATAACAATATAGTGTTATGGAGTCTAAGGCTAATAATATAATTAATAAAATTAAAAATTACCCCTAACCTTAAAATTAACTGAAAAAATAAGCTAGATAAGTATTTCGAGAACAAAGTTCTGATCTTCATTAAAAATTACGCGAAATCGTATTAAAGAGGTAAAGGGAAAGTAGGATTACTCAACATGTAAACCATGTCAGAGGTCCTAAGAACCCTTGTATCTGAGAGTAGGTTAGAATTAATCAACATGTGAACCATGCCAGAGGTCCTAAGAACTTTGTTTTCGAAATATGTATCTAGCTTATTGTTTCATTTAATTTTAAAGTTAGGGGTAATTTTTAATTTTATTAATAAATATACTGTCAAAACTGAATTATGTCGTCAAAAGAAAAAAATTAGATCTTTATATAAATTTTACAGCCCTAAAACAATTTGTAAGAAAGGTGGGTAGGGTTTCATAGCCCAGGCGCAATTGTACTTCTCTCGTTTTCTATCTAGTATACCTCTCTTCTATAGTGTTATCTACGTCACAGCTTTCAAGAACTTTATATGGCGCGCAAAAATAACAGTTTTTAAAAATAAACGAAGTTTTAGTGTCAAAATTATTAACCTCCGTTTCATACCAATATTTTTCTTAAATAATAAATAAAATTATATCTTTATGTATAATATACTATTTATTGAATTTTAGGTATTTTCTATTATTATTTAGATGTGAATTAATCAATTTTATTATTAGAATTAGAAACACTACGTTTTAAGGTTAATACCTCTTTTATCTAATCTTCACAAGAAAATGTAATAATAATGTAAAAATAATTTCATACTATTCATTGCGGTTAAATGTTATAATTACAAAATCATAAAATGTCATTTTTGTTTATTTTATTTCAACGATAAAAATAATTCACAGGATATGAACTAACGCTTTTATTTTCTATATACAGTTTGATGTATTCATAACGTGAGATAATGTTTTCTTGGAATCGTGCTTTTTTGATATTTTCTTTATTTTGCTCTCGTTATTTCCGCATAGTTGATGTCACAAACACGTAATTTTATATAATTTGTGCTATTTCAGTTGATGCTGAGGTCAATATATGGTTTGGTTGACATTTTATCGAAACAAACAAGATTTTCAATAGCAATTGTAAGGATTCAGATGAATGCAATTCAATTATTTGTTACATAAAAAAAAATAACATGAAAAAAATATTTATCATAGAAAAACAATGCCCTATTAATTTCTGCAAAAAAAGAAATTTATATCTTCAGACGGCCATTTTAATAGGGTCCTCCACCCTAACATATGAGAACATGGATCATTTTATATTAAAACTATAGACCTTAAAATGTATGATAGACAAATAGACTATCAATGGTTAAAAAAAAGTTATTAGTTTTTTTAAATAAGTTTTTCATGCCATTAACATCTACTGTATTCCAAATAATACTTGTTTGGATTTATGATGCCACATCAAATAGAAACCACGTGCGTCTGTATAAAAATGAGAGATATGCTGAATAAATTTTCCTCGGAATATTTGGAAAATCCCTTGTTTAATTTAAATAAATACAAAATATTTAACAAAAATTATGTATATCACACTGTCTATCCCTTATCACAAATTCTATTTGTATTGAGAGAGATCTCCTTCAGTGGCGTACGTGAGTGCAGGGCCATACTGGGGCAGATTTACGTGAAGTATCTCACGTAACTCAGTGGGTAGCATAAAGTCTGTGTGGATTAAATCACGTATTCAGAGACAAGAATGAGAATGCAATCAGTCTTTTTAAAAGAATGATTAATGCTGTATCGTATCAGCAGCATTTCGAGGATATGGAAGAGGATTTTTTTACGTCTAGTTTACAATGGACGTAGATTACTAAGAATTATTTTCGTTAATATAATATATAATCGGTAGACTATAATTTTCAGTTTTTTATGGGTGGAAAATAATTTGTTTTACAAATTAGAAAAAGCAATTAATTTTTGCAATTACACTTGTGAAATACAAAAGTTTTTGTACGGAATATACTTTTTATTTTAAAGTATTACGTATATATATATTTTAATAATATATAATACTATAGTATTCTTCACGTAAAAATGTCGTTGCGTAATAAAAAGTGTATGATTGACGACATACGTAAATGAAGTATTCTCTTTTTGCCACACAGGTCATGAACGGATTCTATAACCTGTGTAACAAAAGGAGACTTCTTCAATTGCGTATGTCTTCAAGAATTATACACTTATTATTGCGCAACGTCATTCTTACGGGAAGCATACTATATACTTTATTACCCGTAAGAATGGACTTGGTGGCGCTGCGGAGTCAGCTGTCTTACATACAAAAAACTTATGAATTAGTTTTGTTCCCTGTAAGACATACTTGACAGCAGTATTTTTTTTTTTTTTGATATTGTATGACCCCACAGAATACTATTTACCTTGCATATTTCTATCTTTAATTTCTGCTGCGACGTTCGCACTATCCACAAGCAGTGACAGCTGAGCATGTAATGCGGACTATTACTCAAGTGAATGAAGTTTGCAACGTCATTCGAATGAGTAATAGCTATTGATTGCGAGTAGAGTACTATACTTTTTCTACGACTATTCAATAATGTTTATATATTTAAAAGTTTATAATTAACTTAATGGCCGTGGAAAAAGTTATTTTTTAATGAAAATGCAAGTATTGAACGTTAATGTAAAGCTATTTTAAAATACTTTTCGAAAATGTACAAACTATTTTATTCAAAAAAAAAGAGCGATGATGTCGCTTCCAGCGAAACTGGACGAAGAATTCAGGATCTATATACACCAAAAAGTAGTATTTAACTTTGACTTCTACTTTGAAATTTATGCTATAGGTCTAAAATTAATATTAAAGAAAATAACTATTTGTTTCTATTTTTTCAAACAACTTGTACTAAATTTTGTAGAAATGGAATATATTTTAGTAAAAAAATCTTATGTGTACATCACATGACTTCCTTGTACGCCTATTAAACTATACGCATATATTTAAAACGAGATTTAAAAACTAAAATAAAAAATATTAATTTTAACTTCAAAACGCGGATATATAAGGTGCATTCTTTTTACATACAATCTCAGTTCATCTCAGCTCACCTCAGTTGTCTCGGTAATTTTGACAGTTCTATTTTTTTAACCATGAGATGAGATGAAGTGAGGCGGATTTCTCCCCCCTTGCCGATACTGAGCTACCTAGCGGGGTGATGTTTGCTGAGTGTCTCATCTCAGTTGAGGAGTGGGGGTCTTTTTTCAATGTTATTTTTTATTTAAAAATGAATATTTAAGAAAGTGTTAATGTTGATGATTTAATATTGATAAGTGAAATTGTATTTCTTTAATTCTAAATTTAATAAATAAATTGAATTGTTTTATGATGTTATTTGCAATGAAAATTCATACGATGTAGATTTATTCTTTGACATTTCATTGTCATAGCGGGTCCACCTTGTCAGATATTTAAAATAAATTCGAAAACAAAATGAAAATGTCAACATACTGATAAATAAAACATATGATAAACAGAAAAAGATAATAGGTATTCCGTTCTTTCTCTAAATTGTGTTCTATTTGTTAAGCAACTATCTCAGCTCACCTCACTTCAATCTCATCTCAAGTGAGGTGAGATATTGGTAAAAAGAATGCAGCTATAGTGATTATATGGGGAGGTGCACAACTAGACTATACAAGTCGTAAATACTTAAATTAATCCATAGCAAACTTAATTTCAAAAACTAAAAAGAATATAATTTTTGAATTTACATACCTCGCTTATACAAGGGCTAATTTAATAATGTGTGCTAGGCGCAGAATTTATTTCTCTAAAACTTTTATTTGAAGCATTTATTTCTAAAATCAAAATAAAACCATTTTTTTTCAAGAAAAAATTTAGTAGCTTCAGGTAATGTATTACTTTCGGTTAGCCCATTTTAACCAAAATCTATTAGCTTACTCCAATTGATAAAAAGTTTTATATACCAAATTTGAAAAATTATATTTTAATATAATAGTTTTTCATTAAAATCTATTATAGACTTCAAGTAAAGCTCCACTTCCGAGAGTTATGTTCCCAAAAAGGGAAGTGCACAACTAGATGTTATAACAGTCTTAAATACAAAATTTCAACTTTCTACGGCTTACCGATTTGCGTTAAACGAGATACGTACGTACGTACAGACGTCACGACAAAATTAGTCAAAATGGATATTTCCGCAGAAATCTGAAAGCCGAAATTTTTCGAGATTACAATACCTTACTACGTACAAGGAAGTAAAAATTCAAGGGTTTAAAATGCAACCAACTATACTACTGTATCTAAATGGTTAGCAACCCTCTGTAAATTATTTGTATTTTTCAGGGGATGTAGTCTTACATTTTCAATAAAAATTTCAGTAAAAATTATATCTGAAACATGTTAAATTCTTGCCTCGTGTTCTACATATTGTTTATAAGAAAAATAAGATAAAATTGTTTGTAAAAAACTTTAAAAAATGTTGTTTATTTATTTACGCATGTAGTGGGATCGCATGTTGTATAATTTTATGAGTATGCCAATTTAAAAATATGCAATACAATCTTGTTTTTTTGACTTGAATCACCTTACAACAAATCCATAAATGACTCACAGTCATGCCGTGAAAACGAAAGTGAGTAAATAAATTTATTGCTCGCGTGTATGTGACGCACAAAACGTGGGAATTCTTACATTTTTTTGCGCAACAATTATTATTCCTAATTATTTTCACATTTCTTAATTTAATGTCATGCCCCCTGGAAAAAAGTCCCGTACGTCTCTGCATTCCACTAATGTAACAAATTAATTGGAATTTTGCACGGTGCACTTCGATCCCAGATAATAGAAAACTGTCGAACGAAAACAAAAGCCAGTAGCAATTCCGAGAAACCGGCGGCATCCCTCGTAATGGGTTCAAACTTCAATGTAACAGTGATAAATAAATGTTGATTATGTAAAATCAAATAAAAATCTGGAGGACAACAATCTGGACTGTATTTTTATTGGTTTTAGATAAAAACAAAATTATAATAATAAGGTAGAGGTAAACAACTATTTCCTTGTAATCGGAAAATCGGGACAATTGTGAATATGATAAAATGGTTTTGTACTTGAATTTGTTTACTTCTAAGAAATTAGAAATTGTTTATATTATTAACAAACATTGGTATACCGTCGCAATATTATATTTTTACCTTTCACTGAGAGATACTGGATTCATGCTAAAAACGCATATCCAGATTTCAGTGAATAAGCACGTTTTACGGTTTCTATAATCCAATTATAACATTTTTACGATGATGTCTGTGTTTATGTATGTGTAGATGTTGCAAAATCTACGTATTCCTCAATCTCACATTAATGGGAAGAGCTGAAAAAGGTTTTATCAAGGGTTTTGTTAACAATTGGACAACCGAAATTAGTAGTTTCGTAAAAAAATCTTTTAAATGTTATGCTATTACAAATAATGAAAGTAAATTCTTAATCTGATAAATTTAAATATTTTATTATATTTTCTATAAATTTAGAGATGAAGAAATATATGGAATAATCTGTTTGTTGCAATAAAAAATCCAGACTACGCTAAGGAAACCAGTTGCAAAAATCAAATGTTATTATACATATATATATATATATATATATATATATATATATATATATATATATATATATATATATTATTATTATTATTATTATTATTATTATTATTATTATTAATTTAATATTTACAATTATAGGTAAAATAAAATATCTATAAGAAATACCGCCAATCCCGTAAATGAATTGGAAGAATTGACATTTATAAACCTCATCATTTTTTGTTCGTACAAAAATTGTTAAATACAATGGCGAGAGGTATTGTGCTGGCCACAACAGATGATATATAGATTGGAACGTAGTGTAGCAAAAAAATAATTGGCAATTATTTTTACGGTAAAATGTGCAATAAAACATATGTTTAAAGACTATGTTTAAACGTGTATAATCTACAAAATTTTATAAGCTTTAAACAAAAAGATCATGCCAATTTTTCTACAGTTAACTATAATTATGATTACAGTTGTAAATCTAGATTATATGTGCAAAAAGCAGGAATATAACAAGTGGACGATTCACCGTATATTGCAACAAAATTCTAATCATACCTTCAATAGCATTAGAATTTTCAATCATAAACCTCATCATTTTAACAAGAAAAATTATGTAGATAGTAAATATCTGGCCAGCCTGCCAAAAAATCAATACTTTCTTGCTATAGTTCAACTCACCTCTAATTGGAAATGGTTTTGTTTGCACCGTCTCAGACGTCGGCGGAAGCAACCTCTTCGTCTCCGGGGACATCACACTTGGACATAATTGTACTTCATTTAATAAAAACTCCCCGCACCCACTGTTTGAATTTCTCATCCGAAGAGAACCACTACTCATTACCGCTGCACTGCTCATCTCCCCTACCGTTTCACAATCACTGGTTGAAACTGACGTTCTGACGTTTATAAATAAAATTTTCGCGGGCTAGCTGTTTTCTATACCGCTGTTGAAGCTCAACTGACAGCTGAGATGCGTGCGCGCTGTCAAGTGATTGCGATTGGTTGCTATCAGGTGATATTGCTAACCAATCCTATTGCAAAAATAGAACAACAAGATGTGGTGGGGCGGTCAATATCGAAAGAGATGTCACCATTGGAGGAGGGAAATTTTGCCGGGAAATACAAAATTGTAAACAAAGTTAGAAAAGAAGGGACAATGATTTAAATACAATACTCCAAACTGCTGACCCCAAATGATAGATTTCGATCGAAGTTAATTATTTATCTCAAATTAAATCAAAGCAAGTGCTTCTTACGGTTGAAGATAAGTTTGGAGACCAAGACGAAATCGAGATCTCCAATACCTCCGATAACGAGAAGATCACTTACTAACCGCAATGCTTGCTGCATTTTTTGCACGATCCACGCACAAAATTTTTAAAAAAAGATTTGAAAATTATTTAACATTATAAATTTTTGGTTGTCATTATTAAAGTAAGCTTTGACCGCTGTTTTTATTTACTGTTGTTATTTGTAAATAAAACCTACTGCCTTGGAAACCCTATCGGTTAACATTTAATAAGAATAAGATATAATAGGTTTGTTCTCACAACAAAATATGCAACTAATTTCCAATTTTTCAGTACGCATGCGTGATTGGAAATTTTTGAGTTCTCCGAACAGAATTAAAAGTTAAATAAATAAATATAAATATATCACCACGGCATATTACCCATTTCTGAGTGTGCCAATCTGCGTTGTACACAGATTTCGGTAATAATGATGACATATTTGTACGTGCGGGCGTTTACCAGGCGTTACCTTACGGGCACTTAATGCTGGCGTGGAGAGCGCACCACAGGGGTCAGTTTTGTGCCATTTAAAATTCGAAATATTTGGCGTCGGTCGGGATCGAAACCGGTTCCCCAGATTCGCGACCAGACACTCAGTTATTGTTATTATTACCATCTGGAGTGAACAAAAAGCTTTTTATCTTATGTTGCTTGTTGTTGTTAGCATTTATCATTATCACATAATGAAATTATAATCTTACTTTAATGTTTAAAATTTACTTCCTGGATTTATTACTGGTTCTCTTAAATTTACACTCGAGAATCTACATGACAATATAACAAATATTTAGTGGTTTGGAAGAATTTATAATAAATGTTAATATTCGCTTTCTCATGCTTTGGCTCGCTAATAGCCAAAAGTTCCAGTGCGCATGCCACGAATAAAAAATTTCTTTAGAATCCGCAGACTATTCTGACTGGAAACTGATCAGGGATTGAAATATTTTGCTGAACGAACAAATGATTTTTAATCATAGATTTAAAATTTCTGTTGCGCGAACATTTTTAAACTGATGCGCATGCTGAGAATGGTTTGAGACGGTTTCTGACTGTTGTGTTGACAGCACGTTAACAGTTACTTGGCAGTTGGCACGTGATTTAGGAGTCTGTTTTACACCAAAACATTTTCGATGTTTAAAAAGAAGCGCCAATTGCACAAAACTGAAAGAGAATAAATACAGGAAAATAGCCAAGTAAAACAAAAGAACAATATAACAACAAATAACGCACCGCACGTAAAAAGAATGAAATCATAATTGACGTAATATTTGAATTGCGTTTGTGTAAACTGCGCTTACTACAGCGCACAGCAACCAATAGAATCACAAAAGTCTATCTGTCAAAATTCTTTCGTTATTTCAAACAGAGTACAGATATTTTTCGGACGCACATTTTTTGGGGATGGGATAGGAAAACTGGAAAAGAAAAAATAATAGAATTCATTTTTAATTTCAGAATTATATTTTGCTAGATTTGATATTAAACTGTACATTATTTATTTAGATTTTTCTGTATTATAAGCCGACTAATTCTGAAAATAATCTCGGTTGCCAATCAATCAATAAAAGCCACACAACGCTTTTAATAAATGTATTTAATAATAAATATAACGTTCAACAAAAAAGAATAAAGTATATATAAATTTTGCACGTATAAATACGCAAAAATCCAAAATTTGACACAATAAATACTTTTCAATAAAATAATTTATTTAAACGCACCAATTTTTAAGTAATTTTTAAAAATAAAGAATAACGAAGACCATAATAAAATTTCAATACGAAGAAATATTCTTTACTTGAACTGAGCTGTGGTATCCATCCTTGGTTTGGGCTTGCTGTAGAATCCAGACAAAAGTTTCTTCAGTTCTGCAATGGCCAGAGCTGGGTTCAAGTGCTAGAGAAAAAATATTCATTAGAATTAAACCGTAAACCTAATTTGTATTGCAGTGTTGCTTTATTTGTTTGTTGACTATAATAAGTATGTTATGCATGACGAATGCATAAATAAGCGATAAGGAAAACAATAAATAATAAATATTTACCTTGGGACATGTGGCGGTGCAATTCAAAATAGTGTGGCATCTGTACACGGAGTACCAATCTCTAATCTTATTCAAACGAGCAGCATGGTTGTCATCTCTTGAATCGATGATCCAGCGGTATGCCTAAGAATTTAAACATTTTGTCACATGGTAAAAATATAAAAATGTTATAATTATGTATCCTATTTCAGTTAAGAATGGACTTAGGAGTAAGATAGGGCTTATGATTCCAGCTTTTTGATTAGTCTAAACGCGAACCAATAGCGAACAATAGCGAAAAGTATGTAACAAAACGTTTCCAGTATTCCAGTCAGCTGAACACTGTAAGCGCTAGGGTGTGTTCAAAACTATACTCCAGAGCATCGCACATGGTGCAGGTCGTTCCTAAACTAAACATTATACTAGCGTTTAAAAACTATATAGGTGTATGTACTTCTAGAGCAGCAGTTCTTAAAGTATGGGCCCCGACCCAAAAGTGGGTAGCGTGGGTTTTATTGTGGGTCAAGACATACGCTGAAATGTTTGTAAATTATTTTGTATGTACATATAAGTTAAAAATTAAAAACTAAAATGGAGTTTTAAGGTTAAATTATAACTAAAAAAAGAAAAATCCCTTAACCTTAACAATAATTTTTAAAAAACTATATACGCCAAGAAAGGTGTTTTGACCTCTGACATGGTTGACATGCTGAGTAATCTTAACTTCTCTGTCTTATTATCTTGAGAGAACGTAGTCCTTGAAATAAAGGATTTTTCTTTTTTAGTTATATAACTTAAAGTAACAGTTTTGTTTTTACTACATTTAAGTTAAATTATACAAATATATAATCTTTGCATCCATAAGTGTGTATTCATCTTACATTTATTAAGTAAATGCAGGTTATAGGTTGTAAATATAAAAATTTTGAAGTAACAAAATTTTGTTGGGGATGTGAGTCGCCAAGGAAAAGGAAAAAGTTTAATTCATTTTGAATGTTGGGTGGATATTACGAGTTATTTGTTCAAGATTAAACACGTTTAGGTTGAAAATCAAATCGGTATAAATATTAATACAGACAATTATAATTTCTTAGATCTTATCGATACTACTACAACTGAATCTCTGTAACTCAGATTTCAATGGACCGCGAAATTAATTCGAGTTGTAGAAATACCTATTTTACACATGTTTTATTGGATGAAAGAAACCAACCAACCAACGCCAACTACTGTGCGCCAATACAAGCGCCTGCTTTTGCCAGCCACGAAAAATCCGCGCATGGAAGACCAATGTTTAGATTCTGCACGGAAAATCCGCCGCCGGAAATCGTGTTCTACTGTATTTGTGGAAAGCACACTTAGTGCTCATACGTTCCAAAATATAAAGTAAAACGCAATCACATGATCGAACTATTGTGTAGAGTATTCCTCTACTAGGTGTATAAGTTTTAAAACGCACCCCTAGAACCTAGAATTTGTGTTTATATATTGTGCCATGAAGTCAGGATTACATAAAATAATATCTGTGTACTTCTTCATTCTTACAAAAATATGTACCTTGTAATATTGGCTTAAAATACTAGCTCCGTATTGCCATCTATGCCAAGCTTTGCGCTACGGTTCTCATTCATATGCAAAGCTTTCGCCCTGTCCACATTCATAAAATGTTATCCTCGTCTTCATTTATAATCACATTCGAAACAGATTCAAGCACTCCATTATTGTATCTTACCTGCATAAGAACAGCTGGACCCAAATATCTGTCGGAATTCCACCAATAGCTAGGACAACTGGTTGAACAGCAAGCGCATAGAATGCATTCGTATAATCCGTCCAACTTCTTACGGTCTTCGGGATCTTGCAGATACTGTTCTTGGCCTGATGGCAAGTTATCTCTACAAAAAATATTAAAATCTTTTAATCACGATATACAGGATGTTAAAAAACAAGAGTAGCAAATGTTGAGGACATCCAAATTAGTAAAAAAGCTTAATCAACATTTGGTCTGCTCTTCAACTGTTTCCGAGAAAGAGGCTATATGTACTAGACTAGAATTGAAGAAAAACTGACAAAGATAGTGATCGAACAAAATTTTGTCTGTCAGGAAGTAGACTATAAAAGAACAATAAAATTTTATATGAAACATTTTTTCAATTTCTAATAGTTACGAAGTTATTTAAATATCAAATATTGGCCAAGGTCGCCAAAACATTTGTTTTAGTACAATTTGATTTTTTTTTAACAATAGCACATCCAAGATGACCTCTGAAAGGTAAACAAAAAATCTCATTTAATCGAAATTGTAACTCAGTTTTCGAGATGGCAGAGCTAAACCCGTAAAAACTCATTTTTCACTGTCTTATATCTCGGAAATGATTGAAGATCGGACCCGTGTTGATTAAACTTTTTTTACTCGTTTTGGTTAGTACTGTATGCCCTCATTTTTTTTTTATCCTTTTTTAGCACCGTGTATTTAACTATAAAAATATCTTACTTTCGTTGAAGCCAAGGTTCGATGAGCTTGTACTGGTCGAAGAAATGGGACATATCAGGTACAAGATCTTTAATCACATACATATGAGGCAATGGGTAGATCTTCATTGCACTGCTGCCCTTGTCTATTTTACTACAAGACAAATCAAAAATTTATACAAATAATCTTACTTTAGAAATAAATTGTGAAAAGATTCATGTCAGCCACCGGGATTTAAACATTGAACCCAGGACCAACACCTTGCCAGAGTAAACCCTCTAAGGTAATGGTCCCGGGTTCAAATCCCGGTGGCTGACATGATCTTTTCACAATTTATTTCTAACATATAGACCGTTAGCTCTCCATTAATTTAATCTTTCTTTCTTTGCAGGGATTTACCAGAGACAAGCCAAGGTATTCAACCCGGCGATATTCATGGCGCACGATCCACAGACTCCTTCCCGGCAAGATCTTCTGAAAGACAAGGTAGGATCTTGCTCATTTTTTATCTTAATCAACGCGTCGAGGACCATTGGTCCACATTTGTCCATGTCCACGGTGTAGGTCTGCATGTGCGGTTTTTTGCTCGGTTTTGAAGGATCCCATCGATAGATCGAGAAACTTTTATTCTTTGCTTGAACGACAGTTGATGCGTGGAAGTTACGAACCTTGAATATTTTGACATTAAAGGATGTATGTAATTATTATTATGTAATAATGAGAGTACATTTTTGGACGTATTTGAAAAGGATTTTGTTGAATACTTACTTGATTTAAAGCAAGCCTGCTTGCTTTGAACAATTGTAACTCTTTTGCCATGATTAAGGCAAATATTAAATTTTAAATCATATAATAACAACTGTCCGCGACAGCAACCATACAGTCACAGTAATTTTTGTTCGTTCAAGAACAAAATTTCCCGAGCGTACATCCCGTACGTTCTATTTCATTTTTAAGTCGCAATATTTTATTTTATTTCATTTTACAATGTAAATTACTATTTTTTTAAAAAGATAATTTATTTTAGAATATTATATAAACAATATATTTATTTTTTATTGAGTTTTAAATATGTTTAACGCACACTAAAGACGTGAAAGTTCTGAAGAAGAACGCATGTTCCAAAGAAAACTATTTTGACAGCTAACCTGTACGAATAATTGAAATATATTCAAACAAGTATAATATTATATATTAAAAGCACAGCTATACATTAATGTATAGTTCGTGAGCTATATATTACGTATTAGAAGAGGCATAATGTAAAATATTGTATAAACAAATATATCATTTATAATCTGGCATCGTTTATGAACGTTTTATAAAACTATCGAAAAATGGAGAATGAACCTAAAAAAATATCTTTCGGGTTTAAAAATTTGCTTAAAAAGCCTAATGTTATTGTTAAACAACCAGTACTTGAAGAAAAGAAGACTGAAATTATCGAATACATAGAAGAAAAGGCAATAAAAGTTGTGGGGTAAGTATAACTTACAAATCGTAGTTGTCAAGTGAAAACCTCGTATCTATAACACAAAAACATCTTTAATTTAGAAATGTTAGTTTGTAATATATTTTCTTTTGGTCATTAATACTTTATAGAATGGTAACAAATTTAACTAATGATGAAGGGTATAGTGGAATTAAATAAGCGGTACACACGAGTTATAAGATTTTCACCCTAGATTTCCAATCATTTTCAGATATGAGTATTTAATTAACTAGGTACGTTTGTGCATTTTTGGAACCGATGCAGGGTTTTGCATTCCATGCAGAATAGGGGATTCCAAGTCTACGGTTTTTAAGAAAATACTTATTGGATATCAATGTTCATCATGTATAATTAAGATGAATATAATCATTAATTTTTTGATTTTTATTACCCTAATATCAAAATGAAACTATTAAAGTTTCATTTTGATATTAGGGTTTAAATCGGGCGCTTAAATTTCAGTATCAACTTTTTGGCGAAAGTATAAAATACGGGTCTAATATTTTTATACAGATTAACATATTAAAAAAAGAAAAAAACTTGGAAACCCCTCATGTAACTCAGAAATGTCAAAAATTGATATACGAGATTTTGATTTTACAACGGCGAAATGCGAATATACAACAATATTGTTATAATATTACCCATATATTACTGTAATTTTAGGGTAGATGATACACCGAAAGGGCCTCTGGTCATTCCTATGAAAGAATCCAACAAAACAAAATTAACGAATTTGATAGATATAGTTCAGAATAATTTTCAAGAACCTGATATACCATTACCACCAAAAACTGAGAACGGTAACACAGAATCCATAAACAATGAGAAATCTGAAAATTTGAGTTTGGAAGAACAGGCCGCTCGCGAATTGTTAAACGATACTAAAAATGTTAAAGTCGAAGAAAATACTAAGCGAGTTATAGATGTTCCTAAAAATGTGGAAAAGATTACATTTGAGGGCGAAAAAGAGGTGTTTATTTTACAAAATCGTAGAAATATGAACAATTGTAATATTTTTTTTTTTTTCGTAGTCTTCAATAGATGATTATGAAGATATTCCCGTACAAGAATTTGGGAAAGCTATGCTTCGCGGTATGGGCTGGAAAGATGGGCACGGCATCGGAAAAAATGAGCAGTAAGAATTTTTTTTATACTTTTGAAACAAAATTATATGTTGTTTTCGATTAGGCTAGTAAAAATGACTCAACCACTTCAAAGACCTAAAGGAATGGGACTAGGAGCTGATAAAATGGCAAAACAAGATACAAATGATAAACCAGCTGTCGATAAAGATGGAAATGCTTTGAAATGTGTTAAAGGGGCATATGTTAAAATTATAGCCGGGTACCACAAGGGAAACTACGGACAAGTAAGAAATAATATATTATGAAACAAGTGCGGAAAGTGCTATTTTACTACATGAAGTGGTAAATGGCTTTCCGGACTTGGTACACACAATTTTTATCTGCTATCGATAATTTATTTAAAAATAAATTTTTCTGTACAACTATTCATAAAAGTCACATCTTCTGTACTTATTGCGTAAATACTATTCGGGACTAGTTCGTAAAATATTAAACAAATTGACAATATATTAAAAAATAGGATTTTTCTTCGGTTATACAAAAAGAAGACTTTTTTAAACTTTATCGTGATGAAAGTAGCATTTTTTTGCACTTGTTGCGTAAATGCTATTACAGCACTAGTTAGTAAAATATTAAACAAATTAACAAAAATATTTAAAAAATAGGTTTTTTCTTCGATTATACAAAAGAAGACTTCCTTTTTTTTCGTAATGAAAATAGCACTTTTTTACACTTGTTGTGTAAATACTGTGACATAATAATTTTGAAAAAAAACAATTTCTCTTGACACTAAGGGCCGTTTCCATTTTTTTCACTTTAACACTTTAAATAATGATATATTTATTTATTGAAGACAAGTTCCAATCTTTCTTCCAATGACTTTAAATTAAAATTAAAGTTGTGTTCGTTTTCATAATATAATGTTAGCACTGCAACATTACTTTAAAATAAAGATAGTCTTATGGCCGTTTTGCACCGCATCTACTTAAGTATAACTTAACATTAAGTAGAACTTAAATTTTAAAAATATATTGTACCATTTGCTAAGTTATACTTAAGGTGCACTTAACCCTTAGAGTATAGAATAGGACTAGAGAGAGCGTAAAGTACAGATGTTGACAGAGTTTTTGTCGCCATGAGACGGAAGGGGAATCTCGTGGCCGCCATCTTGGGACGATCAACGTTATAATGTATTTAAGCGCGCTTTCTTCAGTTTTGTTACAAAAATACAATAACGTAACAGAAATTGAAGCTATTTGTAATTAGCAAGCTTTAATTCAGTAAGAAATGTATTAAAATTAATTAAATTTAAATTTGAAAGAACCAAAAAATTGTAAAAATCTTCAATTTGAAGTGTATTGCGATTAAACTTTAATAAAATATTTTTTATAGAAATTAAACTGTTCGAATTTTATGACAATTGTAATGATTGAGATAGAAACTTACAAAAACTACTTACCGAATAGGCAAATAATTTGAGGCTAGAAATTTCATATAAAAATATGTATTTATGATGTTTACAATACAAATAAATACGAAGTACAAACATATTTATTACAAAAAATAAGTTAATATTTTTACATGAAATATGTAAAAAAATACAATAAATTATATGAACTAAACATTAATAATATGTATAAGTAAAATAATACTTACTTGTGAATTGTCATCGCTTTTTCCTTTTCTTTTTCTTGTTTTAAAGTTTTTACGGACATTCGGTTATTACAACCGAAGGCACAAGTTGTTGACATGTAATTACAAACGTTTCACATTCAAATAACACAAATTAAAATCGATTATTAACGTAAAATAATCAAATAACCAGAGAACGCTTATATACACTTGATCTTCCCAAGATGGCCGCCGTACAAACACAAGCTTACCCCGCATGACATCAGCTTTGAGTGTTTAGGCGCCCTCTATGTGTATATATATTTTATAACTCTATGACTTAACCTTTAAGATCAACTTTGACAATGGATGTGATTGATTTCTGTGATGATGAATTTTAATTTTAATTGAAGTTTTACTAACTTTAGTTTTTCTCAAGCAAGATAAGTATAATTTATTTAAAGGAAAATCCAAATATTAAACGATGTGTCACTTTTAATACCAGATACTCCAATTATGAGTACTTTGTGCTAGCGCACACCTACCAAAATGCACAAATTTTATTACGTAGTCCTAGAAAGTGCATCCCTATGCCTATGGTGACGTCATGGTTACAATATATAACCGCACCATCTGCTCACATTTATTTGTAACTTTTATTCTTATTTAAATTATTCATTAATAAAACAAGCATTAATATTAATAATAATAAACTTTGCAACTTTTAAATACTAAACTGTTAAAAAATTCCAATGAAATGTCAAACTAACTGCCTTCCTGTAATACCTAAATCAAAAACGTTGACTTTTTAACCAAATCCTATTCTTAGTTAAGTAGAACTTAAAATTTACATGTGCAACAGAATAAAATTTAAGGTGAACCGTAACTTTAAGTAAAACTTAGCAAAGGAGAACTTAAGATTATATCGGTGCAAAAGGTCAGTAAAGTAATTTTAATTAAAGTCTTAAAGTGCCTCTGTTTATGAAAACGGCCCTAAAGTAATTTTATTTAAAGTCTTAAAATGAGCCTGATTATGAAAACGGCCCTAAATAAATTTATTTTGTAGATAATTGGTTTGGACGACGAATCTGGCCGTTTTATAATAAAAACAGCTTTGAATAACTTAAACGTTTCTTTAAACGAATTTCTTGTCTCGCCTGTAACTAAAGAAGAATATACGAAAAACTCCAAAGTTATAAGTAAGTATAAAATAAAAACACAGTTAAAATTAACTTAGAAATATATTAAAATCATTCTAGTAGTGGAAAACATCGAACCAAAGTGTATTAACGGTTTAAACCTTATAAATTTTGAAAAACATGAATGATTTATTTTATTTTTGGATGAATGAAGGGTCGGTCTTCAATTCTTCAATTTGTAAGTATTTCAATGAACTGTATTTTATAGATAACGCAAAATATGAAGAGTATATACAGAAAAAAGAAAATGAAGAAAAGAAAAAGTTAGAAAAAATTAAAAACGAAAGAAATTCAACCGATGAAGAAGACCGAAAAAAAGCAGAAAATAAAAGAGAAAAAATAAAAGAAGAAAGAAAATCCAATTCAAGTGAAGATGAACACAGAAGTAGAAAAGATAAATACGAAGAAAAGCGCAAAAATATCAAGAAAGAGAGGAAATATAGTGACAGTGAAGACGATTATAAGTATAACGATAAATACTCTAAAGATATTAAAAAAGAACGTTCAGATAAATACGAAAAACGAACAGTAAAAAAAGAAGAAAGCGACTATGAAGAAAAAAAATCTCGCAAACAGTCCACCTCAAAATACGACTCCGATGAGGAAACTAGAGATAGAAAACAAAGGGACAAATACAAAAATAAATCAAAAGTCTCTTCTGATAGCGAAGTAGAAGAAAGAAAATCTCGCAAATACGAAAAATCGTCTTCAAAGTACAACTCTGATGAAGAAACTAGAGATAGAAAACAAAGAGACAAATACAAAAGCAAATCAAAATACTCATCTGACAGCGAAGAGGAAGAAAAGAAAAAAAGCAAGAAGAAATCATCAAAATACGATTCAGATTCTGATGATTATGAGCAAAAAAAGAAGCACAAAAAAAAGAAAAGCAAGAAATATAGTTCCGATGAAGATAGTGATGATAAGTATAAGAAGAAATCTAAGAAGAAGGACAAGAAATATGAGTCAGATTCAGAGGATGAGAAGTATAAGAAGAAGAAGAAAGATAAATATAAGGATAAAAGAGATAGAAGCAGACATGATAGAAAATAATTATAAATTTATTTAAATACAGTAATTGTAATTCAGTATAATAAAGAATTTCGTTTTTTTTTTCTTTTTAAATTTGAAATTTTTCATTTCCTTATTGCATATATAATATTGAAAGCTGATATCTAGTGATTTTATTGAACTATTTACGCTAAAACTTTGAAAATTCATATCATATTTTTGAAACAATTGTTTATGGGTTGTCAAAAATTTTTTTCGAATAACTTTGAAGCAATATACTTGCTAAACGGTACACTTCTCGGGAAAGGTAAGTTTAGTTAAATCTTCTTATTTAGCCTGCAGGACTGTGGTTAAGCCATGCCCCCCTATTTTCGAGACACCTGTATTTCCAGTAAAATTGTAACACGAACATACACTATTTACTATAAATTCCATACCGAAAGTTCCTTGGAAAAAATTCTATATTTCAAGTAAAATTGTAACACGAACATATGATATTTTCTACAAATTCCATACTGAAAGTTCCATGGAAAAGGTTCTTTAATCCCACATATACTATGTAAATTGCACTTGACACTAATATCTGTCAATTATAATTATTTAAATATATCAGCAGTTTCCATGATTATAACAAAGCTGACTGATTTATGAAAGTTAATCTCTATAATTCTTTAACTCTATATCTGTTGAATATGAAGGAAACTGTATAATCAAACCGTATAGACAATAAGATATTCTTTCATAATGATAATCACATAAAATGTCAAAAATGATATTTTACTGCGTTTTTTTCAAGAAAAATTGTTAAGAACTTCAAATAAGGGAACTTCCGGTTAACTAATTATAACCAAAATTTAATCAATTTTTCATATGGATGTAAAGAAGAGGAATATAAAATTATTATAATTTTTTGAAATTGTAGAATGGACCTATTAAATTTTTATGACTCTGTGACGTCATTTTAGATGTGCCATCTAGCGATTTTTTTCTGAATCGCTAGGTAGGTGACACCATGTTGCCAAATAACGAAAGATAAATCAAATAAATTTATACTTGTTAAAAATTATGAAGAAAATGACAAAAAATATATGTGTTACAAACAGAAATATATCTAAAAAAAAAAATATATATGTTATGTAAAATGTATGTTGAATTAGAGATTATAATATCAGTTCTTTAAAAAAAATCATTTGACAACTATGCTATTTACTGTCACTTTTCGATTGTTCTGGTATACGGAACAAAACAATTTTTATCATAAAAAGCAAAGCATAATAAGTTCTCAAGTTTGAAGTACAGATATGCAGTAACATATAAGAACAAGAAAATAATTTCGTAAATATTGTACAGTATGTAATACATACATCATCACAATTGTTGGCGTACCACATATTCCCTAAGGATCTGAATAAGACAAAGCATTGGGGTAACGAATTGAAAATTGATACAGAATTATTGAAAAAAACTTTATAAATATCTTATGTAGTTTTGCACATTTCTTTTGACTACGATAACAGTTGGCTTTAACGCACACAACTGTATCGCTTTCTTCTAAAATTTTGATATCGTGTATATAACCATCTTTAGCTTATATCTTCTTTTCTGATTTCCATTTGTTCTTCCTCTCTTTTTGAAGTATTCATCGCAAGTACTATACCTAAATTGAGTCAGTTTTATTAAATTTATTGTACATGTATTTGCTGCCATTTTTTAAATTCAAATGTTTTACACTTTGTCACCCACCTGCGCTAAAATTCAACTGCGCACTATGCACATCTCACTTTTATTAATATCTCTCTTTTAATTTAATAGGTCCATTGAAATTATTGTCGGAGAAATTTTTGTCACACACACATTCAAACATCATCGTAAAACTAGTAAAATCATAGTCTAGTGACCCTAAAACGTGCTTATTCATTAAATTTTTTTTTACCAAACACAATAGGTACCTTCCTTACCTAAAGGTGACGGAAGGTAAAATGAGCGCTAGGACCCGATTGTCAATAGAAGGTATAACAGTACAATTTTCTAAATTTCTGCTTCTATTTTAATCTTGTCATTATGTGTGTGTAAGGTTGCAATCCATCCGGTATCCTTGCATGTTCCTGGTTCTGTTTGCAAACTAATTCCACCTTAATGACATGTATAATAGCGGGAAGGAAAGAGCAACACCACATTTCGTACCTAACTAAGCCTTATTGGCTAAATTAGATAAAGAGATTTACTTCAATCAAGCGAAATGCTTAACTTGAGTACATCAGATTCACACACTTGGCTAATGGATTTTTCCTTTCGAACATGACGATGCAGAGAGGGAGATAGGAACTTTTAAATTGCACAGAAAATAGAGAGGATATTGGACTGTAAATCATATATTACACAACAAAATTTTAGTCAATCTTTGTGAAAAACTGTTTCAAAAAATTATTAAAATTTTTACTTCCACGGGCCTATTCTTTAATTCAGTAGTTAATTTTTAACGAATGGTTACAATTTTTATCTAAATGATATTGATTTGACAACTAAAAATCGAATTATTTGTTGTTTATCTAAATACATAATTTATAATATAAGAAAAAAAAATGAGACTGTGTTAAGTACGTTTATGTTAATCTCGATAATTGTTTTAAAAAATATACAGGATGTATCAGGACTAGTGTAAAAAAAATTATTAGCATATTCCTGACATCATTTTGAGTAAAAAATGTCACATGAAGATATGTCCGGAAACTTCTCGTTACAGAGTTACAGTCCTTTAAAAGTGCACCTCATCAAGCACATTTTTATTAATAACTCTGATACTAGTTGCACCAAAATTTTAAAACTTGATGCGAGGATACTACTTATTGAGATGCATATTTAAACTTTCTTTTGTTTCTGTATCTCAACCAGAGGCGTCTCATATGGGAAGTCATGGAGGTTTTTTATCGTTATTTTTTGATCTATTAACATTTTTTTAACTTTACCGATAAAATATTACATACAATACAAAAATACACAAAAAAGTAATCTCGATAAAATTTGATAAACGCAGTAGTTTTTGAGATATTTTAATTTTTAGAAAAAATCAATTATGCAAAAAAATTAGGTAACAATTAAGAAACAATAAAATTCACACAAATTCATTCTTTGATGTACACGTTGATATTCTCTGGACTACGACAACCATTACTTTTACAATATCTATAAATAAACACCTTATCTACATATGCACCAACACAAACATTTTACACTTTTTTTTAATTTGCAAAAATATTACTAATATGTAATTAAACAACAGTTATAAACAGATTTTGTGTCGCTTTTCTATTTTGTTCTATTTTCTATGGTAAATTGATTGATTTTTAATTGTTAACTATTTTGGATACGTGACATTTTCTAAAAGTTAAATTATCTCAAAAACTACTGCGTTTATAAATTTTTATCAAAAGTACATTTTTGTGTATTTTGAAATTGTTTGTAATACTTTATATTTAAAAATGAAAAAATGTTACTTGGTAAATAAAATAAGGATAAAAACCTTCATGACTTCCCCATATGAGACGCCTCTGGTTGAGATACCGAAACAAAAGAAAGTTTAAATATGCATCTCAATAAGTAGTATCCTCGTATCAAGTTTTAAAATTTTAGTGCAACTAGTATCAGAGTTATTAATAAAAATATGTCAGATGAGGTGCAGTATTAAAGGCCTGTAACTAAAAGTTTCCGGACATACCTTCATATGACATTTTTTGATCAAAATTAGCTCAGGAATATGCTATTAATTTATTTACGCTAGTCCTGATACACCCTGTATAATTACAACACGTAATACTATTTAAAAAAAAAACAAAATATTTTTCTTTATCGCTCAAGTGAGATAAGAGGTATTTTCAAAATAGGCAAAAGACAACGGGGTTTACCTCTGCTATCTTGAAAACTGTAAGATTAAATAGACTTTTTGTTAAATGTTGTGGCGATATTGACCAATATTTAATTTTCAAATAACTTATAAACTATTATGTTTCCTATAAAATTTTATTATATTTTTATGGACAAACTTTTATTCGATTCTAATACAAAATGGCCTCTTTCTCCTTCCGTCACCTAACCATGGAGTCAGCTACTATATTAAGATAATTCTGATTGACAGATGTCACTGTCAAGTGCAATTTACTACATGGTATGTTCGTGAAATAATTTTACAAAATATACCGAGAGTTTATTTTATCAGTAAACATAGGGTACATCATTACCATAGTTACGGTATGAATGTTTGACAGCAATGTATTGAAGCGTTTATTTTATGAGTAAACATAGGCGTATAACATGGGAACCAGTTTTTGGTAAATACAAAGGTCTGGCAATAAATCAAGCCATGCTATTGAACATGATAATAGTACATTACATCTTGTACATTATTTAATATTAATTACTTTAATAATATTGCAAAATTTGCAATAAATTACAAAAATTGTCAAATAAATAAGGTAATGTGCTGCTCACATCAGATTTTTTTTACTCATTTTGGTAGTAATACAGTGTGATCAAAAAAAAAACCTAACTAGGAGCTAGCTATGAACAGAGAAACGTATGTCTAACCATTATTCAATTCAAAATTAATCTTGAAATGTAAATTTTAAGCACAAAAGATAATAAAGAAGGAAATAAAATATTGTTATTCACTGTGTTCTAACTTATTTCCAATTCTAAAATAAGATTCAAGAAGAAAAGTTTTGATTTCTTCAGATAACATTTTTGGGCAATATCTCGTGTCAAATTGACAAAATAAGACATACTTTTCTCATAGCCTACTCCAAGTTAGGTTTTATTGTAACACACTGTATATGTCCTTAAAGTTTGTAACCGAAGTTCTGAACATTCTGTATATGAATCTTTAAAATAGGTACTATGTATTATTTTGTTCTGGGAAATAAGTTACTTATAAAATTAAAGGATTCAAACAAAATTTATCATTTGGACAGAGGAATTTTATTTAGTCGACTTCTATTTTTGTTTTTCGGGGAATATTACGACTAATTTTTTAAAACAGAGCCAAAGTAACCAACAAATAAATTATTTCAGCCATGAATTTGAACTTTAAATTTGTAATGAGGTACTCAACTGTTAAAGAATTCAAGAGAAAGAAGTAATGAACATTACAGATTACAATAAAAATAACTCAAATACTCAATAGTTATTTATAAATGCTGAATGGCATATAATTTACATAAGCGCTGTATTAAAGTACGGAAAAAGTGAGTGCGGAGATGACGTCTTCTCGCAAGATACTTGTAAATTCGTTTATACTCCATTCGCGATAACGAGAGAATAAGGAAATAACTCTTGAACAGATAAATAATTCTGTTTGTCACAAGAGGATAATTTTGGAGACGAACCAATAGAATAACTTGTATTTCTTCAAAAATTAATTCCACATTCTTTCGTTATCGCGAATAAAGCATAGTTCGTGATAATTTGAATTTGAAGTTATGTTTTATTTAAATAATTAATGACAACAGATTGCACTACTAGCGCATACAAATTTATTATGAAAATATTTGCAATTATCGGCGATTTTGTGGATTTTCATAGATGAAAATCACGGAAATACAATATTATATAATAAGTTTTATTATTGTTAAGGCTATTTTGTTATGGTCTGATTTACTAAAGATGACTGTTCAAGTCACTTGTTCGAAAAAAAAAATTACTTTGAATAGCAGTAGCTTAGCAACATTTTGTATTAGAAAGAGAAAGGCTACTTGACGTATGTTTATTTAATTAATACTGTATGACAGATAGGCCTAAATGGTGACATTACTATATTTGCCGTTAAAAAAATATGGACTGGAGATTTTGACACTGTTGCCAATTCCGTTAGGTCATATGTCATATTGAAAATGCTGTTATGAAGAAGCGGCAACACCGCAGGGCAAGGGTTAGGGTGGAGAGAAGCGAAAAAGTTGAGCATCAGTCCATATTTATTTGATGGCAAGTATAACACACTAATGCCCAATTGCTCCAACATGAGATTAATTTTAATCACGTTTAATCTAAGTTTAAACAAAAAAATGTAAATCGAAATATTGACAGCAATATATTATAATTCATTTGACATTTCATTTCGATGCAATATTGTCAATTTAAACCATGTTTAATATTTAAGATACGTTTGTGCAATCGGGCATAAGAACCGGTATTATAAACAAACGGCTGGTTAAATTAAGTTCCGGAGTAAATTTAATTAAAGAACATGGAAATTGATTCGAATTTGTTCATTTTATTAAATTTACTTTGGAAGTAAATTTAATTGGACGTTTATAATACCGGCCCTAAAAGTTGTAGATTTACAAATATATAATTATCTACTGCATTGCCCTATGTGCTAATATTTATCCAGTGACGTTGACGTCAAATCAAATTATTATTACATGCTTTGCATCAAACCCATTTTTTTGTTTTACTGAAAAACATAGGTGAAGAAGATAAAACTTTAAAAAACGCACTATTTATAACGAAGCAACATTTTGAAACAAATTACATTTATTTTTTCAGTTAAAAAATGTCCACGAATATTTCATGTGTGTACGCTTATGAATACGAAATGCAGAGAAGTTATCTGTACGTAATACTATATATCAGACGACTTGTAAATGACCTTGAATAGTCATCTTTCGTGAACAAAACTATATCAGGTATCGCGTGTAATTTTACTTCCGAAATTAATTTAAAGAGATTTTGTACTTAAAATGAAAATATTTTATTGTAGACCTGAAAATGTATTAACATTGAACTATTTTTCGGTACAAATATTATTTATTTTTCAGTACAAATATTATTTTTACAACAGTACAACAATACAAACAGTGTATTTTAAGAATAATTTATATGTATAAGTAAAGCATGAATGAAAGTATAACATCACCCACACACTTAAACTTGGCACAATTGTAGAAAGAATTTTTTTATGATTTCTGTATTTTCATCACTTTGCAAGTTCAATGTCCCGTAAACAAAATAAATCATTAGACAATAAATAGCTCTATTTTTCCTTATCAAACTGTAGATAAAACCATTTGAAATCTCACACCCCTGTTCTTAATTTTTCTTTCCAAAATCCTTTCGTAAATATTTTCTAAATCATTTTGACATGCCAATGTCAACGACCCGTATCAACATAAATTTAGATATTTAATGTTCTCAAAATAAATTTATCCCGGCAAATGAGTTGCAAGAAGGATGAAAAAAAAATTGCAGAATGTTTTACGTGCATCGTTAAGTAACATTTTCACGTTTCAATACTTGTCATGTTCAATATATGTTTAATGACGGCAGTAAATATATGAGAGATAAAAATATAAATGATTTAATTTGGGTACGAGTCCAAGAATTCCTAAAGGTCATTTTTAACTATATCAATTAATATTGAGGGGCACCCAGTACCTACTTACAAAGAAATATAGCAATAAAATATAAAAAATGGTGTGTTTTTGTCAGTTTTTTACAGATTTAAATTTACAGTTTTGAACATAATACGATAATAAGTTGCGAAAGTTAAATTGATTAGAACTTACACTTTATTTTAGCTAATGGTCTTACGAGTAAGATAGGGCTTACAATTCCAGCTTTTTGATTGGTCTATACGCGAACCAAGTTTACAATAGGGAAAAATGTGTAACAAAACGTTTCACTCGGCTGTTGAACATCGAAGAGTTAAAGTTTTAGTTAGTGCAGAAATTTAAGCTGTGATTCTATAATATTACTATACAGAATATCCGGATTTCGAAAGCCATCATTGGGATCTCGGAAACCTAAAGAAATACGACTTCGATTAAATGGGGACATGTGGAATGCATTTGGGGGCCATCTTAGGACTGTTTTTGTCTTGCCCAAAATTCTTATAGGTTACCAACTATATAATGGCGGAAAACTGAGTCGATTTTTTCATTTTAAATTTACGAAAACTGAATTTAGTCGATTTTTTCATTTTAAATTTACTTCTAAACTATCAGTAATCGAGAAAAATGTTTCAAATAAAAAGTTAGATATTTTTATTGTCTATCCAGTGGCGTACCAAAATAATATTTCTATTAGTAAATTTTCGAGATTTAACACAAACTTACATTTTTTAAAATCAATATTTGTTTTTTATATTAGAAAAAATCCTTTTTTCACTTTGGATTGGTAAAATTAAAAATTATCAAATTTTGACATTTCGAGCTGTCAAGTATGTCTTGTACGCAACATAAAACTAATTCATAAGTTTTATGTGTGTAAAACGGGCTGGCTCCGAAACGCCACCAAGTCCATTCTTAACTGGAATACGGTATAGCTTATCAATTTTTTAAAGTAAGTGAAAATTTGGAATTCAGAAAGCATAAAATAAAAGTAATAGAACACTTGTCGTAACATTTCTACCGAGGCATAATATATTCATACAAGGGTAATTTGTTTTGTTAGCAAAAGGTTTGAAAATAGTAAGGATTTAGAATAAAGTAGATGTTAAATGGATTAAAAACTTTAATATTTTAAAAACTAAACTATTTTTAATCTTTAATAGTCCCTATTACAAGATTTAATTTTAATATAAATGACCAATTTTCTAATTTGCTACTATGGGGAGGACCCCATTTGTCAGTTCTCAAGCTCCATCTATTTTTTTTTTTTTTTTTTCTTTAAGAAACTATATTTTTTTGTTTTAATTTTCAACAGAGTCCAGCTCTGTGTACGGTACATTCTCATTTAAATTTACGCAAGTAAATGGTGCCAAAATACTTGAAGTTCAACTCATTAGATATTATCCGTTGCAAAGCGTCCTCAGCTGAATCAGTCAGTTCAATATGAACCAGCGAACAACACAGCTTTATATTTTACGTCATAATCCATTAACATCTCAAAGTCTGATATTAAGTAATAGTAAATCAACGACCATTAGCTAACGAGAAATTCCCAAACAAAAGTTGTTATGAAGTGACGTAGACATACAGCTGACACAACCGCGAAATTTAAAATTAGGAATTGAATTTTAAAATTTGGAGTTCGTTTTTTAAGTGGGATTTAATAAAAGTGGATCTGTTTTTGAGTTTTGTAGAGGTGAGTGAAATTGTTATCTGTCCTATTGTCTTAAAAATGATATCTAGAGCCGAAAATACTAAATAATAATAAAATTAAATAAAAACATAAACAAAATATAAAAGTACAATGTACATTCGCGTGGCTGACTGCGTTATGTGACATGATAAGGGTCTATAATAAAAAAAAATAACTCAATGGGTTTTGATAGGTTTTATCGGATAATATTGAGTTTTTAATTTTATCGGTTTTAATTTTATTATCTTTTAAATAATTTTATGTTAATATTAATATAAACATGTAAATAAATCAAATTTTTCACAATAAACATTTTTTAATTTATTAAATTGTAAGATTAATTTTTATTGTATTAATTTAAATATTGTTAATATAAATTTGGTACTGAAAAACTCAGTATTTATTCAGTTATTAGAGCACATTTAATAAATTGTGATTACGTACTTTGTTTTAATAAGGTTTTTAATAGTTTTTTCGGTTGCAAATAAAAACTTAAAACCAGATTGGCATACCCAGAAAAGGGTGATAATTTAGTTTTTAAATAAAAGTTCTGGATTGCAGTCAGTGATAATTTATTTCAAAATCGGCCTCTACCGGTTTCGGCAACTCATATGCCTTCTTCAGGAGCTATAAATTGGTTTAATGTACATATTATTAAGCCTGTTCTACAATTTTTGTTAAATTTACTTACGTGATCTCGTTTTAATAATTATATCTCCTAAAGAAAGTAAATGAGTTGCCGAACCCGGTAGAGGCCGATTTTGAAATAAATTATCACTGACTGCAATCCAGGACTTATATTTAAAATATCCCAAACATCTATCCAGTCAAGAAGCTCTAAATTATATAGTTTTTAAACTTTAAAATAATATGCTACTTAATTTTTAGTACTTAAAAGTACCTAGTTTTAATACCAATATTTATTTAAGATGGTAATATTTAATTCTTGTTTCCTGTTCTTAATAAAACAAAAATCTTTATCAGTGTATTTAATGTGTTTTATTATTTGTGTGTACTTAAAAATATAAACAATTTTTTCTACTCTATAGTCTGTAATTTAAAAATATTTCTAATTCTTTAAGATGTACCAACAATGATAACAAAACAACGTTAACAGGTACATCTCATAAATTTTACGTAAATTGTCAAAAATAGTAAAAGAAAAATTAATGAAAGTCAACAGAATTAATGGCTAATTGGCCGATCAAAGATCATTTGGTTTAAGTTATAATTAAAATTGATCTAAAAATAATAGAGTAAAGAGTAAATATAGTATCTTAATTACCTAAGGAAAATTTGTTTCGTTATATAAATTTCCACGATTATAAAAACAGGAAAAGACAAATAAAAAATTGATTTTCCAAAAATAGTTTGTGTACTTATAAATAAAGTTGACAGTGTTATATCCATATTTATAATAAATAATATTAGAATAAAAATTATGGAAACATTTACGAATCAAACAAGATTGTTTTCAAAATATTATTATGTTGTTGATCTATTTATAATTCAAACACAGGTTATTTCTTTCGTATATTAATAAATATAGCAAGTATTACTCAAATATAACGGAAAATTTGTTGACTAGCTTCTATTTAAGTAAAAATATAATTTTGTAATTGTTAGTGACCATTTAGGGTCAGAGAAATTTAAGTTTTTATTTATTATTGGACTTTTTGGTGCCGAAACATCATCATGAGCTACAAATTACAATTTGGAGATTTAAATCTAAGTTACATTTTTTGCTAAAATTAAAAATGTAGTTACATGGTGAATGATTTTTTTGTCTGCAACATCTTGAATTTTCAACACAATAAAAATTTAACTTTTTCTTATTCTTTAGCCACTAATAGATAACAGGTATTTATATAACAAGATACTGAAGTTGCCAAGGCCGTAGGGCCGAGGAAAATAAATCATATAAGTGTTAAAAAGGAACTTCGGTGCCGAAGTGCATATTAAATTTTATTTAAAATCGAAAAATTATGAAAATGAAAGGAATACTTATTTTTATAAATTATGTAGAAAAATCTGTCAGTTGCTGTCAGTCAAACAAACGGACGTATATACATTGTTGAGAACCTCCGGACATTGAAGTTATCGTAATGAATACTCAAAATTACTTAATTCGTTCTTCTTGCACATATTTTTGTTATTTTACGTACAAATTTACTATTGAACATCGTACACCTACCCAAATTCTCTTATATGTACAATAATTATCAAAAGGTTGGCAACACTGCATTTGCACTTTAGTGCCGATTTGTGAACTTTTAATGACGATTTTTGTGCACTTTAGTGACGATTTCAAATAAACAATATTTTTGTGCATGTAAATGTAAATTAGTAAAATAATACGTACATTAGCACAGAACCGAAATGATTGCATTCATACAGAATTTCGCTACACATTTCTATAAAATAATACACAACAATATTTCGTTCTCTAAATTTATGTAGTTCTTGATCTAGATAAAATAATTAAATTGTATGTATAAATAAATCTAGTACTAGGACAAGTAAAATAAGAGTGTAGACGATGCGGAAAGATTTAAGATGTGACAAATATGTTACAAACAAAATAAATTAAATTATATGACGCTACGCTTCGTACATCTTTCTGAACGATGAATTAAATACAACGTTGTGTTACAATTCTATCATTTTCTTCGTATCTTCGTAAATACAAATTTTGGAATGTTTCCCTGGTTGATTTCATATTTTATGTCATGTGAACAATACGCATAAATATAGACAACAAGATAGAAACCTGTTTTTTAATAAATACGATGAATTGTTTTTATCACTGTAAAACCGCAAACTTGTTGTGCATCTATCTATTCAATTTATATAATAAATATATGCAAATTTTCCATATGAGGTAGAAATATAATATTATCAATATTACTTTCTCTATTTTACGATGAAAAATAATTCATTAACTCAACTATTGAGAGATAAAACAGTGCTAGTCATCTGTTCGCTAATCACCCTTAATCAGTTGATTATACTACCAACTAATATCTTCATCTTTTTCACATTTTCATCAGTGATTACTGTACCTCAGGAACGTAAGTATTTAGCATAGCAACAAAAAAAATATTAGTAAAAGAAGAAATTGCAGCTATTGTTAATGTTTCGTGCAAAACACTTTTTCTTGAATTATTTCAAAACATAAAAATTTGTTGTAGCCAGCACATTACCTCTCGCTATCTCCGTTTTGTTACATCGAATTTAAAATTTCTTGTACAAACATATAATTCTAATTATATCTATTCTTTCATTCTGTAAGGAATCTTGTCCTACTCTTCTAAAATGTTCAAGATAGTTCCAATTCATAGATGGGTATTTCTTAAGGATATATGTACTATTACTATTAATATACATGCCTACCTACAATTTTAAAGATTTAATTAATAATTCAATAAGAAATATTAAATGTACTTCTCTGAAAAAGCTTTCTATAATGTCAGTAAAACTGTTGATTTTTGACACTGACATTTATATGTCAATTACAAACATTTGAATTTGACAACTGGTTTCCGTGGCGCAGACTTGACTGTGCGATTTATTGCAACAGATTTTTCTACATATAATATTTTCTTTATATCTAAATCTATAGAAGATATAACAAAAATTTTAAGTGTATTAGATGGAGAATTTTATATGCTCTTCATTATTTTAATAACAAAAATTTCCAAAAAATAATATTTAGAAGATTTTTTTTAAGAAACTAGTACTGCCGGTTGTCCAATTGTTATGGAAACCTTTTCAGCTCTTTCCATTACTGTCAGATTGAGGAATACGTAGTTAAACAGGTCTTAAGTATTATATTTTGAGGAATCGTTCTTCCAACATCCAGACACACACATACACACATCATAGTAAAAATGTTTAATCGGATTCGAGGGACCTTAAAACGTGCTTCTTCACTAAAATCTGGATATGCAATTTTTAGTATGTATTCAATACCTCCTAGCGAGAGCTAAAAATGGAATTCTGAACCATTCATACAGTTTTGCATTGTTGGTTGCATTGCCTACAAAGACAAAAATATCTGATGTGGCCAGCACATGAGCTTCCGCCAATTCCAATTTTTCCCTATTCCTTAATATACCCACAGTCAAATACTTTAGATTATCTATATTATTATTGTTATTTAGTTGGACACTTAGCATTACTTTTAAATTAAATTAAAAACCAGCGATATTCTTAGTTGCTTAATTTATATCCACGCGATCTCCCGATTGCCAAATGATGTAAGTGGTCCCTGCACCACTCTATTCGGTTCGTTTATGGTGTTATTAATCGGTTAAATTTACCCGAAGGATGAAAAGAGCGAGAGTTGGTTTTCGCGTGGCTTATCTGAACGACGGCCAATTCTAAATTAGGATTTTCACTTCGATGTCCACAGCATCGACGAATATTTTTAATTCTGCCCAGACCATTCATCTTAATTGGGGACACGAGATCAACAAGACCACCAGTGGTTGCGACAATAAAAAATTGATAGGGGGCCATAGCTCAAATGTAAATATATTGTGTTATTTTGTTTACCGGTTTCAAGATATTAAGCCTGCAATTACGTATACAAAATGTAGGCTGGTAAAGCCTTATTCACAACACGAAATAGCAGTTAGTGTTAGCATTTATAGTTAGTCGCCTGAAACTGAACTATGTAATAACTGTATCTGTACGGTAATATTATTACCATACTGACATGTTAACAACAGTGTACAAAATGAAAGTAAGGTTTAGGCAGAAAGTACAGACGTTTTTTAAAACGTCACAAAATTGATATTTTTTGCTTAACACTTTCGCTGCGTATAAATGCACGCGTCGCACCCGTAACGCGGTAATTAGTTTTGGTGCAATTCTAGTTTTTTTTCTCAATTTGTTAATATTGCGTGTATATAGAAATTTTAACTCTTATTTTTCAGTATTTCTTTTTTTTTTAACGCATACGGGGCGCCGGCAGCATTGTGGACACCTTTTGTTCTGCAATGCTAACGACGCACCTATGCGGCCAGCCTCTTGAATTCTGAAATTAACATGTTAGACAATTCATGTTTATTTACTTGATATTTTATCTTTTATTTATGTAATAGCCATTATTTTAATTTCTGTGTTTTTAGCCCTTTTGGGTTGTAAATAGCCCTGGTCGTTGTCTCCCATGACGCAAAATAAGCAAACTGTAAACTAACCCCACAAAGCACTTTCCTGTAGTTGTCTGACAATGCTGACCAACGCACAGTGTTATTTTTACAAGGCTGACGAAACGATGCCGGTTGAAACAAGATAGAGTACTGGACGCACCTGATGCGGCGTGCGCAATGGTTCGACAACATACGGGACGCAACGTGTGCGTCGTACGCAGCGAAAGTGTTAAGAAAAAAATTATTGACAGATTTGAGTGCGTATTTGACATAATCAAGTGCGGAAAACAACATTTTGCATTTGGTGTCCGTTATCATTAATAATGGGACTGCTGTTACCGTGAACTCGAAGCGCTATATCGAAATGATACACAACTTATTTTTGCCTGAATTACGAGAAAACCGTGTTCCTATCCGACGTGTGTAGTTTCAGCAGGATGAGACGACAGTCCACACAGCCAGAGCATCAAATGGACGTTATTCGCCCTCTCTTTCCCGATCGCCTCATTTCCAGGTTTGGTGACATTCATTGGCCTCCTCGGTCTCCTGATTTGCCCATATGCGATTTTCTCAACGTGCTATAAGTAAATATAGAGTGGCGGATGAGCGCTGCTGGCCGTACACACTTGGACGCCATGTCTACTATAACCTGCCTGGCAGGTTGCAGCCTACCAGTAATATTTCTAAATTATTTTTAACGAAATAATTTACCTTTTATGTTAGAATTATAAATATAAATAATGCAATTTGTGGCGAAAAGTTTTATTCTGACATATATCATATTTCGAAATAAATAAATAAATTAATACATATTTAGTTTCACAGATATATAATATGGATGATGTGAAACTATTGATAAATTAATATAATTTAAGAATTTTTACTGCGAATCCTTATTTTGTAATAATATTTTACGATAATAAATAACAATTAATATGAAAAAAGTAACTGCATTTATACAATATATTGAAAAAGTAGCAAGGTAAGTAGGCAGATACATAAAAACTAAAATAGTGAAAATTAAATTATATATATTTTATTATGACAATAATAACGTATATAAAAAATATAACATATAAAATACAATAACAAAAACATATTCTTTAAATAAAATAAACAAAATTGTGAAAATAATCACTACATATATGAAATAGAAAATAATGTTTTTATTGACCTTTAAATATGATTGTTTTTGTCAAAAATTGTCGAATGTTAGTTCCTTGAATATCTGTAGAAACAGTCCTACTATTTACACAAAAAATTGATTACCTATAATAATTGTTCTTGTATTTATTTTAATTACAACAGAAATTTTTGTTTCAATAAAGAAAATTTGATTGTAATAATAAATATCAGTAATTACATAAAAATAAATTGATTATATTCGTTGTTGGATTTAGGCGAGAAACTATTATCAGACTACAGGCGGTAAAATCGTAAATCCGTCGCTAATTAAAACTTTGAGTTAAAATTTTTGAATATAAAATTTACCTGTGAAACGACTTGCAACTATTTCTAATTTGTCTGTTTCCACACTGAGGAACAATACACTTTGCGGGCATTTTTAATAAATAGTGCAATAAGCACTGAGAAAAACAACGTATAGCGTCTGAGCTGAGCGCTCAGTTATAGTAATGGCCGCCGACCTAAGCATTCCACTGTGTACGGGTAAAGTACGCGTTCAGCATGCGATGTGCCACTCTATATTTACTTATAGCTATATAAATAAATATCTCATCACGGCATATTACCCATTTCTGGGTGTGCCAGTATCTACAACACATGTAGACATCGGTAATGATGACGATATATTTTACCGTATGGGCGCTTAGCAGGCGTTACCTCACGGGCACTCATAGCTGGTGTGGAGAGTGCACCACAGGGGTCACTTTTGTGCCATTTAAAATTGGAAATATTTGGCGTCGGTCGGGATCGAACCCGGTTCCCCCAGGTTCGCGACCAGACACTCAGGCACGCGGCCACGGGACCCCAACCTCGTAAGAAATTAAAACAGCGTTGTATTTAAATTAAAATAATATAGGCCTAAACAATTGCCATTTGATATTTTATTATTTGTGTAAATTTTTCGAATTCAGCAATACGCAATATTTATCTATTATTTTCTTTTCTGATTCTTACAAATGTTCAAAAACTAGTGAGATACTATACGAAATTCAATCCAAAGAAAGGGTTAAAATTACCTCATAGCACCCTAGATGTCATCTGGCTGACCATAAATTTTTATTATAATCTCTTCAACAAAGTACGAACTGCTAGTTTTTCTTTGTAGTAATAATTTAATATTATCAATTGTCATAAATTCGTTTTTCTTATAAATATGCAAGCATGCACACATGCACTTAATATGAATTTTGCATATATTACGAGGTTTACTCATAAGAATCCTAGGTATGTTAATAGCTATTACATGGTTTTGTATAACTGTTTTTTCAGTGAAATTTTGGTATACTACCCCTTTTTCTTGGGTAAAATTGTACGCCTACGGCACTGCCCTGCACGTATGCATGCATATTTAAATGAATTTAACACGTTGCCACAGACACAAATGCTCGTGACAACGTATAACGCAACCTATGAAAGGATTACCGCAAAGTTGACAATTTGTCATACCGGAAGTCGATTTTCATTCTGTATACCTCATTAATTTAAAATTATGCGGGAAGAATGCACTGCATAATTCATTATTAAGGTCACACACAACTTAAAATTTGAGAACAGATCATTTTTAAGACGATAAATTACTTATTTATTAAGAAACAACATTTAATTATTAAACTAAATAAATATATTATTAAAATATCTTTCAGAACTCATATTATAAATTGGAAAAATACTACCTTTTTTTAGTTTATGTTCTGTTTTAATTAATTTAAACCCAACGTTTCGGCACCATAAACTGGTGCCTTCTTCTTCTGCATGCATATATTGTCTAGAAAATTGTATACATAAAAAAGGTAACATTTATGAATATTTCTTGTTACCTTGGTTACTTGTTATTTTTGTTAATTAAAAAATAAATGTCAATGTATCCCCTGAAGAAGGCACCAGTTTATGGTGCCGAAACGTTGGGTTTAAATTAATTAAAACAGAACATAAACTAAAAAAAGGTAGTATTTTTCCAATAAATAAATATATCATCACGGCATATTATCCATTGCTGGGTGTGCCAAACTGCTTTATGACAGATATCGGTAATGATGATGATATATCCATATCGTGCGGGCGTTTACAAGGCGTTACCTCACGGCCACTCATTGCTGGCGTGAAGAGTGCACCTCAGAGGGTCTCTTTAGTACTATTTAAAATTCAAAATAAGACGAGACCCTATTATTTATTTATTTATTTATTTGTGTATTTATTTAAGTACCTATTTATTTATTCATTTATTTATTTGTTTCTTTGTTTATTTATTTCATCTCATTTTTTATACTAGCGTTTTATAACAACTTTTTGATTGTCATTTTCGTTGCTAAATGAAATACTTTTAAGCACTAGTGCTTAAAAATGGCAATTTAATGCGAAAAAGTGACAGTTTAATCCGTAAAATGATAATTCATTTAGCAACGAATAGATGACCCTGACGTCTGCCTACTCTTTAATTTTGAAAAATTCAAAATGTTGAAATTTGAGAATAAATGAACACTTTTAAAACGATATTATAAAAAATGTTGTATGTAATACATTGCGAAATGTGTGTTTTAGGTACTTGACGTGTTGTATCTCTTGCTTACTCTCGTGCGTAAAAATTTCACGTCGCGTGCCTAAAACTATCATTTCGCAACTTATTACATAAATAGCTATTAATTGATTCACCGTGCCTGTTACCATCACAACGCTGAAGTATTGTTGGTCAAAAAAAAGTTTCAACTCTTTTAAAATGTTTTTCTTTTGCATTCTTTGCATTTATCTTCGAATTTTTAAATGAAGAACAATGAAAACAATAAATTAAGATTGACTTTTATTCAATTGACATAAAGTAAGGTTAAACGATTTGTAACTTTCATTAAGGCAATGTCAGTCACTAGGCTCATACCAAAGTGCATTCGCATCGCCTATAAACCAATCCTCGTGTCTTCTACCAAATCCAAAATCGATGAAACCTCTGAACGTGTAGTTAAATTTAACCACGTTGTTAACAATTGTTTGTTGTCTATAAATCTTGTTGGCAAACAAAATGATGACGGAGATATTACAATGAGCTTAAGATTAGCAAATTTTAATAAATATGCATTATAAAAATTAATTTTGAGATAATTACTAATTTCTTTCAAAATAGAATTTGTATGACTTCTAGGTACTACATTAAAAAGATATTGTTCTTTAAAAAGCCTCAAATTTGAAAGTATCACGAAATATCTATTAGACATTTTATAATTAAATATTGAATTATGTGAAATGTTCAAAATTTTCGAGAAACTTCAGCGGCGCAAAAATCATGGGGTATTCCACCATAACAACAAAATTAAGAAAATTTCAATTTAACATAAAGTATGGCTCAATAAATAATAGTTAAAACAATGAAAACATTTTTTAAATAATTACTTTACGAGATATTTCACATTTGCTAAAAGGGAAAATTGACGTCATACAATTGTTATCCTTCTCTCGCAGCGTACTCAGAGCAGTGTGTGTGAGAAAGACAAGTATAGAGGAAATGTGACGTTACACTGATTTCTCGAAAATAAAATACTCTGAAACTAGGAACAATTAAGATTTTTTAATACTATGAATTGCTTCAAAACTGAATGAAGTTTTATTTAAAAAAATAAAAAAAATTGAGTGGAATACCCCATTCCAAGCTGAATTAAAATTTTCAAACCGCGGTATTATATCTTTAACCGGATCAGAGTGTTTGATGAATTTGTAGAAAAACATTGAATATTATTTTAAAAAATCATCGATAATTTATTTCTTTCGATGCCACGACGAATGTAAACTATTATAAATAATAAAACCTATTAGACTAAATATTAAATACTTAATATTGTTTATATTTTTAGTGATTTAATTTTCTTTCATAAATTGTTATTCTGGTTAACTATTTTTGAACATAACACTTTGGGAGTTCATCCTAGGTAAAAAAAAACGCAAGAATATTTTTTATACAAAAAATTATAAGCTTTAATTTTGTATGCTTATAAAATTTTGATATCTACTTACGAAAATAACAATAAATTATTATTATTATTATTATTATTATTATTATTATTATTATTATTATTATTATTTTGCTTACTATGAAAAATATTCCATAAACTTTCATTTAAAATAAGTTTTAAAAATGTGACACCGAGTCATTTCTACGTGCTTGCTAATAGCAACAGTTTTTTAAAATGTCAAACAATTAAGATAGACATTTATTTGTTACGCAAAAACAATTATTTATTCATTTTTTACGTCAGACCAATTCATTATTTTGAAATTAAAACAACAAAAAAGCATTTGTATTATTGATATATGACTAAAGATACAAATTGATGTCTCGTTAATAAAATGGTAGCACCAATTGACAAAAGATAATAATCAAATTGATATATTTGACTAACAATAAGTCTTCATTGATTAGCAGTCGTTTTAGCATATTTTGTTTGCTTTGTTATAAAAGAAATTGACCTTTAGCAAGGGTAAAAGTTCAATTTGGGAATTTAAAATTACAAATATGATATACGAAATATACAGTAAATTTGAATTAAAATTATATAAAGAAAGTATTGCAAATACATACATATGTAAATAAAATTGGTATACGTAATTTATTTATTTTTTAATTCAGGATTCGGCATAAAACGATTAAACGTCCGAGACTACAAAATTACAAAAAAATGCTTTAGCACCGTAAAAGTACAGTTTGTTTTAAGTCTATAAATTTTGTTCAGACTCAGGGATGGATTCTATGAAAATTGTTCTATTTTTGACTTTGTAACTATTACCAATTCTCACTGAATACCACCTTGGAGCATTTGTTTCCCAGTTTATAATGTAACCCGCCGGATTTTTTTGGGATATCTCGAATATTCCTCTTTCGTTCGGACCCATCCACCTAAATATATTTTAAATAATATAAAAAGCAAATTTGCAAGATTACGTATGAGGCATGAAATTGATCGAATATATCAGGGTGGTGTACTTCTGTTCAATAGGTTAATGGCCTTGAAATGTGGGTTACTAACCGCTCTTCAAATGTGAAATATGTCAGCTGCTGAAATCTGTTTTCATACCGAACATATGGGTCTATATACTTTTAAATAATAAATACACAATTTAAATTTTCATAAAATATTACTGTGCAATATGTTTGTAGAAGGTTACATTATGTATATAGAAAAATATATCATAGTCTGCATTGGAATGTGGAATGTGTTTCTCTGATCAGTATTATTAAATATTTGTAATATATCATCATTGTCTCCCAATGTTTTGTAATGAAATAAGGCCTATCAAGTTCAAGTACGAATCATGACAATTGAGTATAATCGCGTGGCCAATCCGCGAACTACTTTCCGAATCAATATTGCACTGGAATTATTTGTTTTCATGTCTTCGGTACCGGTGGTCAGTTGCTCTGAAAGATCAGCCCTGAAAACAACACTGACCAGCCTCTATTTGCAAAAAACAGCTGTCAAACAATAAACAATTGTTTTTCAAAATTTTATCTGACGTAGCTAAAATCAGAATTTGCTGATGCACTGAAATATTGACCGTGCAGAAATTTTACAGTGGAAAATTTTATTTGTGATAGTTAAATAAACGTGAGAAGACTGTCTTTATTTGTTAAAGTTAAGTGTTATTGTAAAATACAATCTTTAATCTAATTATTATATTTATAATTGAGTTAGTCTAAATATAATCCATTCTTATTTTAAAGTTTAATCGATATTGTATAAATAAAACTATAATTTTATACGGTGTATTTCGTTTAAAATGACCTAATAATAATTGTTAATAATAATTGTGTAATTATTTTTAAAAAACTTGTGATTAAACTAGACTGACTATATCAAAATCGAATTAAAATCAAAATTTTAATATTTTGTAACCAACATAGTAATGCAATATAATTTATAGACGTGCAGACTGAAAAATCTGTCAAAATCTATTTTCCGATATTTATACCTCGCGCCATAATTGCCCATTGCGCCATCTATTACCAGTGTTTGTAAGTCTGCGTACACTCCCTTACAAAAACGGCTCTAGCAACCCTTCGTCCGTCTCTTCCCAAGTGTAGGCCACGAGCGTGTACCCGCTCGTGCTTGTTCGGGAGCGTGTTATGGAAAAACCCGCGCACTTTTCAGATTACTTGTTCGCGAAGATGTCGCCAGATGCCAGCAGCGTCGGCCCAGCGGATTGTACTGTGGAATCGGCAGCTCCTAAAGAGCTGACGAGGACTAGAAAATGGATAGCTCAGAATATGCTGCTCCTTGTTACGCTACTTGGAGTCATCCTCGGGATTGTTGTTGGTGAGTAGAAAAAAAAAGGAAATTTTTGGTAAAAATCCAAAAAACAGCATTTAAATTTGATGTACTAAACGAAATTATATAAAATTAATCCATTTCATAACATATTTATTAAAAATATAACACAAAAACCAAATTTTTATTCAAAATATTCAAAACTATAATTAAACTTAATTATATTAGTTTAAAATATAAAATATCTACAATTTATATCTCATATCTATAACAAATTCATTTGAAATTATATATAATGTAATGAAAGCAATAATTTATTCAATATATCATAAATAGTTTTTCCAAGACCAAAATGAAATTGTTTTACGGTCACTGGAATTACTTCATTGTACATCTGTATCGCGTGTTGCCTAAACATTTATTATTAAAAGTTTAGTAAAATTAATTATTCTAAATTTAATTTCGTTAAATGGAGTTGCGTGACTGTGTGCGTTAGATGACCGCTTGTGATTCAGATCGCCCAAGTTCAATTCAAACCGTAATCAAATTTTAAAATTATTTCCAAATTTTAAATAGCATGTAGGTACGTACTGGGAGCCCTGTGGTGCTCTTTCTACAATAGGTTGGAGAGCTGGGAGCTCGGAGCCCGTGAGATTACACCTGATAAACACCCTTAACAGTACAGATATATTTACTTAGTTTATATGCAGTTCTGAAAACCTTTTTCAAAACGTTTTTAGTTTTGAAAACGCCGTTAATACGGGACGGGGTCAAAACAAGTTTGAGATAACTCAAAACCGTTTTGACACTGTATACATGGCGTTTTCAAAACTATATGTAAACTAATTAATAGGTATTAGCCGTGTTGATATATTTTTCTTTATTGTATTAAAATAATTAGTTTTGCACATAAGTAATTATACAGGTGTTCATTTTATATCGTCCATTGTTGATATCTCGAGAACTAAAAGAGCTACGGGGTCGGTTAAATTAGCAAATTATTATTATTTTTTAACCAGTGGTTCACAAGCTGTGGAACAATATATTTATTATATGCTTATTTGATAAATATTTTTTTCTGAATTCACTGATATAATATTTGCATACCCTTAAGTGACAATGGGGTATTCCACTCAATTTCTTTTATTATTTTTAATAAAACTTCATTCAGTTTTGAATCAATTCATAGTATTAAAAAATCTTAATTATTCCTAGTTTAACAGTATTTTATTTTCGAGAAATCAGTGTAACGGATAATGATGCAAAACACTTGAAAATTCAACCAATGGGAACAGTATTATACTGGTAAAATTCCGTTACCCCGATAAAATTCCGCTACCAAGTAAATATATAGTCGTTATTGTTATAATTGTCAATGTGACAGTTAATTAATATTTCCAATTTAAAAATAATTTCTAATATCAAATTATTTCATTTTGCGTTGCCTTTGTAATTATTTCACCAAATACTACACGACCTCTGATTTTTCTCAGGTAAACTTTTATTTTTAAGCACTCATTTTTTTTTTGCTTTTAAACAAAATCACTCAAGCAAACTGACATTAGGTAAACGTAAAACCCCTCCTCCTTCGGAGTCGGGATTTACCTTTCATGATTGTTGCTAAGGTAAAAAAATTCGTGCAAAATAAAAATTTATTGATAAAAACAAATTTACAAATACTGTCTTCCATTTTCGATCACAGAACTTTAAAGTCTGAATCTATATTCACATATATCGTCCATGACACACTTATTTTAGCTATAATGAAATAAAACTAATATAAATCTAAACATGAAGTTTTTTTTAAAAAAAAAATGTTATCTATATGCTTTATTATATCAATTAATTCAGAATAAAATTTTCTATCTACCAAACAAATAAAAAAAATTAATTCCATTTAAAATATCAAAGTTGGTCTTCACAGTTCGTAAACCACAGGTTAAAAAAATATGCTTATTAAAATAGTCTATAAAGTAGAAATTGTTTGCTAATTTAACCGACCCCGTAGTTCTTATTCAAAAAATATATTTCCAATTTTATTCTACGGAACAATTTTGGAAATCTATGAATAATTATATAACTATTTATAATTTGGTTTGCAGGATTTGGATTAAGATGTTTTTCACTGAGTCCAGACGTAATTTTACTTATTTCATACCCTGGAGAGCTTTTTATGAGAATATTAAAACTTATTATTCTTCCTTTAATTATTTCAAGTTTAGTAGCTGGGTCTGCAAGTTTGAATGCTAAAATGAATGGAAAGTACGTATAATATAACCAATTTTTTCACTCCAAACTATACAAAACATTTTTAGAATCGCTTTACGAACCCTTCTCTACTTCATCATCACATCCATGATGAACGCTATCCTCGGCATTATTTTGGTACTACTGATCCACCCGGGAGATCCAGGACTTCGAGATACCCTTGGCCATGGTACAGAAAACAGGGCTGTCAATATGCTAGACAGTTTACTAGATTTGGGGAGGTGAGTTATTTTTTCTTATTTTATTTCAAAGCATAAATTTTAATTCTTTGTAGAAATATCTTTCCTGATAATTTGTTCCAGGCAACGTTTCAACAAGTAAGTTTCTTTTTTGAGTGGCATGTGTTTTTCTACTGTTTTTTTGATTTCAGGCACACACTGAATATGTCAATAATAAGAATGATGTCGTGAGTAATGGAACGATGATTCGGCAGGTCAATTACAGGTGAGAAAAAAAAATATTTATTTATAAAGGCCACTTCTCATAAATAGTAATTTACGCAACAAGTGCAGAAAATGGATTTATTTTACCATTTGTTAGTACCTTTTTTAGTGTTCCTCTTTTGAAATGTAAATGTGATATTTTAAGGTATTTTTCATTAAATAAGAATGATATACGATTTTTTGAATTATTAAAAATTTTGAATTTTACCAGACTGACGTAGATTTTCCCAAAGTTCAAAATGATGACAATGCCACCTACTACCGAAATGAGAAATATCATCAGGAAAATCTACGTCACGTACGAACTATATTTAGCAAAAAGAAAAACGTTTTAAATACAATAATTATGAACATTTTTCTCTCTTTTTTGTAGAGTAATCTATAATATTAAATTAGGTTTCAAAACCTGGTGGTCTATGAATAGGGGTATTCAAGTTTTTTTTTTTTAATATGTTAATCTGTACATAAAAATATTAGATCCGTATTTTGTATTTTCACCTAAAAGTTTCTATTACATCAGAAAAAGCTATTAAAATTTCGGTAAATGAGGCCCGAGAAAGTCGACGGTGCGTATTACGTCATCTACATCACACATACGTTTCCATAGCTGAGTGAGACGGATATACTATGACAAACGCGCTGGTGGGTACGTTGTTTCGTGTAACGGCGGAGACAAGACACGCCCCCGGCTCTGCATTCGAACAGCCAATAGCACTTGCCAGCGTCCAACACGTCACAAACATGGCTGATACTGAATTTTAAGCGTCCGATTTAAATGTATTAAAGTTTAATTTTGATATTAGGGTAATAAAAATCAGAAAATTGACGATTATATTCACCTTATTATTACTTATACATGAACATTGATAACCAATAAGTATTTTTTTTTTAAAGCCGTAGACTTGGAAACCCCTATTAAAATACTTAATGAGTGTCGTACATTTTTTTTTCTACGACCATGTTCTAATTTAACATATCAATTATGATATTTATTTACTTACACACCGGAAGTCTAGGCAGGCGTATACAATTTTATATAGACATCCTGGGTGTAAGTGGATGGAATATAATAATAAAAAAAATGAGTTTGTGTTAACCCACATTGTGGAAAATATATGAAAGTATTTAATATTTTAACTATAATCACGAACTGTTTACACAGAATCAAATTTTTATTTTGGACGAGTGTCAAAATCTTAGTCGTAAATGTGTTTACAGAAATTCTTTGATTAAAGCAGAACATTATTGTAGTAAATAAAGATAATGTTTCCTTTCAGATCAGGAACAAATACTTTGGGCATCGTATTCTTCTGTTTGGTGTTCGGAACACTTCTGGGAACAATGGGCGAAAAGGCAAAAGTCGTCATCAACTTCTTTTCTGTGATATTTGAGGTGGTTATGCAAATGGTTACAGGAGTTATGTGGCTTACTCCTATTGGAATTAGTAGTGTTATAGCTGGAAAAATTCTTTCCGTTTCTAATATAGCTTTAGTAAGTTTTATACAATATTTAACAAAGTTTTTCTACTACATTTGTTATCTTAGCAACGAAAATTGATGAAGTTAAACAAACATGTTTTGTTTATTTGGTTACTATTATTTGGCATCAACACTATGATTACAATACTGTCATATTAATGGTTTAAAATTAATACATGCCAAATTTTTGATTAAATTATAGCTGGTAGTAGAAAAGACACTTACATGCGAGCCCAGGCTCTTAATAGTTCGGTCGGTTTACATTTTCAACAAACATATTATAAAACCTACGCGAATGGTGAAAAATTTCTTTAAATTGCTTTCGATTATACTTCATTTCTTCATTTCGTGAAACCATTCTTTGTTAATAATAAAATTATTTATATCTGTAAAATATACGACTCCTGAATATTAAAAATTACAACAAAACATGATTAAATGTCATTGAATTCTGTCGATTTTATTTGATAATTGACAGCTGACAACAACAATAATGATAATAATAATAATATATTATCAAGGTAAGGTATACACCCATTGCTGGGCGTGCAAATCTGCTTTGTATGCAGATATCGGTAATGATGATGACATATTCGTACTGTGTGGGCATTTTTAAGGCTTCACCTCTCGAGCACTCAGTGCTGGCATGGAGAGTGCACCACAGGAGTCAATTTTGTGACAATTAAAATTCGAACTAATTTTTGGCGTGGGTCAGGAGTCCCTCAGGTACACGGCTATGAGACCCCAAGTGATATTTTTTTCGTTTTTGTGAAATTATGACCAATCGAAGGGTAGAATTTACATTCATATCCAAACCAACACTATTTTCTTACGTGAAATGAAGTATAGTATAAAATATTGATTATAAAATTACAAAAACTGAATATGTTATTCATTCCATTTAATATTGGGTTACATTGCAAATATTGGTAATATGTATTCTATTGGGCATTGTATCCACAAGCCCTACACAATTCTTTGTTAGAATATTCTCCCGTAAGTTAGATTTTACTGTACGCCCTCGATTTTTACGAAGATGTTTTTCATTGTGCCAAAAATAAAGGGTAGAAGATAAATTTGGACTAGAAGATGACCCTTTAAATGCCGGTCGAACTATTATCGCCCGTTATTTGGCCCACAGTTTTATCAAGTTTTAAGTCTACATTTAAAATAATCGAAAGAATTTTGTAGAAAATTTGTGTAGGTTTTATAATTTGTTGAAAATGTAAGCCGGCCAAACTATTATGAGCCTGGGCTCGCAACTTATAATGTAACTAATAATTTCTAAATACATATAATATTTTTGTAGGTACTTTCCCAACTGGCCTGGTTCATAGCAACAGTTGTGCTGGGTGTATTCATCTACCAATTCATTATAATGCAGCTAATATACTTTGTTTTTATACGGAAAAATCCATATAAATTCTATCTTGGTTTAATCCACGGAATGTTGACAGCATTTGCAACAGCATCTACAGCTGCTGCTCTGCCGATTACTTTCAGATGCATGAACGAAAAGTTAAAAATTGATCCAAGGATCACTAGATTTGTACTTCCTATTGGGTGCAATATAAACATGGACGGTACTGCACTGTTTGTTTCTGTTGCCAGTATCTTTATTGCTCAGATGAACGGAATTCAGTTGAGTTTCGGTGAAATTATTACAGTTTGGTGAGTTATTTATTTGTAAATTAAATTAAAAATATTCAAAATAGGCATTTATATATGTCATTTATTTAAATTTGTCTTGAATAGAACAGCTACAATTAAATATGAATAGAAGACATATTAAAATAACTGAACATCAAATCGAAATCTGTGTATGGAAGCAGATTGCCACACTGAGAAATGGATAAATCCTGATAAATCGAATAAGCCGTGATGATTATTATTTATTTTTAATTATAAAATAGAATAAATTGTTTTTCTCTTATTTATTGTTCCAGTGTTATACTCTAAATTTTCGTAATTTATAAAAAATAACAAAATCAATTAACTAAAAGTTATGCAATAAATGTTTAAATTAGATTAAATGTGGGCAATTAAATTCGAAATAAGTAAAAAAAAATGTATTCTCTACTTTAGTCGGACATAGAATTAAAGGCAGTGCTTTAGCTACTTTTTCTCTAAATACAACTAAGCTCTAAGCATAAACTAATACACACAAAATTTGCTGGCGTGAGTTTCGTGCTTTAGGTTTGTTACATTAACGTTACGTTACGAAAAAGTCCTAATATTTATTTACATATACAATATACAATATAGGGGATTTATAAAAAAGATAGATATTACAATCTGGTTACATGTAATACATATAATAGTTATTTATATAACAAGTTAGTAAAGTGTAATCCATCAAGTAAAAAGTACTTTACTCACGGGTTGCATACAAAATTTTTTCTACGTCCGTATATTTAAGTCGAAACAAAAGCAATTTAAATTGAAATAATGCATAACACAAAAATACACTGTCCGGCAAAAAAACAGCCACTTGAATTTTTTTTTTAAATAAATATTCCCTTAATTATAAATAGGGAACTGATATTATTGTTAACAGCAGTAACTTGTTACCGTAAAACTCTATACCACGAAGGCATGTGCGTGTGTATATGACGATCGTTCTGGATCGCATAACGCCATTACCACAATTCCAAAAATTATAATTTTTGCATATTCTTCGAGTTTACATCCAAATGAAGAGCTGATTAGATTTTGGTTATAACTGGTCAGCCGGAAGTACCCACAATTCAAGTTTTGAACAGTTTTTCTTGAAAAAACTCAGTTAAATATCATTTTTTGACATTTTATGTTTTTATAAATATTGAAGAATATTTTATTCTCTAACACGATTTAATTATTTTTTTTCTTCATTCAAGGTATTTAGAGATAAACGAATTATATATGTACAAAATACATAAAATTGACGGAAGGTAATGTGCTGGCCACATTAGATTTTTTAACAGGCGTAAAAAAGGATTTTATTGTAAAAAGTGCATTGTTTTTAACAGACGTAGAAAAATTAATTGTAGTGCATATAAACGGGGGAGTTAACTTGTATTAAATTTGTGGGTAAGATTTATTTATAACTGTTTCTAATCGTATTAGTGTATTATTAAATATAAAAAAATATAATTTTATTGTAACACTTTTTTTTAAATTACGTAAAAGTGTAGCATACATTTAAATCGTCCGCCAATGACGTCACGGGATTCAAAGGTGCTACTTCTTTTTGTGCAGATGGCGCTGTTATCTTAATAAATGACATTTGAACAAACATAAACACAAACATAACCTTTGAATTAAATGTCATGCCTGTATGTATAATAACAATACTGCAAGAAAGAATAATAATAGGTCTGTTCGTTTGTATGGTTCTAGCTGCACTAACTTGTAATTTTTTCAAAAATATGTTCGTTTGTGTGTTCGAAGTTGTCTGCACTGTGTTCGTTTGTAGTCGTGCATGTTGCACTAACTTGTCTTAACTGTACTACCTCCCGAGCTAGTACACTTAGTGCAGTGCGCAGTGTTTACAACGACGTCACAATTTGTCACATAGGTTGTCGTGTGTACTTGTAACTATATTTTTTTTATTAATCTGCAAAATCTTATTCTATATTCTAAAAATGAATCAAACGAAATGTATTTTAAGAATATCAAAGAAATAAAATGGAAAAAGAAGTAATATTAAACTATTAAACTAAACCTAAACTAAAATCGATATACATATGTGTAATTCACATTTTGTACAAAAAATAAGCATTCATGGATTTTTCATATTGAAAGAATTGCAATAAATTTTAACTAAATGGAAACATCATTATAATTGTACATATTTATAAATGGCGTTGCTAGTTAACCTCCAATCTGCACTAACTTGTCTAATTAGTGTTCGTTTGAATTTCGAAAACAAGTCTGTACTACGTTGCACTAAACTACACTGTGACGGATTTTCGGTACATTTTGTACAAGTTAGTGTAATACAAACGAACAGACCTAATGTAACAACATATAAACACAAGAACATAACCTCTGATAACGTATGACAGTAGCGCGTATACAGAAACAGAACAAGTAAGTTAAGACATACGGACATATACTTGTCTTTATTAATGCGTGCTCTGTACGTCGATGATATCACTGGCACCGGAAGTGAGGTCGGTGACGTCACACTTGCGGGAACGGTCATAGTAAAATATTCGCCGCTATTTATCTCGGGTTTGAAGCCGAAATCGGGAATTTCTAAATTTAAAAATACTATAACATAATATAAAAATAAAAAAATCATGAACTCCCCCAAATTTTAAAACGGGTCATAGGGCTATAACATAGGAAAACAGTTTTTTAGACGCCAAAAGTTTCTGTATTAATTTATTGAAAAAGGAATTAGTGCATATTATAAAGAAAAAAATTACGAATTTTTTAATACCAAACACATTATATTTCTGTTTCATATACGGCCAGAAAATAAATTTTAAAATTTGTACAATTACGAAAGAATATCATTAGTCATGAAAATTGCCCCAAAATAAAAAAAAAAAAACACTAGGATATTTATTTAAGAAACAATCATTATTTATTGTAATGGGTATTTACAAATTAAAGATGATCTACATGGAAATAAGTTATAAGAAACGAGAAAAACAGAAAACTACAAGGAAACAATTAAAACTATTTAATAATTTGTAATTTTTCTTCATGAGACAAATTATCCATGATTTCTCCTGAATAAGACGGAAATAATAATAATTTAACAAATAATGCGCAAAAAACGCTTATTAATGACAGTCTTAAGTCAACAATTGTTTTGTTTTGTTTCTGTCAGTTTCACGGCTAATGATTTTTTTCTTAATTGTGCAAATTTTTAAATTTATTTTCTGGCTTTATATGAAACAGAAATGTAATGTGTTTGGTATCAAAAAATTCGTAATTTTTTTCTTTGTAATATGCACTAATTCCTTTTTCAATAACTTAATACAGAAACTTTTGGCGTTTAAAAAACTGTTTTTCTATGTTACAGCCCTATGGCCTGTTTTAAAATTTACACCCTGTATATATATAATTTTTTTTAACATAAAGGAAACAACTTTAATTATCTGGCGCCGGCTGTAAATATAGAAACCCAGCACCAGCAACCAAAGCACTGCTTAAATTAAAACAAATACCAAATTTTCCTGGTAACATTTTAACAAATTAGTTTTCTTTTCAGTTTTACAAGTACAGCTGCATCTTGCTCTTCAGCAAGCGTCCCTAGTGCAGCCCTAGTCCTTTTATTGATGGTGCTCTCAGCTATTGATACCCCAGTCCAAGATGTATCTTTACTTTTCGCTATAGACTGGATAGTGTGCGTATTTTTAATTTTTGACCAACGATATAGAAAATAATAATTTTTTTCTTTTTTGATATAGTGATAGATTTCGAACGACTAATAACATGTTAGGAGATTGTTATGCAGCTGCCGTTGTGGAACATTTATCAAAAAAAGAATTGATGGCTTGTGACGCTGCTGCGTATCAGGTAAAAGATCAAATCAAATAGGCAAAAATTTCGAAAATGGGGTTCTATACCAATTTTTTATTTTTTCTGGAAGAACAGGTTGAACTAAGAATTTTAGTACAAACGCAACTTAAAAATTGTACGTAATAAGCGAGATATGAGTTTTTAGTTCAGAATTTGGCATGTTCCCACCAGTGGTCGACAAACTGTTAGTTTTAGAGCGTACAATATTTTCAAGTTCGCATAGCTGACATATAGGCTGTTGCAAAGAAAGTGTAAAAAAAAAATTAAGGGCATATAGTACTGACAAAAATGAGTAAAAAAAGCTTAATCAACATAGGTCTGATCTTCAATTGTTTCCGAGATAAATGGAAAATCGAAGAACAACATACAATGATAGTGATCTAACAAAATTATCCATGTCAGTAAATAGACTATTAAAAAAACAATAAAATTTTATATGAAACATTTTTCTCAATTTCTAATAGTTACGAAGTTATATGAAAATTAAATATTGGCCAAGGTCGCCACAACATTTAACTTAGTACAATTATTTGATTTTTTTTAACAAAAGCACATCTAAGATGACCTCCGAAAGGTAAACAAAAGTCTTATTTAATTAAAGTCGTAACTCTTATAGTTTTCAAGATAGCAGAGGTAAACCCCTTAAACCCCCTAAAAACTCATGTTTCTCTGCCTCATATCTTGGAAACTATTGGAGATCTGCAGACCCATTTTTATTAAGCTTTTTTTACTCAATTTAGTCAATACTATATGCCCTTAAAAAATTTTACATTTTCTTTGAAACATCCTGTATTTTATATATAAACTTATATGTTGAAGAAATAATTATTAAACTTAACACAAATAAAATGCATTTTTTCTCTAACAAATTATAGAACATTGAAACAGTTTGACAATATTGTGACTATAAACTATGGCGGTGGGTGGCGCTAGTGTTTTTCATTCGTGATTTCTCGGTGGGCAGTCTTACAAGACGCGCGATTCTCGTATTAAATCAGCCAACCAATCGAATTACTTAGGACATGATATGCTATATTAATTATTAATCGATTTCAATCGCTTGCAGTTTGCGAAATAATTAATATTTAAACAAAAAAATTCGCTAATTGTCATTATTTTACGTATATTTACGCTGTCTTATCTAAGATAGCTAAAATTTGACTATGGTACAGTACCCCATTATCGTTATTTTTGAAGACTTTGTATTTTTATCTCAATTTGATAACTGTCAAGTACATATTTTGAATTACAGGATCCTGTCCTTAGCGATTATCAACAGCACAATAATTCAAACGCAAAATCGCCAATAACAGAATTAAATTCTGTTGTTGTAGATTTACATACTAATGGTATACAGAATGGTATTGTCCGATCATAATTTTCATGCTCAATAATTATCACCAGTATTCAAAGACATAAATGTATCAATAGTCTGTCCCAAACAAAAGTAGAAATATCTTAATAATAATTAGGGTAACGTATTTTATCATGTATTTATAAATAGTATTGTTAGCTAGTAAGACTAATATAAATATGATGTAATATTTTTCTAAGGAAAAATTGTGATCTAGTTTATAGATTGTAAATGTTAATACAAGTATACAAGACGAAGTCAAGTGTTTTTTATCTTTTCTTTATCAAACAACTACAAGTATGGTAGATAATTTTGATAGTTTTTTATTTTGTTACTTAATTTTTATTTATAAATTACACAAAAGTTATTATAAAACTTACGACGACTACTAATTATCTACAGTAAAATCTGTAGATAATAATTCAAATTAAAGTTATCACAAGTTTTATGTAATATTATTATTTTCTGACAGTTTAAATCAATTTCTTTATATTTGTACAACAGGTAAGAAGGAGAAAATCTATAAACCATCGAACCCGCCAAAAACTGTGTTCGGTTCAGGTTAATTTGTTTTTTGAGAAATGGGTCCGTGTGCGGTTCTGGTTCAAGCATTAAAAAAAATTAATAAACCGAGAATATTTCGTTTATTTTGGGAGATAATAATTTTGTATCACGGTTTTAGTGGAAATGGATGCAACTTTAAATGTATCATAGGGAATCGGTATTTTTATATTATTTTTTCAGAATATACATAAAACTAGCTTCACATCCACAACGATATCGATCATTTATTTTCAAAATTGTATTAAAATCCATGCAAAGCAGGCTATGAAAACAATTTTATTACCTTAAAACAAAAGTATTTATCTATATTAGTTTTGTTACCTCTTTCCATAAACTTGAAGTGCTCTAACATTTAGTTATTTCATGTGATAGTGATATCAATTATTTGTTATAATAATTACGTCAAAGAAATTTTTTTAAGAAGCCTACACACGTTCCGGTTAATCGGCGGGGCCGCCTTGAGGCAAACCTGAGTGCGTGTAGGAAGATTCGCCTTGAAGCCAAAGTGCAAATAGAGGATTTATTCTCACTTTTCTTTTGTTTTAAGATAAAATTGTTTTCATAGCTTGCTAAGTTTTATTTTGTATGTAATTTTATTAATACATATTTTGAAAATAAATGGTCGCCTTTTTGAAATGGTTGAAGTAAAACTATGATATTTTGGTATTGCTATTTTATGCATATTTTGAAAAAACTATAAAAATACAGATCCCTATGCTAAATTTAAAGTTGTATTCATTTCCGCTAAAATCGGAAGTGATACAAAATTCTTACTACGATCACCTTATGAGCCCCTTTGTCTAGTTCAGTGGTTCCCAACATGAAGAAAGAAAAAAAGAATAACACAAAACCTCAATAATTAAACTTAATATTAATGTTTTAATTTTAATAAAATTTATTTTATTAATCCATGATTCAAAACAAAAAAATAAACAAATTAACACAATACTCAATGGCCTCTTGAACTCTAATTTTTTAAATTAAATTTAACATTTGACAGTTGAAGTAGCGATTTTTCGATAGTAAAAAAATTTTTTTTTTAAATTACAATGCAAACAAAACATAACATACACATTAAAATCCTAGCTAGATGACTGAGATGTTTAAAACTTAAAACTTAAATAATTATATGACATTTGTATATTTCAATGAGATATAGTAATGCAAATATGCAAGTTCATATAATCAAAATACTTGTTTGCTTTTTTAACATCTAAATATCAAATTATTCGCGACTCACAGTTGGGTCGCGACCCAAAGGTTAGGAACCACTGGTAGTTAAACTTTGCTTATTAACATTTTTTTTGTATCTCCCAAAATAAACGAAATATTCTCATAGATATAATTTAAAATGCGAGACGGAATTTATAATGCAATGCAAGACAAGAAGGCAGAAAGCGTCGATGATCGGCTGTAAGAATTACGATTATATGTTAATGTTTCGAACTGAAAATGAACCGGAACTGAAAACCAAACCCGAATTTTAATATCCGGTTCAAATCCAGCTTGAGTTCATTTGAAAAATACATCTGAGTTTTGGGTTTTGGGTACGCTTAAATGTTATACTTTTGTTCGGGCCCGATGTCCTCTTATAAACTTTATGGAAATCATTAATTTATTCATTTAAATTTCCAACATTTCGTGCCTATTTCCCCAATCTGGAGTGGGTGTTGTATAAAGAAGAAGAATCTTCTATTCTACTGTTGGGAACACTGACATACATAACCCTACTTGTAAACTTGTGACTAGTGTGCAAGTTAGTTGTCTGTTAAACGTGCAATATTTTTATATTTTATACTTTGTAGTCACCAAGAACAGCTCTGTACGTAGGCAGAAGACTTCAGGGGCATTGAATATCGTTACCACATCGATTATCAATGTAATATTCAAGAAAATAACCATACAATGGCGGGTGTTTTTGATATTGAGTTGCATGATGTAGACGAGACAGTGGAAATAAATGATTCGGACGACGATGTGATTGAAATTGAAGAGGTAATTGTATTGTTTAATAATTTAATACATATGTAGTTGTGATAGAATATTTTTATTCTTATAATAATTTTCTTAATTTTGCTGTCAAACAATGTTCTTGAATAATCACTTTCGCCTGTTAACAATGTTGTGTAATATTTGTTTTTGTTTTTTACTTTTGTTTAAATAATGTTCAGAATTCATAGATTAAAAATATTCATTGGGAATTTGTGTTTCTAGGGCACTTATGACGAAGATCCAAACGTTAACACGATTTTTTCGTAAGTACCATTTTTGAAACAATATGATACATTATCTAGAACTTTCGAGTAATATAATTAATTTTATTATTAACTTATCAATGAATATTACTTCATTATTGATATAAATTTATATGTACTTTAAGCTTTAGCACATTTCAACTTGTTTTCGCTTATTTTGCTTTTTATACATTTTCTTAATATTTCAATATGTTTTTACTTTATAATACATTTTTAAATTAAGTTGCTTGCAATTTATTTCGCATGAATTACGTAAATATTTTCACTAAAAACATGGAGGTATTAAAATCGTGATTGTTCCATAATTTTTAATTTTAAGTAATGATTACAAAATCCAGTGAAAATACTTGCGTGTGATTATAAAAGTAATCAATGATTACTTTAATGCTTTTATTGTTTGTTTGTTTGGTTTTTGAGCTTTATAATTTCATGATTCATACAATTTTCTGTAAAATTCTGTGTAAACTAACTATGATTCATTCGCATCTTGGTAATCTTATAGGGTGGTATAGGAAGCTCTCGTTTAGTGGACACTGATACTGTACATACTTTGGGTTATAAATGAATCTTCTTTCCCTTTATAACAATTTTAGATGTTGACGAAATCTTTTCCTTGTTAAAACAATATCATATTATAATTACCATTTTGAATTGTCCAGGTATGAATTTTAGGTTTTCCGCATTCAAGGTCAGTGTCAACCTAACGTGCGGCAACTATAGCATAAATGGTGATTAGGAGATGACTAGTAGTGTTTTAACTCTGACAATTGTTTCTGGTTTATTTTAGAGAAAAACAAACTTCAAATAACAGTTACAGAAAAATTAATTGTACGCAAATTTTATTTCAAGTATTTTTCTCTAAAATAAACCATTAACGATTGACAGAGTTAAAACACTGCTAGTCATCTTCTAATCACCATTAATGCTACTACCGTAAAGATTTCCTGCTAAATATTTCCATCTGCTGAAAATGAAACTAACAAAGCTAAAAACCATAACAACGCCTTTTTTATCAGCTTTGTCGATGTTTAACACCGCATCCTTGTTTTGTGTTTTTCTTTATCAGTAGTGGTAATATAATGGTTCTTGATCGTCGAAAATTTCTTGCCAGTTCGGAGGACGTAGAAACTGTGCATCTTACTGAACAAAATGTTAACCCCGGGCAAGAGAAAACAGGGCCCCAGGATTTTGAATTGCGGAAGGTTCTTGGAAAAGGCGGATATGGCAAGGTTTTCCAAGTCCGCAAGGTGACTGGCAAAGATGCTGGCACGATTTTTGCTATGAAAGTGCTGAAGAAGGCGTCCATAGTTCGTAACCAAAAAGATACAGCTCACACTAAGGCTGAACGAAACATTTTAGAAGAAGTTAAGGTAAGATTTTAAAAAATATATTTCGGTTACTCCATATATCTTATTATTGTAAGCTGGTGACAAGTTTTGAAAACTGTAAAATTTGTAAAGTTTTCCTGAACAACATTTTATTGTTTAGTTTTGAAGTTTTTGCATTATAAAAGGTCGTCCCCTGTAAATTTTACCTAAACATGCCTAAACAAAATGCACACCATATTATTTAAGCTGGCGACAAGTTTGGAAAACTGTAAATTTTATATTTCTATTGTAATTTTTCTTGAAATTTTACCTGCCCCTTATTACATTCCGGTATAATATTGTATCGTGGTTACATTGTTCGGATTAGGATAATCCTATGCACCTGTTCCTTATTTTTACGAAGGGTAGTATTGCTATTGTTAAGATTTGTGATCCTAAATAATGTATTTCAAAGAAAAATGTAGTTTCATTCATTTCATGCCGAAAATTCGATTCTCGTGAAAAATTTATCGAAAGTTTTGGAAGTATATTATTAATTAATCAATTTATTTGATTCTACTTCTCTACTTATTTATTATTTAAATGGTGTCTCGACCATTGAATTAATGTCAACCATTTTAGAAAAATAATTGAAATATTGCGAAATACTGCATAATAAATAGATAAATATTGCACTTTTAATTTAAATAATTTATGAATAAATATATTATCATACTTAAGTAGATAATCTTTTATGATAATATGTATATTTGGGAAATAAAAGAACACCTTTATTACAGAGCGTATAAAAAGTTTTTTTTTATTCTACGTTGCAATTAGTAATATTATTAGACGTTAGTTAAGCCTATTTTATATTTGTCAATTTTTCTGTCAATTTTAAGAACTTGGGCAAATTGAACTTAAAGTTGTACAATTTGTAGCCAATTTTTTTCATATTGAAATATCAAAAGCCATTAAATGATCATTGGCATGTAACAATTATATAAGGCGTTTTCGTAAAACCAGTCGGAGCTATCCGACAATCCGACGGATCTGTTCGATGACGTCGCAGATGTGTCAGATGTCGGATCCATCCGATTATCCAAGCTTTTACGAACGCGTCAGGGGTGGATTCCCAAGACTACGCTATGATAGAGTAGCGACAAATAACACTTCGTTTCCCTAACAACCGCGGAATTTGATTGGGAAAGAAAGGTGAAACGTTAGGGGTATAATATAATAAATTTCTTTAAATATCAAAAAGTCAAAAACATGTCACATGTTAGACACATACTAGCATATGTTTACTTCCACTCTTCTGGTTTTTGGCATCAAGGTGGATCTAGAGGATCTGAAGTATATGATTCTGACGTTTTATTATAAAAATTATTTTTTTGTGACTGATACATTAAATATTAAATTTACGAAATTAAAATCATATAGTATATATTAGGTAGCTTATATATTTTCAAAAGACCTCAATTTAATTAATGTAATAAATTATTTACTTCAAATAACAAAGAGTCAAAAACATGTCAATCACATACTGAAGCAAGCATACTATACAGTGTCCCACACTCTATGTTCAGTATAGGGTCTTTTGGAATACCATGTTGCCAAATTTGCCTACTGTTAGTCTACAAGATAGAAAGAGCAAAATATATGCCCAAAAAGAGATGAAATATTCTGGGTACTTCATTGAATGTATTTATGACTGGTGTACTTTCAGTGTATCTAAACTGGTGGGTGAAACGAAAAATAAATAAATAATAAACTGGTCAGTTTAACAATTTACAAAAAATATAAAATAATACAAACACAAAATATAAGTAGGGTATAAAAACATAACAAGCGTAGGTAAATGAAAATAATTAACATATAAACTCTAGTCAATTTAAAGTAAATAATATAAAACATTTTTGTACTTAATTGGACATTTTACAATCTTCGTCAACAATATAAATTCCCTATGTTACATATTTCCATTCTACGAAAAGATATAGAGCTACATGAAATAATTAACACTATATTTTGTAACACTATGCTTGCCGATTGGAGCAGATAGATATAATGAATTGAAATCCCTAATTTTTTTGTGTTCTTCTTACTATACATTATCCCAATGTCATATTGATGAAGAATATTTTTTTTGTTTTATGCTATTTATGTCGAAATATTATATGATGAACTCATAAAGAGTTAAAATTATTAAGCATTATTTTTTTATTTAATTTATATCTTCTTATTTGATAATTTACTAATATTTAGGCTTGATAGAAATACTGCATATATTTTACATAGTTCATAAGTCTATTCTTTTTTTATAATCTTCAATTTGAATTTATAATATTTTAATCTCTAATGCATTTGATCAAGATTAGTATGCCGGGCGGTTTTAAAATATTGCATTGAAATATTACTCATTACAGGTACAAATAGCTTCAGCATGTTTTTTACACCCCGGTTGCAACGCATCTTTTCGCGCCCCTGTAAATAAAACTATTTAGAACTGCAGATAAATTTCGGGTGATTCCAATAAGCCCTTGGGTAAATAAGAGACCCTCATAAAACTTAAATTATACAGTGTTAACTAATTTTGGTATAGCAATGAAAATTTATTAATGTTTCAATATTACATTACATTGAAAAATTGGCAACATGGTACAGAAAATGTCCATAAGAATAACATTGGCTATCTCTGCTACACTGAAGATGAGTGTGGGACACTGTATAGCATATGTTTATTTCCACTCAGCTGGTTTTGGCATGAATGTCAATGTGACGTGCACGTACTCTATCATTAAATTGAAACTTTACATGATTTCTTTATAAGAATTTTGGTAGAAAAAGTTAGAATGATCACAGTGATTTTTTTTTTCTTCCTGGATATTTTGTATATTTAATGCAGTCATACCAATCCCAAATAAGATCAACAAAAATATTTTAATAATGAAGCTCTTTCTAGCATCAGTAGGCGTGGTAGAATATATTATTCTTATCCCGAACTAGAGAAAATATGTGAACTACATAATATGAAAACAATGGTCCGTATTACGAGTGCAGTAAATAATATTATTATTATTATTATTAATAATAATAATAATAATAATAATAATAATAAAAGTGCTTTTACATTAGGTTTGTTCCAACAGGAGTTAGAAATAGTACATGACTATCAGACGCATGCGCATTTCTATCTGGTGTTCCAACAAACTGTTCTGACTGCTTCTGTATCGTGTACTGTTCCAACAAGCACTTGTACTGTTGGATGTCGATTTGCAAACCGTCATAACGCTCCATGGATTTTCTTTTGACTGACGGTTCGAGTTTACGCAGTTGTACGATTTTGGTCAGCTGTTTTGTTATTAATTATTAACCTTGTAATTTGGAAATGAAAACGTCATTTTTTATTATACACAAGTGCAAGTTAAATAAAAATGATTGACGGATCGGAGAAATTTTCTTTTAGCGATGAAAACAATCTGGAAATGTTTGTCGAAAATCCAAGGCAAAAATTAAAATTATTTAGAAGAAACAGTACCCCAGTCAAACTTTTGACTGAAGCAATCCAAAATTCGTTCCAACAAAAAACAGTTCACATAATCAGAGAGTAACGCATATGTACAAAACATATCAGGAACAGTCACTGATAGTATCATAAACTGTCAGAAATTTATTTTTGGAACAAACCTATTATATTCTTATGATAACAGTGTTCCATAAAAGCGCTTTTGTTATAAAAGTGAGCTCGTAATATGGGCCAATATAGTTAATAAGCAAATATGTATGTATGTATATTTCTAATTTTGCATGCTTTCGTTGAAAATATTATTTATTTGCACTTGTTACATAAATAATTATTTTCTTTGCAGCATCCTTTTATAGTAGATTTAAAATACGCCTTCCAAACAGGCGGCAAACTTTACCTAATCTTAGAATACCTCAGCGGTGGTGAGCTCTTCATGCATTTGGAGCGCGAAGGCATTTTCCTCGAAGACACCGCTTGGTAATTTACCTTTTTTACCAAGTAGTTCCCAAGGTTATGCATTATTTCTTGTAGCTTTTATTTGGCCGAAATTATCCTAGCCTTGGAGCACTTACATTTACAAGGCATCATCTACAGAGACTTGAAGCCTGAAAATATTCTCTTAGACGCTCAAGGACATGTTAAACTCACTGATTTTGGGCTGTGCAAAGAGCATATTCAAGAGGGGATCATGACGCATACGTTTTGCGGAACCATCGAATACATGTAAGCCACAAATAATTTGTCTTGAGATTTAAATAATTTTCAGTATCTTAACGAATAAATATTCAATTTTAAATTAAATTTTATTCACTTTTCTTTACGAACGCTTCTGATCACATTCGAGAAATAGGGGTTTCCAAGTCTACGGCTTTTAAAAAAGTCCTTATTGGATATCAATGTTCATCATTATAAGGTGAATATAATCGTTAATTTTGTGATTTTTATTACCGTAATTTCAAAATGAAACTCTAATGTATTCTTAACGTAAAAATGGCATTGCGCAATAATATTTCGTTTATAAGTAGTTCAAATCACTCTATAATCTGTGCTACACCTTCTATGAAACTATCTTTTTCTACATCAAGAAAAACACATGCAAATAAGATCATTATTCTAGCTCTTTCCCATAGTTTTTTTTATGGCATTATTGATAAATCACGTAAATCAACAAGGGACATAAAAATATTAAATTATACGCCAATGTATACGAACTATGTTGACAATTCCAAATTTCTGAGCAAAGTAATGATATACGTCGTATTATGAACAGATTCTATAACCTGTATGGCAAAAAGAAACAACTTCAATTACTTATGTCGTCAAGAATCATACACATTCTTACATGAATAATACTATAAGTAAATCGAGTGCTTAAAATTCAGTATCAGCCATGTTTGTGACGTGTTGGACACTGGCATATATCCGGATCACTCAGCTCTAGAAACGTAGTTCTTAGTGTAGATGCTCGTCGATTTTCTCGGGTCTCATTTATTGAAATTTTAATAATTTTTTTCTGGCGTATTAGAAACTTCAGCGAATATATAAAATACTGGTCTAATATTTCTATGTACAGATTAACATATTAAAAAATTTGGTGTGGCCAACGCAACACCTCCCGCTTTTTAATTTTTATTAATTTAAATACATACCTCCATATTTACCGTGTGGGCTCTTACCAGGCGGCACCTCACGGGCACTCATATATCGTCATCATTACCGATGTCTACATGTGTTGTAGATACTGGCACACCCAGAAATGGGTAATATGCCGTGATGATATATTTATTTTATTTACCTCCATATTTACTAATGCTGCAAACTATATTTAAAACATAAGCTCTGGAATATACAAAAAAGATTATTTTTTAAATTTATCTGTAAAATAAAAAAGTCAGTGAACTCTATAGTACTATGGAACGGAAACGATCGCAGAGTACAAGCAAACTGTTCAAAGAACGGTGTTTTCATAACCACTGTTCAGTGAATAATTAGTAAAAGTACCCATTCAGAAATATATTAAAACCTCTGGAAAATCATGAGCTGTGCTCCGCGCATGCGTCGAGCTGGTGGAATTGGTGGATGTGAAAGACATATTAATAACTTCGTAGATAATAACAACAAAAGTTACGTTAGTGAGTACAGAATGTACAAAAATCAAAAGTTAACTAACTTAATGTTAAGTTTCAATAATAAGAATATTAATATAAAATGCCAGATGAAAATATTTTGGTTGTCACAATGATCTATTTTCATCTCTTCAATTTATCCGTCTTATCCATTCATTCTTTATTTTATTATTTGCAGGAAATAAATGCCACGAAACATTTTTGTTATGTTTTGAGTTGTTTTTACACCCAGGGATACAACAATACACATCCATTTTATATTTTACCACGATAATAACCTTAATAATAACAAAATCACACAAATGTCAAAATAATATACTATGGCTGTGTCCGATGTTGCATTTTGGCATTTAGTATTTGGGATTTAGGTTTTCTTCACATAAATACAACTCCGAATGGCATACTAGTGATATCCATTGGTTTGTATGGCAACACTTTAGAACAACAAAAATGAATTATACAATTCGATTCAATTTGATGCTTGAGAGTAAATGTTAATATTATATTTCATAAAATAGAAACTAAGAAGCTATTTTTTGACATTAAATTTGACCTTTTGTACAAATTATAGCAACGAATATGATTTGTTTAATTAGTGCGCGTCAACTTCAAGGCATAGTGTGCTCCTGCAAAACCCTAAAAACTAATGCCTAAAATCTTAAATAATCACTAGATTTAAGGCATATAAATTTGGGATTTAGATATTAGGGTGATACAAGTGCAACATCGGACACAGCCAATGGATGGGTTAGCTCAAGGTTAGTTGATAACAGCAAAATTTGACACTTGCGACTAAATTTTTCTAATGTCGTCGCGCATGCTCATATCGACAGTGAAAATGGTCCATTTGTGACAGTTCGCATGACCAGCCCCTTATAATGCTATAGGTATACACGTTTCCATTCCATGTACGTAGAATAGAGTTCACTGGAAAAAGTTTTAACGTATACCTGTAAAAAATTCAATAATCTTTAATTTTTATAATGAAATGCGAAAAAATTATATTTGATGGTATTTTTTTCAGAGAAACCATTATGAGCTTCAAGTAAAGTGTCATTTCCGGTTATCCGATTTATACCAAAATCTAATGGTTTCTTTCCATATTAGAATAGGGTCGAAATGCAAGGTTTCAGAATTTTTTGAATGATAGTCCATACACATACACACACAAAAAGACTTCATCGTGAAAATGTTAAAATCGGATTCTAAGGACCTTAAAACGTGGTCATTTACTAAAATCTCTATATGCGATTTTTAGCACGATCCCTATACCTCCCTTACCAAAGGTAGCGGCAAGTAAAAATGAAAAAAACTTGGAAACCCCTATTCGGATAAATGAGTGATAGTTTCAGCGAATTGATTTTTTTAGGGCCCCCGAAATCCTGACCAGAAGCGGCCACGGAAAAGCCGTCGACTGGTGGTCACTCGGTGCTCTTATGTACGACATGTTAACTGGAGCTGTAAGTTTTTCATAATCTCTTAATTCTCCCGTACTATTTTATAACTTGCAGCCTCCATTTACGGCTGAAAACCGTAAAAAAACCATTGAGAAAATCCTAAAGGGCAAACTGAACCTCCCTCCGTATCTTACGACAGACGCGAGAGACTTAGTCCGCAAACTTCTCAAACGCCAAGTCTCGGGGAGGCTTGGATCTGCACCAGGAGATGCAGAGCCCATTCGTCAACATCAGTTCTTTAAGCATATTAATTGGTGCGATGTGTTGACTAGAAAACTCGAACCGCCGTTCAAACCTTGCCTTGTGAGAATTAAACCGAGTTTTGTGATAGATTAAAAGTGTAATTTTGTTATTTTTGTTAAGAGTGGAGAAGACGACGTGTCGCAGTTTGATACCAAATTCACAAAACAGACACCAATTGATTCCCCGGATGAATCTACTCTAAGCGAGAGCGCCAATATGGTTTTCCAGGTAGGAAATATATTGTTCTACTTTTTTACGCATAAAATTTGTTGTAAAGCCGTCGTCTATTTGTATGTTCCAATATCACGAAAGTATTTTCAAAAGACTCTGCCAGAACATTATCTATGTGCGGAAATTGACTATTTCCCCCACTCATTTTGAAGTTGAGAACATTATTTCCCGCACGATTGTAGGAAATATTTATTTACATATTCATGACTCGTACATTTTACAGATAAAAATATTTTTATTTAGAAAGTTTTGTTTCGCGGATTTATATTATTTATTTAAGGCATGTAAAAACGGCCGGCTCTCAAGCGCCATCTGCTATTTTCTTACGTGAAATAAAGTATGGCACATAAATTCTCGCTAGATTTGCTATGCAGCCACATTGAACGCACCTATAATACATATACACTACTTTGTAATTAATTTCAGTGTTCAAATTTAAATTCCAATTATTTTAATGTTTATTTCTATGTAATGTATGTAGTGTAAATCATGGTATGTAAATAACTATTTATTACTTATTAAGTATTTCATTGTAGTATATAGCAAATATAAATTTAATAAACTTGTTAGTTCCTTATTGTTTGGTTACAATTTACATTACGTTTGTTGGTGATGTGATTCACTGTGACCGACTTACCGAGTGCTCTGTCTTGCCGACTCCCACCGAGCAGAAATTGTTGCCAACATTGTAAACCAAATGCATTAAATTTATTTTAAAATTATATTTTATTCAATATTCCACCATTTTCTGTTATTATAAAAATAATAATTATTATTAAGGGAAAGAATATTTGAGAAACTATACATTATTATTATAAATATAGTTGCTTTAAAAATAGGAGTGTTTATCTGGTGGAGATCCGGGAAATTGATGTTACGGAAATTACTTAGGCGACGCGAAACATATTTCACTGCATGAGTACAAATAATTCTTTCTTTTAGGGATTCACATATATAGCGCCGTCAGTTCTAGAAGAAATGTACAAACCACATATTGTAAAGGCCCGTTCACCGCGAAAAACTCACCCAAGTTCTTTGCGGAGCCATCACCACCACATGCACCATTTGCACCACCACCATTTACTACAATCAACACCATTCGGTGAGTGGTGAACATTTTATTTATTACTTTAAGTGATAACGTGATAATAGATTATTTGTTTTGTTTTAATTGTTTTGTGTTAAGACATTAAATAAATTTTGGAAGGAACTTAGAAGAAATGTATTGGAAACAATGAAAATTTTTTCATCTGCTTTGTTTTATTTGTTTTGGGAAATTAAAAAAAAAATGGAAGAAGCTTGCATTGAAAAAAGTGGAAAAGAAAGTTTTAATCAGTTCGTTTTGTCTTATTTGTGTTGGGAAATTATATAAATTTTGGAAGAAACTTGGAAGATCTGCATGAAGATTGGATGAATAGTGTTTTTATTTATTTATTAATAGTGTATGATGATTTTTTGACTAATATGGGAAGTATACTGTCTTTTATAATTTAAGTGTAAGTATAGTTTATTTAACTAAAACTTGATAGATTGGATTAACACTATTAAAACGCACAATTACTTTTAAAAGTTTCAGGGTTAGATTCTATGAAAATTGTATTTTTTTTTTCTATTTTGGTTATTTAATACGAACTATATGAGACTCATTTGGATGTCATAAAGTACTTCTTTAAAGAACTCAAAACAAATTTATGTTCAGTAAACTACATTTCTACATAATTGTCATTTTAATGTAAATATTATTTTTAGAAGACCTACTATTGAAATGAAGTAATAATTAATGTAAGTAAATGTCAACCACTGTTACCAACAATGAAGTATTCCTAATTAATATTATTAGAATAAAAAATGAAATTTCAAATATTTTTAAATATTTTTGACAAAAGAACCAAAATAGAAAAAATAGTTTAAAATACTCGTTTCATAAGACATTGTACCGCACTTGTCCCTTATTTCACGTATCACAATTTACAAAATTAATAAAAATTGCCAATATTTCTGACGCATGGTAAACAAATTGATACATCCAATTTGTCGAGTTTTGGTGAAATGAACTACTATATGAAGAATTTGTGTGACCGTTTTGTGAATTTTTGTAGGTAATCCACTAATGGGCCACAGCGGAGCGCCTTTGCACGATGAAATGATGGAATGCCAAGGGTTGCCGCAGGTATAGTACCATAACACTCTAGATCGCAACGTTACCAACAATGAGTTTTCCTCTGGCGCAAAACTTACTTAGAAAATAAAATTGGCGGAGAAAGTGAGTCGTGCCGTTTTGGGCAACATCTTACATGATTTCTAATTTGATTTAATTTATATTTTTTAAAGTCATCGCACATTTTCATAATTATTGTTATGGAAAATGTTGTGTAATTTATTTATATGCTTTATTTTCTGTATTTTTAATGTTTTAAAGTGAGAGTTGTTGCCCAAAACTTGTTTTAGGTAAAATATAATTGGGTTTCATACAATTCTAATATTATCGAAGATTTATGATGTATTTTTATTTGTAATTTGTTCTTTTGCTTATAAAATGTTGATATTATTTAAATTTTAAATGCAATAAATAATCATTTATGCGATTGCGATTTTTTTGTGCAAATATGTTTTTCTAAAGTTTTCAGTTTGGCATTTCTAATATTTGAAGCATTTGTCGAGGAGGGCGAAACTATTTACGCTGATGATATGTTAGAATTGTAATGCTTGATTCTCATTGAACGTAAACGTAAGGAGGAGAGACATTCGTGAAAATTACACATGTTCACAGTGAGCGTAACATAAGTTAAAATTAAGTAATCAATACATTTCATTTCGTCATTTTCTAAGCGAATTTAGAGACTGCAAACCAATATGCTCAAGTTAAGTTTTACGGATATCTTGTGGAATTCTTATGATTACGTCCATTGTGAATTCAGACTAAAGTTTGAAAATAATAATAACATAGGTGCCTGCTTTGGTTCTCAGGATTCATTTAAAAGGTGTCATTTTTTCAGAAGAAACTAGAATAACGAATGGAGATTTTGTACTATTTGCAAGCACTTAACTAGGATAATTTTTATTGTACAAATTTAATCAAAAATTTGTTTAAAATGTAACAAATTCTTGGTTAAATATTCGTAATTGCAATTGTTTCAATAGCCACAAATTTTAGAATGGTACAAGTTCTCCTAAGAAAATCTTACAACCAAAGCGATTATTTTTATTGATTTTTAGTAAAATTTTACAGTTGTTTTTATTATTTTACAAAGTGAACTGTTCCACAATTTTAGCAACAATGGCTGGTAGCACGAGCCCTGTTTTAACTAAAACACTGCTTTAAGAAATGTCAAATTCAAATTTCAATATTTAATTTCACCTTTATGTTTAAAGAACGATTTTTTTAAAAATATTTATTTGAATACAAACTATGTTCTGCTTTAAAATCATATTTTGATAAATTTGATACTATTTATTTTTGTTATTAAATAATGAAATCTGGCATTTCTTAAAACAGCGTTTTAGTTAAAACAGGGCTCGTGCTACCAGCCTTTGTATTTAAATTGTCAACAATTACTCGAAGTGTCAGACATACGGCATTTATTCTTACAAAACCAACGTTTCGGTATGCATTTATAGCTTCATTAAAATCTACAAAGATTAAAAACAAATATAAAACATTCATGTAAACATTATTGCACTTAAAGTAAAATCTTAGTTTCATAATAGTATATTATGCAACGAGTTTATAATGATACCCATTAATGATAATGTATATCATAATGAAAATCTGAATCATAATTATACAGATGACACGTATTTAATAAGTATATTAAAGCATAGTAGTAAAAAACATAAATTCATGTTCATAAAAAAACATTCGTTTCAACATTTTTACAATGAAAAGTACAGAATTCACAAAAAAAAAAACAAATATAGGATGTAACAGCGAAACCGACCACCGTCATTATTTTCTTTATTATTAAAGTTAAAAAAAATATTATTCAACAAAGTTATAGAAGATCAAGGGGGACATCCGATTAGAGAAGAAAATATTATAATAAACCAGTAGTTCTCAAATTACAACGCAGTTATATATTTTTTAAATGGGATGGTATATACGAGTATATATTTAGGCCCATTCGATAGGGTATTTTTTCTGAATTCAGCCGTGTATTTTATATCCATACATAACATAAAAAAATTGAAATATGTATAAAAAACAATATTAAAGTTAAACAAATATTTGTTAATAACTTCATAAAGAATGCATAAAATTATGCATTGAATAATTCAAATTGACAATTATAGTAATTTTTTTTCATAAAAATATTATAATATGAAAAAGAGCTGTAGTAATGACCGAAGGAGAAGAACATAAATAAAACTGTTTTTGCATACTGTAAGAAAAGTGCATTTTAATTAAATTTACAATTATTTGAAAATCGAATATAATGTTTTTAATGCATATTTAATTTATTTCCAATAATGGAGTCCTCCACTCTAATTTTTTAATTTAAATCAAAGTTCACTGAATTTTGAAGCAATTCGTAGTATTATCAAGTCATAATTGTTTTTAGTTTAACTGCATTTGATTTTTAGCGAAACTATGCTATCTTACTCGCACCAGATTCTATAGTAGGCTGAAAAAAATTGAAATATCTCGCAAAGTATTTATTAAAAAGTGTTTTTTTTAATTGTTATTTAGTAAGTAGTTCTTTAAGTATAAAGTGTACATTTTATTATTTTTTATTATGGTGGAGGGCCCATTGTAGTTCATTTTTGCACCACTTGTTGGCACTATTGGATTTCAATATTTATACGTTTTATCGACCGGCATTTGGTGTACTTTCGTATGATAACATTTGTTTACGTTGTTCGTTGTTTTTTCTTAGATTTCATCACTGTTGCCTTGTTGTGTCGACTCCGGTGGCTCAATGGTTAAAGCAACGCCTCTTAGTCATTAGTGCGCTCGGGGTTCTGGGTTCGAATCCCACTAAGCCATGGATGTTTGTGTATGTGAACCTACTCAGTAATTGGGATTTAATCGTTTTGAGAGTTTTTTTAATGTATTTTTTAATACAAACAATAACTGTTTTCCCAGTTGTGCTTCGGTGTTAAAATTAAATTAGTATACCATATAAACCTAATAATTTCGTGGCGTCATTATCTAGTTACAAACTTTAATGACGTGACTACTCTGCATAAATTGTTTACCTTCGAGCGCATGCTCGAAGTTTTTTACTATAGTAGTTTTTGTTTTTCACACATAGCGTACTGAAAAATGAGTATAATATAAAATTTATTTAAATTTCAATTGAATTTTTCTCAATGTTTTTGTAATGAAAGGATATAAAATGATTACATGGTTGAATTCAGAAAAAAATACGCTGTTGAATAGGCATAAAAATATGTATAATCCCATTTGATAAAATATAACTTTGTCCTTAAATTTGAGAACTAGTGGTCTAAAAGGAAAAACATTTTCTTCTATATACAAATGTCCTCCCTATCATACGGGCCGTAGAATGAAGTTAAATAATATGATATTATGTATTTAACTATCAGTTTTTCAAACATATTCTTTTTTTTGTTATTTATCTAGTTTTTTTTTAAGATCTTTAAACAAATTCATAGTTAAATTTTATTACATAAAATAAATCGTTTTTATGTTTCACGCTTTCCTATTTAAATATTTCATCATCTGGCCCGTGAAGCAAAAATTTATTCACATCGTGCCCCGCTAGCCAAAACTGTTGGCCCTGTACTGTAGTATTTTTTTTGTAACTAAAATAATAAAGTAAATAATGGCGGTGATTGGTTCCGCTGTTACATTTTGTAATCATTGAAGAAAATTAGTCCACAAGATAATTCTGGCTGATTTTCTATTTATTTTGTTGTCGAATTTTAAATGTATATGTGCTTTCTGCGAATTTTTGTACAATGGCCGCGTTCAGCACCTCTCAGCGCTGCCGAAATTTGCCTAATGCATTGAATGGACGAATGCGATTTGTCCAGGAACTTTATCCGGAAAACTTCGTTGTTGCTCAGCATTGAGACGTGCTGAACGCGGACATTGTCTAAATAAATATTTTTATGTGTACCCAAATTTATGTTTAGGAAACTATAAGATCTTGCTTACCCTGATAATATAAGTACAGTATAGTAAAAGTGTACTACAACGTCGGTTTTGTTAGAATAAATATTGTATGATTGAGATTTCGAGTAATTGGTAACACCTATTTTACATTACTGTCGAAAAACACCTCTAATTTTTATTTAAACAAAAATTAAGGTATAAAAGTTGTAGCAGTCGCTGAAAACACTACCATTTTTTATTCGATAAAAAAATACAAATGTCAAAATTATGTTTGCGAATATGTGACGCTGTCAAATTACAAAATATGATAAATTTCAGTTAATATTGTGGAAACGGTAAGACTTAAATAATTCTTTTAATCAGTGGTAGTATTTGAAACGATAAACAGTTTGCTGATTACTATCTTAATATGATTAATAGTAAAATGAAGTATAGTAGAGATATATTATGTTTTATGTATATAGTTATATACAATTTGTACAATTTTTGTTTGTTAGTTAAATATACGGAGGCTGAATGTCGTTTTGCTGTATGTAATAAAATTTTTACAAATACTATACATTATACATATACAATTTTATAAAGTACCATAACAAAGAATTATTTATTAAAATTTTTAAGATGGTTGTGGTGACATATATGTATTTTTATTTATTTGCGATATTTTGGTAAACTTTGCATGGGTATAAGCTTGAAAGAATGAAATATTTATCAAAATTATACCGTGTAACAAATATTTTATTTCAAAGCAAAATATTCAGCTTTCCTTTACGCAACTGGCAAATCTAACATTGAAGAGTGTTTCCAATATCCTTTCAGACAATGCCATAAAATAGTAACAATTTTCAGGGATTTTTATAGTTACATTTATATTACAGATATATCTAAAAGTTGACTGCAAATCAATACTTTTCAATGTTCGGTTTATCAATTACAACTTAATTTTAAATATTCCTTATTGTGTGTTTAATACAAGATGACAAAAATTGCTAATACTAACATTTGTTTATATATTTGTGTGGTGTAATGGCGATTTAACTGACGAATTTCAACAATCACACCATTTTTGATTTACAATTTCTGTAAAAAGTGACTAATAAGTCAGTTAAAATGTCAGAACATAGTAAAGAATAATCAAGAGACTTTTAGCATTTTGCTAACTAAAACATATAGTTTGAATGCTGTTTTTATGAAATTGTGGGCATATTATAGAGAAATAATTAAAGAAATATTTATATTGAATTATTTTATTTAATGTTTAATCATTATACAGAATGTCAATGGATATAAGAACATATTTAACATTGTAAAATATTTTTAAACAAATAGTAGTATAACTGTCATTTTTGCAATGTTAAATTTCATTTGTATTTATTTGTTTCTAAACTAAAAAACTAGTATTGAATATTTATTTTGCTTTGAAGCACAATAAATGGCCTAAATATGTTTAAAATGTTAATGCCATTGTAAAAACAATATAGTTATGCCATATTTAACCAGATGCTGTATTGTCTTCAGATGGTCAAAACAAAATAAAAATTTAATATTATTTTTTGTTAATTACTAATCGTTACGTAATATTTTGTAACAGTTCTGTATAAATAGGTAATATCCATTTAAAGCGAAAACATCAATTGTAAAATGAAATGTAGTAAATATTGTTTGATTTGTTAATTTTTTCTATATGTAAAAGATAGCGACAAATATTTGTAACGAAATTTAAAAAAGTTTTTTACTGCTTTTTGCAATAACTGCCCGTTTATTTAAGCTATATTTATATATAAAAATAATAAAAAATCAAGTGTGTGAGAAATAAAAGGAAAGTATATTGTACGAAATTCGGGTAACAAACATGATTGTTGTAATTTAATTTGGATTTTTTATTGGCTCCTCGTATCTTACATTATTTATTTCACTTATTTATTGTTTACGAGCCCAAACTTATAATAGTTCGGCCGGTTACATTAAAAAAAAAAAAAAAAAAAAAACATTATAAACTGAATACGTTATTCATGTATTCCGCCATTTAATATTGGGTTACATTGTCTTTATTAGTAATACCAGCTTTAATTCTTTAGGCATTGTATCCGTAAGCCCTGGACATTTTACTGTGAGTATTCTCCCATATGTCTTGCAAGGTAGGTTTAACTATACACACTGCATTTTTACAATGTTGTTTTTCATTGTGCCAAAAGTAGTGTCTCGGTAGAAGATAAATCTGGACTAAACCTTTTCAACTTCGATTTCAGAAAAAGTAACTTCATTTTCGGAAAAAAGAAATTCAAGGTAAATTGATATTTTCATTGAAGTTACTTTTTCTAAAATTGAATTTAATTATTCTAAAATTGAATTTACTTTTTCTGAAATTGAATTAATTTTTCCGCAATTGAAGTCACTTTCTGAAAATGAAATTACTTTTTCTGAAACTGAAGCTGAAAAGGGTTAGAAGATGACCCTTAAAATGCCGGTCAAATTATTATTATCAGTTTATTAAATATATATACTTAGTTTCAAATTAATAAATTTTCAATTTTGTTATGTTATTAATTTATAATTTGTTTCACGCTATTGTTATTTGTTTATATTTATATCATTTATATTTGTGCCTGATGATGAGATAATATCTCGAAATGTACGTACAATATTTTTTAAATAAAATATTAATTTGAAACTAAGTATATATATTTAATAAATATCAAAATGTTTCAAATGTATCCTACAAATAATAGAATATATTATTATCAGTCATTTAGCCCACGATTTTTTTAACGTTTGAAGTCTTTATTTAAAGTAGCTGAAAAAATTTTGTAGAAATTTCTAATCATTTTGGAGATTTTATAATTTGTTGAAAATGTAAACCTATCGAATTATTTTGATTTGAGCTCATAAATATATATGCATAGTAAATTTGATAAATAATTCTTGCAAATGATGTTGAATTTCGCGGAATATGCTACTTAGTATATGGCATGTGGGGCAGATGGAGCAGCATCCATCTTGTCACACTATCCGTGGAAAAATCATCAAATTCCACATTTTCTACTTGGCCGTCGGTATGTGTAGATGTAATGTGTGTGAAGTTTCATCGCTGTAATTTTCTCTCGATGTTTCAGAAAGACAAAACCAAGTGAAACTGGAGAATTCAATTGAAACAGTTCTCTAGGACGGATTTTCTGTACGCAGTACAGTGAGTATACATTTTCTCTTCCATTTTATATTATTTGGACATCCACGTCGAGTCGTCGTTGACACGTCGACTATCCTAAATGAAGTTTGGGTTGCTTTTCCAAATTATTAACAATTGAGAATCAACTCAAGCGTTATTGGTTGTCAATATTCAATTGTTACCAACAATAAATTTTGTTTGTATGCATGGAAAATTGTTTTTTGTTTGGTTATTTTATCTATCATAGAACATATGCTGGGCTTTATGATATTTTTAGTCCAGGGCCGTAATTTGCTGGGCTAAAATCTGAGAATGTGAAAAGTAATAATTTTAAGTGGTACTTTATTAGGGTCATTTAACATGTTAATTTTTCATTGGTAGATTGCAGGGTCAATGATTTTACTGCTTTCGCAGAAAGTATATATCAATGAGTTTTATAAAAGTCATGAAAAGCGTGTATAACCGGGGGTTAAAGTTCACGTTAATTAGAAAACACAGATAATTTTATATTAGTTATGTTGCATCCAGATATTAATTTTAAATGTCATGTTCTTGGTGACTGCTAACGATATTATTTTTGGTCACATTTTGATAAACTATTGTTTGTTATCTCTTTTGCATTATCAAAATTTTCTCTGAATTATCCTACGACTTGTTATCAACTTTTTAAAGTAAATATTTTATAATTCGAACATTGTAAGTGCAAGCATTTATTTTGTTCTTTTGCAACTTGTTTATTTTATTTGTATGTTGGTTTATTACAATATTATATGACAAACCATAATAAATTTACAATTAACGTGTCACTTTGCATTTAGGTCAATTGTGAAACAAATATCAGGTATTAAAGTTCATGCGGGATCTATAAGAAAATTATTAATGGGTTGTTATTATTTATTCATCGCGTTTGGTCACTATGGAAACAAAGTTATTTATTTAAATCGTGGACGTTTTATTCAATTATTTGAACATTATTGTTAGCCTTGAATGGTATGATAAGTATTATTAAGTATATATTTATAAATTTAAGTTTTTAAAATTAAAAATTAATTTGAGATGTTTACAGACAGTAATTAATAGTTTTTGTGTTGTGGTGTGTGTATTTTAGTATCTTAGCAACGTATTAGTTTGGAAAGTTGCTACGAGCGTTGTTCTTATATTCTACTTTAAAGTATTAATAAACAAAATTATATTAATTAGAGTTTTCTTTTTTATTATATACAGCGTATTAATGAATACGTGTTACCGCTTTTTTTATAACTTTTCATTTTCAACATGACTACTGAAATGGCAACAGTGTAGAAATCTCCAGTCCATACTTATTTGACTGCAACTATAATAAACTCATATCCAGAATCACACCGTTTTCGCTACAGCCCTTTAAAATATTAATTATCTACCGTAATTTTAGTTGCCTGTGCCGTATCACTTCTGTTATTATTTTGTTTATTTAAACTTTTAGGATTGAATTGTAGACGCATTATGAATGGTGCAATGGTTGCATTGAGCAATTATTATAATATGTATTACAATTACAAAAATGAATAAAACTATTTAAAAAAATTACTATTAACAAAATTAATAACTGAAGTGATAGTGAACAAAAATTAAGGTACATATAGATAATTACTCTCAAGTTCCTGTAGTTTGTCTATTTTGTATTCCCTACATACCTTATAAATTTGTTACACGAATTCATTTAACACCCTTTATTAGGCAGTTTGCGAATATTAGTTACGTATAACGTAACGTGATATACAACTCAGAAAATTATCACTCATTTTTCAAGAATATCTTCTAACATCAAAAGATCAAAACTCGAATCATACGTTGAGTAAAATATGCGCGCTAAACGTTCTCCATAAATAGCGTGGACCGCTTTTGGTTCAGCGTTACAGTAAATTATACGCATGCGCACTTCAATTGTCACGTGACTTTAACGTTTACCGTATTTGCTACCTTTTTTCCAAAAACTCCCTAATGACGTTTCTACGGGACGTAATCTACATTTCAACGGTACGGTATTACCAGTTATTTAAGTCACTATATTTGAAACAAAATAAGCTTCGCAAACTATTTTTAACATAACATGACAAAATCCACATGTACGTCACGTTACGTTATACGTAACTAAGGTTCGCAAACTGTCTATTATACAGGGTGACACACGAGAACTTGGCGGTTGTTAAGAGGGTAGTACTTAGTAAATTTTCAACATAATTTGGATTTATTTACATCAAAATTAACGTCAAGATATGCCAATTGTGGTAAGTAATTGACTGAAATATAATATCTTTGAGGTGGTGCCTATCGCCAATTATGCAATATTCGATCTTCCGCATGTAATCATACACACGGTCCAACATCTCTTGACTGATCGTAAATCGCAAGCGTTTCTTGGCAGATTGCTTCCTTTAATTAACTAAATCTAACCTCAGAGGAAAAAGACGCAAATTGAAAAATCAAGATACCTAGTGGTCACATCGTCAAAACGTGAGATGATGTCCTGGAAACATGCCTCGAAGAACATTCACCGTGTCATTTTCACAATATCGAAAATGGCGTTTCGTAACGTTAATTTTGTTGTAAATAAATCCATATTATGTTACAAATTTATTAAGTACTACCTTCCCAAACACCGTCAAGTGTGGCACCCTGTATCAATGTTATTTATAATCGTTTGTAGGATGAAGTATAATGGTTGATGTGTATTATAGTGTTACTGTAACGACTTGGCGAGACTAAGGACTACCCAAAATGCAGCAAGCAGTGTTAGAAGAGGGTTTGACGACTCCCTATGAGCCAGCGTCTACTAGCGGCAGCATAGCGCCACCTGCCGCATGCAGCTATGACGACTTGTTCCCCGCGTTGCCCGAGTCCAGCTCTCCTGGCTTGGGTCCCCAACACCACAATGCCAAAATGCGCGTTGGCTCTACCGTCGTCACGCAAGTGTTCCGCGTTCCCTACGAAGAGCGCAAATTTGACCATAGTGACAAGTTCGGAGAGAGTGAATCCTACCCTTGTCTGTCTATCATGAACGGAACTGGGGCACACATAGAAATGTCCTCCAGCAAGGATGGGTCACTCACTTTTCTCGTCACCGGCAAGCAAAACGAAGTGCTCGAAGCCAGGCGTAAAATTCTCACCCAATTTCAAACCCAAGCATCCAAGCAAGTTAATATTCCCAAAGAACACCACCGTTGGATTCTTGGCAAACAAGGCCAGAAGTTAAAAGAACTCGAAAAAGTCACCGCAACCAAAATTAATGTTCCTCCAGTCAGTGATCCATCAGAAACCATCACTATCACCGGAACCAGAGAAGGCATTGAGAAAGCTGAACATGAAATTCTTGTGTGCTCAGATGAACAATCCAAGAAGGCCTTCGAAAGAGTTAGCATCCCAAAAATTTATCATCCATTCATTTGTGGCGCTTTTAATGAAAATCTAACGAAGATGATTAGTGAAACAGGCGCTAGAATTAACGTTCCTCCTCCATCCAGCGGAAAAGATGAGATAGTTATAGCCGGTGAAAAAGAAGGAGTCATGACGGCTAAAACTCAGATTGAAAAGATTTACAAAGACATGGAAAAGAGATGCACCACTGTATCTGTTGAAGTGCCCAAATCACAACACAAATATGTGAACGGTCCTCGAGGTGCAACTATTGCTGAAATCTTGCAGCTAACAGGCGTCAGTGTTGAAATGCCTCCTAACGATTCTTGCACTGGGACCATCACTCTACGTGGACCACACGACAGACTTGGACTAGCTTTGAACAAAGTGTACGAAAAAGCCAACTCCGTCGTGTCTGTAACTGTAGAAGCGCCTGCTTGGATTCATAAATACATCATCGGTCGCAAAGGAGCAAACATCCGTAAAATCACTCAGGATTTGCCTAAGGTGCACGTTGAATTCACCGAGAATAAAATAAAGATTGAAGGACCCCCAGAAGAAGTTGAGAAAGCGCAAGCTGAACTTGACACCTCAACAAAGGAGTTGGTTAACAAATTGACCTTTGTTGAACTTACTGTTGACCCCAAATTCTATAAACATATCATCGGTAAAGCTGGTGCTAATGTCAATCGTTTGAAAGAGGAAACTGGCGTCATGATCAATATTGATGACACTAATAGAATCAGAATTGAAGGCAGTGTAGATGGCGTGGCACAGGCTCAACAAGAATTGAAAGAAATGGTGGACAAGCTTGAAAATGAAAAAGAAAAGGATGTCATTATCGATCAGCGCCATTACCGTGCCATTATTGGCTCAAAAGGAGAAAATATTAAAGAAATAAGGGATAAATTCAACCAGGTGCAGATCAATTTCCCTGGACCAGGAGATAAACGTGATGTCGTCAAGATCCGTGGACCAAAAGAAGACGTTGATAAATGTCACAAACATTTGATGAAACTCGTGAAAGAATTAAACGAATCATCTTACCAAATAGAGGTGCCAATCTTCAAACAGTTCCATAAATTCATTATCGGTAAAGGAGGTGCCAATATTCGCAAAATCCGCGATGAGACTCAAACAAAAGTTGATTTGCCCGCTGAAGGCGATAAGAACGACGTTATCACCATCACTGGAAAGAAAGAAAATGTTGAAGAAGCCCGTGAACGCATCCAGAAAATCCAGAACGAATTGGCAAACATCATATCTGATGAAATTACAATCCCACCAAAGTTCTACAACTCTTTGATAGGCGCAGGTGGAAAACTAATTCATTCTATAATGGAGGAATGTGGTGGTGTTGCTATTAAATTCCCCTCTGCTGAAAGTAAGAGCGATAAAGTAACAATTCGCGGACCTAAAGACGACGTAGAGCGTGCTAAACAACAATTAACAGAACTAACAACAGAGCGCCAACTTAGCAGTTTCACCGCTGAAGTTCGCGCCAAGCCACAACAACACAAGTTCCTTATTGGTAAAAACGGTGCTAACATAAAAAAAATTAGAGATTCAACCGGAGCTAGAATCGTTTTCCCTACCGACAAAGATGAAGACAAAGAGGTCATCACCATCATCGGCAAGAAAGAAGCAGTAGAAAGAGCTAAAGCTGAACTTGAAGCCACCATCAAAGAAATAGATAACATCACTGAAAGTGACATGACAGTCGATCCCAAACATCACAAACACTTTGTTGCTAGACGAGGCGAAGTCTTGCACCGAATAACAGACGAATGTGGTGGTGTAATGATTTCTTTCCCGAGATCTGGCGTGCAGAGCGACAGAGTTGTTCTCAAAGGCGCTCGCGAATGTATTGACGCTGCGAAAATTCGCATTCGTGAAATAGTAGCTGAATTGGAAGCTATGGTTACTATTGACTGCATTATTCCTCAAAGACATCACCGTACTGTCATGGGGGCCAAAGGATGCAAAGTTCAATTCATCACTGCTGAACACGATGTTCAAATCAAATTCCCCGACCGTGATGCAACTGATGATGTGGTTGAAAATGGGGACATCGATCATGAACCAATTCGCAGGTGTGATATCATTCGTATAACTGGCAAAGCTGAGAAATGTGAAGCTGCCAAACAAGCTTTATTGGATCTAGTTCCTGTTACTGTTGAGGCTGATGTTCCTTTCGATTTACATCGCTCTATTATCGGTCAAAAGGGCCGAGATGTAAAAGAACTCATGGATAGATTCGATGTTCATATTGTTCTTTCACCAGCAGATCAAAAACTTGATATAATTAAAATCACTGGCACGCCTGCTAACGTAGAACGCGCTAAGGAAGCTATTCAAGAACGCGTCAAAGATCTAGAGGCTGCTAAACAAGATCGCATACTCAAATCCTACGAATTGAAGATAGAAGTCAATCCTGATTATCATCCCAAGATCATTGGTCGTCGCGGTGCAGTCATCTCGAGAATCCGTGAAGATCACGATGTTCAAATCAACTTCCCGAAGAAGGGAGACCCTGAAGAACACATCATCACCATCACCGGCTATGAAGAGAACGCTCATAAAGCCAAAGATGACATCATGAAGATCGTTAATGAACTAAATGAAATGGTTAGAGAAGACATTGAGATTGATTCTCGCGTTCATAGTCGTCTGATCGGAGCTCGCGGTCGTAATATTCGTAGAATCATGGATGAATACAAGGTTGACATCAAGTTCCCAAAAAGTGATGACTATAATCCGAATCTAGTGACGATTAGTGGACATGAAGATCAAGTCTTAGAGGCTAAGGATCATCTGTTGAATTTGGAGGAAGAATACGTAAGATTGATTTTATTATTGTTTATAATTAAGTAATAATTGTAATGTTTAGCTACAAGATGTGACTGAACAAGAACAATATCGCCCTTCATTCAATCGGGCAAACGATGAGGACAGCAATGCAAGTAAGAATCAGGAATTTGTTGTGAAAGGCGGGCCATGGGAACAAAAGGCTCCGAATATGGCGAGCGCTACGGAATTCCCGTCTTTCGGGGGGCGTAGCGGAGACCAGCCCGAAATACAGCAGGCCCCCATTGGCGCTTGGGGACAAAGACATTAAATCACTTAATTAGATACGAAACACTGACAGGTTAGTTTAAAAACTTTAAATTATTTAAGAAAAAAAATATTTTTGCTACTACCAATATAAAAGTGATGTCTCGTTGCTAAATGAGATAATATTTATATATTAATAATTCATATTTACAGCGTCTTCAGTGAATAAATCAGATTTATCGTTTGAAATTATTGTAAATCAAATTTTTTATTGAATGGGGTCTTCCCACATTTCTTTTTAATTTTTTTTATTTCTGAAAATGTAAGCAGAATTATTAATGTAGTCATATTTTACCTTCCAGAAGTATATATTATTGAAACTACGAATTTTGGTAGTTTTTAATAAAATTTAAATTTTATCGTGACGTCACTTAACTATGCGGCAACACTATCCTCCAGTGGTCAAATATCAAACTACAATATTTCACAACAGGCGATTTTTCGCGACTAGTAGTTAACTGTGGTTATGTGTGGTTATCTGTAGTTTGATATTCTCGCGATGAAAACGATGACGTCATATGCTAACGTCGTTAACTGTAGTAAGCCAAACCATCTTACCAGCCTCCAGAGGATGTTTTGAACGCGTTTTTATTTCTATCCTTGTCTTACAATTATAACTTTAAATTGTGTGTGTCAGAAGAGAAGCACGAAGCACTGTCAGTTGTGACTGTTGTAAACAAAGTATCTTCCAATCCAAGTTTCGTAGAAATATGGTATTCTTACATGTTTATACCGATTAAATAATAATAATACGTTTCGGTTTATACTATCAGACCGATTTAAAAATTTATATAGAGTCGGAACACTCTGATTTATAAAACTATCTATTTCGTTCAATAATGTATAATATCTACATCAACTGTTTCTTTGAAAGCTTCATCTTTGTAAAAGTTAACCACACAAGTTAACCAAACAAATTTTCGTGGTACCGTTAACTACATTCAAACTATGACGTCATATACCCAAACCATAGTAAACGTGGTTATCTATGGTATTTGTCGCGAAAAATCGCCTAACCTTTTCTGTCTACAACAAATGTCTTTCATATAAATAAGTTTATCTGTTAACAGTGATTAAACCCTCAGATAACCAAGAAGGAACTGACCTGAGAACATGTTTGGTTACATATGACATGTATGACATTTCATAAACATAATACGATCTTATTTAGTTCCCAAAAAAGCAGTAACGTACATTAATTCATTAGTAGTTAAACATTGATATGAAATTAAATAATTATTAATCATATTAACAACAATGCAAACGAGAAGTAAATGATATATCAGCTATTATCATTCTAACTTGGTCGAACTATACGAATAATCGTTCAGTGACGTCACAATTTTATGCTGCGGAACTTTATTAATCTTTTTGGGAAGACCTCATTGTAGTTGGTAGTAGAAAAAATTGAAAACTTATGTAAACTTTTTGGCTTGGAGGTGAACAACCTCCTGGATCAAAATATGATTGTAAATGTTGGAGTGTATTTAAAATAGAACTGAATTTATTTCTAGGAGGACTTGTAAACATCTGTCCTCACCCTCTTCCCTCACTGCTAGCTGCATTTACTAAGCAAGGCCTGGCTAACGAAAACGGACTCTGAAAATCGGTATTAGAACCTCACAAAACACTCAAAGACAAAATCATACAGCATATGCGTTGCTATCGCTGTGCTATACATTATTTTCTACAAACACGCTAAGGCTCTACAACAATTGCAATAACACTAGAGAATTTACGTTTTGTGATGTAACAAAGTGTAAAAATATGGGCTTCCCAGGTTTGAATTTTTCGTTTTGATCGTGTGGAATATCCGATTGTTGAAAGAGCGTAACCTTTCTACTACAGATTTTGTTTTTGTTAGTTTTAAGTTTTTAGTTGCCATGCCATCGGAAACAAGAGAAAAGTGAAATTTTATTCATCGATTTGCTTTGAATAATTGAGAATGTTGTTTATTTATATTGTGTGTTATACATATTGTTTAAATAATTGTGGGAATTTTGACATATATTTTTATAGTATAGATGTACTGATTACATACATAGTTAACACAATTTTATATATTTTTTGTATATTTTGCAGTAGGAATGTCTTGAAAGGTTTTCTCAATAGAATATATTTATTAAGAACTTCTTGCCATTTTGTTTGGTAGCTTGTGACGCTTTTCTTTTGTATCCAGAATATTTTATTTACTATTTGTTATATTTTGAAACTACAGTCCGTTTGAAATAGTTTCACGATCGTATACGGTTCTATTTTGCGGCACTTTGCCAACATTTTATTTGCAAACTTGTCATTAGTTTTATTCAGTAATTTATTTTATATTTACGTTTATTTGAAACAAATTATCGAAACACGCTGAATATTAACAATGATACTTAAGTGCCGAGAATAGGCTAAATGTTGAGAGTTACTTTGAAAGTATATATTATTTATTTTTTACGAAAGTCGTTTCCTTTGAGAATGATGGCCTAATACTCTTTATACGGAATAGTCCTCGGTTTATCCTATTTATTATCTGCACATTTTCGTTTGTGAATATTGTGTAGATAAGTAACAACTCTACCTAAGTCATAGCGCATTTATTAATTTTGTTTATTCCCTCATGTAATGATGCCTTATTTCTCCGGTGTTGGATTTTTTATTTTATTTATCGTTATGCCAAGTCATATTTAACTGTTAAGAAATGAAAATTTTGTACAACAGACTGAACTTAGCTCATATGAAACTTTGGGCAACTTAAATAGTACGTTTAAGTGAAAAAGTAATTTTTAATACGAAATAACGAATTTCTCAAACAAAAAGATGTTCAAGCATCATCGTTTTTTGTATATAATAAACTTTATACTTTGGAAATTATAAAACGATGGGATATCTAAGAGATGCCCGCCATTTTGTGGAAACAAATACGCACCAGGATTTGTGACCATCAAAAAGGGAAGAGATAGATATATTATATAAATATATTATATATTATGAGAAAATAAAAAATATAACAAACATCATTTATCCTTTACTTTTTCCCGTATCACCACATACGATCCCAATCCCATAATAGTTCGGCCGGCTTACATTTTCAATAAAAAATTAAAAAACTTCGCAAATGAAGAGAAATTTTGAAAAATTTGTTACGGCTAAATTAACACAAATTTTAAATTTACAGTTACATCACCTTTACTAGTAATGCCACTTTTATAAATTTTTCTGAGTATTGACCCATATGTTTTGCAAGGCAGGTTTTACTTTGCGCACTGAATTTTTACGAAAATGTCTTATTTTGGCAAAATTAAAGGGTCTCGATGGAAACTAAATCGGGACTAAAAGACTTAAAATGCCGGTTGAATTATTATCACCAGTCATTTGGTCCACAGTTTATTAAAGTTTTAAGTCAATATTTAAAATTGCCGAAAGAATTTTATTGGTATTTGTAATCATTTATGTAGATTTTCTAATTTGTTGAAAATATAAACCGGCCGAATTATTTTGAGTTTGGGCTCGTAGTTACAAAGATAAATAATACTAACGAATACAAGGAAAATAATTTATTATTATCAATAACATTTTATATTACAATTTAATTCAGGTTAAACTAAGTCTTATTTAAAATTATGTCGTAATTAACACGTCTTCATTTTGTACTATAATTAAACTATTATCATCTGAATTACAAAATGTAACAATTTGGTTTCTTACTGCAGTATCCATTAATTGTTCTAAATTTTTTCGAGAGTAGGATATTTCATTTCCAACTTTCTGGATTATTATCATGTGTTCTTTATCTTCTGTTTTTAACATTAAAATTTCACCGTCTTCGGGAGTTACGACTGTTTCTTCATTTGCAATTTCTTCTACTTTTATATGCTCATCTTCCTGTTTAAATGTAAGAATTTCACCGTTTTCAAGATTTACAGTTTCTTCCAGTTTTATGTCTTCTGTCTCTGCAGTTAGTATTTCACCGTCTTCAGTAATTACAATTTCTTCTTCTGTTAACGTTAGAATTTCACCATTTTCAGGAATTACAATTTCTTCTACTTTTAGGTGTTCTTCATTTGTCTTCGCATTTAAAATATCACCGTCTTCAGGAATAACAATTTCTTTTTCTTTTAATGTTAGAATTTCACCGTCTTCAGGAATCACAATTACTTCTTGTTTATCCAACTTTTTATTATTATATCTTACTGTTTCTACTTTATTTCTATTATCAAGTTTTATTTTTTTGGTTTGTGTAATTGGTTCAAGTTTTATATCAGTCAATATTTCCACATCTGGTTGTTTGACAGTTGTACAATTTCGGCTATACAGATCTACTAACTTTCCACTCATGTTTCTATGTGTTGGATACGCAAACATTCTTGGAATTCCATCTCTCAGTCTTTTCATTCCGTTTTTTGTAAAAGGGGCGTATTCATTTAGTGAAACAATATTTTCAGTGAAGAGCAGTTGTTCTTTAATTTGTAATGCACTTATTACCGTATGTTTGTCTACTAATAATTTTCTTTTTCCTATTCTAAGTAATGGATAATTCCACGGTTGCTTTCTGGCAGTTTCTTTTTCTTTCTGTGTTTGACGATACTGTCGGAGTGCTACTAATTTGTTTAAAGGTTTTGTATTTCTGTATATTAATTTATTATTTTTGTTTTGTTTAGAACTTCTGTTAACTGCTTGAGTTGTTTCACTTGCTTTGGAAACGTTGGACGACAATACCATTTCTTCATCGAGTATAATAACTTGATTTGGATTTGTATTTTCAATATTTACATTGTTTTCTATTACATGTGTTGCACACAAATTATTTTCTTCGGTTTTTTCCATATTATTGTGAATGTTTACATATCACATTCTCAATTTGCCATCTTGGACTGGGAAGAAGAAAACAAATACACAAATACCAACATTCCACAGTGATGTGTAAAAAGGAGGGAAAATTTGTATCGGTACGAGTACGATATGGGAGGACTGTAGAAGTGTGTGAAGTAAGTTTATTCTCTCACTCTTATTTGTGGCACAAAGGTTGTTGTTATTATTGTTTGTAGTCGGCTGTCGGTATTTGTTTTCATATGGCAGCAGGCAGCTGATGTTTATATATTTGTGTTGTATACAGCGGTGTGGGAAATTAAAACAACAAATAAGGGTACGAGCTTACGTTACATCAACACTAACACTAGGTGCGTTCAATGAGGCTGAGGCTAGCGAAACGGTAGTATCTTCTATTGAACGCTCTGCTAGTGTAGCGTTCGCTAGATTTGCTAGCTAGCAAATGCAGCGAGAATTTATATGCTACCTCTGCTAGATTTACATGTATAGAGGGATTATTTAAAAATTAGTTGTAATTTGTTGCGTAAATTAAAATGTTTATATATTGCATAGCTCATATTTCATCATAATAATTAAAGAAAAATATTTTTAAATATAAATCTCTATTTTATTTATTAAATTTAAATTTTCTTGTAGTACATGTTAAACAGAAGCACGTGAAAACATGGGAAAATTATAATAATATATTTGTATTATTTAATATTTCATTAAAAATATTTTTCTCTTTATATCTGTATACAAGAACCTACAAAATAAAATAATATATGAGTTAATATATTTCGCAAGTATATGTATGTACATTTATTCTTAAATTGCTATTAAATTTTTGTCCATATTAATTTCTTTTCACGTAATTTCACATCAAATAGGTATGTACTCCCTGCATTCAAACATGAAACCGCCATGTAAGTTAGCATTTAGCAAACCGTTCAATGTGACTGTGATTTGATCAAAGACTACCAATCTACTAACGTAGATTTGATAGCTTAGCGCAGGTTAGCAAATGCTAGATTACTGTAGCTATGGAGCAGTATTGCCAATTTAATGATTTTATCACTAAAGCTGTTTTTTGGCGATACACTGGTTCAAAAACGGTTTGAACCGAAACGTCATCAATTTTGAACCAGTTGCATAAATGACGTCATAAGTCCGTACTACGCTAAAATGAAATGTTTTGAACCACGGACATTTGTCATTTTAAGTTTCTAACCTTAAAAATTAAAATGAACTGCTGTAATAGTAACATCAGAGTAAGTAATTTTTATTTTATTTGTATTTAACGGCAAATTATTTTCCATTTCAACATTTACTAGCTTATTCGGTTTATTAATGAACATTTTGGTACCTTAAATAATATTAACCTAAAAACAAACTGTTTTGAACCGGCTGATAAAACGGTTTGAACACGGTTTAACCGCTTGCGTCAGTGACGTCGCCGTTGCAACCGTTGCAACGCTAAAATGTAATGGTTTGAACCGGGTTAAACCGTTTTTGAACCAGTGTATCGCCAAAAAACACCTTAAATCTAGTGAAATTGGTGATTCAAATACGATTTATTTTATAAATTTGCGACTTATCTGACGTCTAGTGATTTTAACGTATATCTAGCGACATTTCTAGTTATTTTTCTAAAATACGTTCAGATTAGTAATTCGTTTTTCGCATGTGTTACTTACTTCACTCTCTTCATAAAGCACTGTGCACCAGCTTTGCATTTTGCAAGCGCATGCCCTAAAATACAAAAAAAAAAAAATAGCGCGAGGTTTTTGAAAATATAGATACTTCGGGAGACAACCCATTTCATCACCTATTTAATTCAACATTTAAAGTATTATGTTTAATTAGAATTAATATAAGTTATCAGTTAAGTAATATTGTAAATGTTTTTCTTTTTAATATTAAAGCAGTAGTTTTATTATTGCGTTGTAGTGAAACTAGGGTGAAGTCAAAAATTTGTACTTCATGTAAAGTGCAATTAGGTTTGTGAATTTTAAAAATCAAAACAGATTCGTGATCAGTATGTCATGTAGTATCTAGCATTTAATTTATAGGTCCCAATATAAGGGGCCCGGATTAGAGGCCGCCCCGAGCCTCCGAAGAAGTTAGTCCGCCATTGGATGTATAGAATTCTTCAGTGTAGAATACTATAGAAGTGTATATGACCTTTTGATGTTTACGATGTTTTTAAAATTTTAAGAAAATTGAGCATTTCATTCACGTGAGTTTGAAATATTGTTTTATTTTTACATTATAACTTAATTTGTGTTTTGTATTTTTTCGTTGATCATTTATTATTGTGATTAAGTATGTAGAAAATGACCTCTATTAATGAATGATTTTGATTTTCTATTAAAAAAAATAATAATGTAACTTGGGATCTTATAAGATCCCTGTTAAGTAAATTATTATTTATTTATTTATTGGTATTGTACCAACATTAAATTGAAAATTAAAAATTACAAGGTTTTGACAAAATTTTGGTAACTTATTTATTAAATTGTGTGTTCTTTTTGACAAAATATTAGTTGAACTGGTTCACACATTTCGGTTTCAGTAATTTCAATTTAAATAATAAAAATACATTATCTTCACATGTAAATATAAATCTAATATTATATTATGGGCTATATGCTTATGGTTTACGGTATACAGTCCGTGACATCAAAGAAAGTCGGTCTGAGGAATGTTAAATGCTATCAGAATTTCTATAAATCGGCACTACATTAGAAATATTTTACTATGTTTAGCGTATAACAAGAACAAGTCGTTCTTGTTATACGCTAAACATGAACCGCTTTGTTGACCAGTATTTAACTTCAATAGACCAATGGCATAAACACTATTTCACAATGACGTTATTTCAAGACTGCAGCTGACTGTCTGTTCTCCACTGCTCTTGTAAACGGTGGTGATTAGTAAACACAGTACACGGAATGCTCCCCATTACCGCACCAGCTTTCTTTTATGTCACGGGATTGTATGTTGATTTATTGAGTCTTTTTTCGTTGCGAAACAATCTTAACTTGAACTTGTCTGTTATTACATAAACCACGACAACATTTCGCAACAATTAAATATAAAGCAAGTAATACTGCAAATAGAACAGATCCTAGAAAACCTATTACATCCAAAGACATTTCTTGATACCAAGTCAAATTAATTGAGCCGACTTTTAAATGATCTACATATTTATGACGCAGTACATATTCAATCCAATACATGGCAGAGTCTAATGGTTTTAGAGGTTGATCTCTGAAAAGAGCTGAACGATATTTCGCATTTTCCCTGTAACTACAAATAAAAATTAATTTTATGTTGATAGATTTCACGTTTAACTTACGATTTGTTGTTAATAACTTCTTGTACAGTTGACAATAATTTCTCAGTAGTTAATTCTATAAATTGAATGGTTCTTCCGATTCCTAAAGTTTCAGATGCTAGCATATTCATTTTTTGATCTGCAAAAATTGGAATACCAACAATTGGTACGCCGTGGTAAATTGCTTCAGTTGTACTGAGCAATCCTCCATGAGTTATAAACAATTTTATATTTGGATGAGCTAAAATATAATTCATTATACACAAAATATTGCAAATTATAGATAAAGTACCTAAAATATCATTTTGCGGTAACCATTTGTCAATTCTAACATTATGTGGTTTGCCAGGAAGTTGTTCATCTTCGAATTTCCAAAGAATTTTATAGGGCAACTGAGTAAAAGCTTTCATAATCGCCTGTTTAGTTTCTTTGGGAAGTAAAGTACTTTTTATCATTGATCCCATACTGAATAATATAAAACCTTCTTTAGCGTTGTCCAAATAAGTTTGAAGATCCTACAAAGATTGGTATGCTAATAGTTTTAATATAAAATTATGGCTTATACCTTCGACAATGGTTTCGGTTCTGAAACATGGAATCCTCCTATTTCAATCATGCTAGGGACAAATGGTTTTGCTGAAGTTATACTTGGATGAGAATTGAGCAAAACTAGTGCGACACGTTTTTGAATAATTTCTCTTAAAGACGGAGCGTCAGGGAAGAACAAATGAAGTAATTCATTCTGTTTTGGGAGGTGATAGCTAAAAAAAAATATGTAGGTATACTGTAAGTTTAGTTTTAGTCCTTGACACAAAAAAAATCGGAATGTTAAATGATATCAGAATTTCTGTAAAGCGGAACTACGTTTTGTCGATCAGTAAACTGCAAAAGACCAGTGACATGAACACTTTCGCAGTGATTATTTCGAAAATACAGCTGGCCGACTGTTTCACTTCTCTTTTAAACGTGATTGGTGGAACACAGTACGTGGAATGCTCTTCCTTACCACACCAGCTTTCATTGGTGTCACGGCACGGACTGCATATTTGGGGTGTTGGGATAAACACAAGTAAAACATCCATAAGTCCGTTTAATATTTGGACAATATTTTAAATGCCCCTTTTCGCAACAGACACAACTCGAGCTATAGCAGCCGCGGGTTAAGTTGACACTAGACCTGCGCATCCTAGCCAGTCTGAAAACATCGACTAGAATTTCTTTGGCTGTGAATGAATCTCCTTCCCCCTAAAACCAATTTTAGATGTTGTTGGAATACCTTCCTCGTTATTATAAGTTACAACAATATATAATAAATACTAATAAATAGGTTTCAATTATTATAAACATTCAGCTAAGCTAAACGTCAATATACGTAATCCCCCTACTATTACATTTCGACTTATCCATGTAAGAATTTTAGGTTTGTGCAAACAAGATCAGCGTTAACTAAACCCGCGGCAGCTATACCTGAAAATGCTTAAAACCAGCTGATTTTTTTCATTTTACTGTAATTTTATTTTATTTTACTTACTACAATTTTTTATTTAGAGCAGTTATTTAATTTTTTTTATAAAACAGACCAATAAATTTTCATGATTATAATGGGAGCAGGTGGTGGTGATACAGAGTAACTATAGCGCCATCCTATCTATGAACGTTCTAGAACAGTAATAATGTGCATTATGCGCGCTAGTCCAAAGTGCTCAGAGAATCCGATATTAAAAGTGACAGATAGTTACTCAAAATTATCTTGTATTTGGATTCTTCTTTTAAATAATTCGTTGTGATATGTTCTTATAGTTTACCAAAGGATTAAAAAAGAAAAGAATAATAAAATTTAGACCAAATATAAAACAAGTCTTTGTTAGTGCAAAAAACACAAAAAGTGTAACTGTCTTTAGGGCCGAAATACTCGCGTTCTTCACAAAACTACATGTTGACCCGACGCGTGCAC